>CM064508.1:8041102-8716028 GCA_032716605.1 Paralithodes platypus | reverse complement strand
TGGAATAACCTTACATGTATTAGTGCTTACATCCTTTGTTTTATATTGTTGACTGGCTAAGTTGATAAAAAGAAAAATTTGTTCATACATACAATCAATATCCTTTAAATGATAATGATTCCGACACCCATGACTATGGCAACTATTAAATCCTAGATCATTAGCATTTATTAAATGAGTTTCCACAGCTAGAGTCATATGTTCAAAGTCAGCCATGTTCAAGTTACTCCAGTTAACATAAGAGGGTGATATTTCCTTATCACAATTTAAATTATAGTATATTTGAGAAACTGAAGCTATATATATGCATTAACTTTATAACTGTGTCTAAGGGTAAGTGAGCAGAGCCATTACTATGAGTTAGAACATTAATATCAACTACTCTTATGTTATCATGCTTCGAACCAATGATATGATCTAGCCACCTACTAGCAGAATAATGACCATAGCCGGTAAATGTAATAGTATCTAATGCAAGATAATCAACTTCAAAACAAATCAGTTAATTGGTATCAATAACATTGCTGAGATTAGTTCAGGCTCTTCCAGACAAGGGGTCAGCATTAAAATCACCTATTAAAAATAATTAATCAGGGTTAAAATTGTGTAAACTATCCTGTGAAACAGCTAAAGTTTCTAAATATTTGTTCAATGTAGCTACCTTCCATACATCACTGTTCATTAATAAATTAATAAATAAAATGTCCAATCCATATATGTTAATGCTAAATACCATAAAATTATGTTCTAGTGTAATATTGATAATTTTAAAGAGTGAAGATTTCTTCCACATTATTACCATTCCACCTTCTGGTCTCCCTGCCATTGCACTTAAAGCCTTTTCAGCATAAGTTGTTCCAACTCCTATACAATTATAACTGTCATCAATATAATCCAGCATTCCAAGTATATCTTCAATAGTAAATGTTTCTTGTAAACATTTCATGTCATAATTTAATGCAGTTAACTCCCTTATTAAATGTATATTTGTCTTTAGAGAACAACAATTACAACTACAAACTTTGATCTGACCTGAATCCATGAGATAAAATGTCTATTATATGAATGTCAGATATATATATGTATTATATTATATGAATGGTTGGTGGAGAGAACATAATAATATTAAGATAAAGAGCAATCACACTAAACGTAACCCAAGAAAGAATGGTGAACAAAACTATACACCTTTGAAGAACTGTAAAGGCTAAAACAATCACAAGCTAAAATTAACACAGTGAAACTGAAAGAAAAATATAAAGATAATAATAAAATAATATAAATTAAAAGAGGTTAAAAGCAAACTAAATAGATAAATGAGTGGTACAAACAGGACTTAAAATAACTGTATACAATTAAGAACTATTATCAATGGGTGCTGGTAACTTACCGGTATCATTTATACCTGATCTGTTATAAAATGTATAAACTAGAATTTCCTCTGGCCATAGTTCGGTATTGAAAAGTTTATCTGTTTCTGATAACTATACAGTTACTTTATATGCTCTACTGTATATTCATCTGATCTTATTTCCAATTCTGAGACTGAGACTACAGATATTCTAAATACATCTTAAATATAATTGTTAATATCATCACTCTTGGCTTCCCTATCAACCCTACCAACAAACACATCAACTAACGTGGTAGCAGCCCGAAAAGTAGCACCATCAAGTTAATATTATGTTTACCTTTTACATAAGTTGAATCCCTGTTAGCAAATTTGCGTTTTTTGTGTTTATTGTATCAAATTTCATCGTGGCTCCTGAGGTTGTACATTGTTTTTTTGTTTTTTTTTGTAACACCGTGGCCTGATGTGTTAATTATGGGAGGGGTACGGTGATAACCCTTAGTTACAGTGCCAGTCTTATGATTAGTGACACGGGGTGCAGGGCTGCTACACACCACCCTACTGCCTCTTCTTAACCCAGCACCCAGCGCTCCTCCTGTATTCGGTCTCCTACTCCCACCTCCGGTACCACTGTTCGCTCCTCTCCCACCACCTCTCCTCTCATTCACTCCCATGTTGAGCTCTCTCACGGACTCAGCACCATCATCACCACCGCTCCTCTCATCAGAACCCTCAGCATCACCACCGCTGCCTCCTACTGTTCCCAGGCTAGATCTCATGACCTCAGCATATTCACGGTTGTTTTTTAATGATGTAAGGTCAAGAATGTTGGCGTCCAACATCGTTTGCTACCTCATAGTATCTTGCACATTTGTAGTAGCCATTTTGTCACAGACACTTACAAAAGAATGCCTCCACTAGGATTTGAAATGCTTGGACCTTTGCTTGCTAATTTGTCTCAAGAGAAAAAAAAAAAAAAAAAAATTCTCCCTAATATTCTTGACATGAAAACGGAGGTGGTAAATACTGTAGATACCGTAAGGCAAATGGGAATGGACGTAAACTTATTTTTCAGGTTAATTACGTCCATTCTCACTTGCCTTACGGTATCAGCAGCATTTACCATCTCCGTTTTCATGTCAAGAATTTTAGGGAGAATATCCTTAATTTTGTTTATTTCTTAAGACAAATTAGCAGCAAAGGGCCAAAAATGTCAAATCCTAGTGGAGGCATTCTTTTATAAGTGTCTGTGATAAAAATGTAGTCTTTAGAACTAGATATTTTACTAATTAATTCGAGATTAACTAGATCGGTACGTATTTTATCAGGGCCTCGTCGCCATTGGATGTCTTTCTGCAAAGCATTGCACAATATCTCCTTACTCTTCTTTATTTCATCATGGGAATAGAATGATGCAAAGCAGACTATTCACTATAAACTCGCCCTGTTTTATCTAATTGGCAACTCTCAGGGCATTGCCGGTACACATACATTGTAAGTTTATATGAATTAACTTTGTTCGTGGTTAATCGATCTTACGTTTTATTCAAAACGATAGTAAGCGTTACACTCGTCGTATGCAGGTTTTCCTTTAGAATAACAAACTACTGTACATGAAATTTGTTACCATGTCGTCTGCCATGTCTGCAGCTCCAAACATCAACACTTCAAACAAGTTCACTCACTCATACTACCTACAAATGTCACTATATCGATAGTCCAACATCTTATGGTGATGCACTAGCAATTCATATGTGTAAAGTAGTTCTCCCGGAGCGGACTGCTACTATGGCACGTGCGTAGTAGCTGTAGTAGTAGTAGTAGTAGTAGTATTTTTATTATTATTTTGTATTAATATTATTATTATTATTATTATTATTATTATTATTATTATTTGCGTTAATATTAGTGTTATTATTTGTTGACGTATTATATTTATGTTTTGGAAATATCTGTAGGAGTCAAACTGTGTGATCATATTTGCCACTTTGTCTCCCAGAAATTCTTCCTAAGCTCTATAAAATCATCTGACATTAGCCAGAAACAAAGTACAATGACACCATCGTTTACTGAATGGGTTAAGAGGGAGGTATAGTTGTTTTTTCTGGACCCCCTTTTCCCTCATGTTTATGCCCATTAATTTTGAGATTTTAAGACTTTCGCTCCATTAGTTTGACAATTTTAAAATATTTTGTGTCATATAAGTCGATGATTTTCCTGGCAAGCGATAGCGAGCATGTAATTTTGGAGCTTTTTTTCTACCGAAAAATATACAAATTCATCCCTTTTTTGTATTAATGTTATTTTTTGTTTATAACTGGATGGAGGTCTAGGAAAGAAACTGAAACAAGACATAAATTAATACGTATACTAATAAATACAAACTATCCCCTCAAACATGCGAGAACCAGGCGGAAGAATGTCCTCCAGCAAAGGTATACATATATACCTGTATAATATATATATATATATATATATATATATATATATATATATATATATATATATTTATATATGAATGCAAAAAGAATAAAAGCTTTGGCAAATCGGCACACTTGGGTCCTCACTTTCATTTACATAACTAACTCATTAGCTTGGGTATATTGCATTACTACACACGCACAAGTAAGAATTTCCATACACACTCGCTTACACATGCGCCTGTGGACGTGTATTTAGGTCTGATTAGACGTACTCGCGAATTTCCATATTTTTTTAAATTTTGCACATTGTTAATATATGCCTGGCGATTATTTTAGTGTTGGCGCACTCTCTATCCCCACCCCCACCTCTCTCTCTCTCTCTCTCTCATTGACCTTTGTGGGTGACAGTTCATACTTGACCAGCTCCTCCTGCCCTGGTCAACTCCCCGACATCTACTGCTGCTGCCTACTCACTACAATACTCACGGATGAGTCAAACCTCTATCATTCTTTATTCGCCTCTAGTCCATTCTACTTACAGTACTCAAGTGCAAATTCCCTCATAATGGCACCTAAGAGATTAAAAACACTCTGTTGTGGCCAAAGTTTCTATGCGGAATGGATATATTGTCACAGTTTTCCCGATGAAAAGTGTTCCAAATGCATAACAGGCAAGAAATTCTAGTTTCTAGAGCTCACCCTAGAAGCATATAAAAATGAAGTAAATTAACTAAAGCTAGAAAATTGCCTACTGAAAGAACAAATGAATACCCCCAGGAATAACCCCCTCCCAGACCCACAACCACCTTTCCAAGTAGCCAAAAGTAAAAAGACTAAGAACAAAATCCCCCTAGCCAACAACAACAACAAAACCCCCCTGGCCAACATATTCGATGTGCTCGACAGCAATGTAGACGCAACAACAGTAAATATGAGTACCCACTACAAAAAAAGGATCAACCATACCCCCCAAAAAGCAAAATACAAAACCAAAGCCTGCAGTAGTAAGCAGGACGAAACCAAATCTCAAATTATCAGCGACTCCTTCATGAGAGGTCAAGGGGCCTCATGGGCGACTCTGGCGCCGGGAAAGAGATTAGTCAAAGTTATACGAGGTTCTAAATTATACCACATAACTAATGAAATCAAACAGTCCCCCATCCATCATGACACCTGCCTAATTGTGAATGTAGGTAGTCATGACACTTAGGACATGGGGAAAAACAGTGCAAATGCAAATTTATCCAAACTAAAAAATGTAATCCGAAAAATGAAAAGCAGGACAAATAAATGCATAATAACTGGAATTCCACCTCGTATGAAATCAAATATATAAGTAAATAACAGGGCCAAGGAGATAAACCGTTCAGTACAGGAACTGTGTGAGCTAAACCAAGTCAACTAAATTAACTACTTCCACGATTTTGAAGGTAATGACAAGCTGTTAAAAGCTGACGGAATTCAGCTCTCCCACTACGGCACCACGTGGTATTCTAGTAAGTTTAACCCACTGAGCCCCAGCTAGTTTATAATAAATGTACCACCAGGGACTGGCAGGTTTTGATTTTTGTTTTTCCAGAAAACACCAGGAATGGGTTAGGAATGAAGGAAAACCCACAAAAAAACGATCCCCTAGGTCATTAAGGGGTCCTACGGTGCGCCCGAAAGTCGGATTTACAAGAGGGGATAATTGAAGGCAAAAACACCCAAAAACAGGTTTTTGCGCGCTCACACACACACGGTTGGACAATGAGAGTTTTTAACCATCGGCATGGTTGCGTGGGATACTTACACAGTTCCCATACAAATCTGAGCCCTCTAGGTGCCATAGGACCTGAGTAATTAACAGTGACGCAACGTATGCGTTGCTGGGGTTTAGCGTTACATACATTGCCGACGCAAACGTTGCGTCGCTGGGGCTCAGTGGGTTAACAACAAAATATATAAATTCCACAAAAAAACCCCATCTCCATTGTAAATGCAGCTGCTCCTACCCCTAATCCTAATTCCCTCCCACCACCTTCCTCTCCTCCCTCTCACCTACACCAACCCCGCCTCTTACCCCTTCCCCCCTCCTCCCTCTGCTAACCTCTCAGCTGAACCTATAATCTCACCCATCATGCATCGCCGCTCTCCCTCCTCTCTCCCTTGTCCCACTCTCCCCCCATCCTTCTCCACCCCTTTCCCTCCCTCTTCTCCAATACCTTGCCCTCGCACTCTCACCGCCCAGGTAAACGTTCAGGTGTCCACAGAAAGATCACCCCATCAGCCCCAGATCAATGAACTAGGTCAACTCAGTGAACCAGTTCAACAGAGCTAGGTGCGCATAGCCCAAAGCAATTCTGCCACCACGATACCCTTGTCTTGTCACAAACTCAGGTCAAATTCGTCAAAAATCGTATAAGCTCTCTACAACCACCATTAGTATCTTTGCTGACAGAATCCACTACAAATATAAATACTACAAATATAAAAACTGCCAAGTCGTACAAGAAGATCAATATACTCTACTTTAATGCGAGAAGTTTACGTAATAAAATAAATGAACTGAAACTTATGCTACTAAACAAAGATAATTAAATTTATAGAATTGCAATTACTGAAACATTTCTAGATATAAATAGCATTGATTTCTTACACAAATACCAGATTAACTCATATACATTGTAACACAAAGACAGATCATCCAAGAGAGGCGGTGGTGATATGCTGTACATCAAAGAAAATATTAGCTCGTTAGAAGTCAAAATTCCCTCTAGCAACTCCGAACTTTAATGTGTCAAAATAAATAACAAGTGTATAGAAATAAATGTTATATTGGTTTATCGTCGCCCAACGATAACAAAAGAAGAGGATATATCACTCTACAATACATTAAATAACACTTTTTCAACAAAAGAAACTCTTATTATAGGCGACTTTAACCTGCCTTATATTACATGGCATGATATTAATGGAACAGGCATAGCATCTGACAGAATGATCGAATTCATTAACGATTATTTCCTACAACAATTAGTTCGGACACCCACTAGGGGTGACAATATACAAGATCTGGTCATCAAAACTCACGAAAACCTAATATCAAACCAAGAAGTTGGTGAATTATTTACTGGTTGTGATCATAATAGCATCAAGTTACAATTTTTTTTTTTTTTTTTTTTTTTTTTTTTTTTTTTTTTTTTTTTTTAAAGACCTCCGTCTACGTATTGTGAAAAACCTGTTATCCTCCGGCAAATTGTGGGGTTGAGTGAGTGAAGGGGGGGACAGTGAATGAAGGAGGATGCATGTTTTCATAATACGTGTTGCTAGCCCCAAACGCGCGAGCAACTGTGGCTTTCAACCATCCGACACATCCCCTTTTATTAATGTGCATCACACATGTTACATACAAATAAGGTTTATGTTTTGTTTTACCCTACTGTGGAAAGACTACGGATACACCACTCCTGCCGGGGCCTCACGCAGTGGCATGACTCAGTCCTGTCGAACTGAGCTCATGACACTGGTGGCATTGCCCGGAGGATAGCCATCCCTAGTCTTTGCTTGAGCCAGAGGGTTTCCCGGGGTTCTCCTGAAACTTCTCTGATTTTACGGCCTATTTCATTCACCATCTTAAGGGTGGTGGGGCCGAAGACTCCTGAAGTTTCGAATGCCAGGGGCTCGAACTGATGAATTCTGGCGATGGCTTGATATTTTTCTCGCTTTTTATTTTCTGCTATCCGGGCGGCTTCACCTGCTTCGTCGGCGTTTCTGGCGGCGTTGGTTGTGGAGAAAGTGTCAACACATGTGGCATCCCACACGAGGCACCGGCCATTCTTGTAAGGGAAAGTGGTCATCCCATCTGGCCGTTTGCCGTCTTCTCTGTGAAGTCCATGTGGTTCGAGGATTGATGCACAGTTAGCACTCTGCAGGGCCCGTTTTATGACATTATTTAGTGCAGAGTGTCTTGGCAGGCGGCCTGCGTTGTAATTACATGACAAGGCATGGTGACCTTGAGCATCCATCCTCCCATCACACTTGCAAGTGTGTGGGTGACAAACTGCCGCACCCACTCTGAGCGCGATGGCGACCCGGAGCGCTTCAGCATCCAAGTGAGTTCCAAGAGGTGGGATGGGGATGGCGTGTAACCACAAGCCACTCTCCGAACGGGCGGCTGCCTGGAGGCGTGCTTTTGCAACCTGGTCTGCATTGGTTAGGAGATTTTCTTGAGTTTTCTTCGCCGAGATGGTATCCCACGCTTTCTGCTTGCTCCTGGAGGTACCCTGAGGCTCCTCCTCTACTCCTGTACTTCCCTTCCAGGTGTTAATCGCTGCTGTTACGTCCCCATTAAGTGTCATTCCGGGTTTAGAATAAAGGATGGACAATACGAGGTCGTTGGTCGCGATGAGGGAAGAGATAAAGGCTGGGGAGGCAATATCCGAGGCTCTCCGTATGCCCAAGCCCCCGAGGCGGACAGGAAGGGTGGCTTGTGTCCAGGCCCGTTCTTTAAATTCCACGTTGGTGATGCTGGTCACTGCTTCTCGGATTATGCTGTCTAATTCTTGGAGGCCGCCATTGTTCGTGTAAGTCATCGATGTGCGCAGGAGGTATTGGAGTTTTGGGATGGAGAAACAGTTCTTGAGCAGGGCCAGAGCTGAGTGGGCATCGATGTGTATCAGGCGACTCACGAGACGTTGAAGCTCCTCCTTTTTAACTTGAAGTGCTGGTGGGATTGCTGCCAGAGTTAGTGGGGAACCTAATAGGGTTTGCTGGTGCTCCTGAAGGATCTTTACATCTGGCAATATGTTTCGGAACAGGGCCTGAGTCTCTTCTCCTTGTTCACGTGTGTGGTTGAGGAGAACAAGTTCACATTTGGTGTCATTTATCACTAGCCCGGCCTGGCCGAGGTCAGTTATGATGTTATTTAGGTCGGTTAGAACGTTCTCTACTGACCCACCCAAGGTTGCATCGTCCAGGTACCATACATTCAGCTCTGACCTTACTTTGTTAGCTGCTGCATCCACCCCTATTGAGAAAAGAGCAGGACCACCTGGATCTCCCTGCTGTAACCCGGTCTCTGATGGGATTACCGTTTCGCCAAAAATCAGGATTGAAGGTTTGGAATAAGCCTGCCAAAGTAGGGGGTACAGAGTGGGGATGTGTTCTTGAGCTGCACGGAGGAAGACATCCCTGCGGATGCTGTTGAATGCGTTCCGCATGTCAATCTTTAGAAGCACTCGTTTTTCTTGGGCTTGGCTGAGGTAGGTGCGGGTTGCGTGTACAGCAGCTTCACACCCCCCTGGAGTTCCGAAACCTAGTTGAACTGGTCTTAAGTGTTGACCTAGGCCATTCGAGAGTGGTTTCAAACCCACCTTTGTGGCAAGGCGGCGGAAGGTGTTCCCTACTGCTATTGGGCGCACGCCGCCATCTTTTTTTGCCAGTGCACAGAGTGATGCCCCAAAAAATAGGGGTGTGGCACAGTCGGGTACTTCCCCTCTTAAAACCATGTTGATGAATTTGGTGAGGGTTTCCAAGAGTGCCTCCCCAGCAGCTCCTGATCCCTGACCCAAGAGGCCTTTGAGGTGGGCGGGTCGGATACCATCTGGGCCCGCGGCTGAGCCTGCTGGGAATGAAGTCACTGCGGCGACCACCTGCTCCTTCGTGACAACTAAAGGTTGGCGCATCTGGTCATTTGGGGCAGGGGGGAGGTTTAGGTCCCTAGGTGTAGGTGGGTGCTTTTCTTGTAGGGCTTCAACAACTTCGGTGCCTTGACCAGCAAAACCTTCTGAAGAGGACAACAGTCTGACGGCCCCTTTGATGTCACTATCCGCCAGCTTCGCAGCGACCCTCTTACGTAGCTGTTCAGCCTCTTCCTCTTCCTTCTCCTGGTGCTTCTGGGCCCTGTTTGGTTGCTGTTCGGGGGGTTCCACCAGTTTGTTTCCATCCATATACTGTGCTACTTGACGTTTCACTCTGGTGGCTAGTGAAACCTGAAGATGGTCTTGTATGTTGGTTCTGGGTGGTTTTCGGAGGGCCCCATAGGAGAAACCCAGGAGCCGTGCCCATGCGAGGGGTGTCTTGAGCTGTAGGGCCTGCTTTATGATGGTTGTAAGGGCCTCCGCCACTTGGATTCTGGCTCCTTTAGGTACCCGGGCAAGGACCTGGATCCGCGCTTTCCATTTGGTCACCAGTTGGGTCAAGTCGGCGACCGGTGTTGCCGGTGTTGCCCCGGTTGGCTCTGCAGTGGGCCCTGGGCATGCGAGACATTTCCAGTTTGGTTGTTCTCCTGATGTTTTCTTTGTCAGCTTAGCACAAGATAAATGAATAGATCTAAGACAGCCGGAACATTTTCGCGAATTCTTTCTTGCATTGGTTGTTCCGCACTTAAGACACTTAGTATCTGCTAGGCCATAGTCTTCCAAGATTATCCGTTCCTCTGCCTCTACCAAGCCGTCCTCCTGATCTTCCCGTGGTGCTTCCATCTCTACCATGTCTCCCTTGTTTCAGAAACCCCGGGAAATCTCTCCTGGCACATATCTAGATTATTGCTGTTGTTATTAATGTATAATTGGCTGGATGCATAACAATTCACTTATCATAGTCGACCTTTCTGATGGGATATGTAAAAAACAAAAACAAAACAAAAAACATCACATATCATAGTCAACCTTTCTGATGGGCAATTGGCCTGCTTCTCCTAAAGCTAAGTGGTTAAATGTATAAATCCTCGGCATTGGGCACCGGTACAACTAAAAGATCTAACTGATTGAAAGGAAGCACGCCAATTATATCCTATGATTACTTACACTGGCGACGCCACCCTGATGTTTGAGTATTAATGAATGCTTAGGATATTAATAATGCTGTCAACATCAAGATAGGGAGAGAGCCAGAGAGTGAGCGAGAGCCAGGATCTGAGTGGGTAACCGGATCTAGGGCAGCAGTTATGGAAAAATTATTAAATTGTACAAAATGTTAAGAGAGAGAGAGAGAGAGAGAGAGAGAGAGAGCAGGGGCGGGGCGAGGGAGAAAGAAAGCGAGCTGGAGAGGGGGCTGGCCTGGTTGGGTATGAAAGATGTTAGAGGAAATCAAATAACTAAAATGGTAAAAAGCGATCTGAAGTTATAGATAACCTAATGACAATGAGGCGGTTAAGTGCGGTGATTGAAAGTGGATGGAAAGATGTTAAGGATAAAAAGGAGAGAGAGAGGAGAGAGAGAGGAGAGAGAGAGAGAGAGAGAGCTGGAGAGGGGGCTGGCCTGGTTGGTAGGAAGATGTTAGAGGAAAACAAATAACTAAAATGATAAAAAGCGATCTGAGGTTACAGATAACCACAAAAATAATAGCAATGAGGCGGGTAAGTGCGGTCATTGAAAGTGGATGGAAGATGTTAAGGATAAAAAGGAGAGAGGGAGAGAGAGAGAGAGAGAGAGAGAGAGAGAGAGAGAGAGAGAGAGAGAGAGAGAGAGAGAATGAAATGGCCTTGTAGCAAGTATTTCCTAAATGGTTAGAGAGAGGGAAATGAAAATGGACCTTATAGCAAATACTTCATAAAGGTTAGAATTGTTTGAGAAGTTGAAGGACCGAGGGTCAGATGGAAGATGAGGCCTATGGTGGGGAACCATAAGGGTGAAACTGCCTGCCCTATAAACGGTCACCTCACTCACCTTGTGGTCACTGCTGGAGGTTTATGGTGCCTGGGCAGGGCTGGGCTAGTGCCTGACGGCTCCTTGTCCCCTCACTGATACTGGTAATAACAGTCTCAAGATTAAACTAAATATGCTTTGTGGGCGATGTTTAAACAAGAAACCAGTTCTGTTTACTATGTGCCGAAACACCGTATCATCGCCGATCTTCTGATACGTATATGGGTCACTCAGTCCCACGATACCCCTCCGAAAATCCCCTCTTTTGAGGAGCTCAACCGACCCGTGTGCTCTCACTGTGCTCTCACTCACTCACTCAAATGCAAAGTTACAATTGAACATGACACACTCCAGCATTATTAGAGAGACACTAATACCCAACTATAACAAGGCAGATATTAGTGGCTTAAACAATTAACTTAAAAAAAACATTCATATGCAAACTAAAGGTCTTAACAGCACTGACGAAATGTGGATAAGATTCAAAGAAATATTCATGATTGCCCAGAATAAACATGTACAGTACTCTTGCGTAAACGTCACAACAAAATGTTTAACAAATCCCTATGGTATAAACATCACTTATAAAATTGGCAAACATAAATTACGAAATCAACATAGCTATGGATAGTAAAAATAATCCCAACAATTATATAAGTATATAAACAGTAACAAACACATTAATAGTGTTACGATCGGGTCTCGTATAAATCAGTGGCTCTTATACATTGGACTAGACTGGCATAAATGCAACAACGGAAACGCTAGATCCAACCCCTGATATATAATCCCGTCGAACAAAGAACACATATACCCTCCAGTTATATCTGCGATAGCGGGGTATCTTAACTCTCAGTATCTATGTGCTTCTACTATAGGCTGATGTTCTCTGAAACAGCCTATTACCTATAACATTATGGTTGCTTAGTTATGGTACACAAGGAAAAGATAGTTAACTTAATTAAATCACAAGAGTGATCTAATGCAAACAAGGTTTACTTAACGTTACTCTAATCAATAATATCTGTCACTCCTTTATGAAAGAAAGTGTTGTAAAGTCCTCAAGCACCGAACAAGGAATCTTCTGAATAATGTCGGATGCTACTAAGAAGAACGTATCGGAAATGGAACCACAAAAATAGCAGGAGGCAGGACAATACACGTGTAGGCTAAATACACAAAAAGGCTGGACCTATAATGTTATTGGACACAAGAATATTATAAGCGGTGCAACAGTAATAATGCTCGCCACGAAAAAGTAGTACTCCTATTAACAAAACCGGTCTATGCTGGTTGTGTCTCTCTACAGCAACCTAGACCTCAAAATGCTTGGGTAGAAATAATGGGTATGCATAAAAGAGTATATGATCTAATCCAGCTAATGTCTACCCGGGTTAATAAAGTCCTAGCTGGGATGTGCAAAGGTACAGAATTCTGGTGGAGCAAGGCAGCTCCTCGCCTAGTGTGGACCTTGGGTCTGTGCAGCCTAATTACGTTAATATGAAGGGGTGCTCTCTTGAGGATTCTCGATCACAAGTATCGAGTATCCTCCTGGCGACCCTCAAAAGTAAAAGCAAATAGAGTTAGAACAGTGTTGGGTGGATTAGGCAAGCAGCCCTCACGCACTACACAGTCTAAACTCCAAGGTACACAGACAAAAGATCCACCCAGGTAACCCACAGAATCCGTAGTGTTGTGCAGCTCAAAAGTAGCCTACACACAGTGAAAACACCAACAGCAAGGTACCTGATCCCTAGTCTAGCATTATTTAACCCTGTAGAAACATTAGTGATTGATGGAGACAGTCCGAGCAATACAATCTCCCAAAAAAGACAATGACTATCTTCATCCTTAGCCTAGTACATAAGAAATGTGAGATCCAGCATATAATACAGTCTGGCCACCAATTCAAGGTGTGGATGCAGGGAACCAGAGGGGATTGATATTAATAAAAGGTGAGGAAGTAGTGGAAATGATAGAGGCAGTAGAAGAGAAAGATTCTAAGACAAGAGTGTGGAACAGTTCAAGGGAGATGCTTAGAGTATGCTGTCTGGGACGGATCTGACCAGGATATTTCCAGGGACCGCATGGGTGGAGTCCCAGTTCGCAGGAATGGCACGAGGGCGCGCGACAGTCGCCCAGTAAGCAGCCGCCTAGTAGGCCGTGTTAGGCAGGAGGCAATGAATCCCGCGAGGCCTATGTAAGGGGGCCAGCCACGCGCCACACTCACCACCAAGTCACACCACCTGGTCTCCTCTCTCTCTCTCTCTCTCCCGCTCGCCTTCCCATCATTCAATTACTTAACACAATACTTTCAATTGACTAAATAAAATAGAAAGGATTGTGACAGACGAAAACAAAGAACAGTTCTGAACTGTCTGCAACACAAGCTTTCTCGAGAAGGAAAGTACACAATGATAGGTAGACTGTAGCTACATTCTCTGCCCTGGCGAGTCCTAGCGAGTAAGCCATGCGGTTCTGGGGGAAGCGGTGAGCGTCACAATAGCAGTATTGGTCCAATACTTATTAAACAAGGTGACCTTGAATCAGATAGCAGAGAAATAGCATCTACTCTTAACGAACATTTCAGCTCTGTTTTTAATGCTGCTAGCAACCTGGGGCGTGTCACAAGGTAATCAAACAAGCAAAGACGTGCTTAGAAACTTCAAAATTACTATATCAGATGTCGTGAGAAAGATTGTTTCTCTGAAAGTATCCGCCGGCCCAGACCTGTTCGTCCCTAAAATTATAAAATTGGTAAAAAACGAAGTTGCTGAAACACTGACAATAATATTTCATATATCACTCCAACATGGATATTTATCGACCGACTGGAAAACAGCGAATATGCCATCAATATTTAAAAAGGGTGACAACAAATTACCTAATAATTACAGGCCTATTAGCTTAACTTCCGCAATTGGAAAAATAATGGATCAATCATTAAGGATGAAATAGTATTTTCACCGAAAGCAACAATCTTATCACAAATAATTAACACGGATTCAGGGCAAAGAGATCATGCCTAACGAACTTAATAAAAGTTTATGATAGACTTTTCAATTTAAATTACTTCACCAAACGTCTCGACATAGTGTACTATGTGGGGTATGTTTCATGTCTTACAATCAAATGCTGGCAATTGGGTTTTTATTCTAGCTACCTACAAAACGAACAAATTCCCAAACGGCCACAGACCCACAATCAAACCTAATACAATGTTACGAAACCTAACCATATGTAACCTATCCAAACCAGATATAACCAATGCTAACACAACATAACCTAAGCTAATTCAATACATCCAAGCCTACCCAAATTTAAGTTAACCAAACCCAGGATATCATGAGTTGGGGCCGTTTTGAATTGTGGCCGTTTTATTCATTTGAGGATTATGACGCATGTTGACAGTTTATTCTGGCTATCATTAGACGATTGTATACAGTTTAGGAAGGATCTGTGGGAATGATAAGGGTAAAGTTTGGAATTATCTATGGGAATGATAAAGGTAGGGACTATCTCAATTAAGCTGGTCACAGTGAGAATAGTGTATTATTCTTGGTGGTGAGCTGAATGGATTAACAGAATGCTACACATGTTGGACAAGTCTGTGGGTACAAGGAACACAGAATACTTGCTCATCATTATTATACATTGTTTCATTGCCTGAGTGAAGCATGCATTATTATAGATTGGTATGTTATTATAGCCAATATGGAGCTTAGAGTCCATCTGAAGGAAGCTGCTTAGGGGATAATAATTATGATATTAATGGAATGGGTAATGTAATGCCTCATTGTAGCACACATTTCTTTTTCATATGTATTTTAAATTCGAAAGAATATAAAAACGCATTTATACGATAATGTCATATTATACTATGTATAATGTGGTACTTTAGTTTGTATGTAGTAGACTCTTTGTCATGCAACATATACAGACTTGGCAATGCATGGACTAGTTTTCGTATATTTGTCCATACAAACGTTGTTATAGCTGAATAATTAACATGGGAACAGGCCGATTTCTAACCAGCACAAAAATGCCCTATAGATGATCTTATGTAGCTTAGAACGGAACTCTAGCGAACACAGGATACAAATATATCAATTAAACCTCTGACTCCCACAAATTCTTCCTAACTAATTATAATGGTCTACTGTTAGCCTGAATAAAATGAAGTAGTGCTTCCTCGTATGTTGAAAAGGTTAAGCTTACTATCTACTGTCTCTATCAATTTCATGAAAGTAAAACAATAATTATAGCAATAAGTTTTGGAGAGTAAACGAACACGAGCAAGTGAACACCTTCGACTCCCTTGATTGATGTCATACCAAAGTTTTGTAATGGTCTCATCCTTGCCAACATTTATGACCACATTTACTAGATCACAGAGCAACACAAGCAGCATTATACACCATGGTGTTGGTCACAAGACTAACTAGGTTTACTATAATCTTCTTGCTCCACACAACGATGAGACCCTGTTGTTGGAGAACATATAATTAATTGTGCCTCATATGGATTACTATATCTACTGAATATATAATATAATTATATAATATATATATATATATATATATATATATATATATAATTATACTTGATTACAATATATAGATACACAGTCGAGAATCGAACCATCTGACAAAAACTATACACAATTATTCATGCTTACTTGAACGGCCCCTGAACATCACTATTAAGTGGAATAGGAAAAAGGAAAATGGATGGAGGTGATTTTATTGCAGATATGTAGAGTTAATAAAAAGGACCATTAGTACTGTGAAGGGGAGATAACACAAAATATATGGCGGGACGGGAAAATAATCAAACGTGGGTGGCTGTGTTTATATCTAGTTCTCTCTCTCTCTCTCTCTCTCTCTCTCTCTCTCTCTCTCTCTCTCTGACGCAATAATGTATCACCAGGGTAAAATAAACAGAGATAAGTCAGTACTCTGTAGAGGAACAGCAATGGCTAAATTGAGAAACATTTAATTAACCAAGTATTTTTTCTAGCAACAAGGTAAACAACTACCGAATATTAAAATTGAGAGCGCAGGGAACAGAATGCATTAAGAATAGTTTTGTAGGAGCCAAGGAAATAAGGAATACTTAGATCATGTATTTAATTATTGTTTTGCTTTTATTACCTCGCATGACAGATGCAAGGTGTAAGCATTCTGAACCTTCATTAAAAGGAATATACAAGTAAAAACATAAATAACAATAAACACGAAATTAATTAGAGGGAGTTGTTCAGGGAGAAATAAGGATCTGACTGGCTTGATCATGTGAAAATTATGCATTGCAAAATATATAAAAGGGCCCATTTGAAACAGATAAAACATTTAAAACGTAGATGAAATAAAATATACTTTATAATAAAATATATAAGTATGGTTAAATGTAAATCTATATATAAAAGGAAGATCATATTTGTGTGAAGGAAAGAGGACGACGTAAAGGATGAAAGGAATTGGTTCTGAAGAGGTTATGACTCAGACATGTAATATATATATGTGTATATACAGAGAGAGAGAGAGAGAGAGAGAGAGAGAGAGAGAGAGAGAGAGAGAGAGAAGGGGGGAGGGGACTTCCACTGCAGCAACAAACATGGGGGCAGGGACAAAGTGTGCCAATTTCAGGAAGGAAGACCAAAATAAGTAAACAAAATAAATAAATAAATAAATAAATAATTACGTAAGAGAACACAAACGAATACCACAGGGAATGCATTTCGAAACACGGGACAATACATAACAGAAATACTGTATACTAAGCTGATTGTCTTTACCAAACTTACCAAGCTGATTGTCTTTACTAAACTTACCACCGAACAAATTGTCAAATTTAAGGAACGAATTAAATTATACTGACGTTATGCTATATGTATCTATATATTTACCATATACCTATTTATCTATCTATCGACCAACAATCTTATACTAAACTGGTTAAATAAAAGTTACCGAAAAAGCGCATGTGTGACACCGACCTAACCGTAAAAAGTTATGCAATCACAGGATTGGGAAAAAAGGTTTATGAAAGGTTTGTGTAGTCTGCCGGTAATGAAGGGTAATGATGAATGTATCCGGTGTAGAGACCCTATAGTAACAGAGATCGGCCAACATCCACCATAGTATTGCCAATGATTACACTCACATTATATCCATGCCCCAAGTTCAAGATTAATCCTAGAGAGACCTTCCCTTGTAGTAAAGGCCCCACTAATTACCCCTTCCATTCATGCAATCATTAGGGTATCATACTGGATTGCGGTTGGGTAAATTAAGTAAATGCTTGTATTAGTATCCAGTATTCGAGAATGGACAATATATCGTGAGAGTGTGTTTAAACCTTTAACTGTTTTGATAGCATAATGGTTACTGCGCTGGATTTGTGTGTGAGTACCCTAGGTTCTAGTCCTGGGAGTGCCACACGTGTTCAGTAATTTCATTAACTAGGTTTATTTGTAAGTTCATTTGTGGGTTGGTGATAATACGAATATATTCGAATACAAGATCACGTTGATACATTGTTTAAATCATGACAAAGAAATGGAGTAATATAAAAATACAAAAATAACTAAATATATATATATATATATATATATATATATATATATATATATATTATGTATATATATATATATATATATATATATATATATATATATATGTATATATATAAATAAAACACGGTAGATCTTTCTTACTACACTTCCTCTAATCCGGACAGCGTCCTCAAGTTTCAGAGCACGACGTCAGACTATCCGGAAAAACAACATAAAAGTAAATATGTAAAAGACAAGTATAAGTAAAACAAATATAAGTAAAACAAATAAAAGTAAAACAAATATAAAGAAGAAAACTACTGACGTGAGAATCCGAGCGAAAGATAATTTGAAATGCGGGCTGATATTAGACCGGGTTCTGATTTGAGAGAGAGGGAGAGAGAGAGAGAGAGAGACAGAGAGACAGAGAGAGACTGAGAGCGAAAAAGAGAGAGAGAGGAGAGAGAGTGAGAACAAGGTCATACAGGATGGAGATCAGATAATGGAAAGCAAGAAATGTTCCAATGTGTGGAACTCATATTGTGAATGAGGGTGGATCAGTGCTTGTGTGGATGTGTTTGTCTGGCGGGGTTGTCATACTAGGGAAACTCATACTGTTTAGATCTTTACACGCGAATAAAGTATTTCGGAGTTTGCAGTAACGTACAGGTATATATACTATATATACAGGGTGTTCAGAAAACATGTGTACAAAATGAAATGGGTGATAGGGAACACAGAATTAAACATTTTGTAATCCATGGAGGTATGTCCATAAATGCTCCTTGCGGTGCTACAGGGAAGATAGTTTCAATGTAATTTCCCTAAATGTTTACCCTAACTTCTTTGTGAGTAATACGTTTACATACAAACATGGTAATTTAATGTACACAACCGTATGAACATTACTTTATTAATGTCAGTACACTGCAAAAACAAAAGTACATTTGAAACTGAAGTGAAGATTAACAATCATTAACAATCATTCAGAATCGTTTAGTAAACGAAGCAGTTTCATTTCGGCACCATGAAGTGGTTGTTTAGTAGTCGACAAGGTAATGTGCTGGTCTTCACCTACACTCTCCTCTTAGTCTTGAGGTAAACTCCATATGTGTAACATGGAGGGCTTCACGTTTGCTGAATTGGCTGATATGCACCTTGTGTATGGTGCTGCTGGAGGAAATGCCAGAAATGCTGTGAGGATGTACCAGAGGCGTTTCCCAAACAGACGCTTGCCAAACCATCAGACATTTTCCTCATTGCACAGGCGACTGCGTGAAAGGGGAACATTCACTGCCAACGCGCATGACAATGGTCGCCCTAGGCGTGTGCGAACACCAGAATTGGAAGAAGAGGTAATAAGGATGTTCACAATTCGGCCACATGCAAGTACGCGAGGTGGTGGACATGCTCTCGGAGTATCTCATACTCTGGTTTGGGAGGTGTTACGTGATGAACAGCTACATCCATATCATCTACAAAGAGTCCACGCATTGTTCCCTTGAGATTATCCCGTACGTGTAGAATTCGCACAGTGGTACTTGCAGCAGACAGCGCTCCAACCTGATTTTCCCTCGAGTGTGCTGATGTCTGATGAAGCCTCCTTTGCCCGTGACGGTGTGTTCAATATGCACAATGCTCATGTCTGGGCAGCAGCAAATCCACACGCTTCACACGAGCATGGGCATCAGGTGCGGTTCAGCGTTAATGTTTGGGCGGACATCATTCATGATAAGCTGCTTGGTCCGTACATTCTGCCTCCACGGTTCAACGGGAACATTTATCGGATTTTCCTTGAGGAAATGCTGCCCCAACTGCTGGAAGATGTTCCTTTGGCCATCCGCAGACGAATGTGGTTTCAACACGATGGAGCTCCACCACATTTTGGAAACGTGGTGCGGGAGTATTTAAATGCAACGTTAGCGAACCGATGGATTGGCCGTGGTGGCCATGTTGCCTGGCCACCAAGATCCCCTGATTTGACATCCATTGATTTCTTCCTATGGGGACACATGAAGAGCCTTGTGTATGAGACACCCGTTGAATCAGAACAAGACCTCGCTGCAAGAATTGTTGACGCCGCTGGAAGAATTGCAGAGGAGCCAGCAATCTTTGAACGTGTACGTGAATCAATGCTACGGCGCTGCCATGCATGCATACGCGCTGGTGGTCGTACCTTTGAGCAGTTTCTGTAAATTGAAATGTCATGTTGCATTGTTTTGCAGCTCTTAATCAGTTTGGAGTATTTTGTGCATATTCTTTTCAATTTCAAGTTTTGTACTGTGTTTGCAAAGATACTGCAATTCATGAACAATTACTGTACACTACCTTTAAATTACCATGTTGGCATATCAAAGTTATTATTGTAATAAATTAATTACGTTGAAGCCCACCATACAGTATTATTTCGTTGCCTACTACTAATGGATCACTTCTTGGTACTGACATAAGACATCTTCGTTCAGTAAACAGTTCTCACTGATGATTAATGATTGTTAACTCTCCCGCATTCGGTAACTTAACCCTTATCTAGCGGGGTTTTTGGGGCTTATTTGGGCATATTCAGGCCCTCCTGAATGATAAATCAAGTATCTGCATGAAAAGAAATGTATTCAGCAAAAAACTAGGCGCTAAAAGCTTCAAATGAGACCAGAACGAGCTAGGTAGCACTCGTGGTTCTCATACAGTGGTAGCAGTATCATGGGAGTTTAGCGTATAGCAGCATATTTTTCTCACCTATGCTCACTACTGGCTACACTGCCGGCCTCTCGAGAACACAGGGAACATGAGTTAATGGGCGGCGGTAAACCCTGGGAGTCGGCTGTCTGGCCCGCTGCGCTCCCGGCCATTTGCACTCGATTTTAACCCTTTAAAAGCCTTAATAATGCTCCTAACTTACTGCAAACTGGAGGCGGACTTAAGTCCGGCCCCGATCTTTAAGGGTTAAATATGTAACTTATGGTAAGGCCTACTCTAATATGCCATGAAATATCAGGCTGGGCGAGTTTTTGAAGCCTTGTGTTTTTCTGTATTTTCATCCACCAGAATGCTGTTTATTGTGATGTATCATATGGCAATGGAAAGAGGAATATTTATAGTATATGATAAAACAAACAAAAATGTAAATAAATGGAAATATGAAAGTGTAAATGAGTCCAGAATACAATTATTTCCATACAATTCTCTTCACACCATCTTATCTCTAAATTGTGAGTGATGACCATAATTATTTTTGTTTGCTCAAATAATAGTATTTTTTCTCCTCTTTCCAAATCTGAAAAAGAAATTGTTTATCTTCAATAGTTCTCAAGCAGTGACCGAAAAAACAAAAAATATGATTTTGATTGATAAGGTTTATAACATTTTCGATTTATTTCGTTGTTACGAAGTGTATGGTCTTACATTTAGGCTGTATGAATACGGCAAATAATGCTGATGAGTATAAACAAAATAGAAGTTCCTACGACAAATACTTTTTGCGCTATGAATATTTGAAATGAAGAGCCAAAATGCGAATATTTACGCTTCACCCGTCTCTGTTCCGCCGACGCTAGCCGGGTTCCGAGCTATTCCCCACCTCGTCATTGCGTTATTTGCTTGGATACGTATATAACTGTATATATCACCGGAATCGGAAAATTGTGCTCTTTCTAATGGTGAAAACCAAAATAATATAGCGTAATTGGTTCGCGAGCTATGCGGAATTGTTTCCACGCATTGTTATTGTTATGTAAATATATGAGAATGTTTATACAGTTGTATATCTTTGCCACAATGTACAACACTTTTATATACAAATATATATATATATATATATATATATATATATATATATATATATATATTCAAGGTGTCAAACAAAATATAATGAATGGTAACAAAAATATGTGTATGTGTGTGTGGGTATCTATTATTATATACTGTATATATATATATATATATATATATATATATATATATATATAATATATATACAGTATACAAACAATTTGTCATAAATATATTATATATATATATATATATATATATATATATATATATATACAGTATATATATATATATATATATATATATATATATATACATATATAATATATATATATATATATATATATATATACAGTATATATATATATATATATATATATATATATACATATATATATACAGTATATATATATATATATATTCTGACATACGGAGTCCTGTATGTTAATTTAAGAGTTAGAATTAGAGTTGAAGGAGTGTCAAACTACCCAAGCGGCGAAGCAGACTAGCGAGCGAACCAGCGAGTGGGAAACCAGCTCGTCCGCATACCAGCAAACAAGCCTTCACACCTGCGTGCGTCATAGGGGACCCTGCAAACTACTTCGATGACCCGACGCTATGACGTATGATCGACGCCAGGAGCCCCCATTGGACGACGCACCTGCTATGCAACTCGAGGAGCTATGATAGGGGCGCGCACCATCACTCGCCTCCTGATTCGTTCCTACACCATCATTGTTTAGAATATAAGACCCGAGTAGTGGGCATTCAAATCAGTCTCATTTGGAGTTGGGGTAGGTGAACTTGCAGCTGGAGGAAGACGGGGTGAAGTATTATAATGGGATTGTGACTGTCAGTCAGATTATATACGTGTGTGTTAAGTGTGTTCGGTGTAAACACTTACGTTATGTTGGTTAGTGAGATATGTGATTGGGAATTAACGTTGACGCTACTATTATGTACTTAACTATTTGATTGCGAATTAACATTAATGCTACTATTATGTACTTAACTATTTGATTGGGAATTAACGTTAACGCTATTATTATGTACTTAACTATTTTAGTTGACTAACTTGTGGACTAAAGCAACTCTTTAAGTAATTGGGTTATGATGAAAGTAATACTATTGTTTTATATTAATACTTACGAGTTCTTTAATTTTCTTTTTAATTAAGCTTACATTGCTTAACGTTGCTTAGTACGGTGATGCTATTGTCTCATATTAGTAATATCGCCTTAGACTAACATGGCTGTGTTAATATTACTTCTAGTGATTTCCTAAGCTGAAGAAAATTCGTTTAGCTTCAAAATATTATTTTTGCTTTTCATATTATTTGAGTGAGACCTGAATCGAATCTATGAAGCGATCCTGTAACTTAATTTACTCACAATCAAACCTCAATGTTACGTGGTTAAGAAATACATTTAACTAATTATTAAATATACTGTATATCTAACTTTTTATGTGACTTTGATATAAATCCTGATGATAATAATAATATAATACTGTTAACGTAAGACAAGAACCAAGAATAATTACATTAAATATAAATAAAAGAACATAATTTATAAGAAAACTATCTATTCATTTAAAAAAGGGTAAGAGACAGAAAATGTCTTACTTTAATATTTATCTTTCAAGACTTTTTATAGAATTAATAGTCCTTCTTTAGATATAACTTCTTCGGTTCATAACCATAGCCTACTAAGTTTCGGTTAAATAATAATTCTTTATAAATACTACATGACTTTAATTAGTTTCAGTATTTTTCATAATTAAAGAGTATCAGTCAATAAAGGATACTAAGTCCTAAGATCCAAAAGGAAAGGAAGAAACAACAGGAAATAATTTTATTAGATTTTACTTTTGTTTTGCCTTCAGCTGACTGATACCTTAATATATATCTCTGTGCTATCTAGATTCATCAAGTTAACCACTTGAGGATCAAGATACATAACAATATATATATATATATATATATATATATATATACTGTATATATATATATATATATATATATATATATATATATATATATATATATATATACGGTATCTATATATATAAAATAAATGAAATAAAAATATCTATCTATCTATCTATCTATTGCCTGACGCCGTGATCCCCGAAGGGGTGGCCACGAACGAACCGCCCCCATGCACCTCTGTCCCCAGTCAGTCGACGCCCCTCCCCCCAACCAGCACCGCCTTCGTTCATGTAGTTCCTCACTCCATCCTTCCACCTCATATTCGGTCTACCTCTCCCCCTCTGTCCCTCCACCTCGCTCTCGTACACCCTCTTAGTCATTCTCTCGCTTTCCATACGTTCCATATGGCCGAACCATCTCAAGTTGTTCCTTTTCACACTTTCCAGCACATCTACCTCCACACCACACCTCCTTCTTACTTCCTCATTAGTCTGTCTATCCCTCCATGTAACTCCGCACGCACTCCTTAAGTAATTCATTTCCACTGCTCTCACTCTTGGTCTGAGTCTCTCAACCAACGTCCATGCTTTGCTTCCGTAAGTCAGTGTCGGGATTATCACACTGTCATGCAAGGACTTCTTCACTTCCATACTGACCACCCTATTTCTTGTTACTGCTTTTAGCGTTCCTACAACCCTCTTCCCCTGTTGTACCCTCTCCCGCACCTCTTCATCCATAGTCCCATCTTTACTCAACACACTGCCCAGATACTTAAAAGAGTTGACGATCTCCATAGCCTGACCGTTCAGCTTCACCTCACACTCTGTGACTTCACCCCTTTCGAAGACCATAACCTTGCTCTTCCCCGTATTTACCTTCAAATTCCGTTTTTCGCACACTGTTCCAAACTCATTTACCAGACCCTGCAACTCCCATTCATTATCACTCATCATTATCACTCATCATAAAAATATAAATAAAATTAAATAAATCAAATCAAATAAATAAATATGTATATAAATAAAATAACAATGTGATAATAATATAAATACTCGATTATGGGCCTTCGGCTTGCTCGGGACCTTGGGGCTGATCCGCTAGACACGCTGGGGAACAGGAATAAAAAAAAAAAAAAATATATATATATATACCGGGTAGGCCTATATATAATTTATATATATATATATATATAAATAAAATAAATAAAATACAAAATATAATAATAACAAATACTCGATTATGGGCCTTGGGCTTGCTCTTGACCTTGCGGCTGATCCGCTAGACACCCTGGGGAACAGGAATAAAACAAAAATATATATATATATATATATACTGGTATACATACCGGGTATATATATATATATATATATATAAATATATACCGTATATATATATATATATTATATATTGTATATATATATATATATATATATATATAAATAAAATAAATAAAATAAAAAATATAATGATAATATAAATACTCGATTATGGGCCTTGGGCTTGCTTGGGACCTTGGGGCTGATCCGCTAGACACCCTGGGGAACAGGAATAACAAAACAAATATATACGGTATATATATATATATAATAAATAAAATAAACATAAATAAAATAAAATATATAAAATAAAATAAATAAAAACAATAATAAATCAAATAAATAAATATTTAAATAAAATAAAAAATATAATAATAATATAAATACTCGATTATGGGCCTTGGGCTTGCTCGGGACCTTGGGGCTGTTATATACTGTATATATATATAATATATATATATATAATTATATACTGTAATATAACTAAAATTCCATAGAGTACGTACAATACTTCCTGTAAGCATTCCTGTGACATCTTCGTGATTATAATGTATTTATTTCGTAGGCAGTATTTATTGATAAATATATTTGTCTTTCAAGCACAAAATAGTGTAAAGTCATCAATGATACCTAGACAAAACTGCATCAATACTCATGGGGTTAACCAAGATTCACTCCCCTCAGTCACCAAAAGTCACAAGTAACATCTTATATATATATATAGTTCGAATTATTCACTAAACACTTTCACTGGGTAGATGAAATAATCCATAATTGCCTGCCTATAGCTAGGCATGGTGGGCCAGATGGAGGGAGCCCAGAATTTAAAGGGCCTGGACCCTGCCTCACAGTCTGGGGGCCGGGAAACTACTGACTTAACCCTTTGGCGCACCTATAGTTTCCAATCAAAGTTTTTCCCACTCCCAAAGTATATCTCAGCTCACTCAGAGCCAGTTTTGTGACCGGTGATAATTTGTTTCTGTGACGTTTTTATCCACCAAAAAATCCTTGTATTTGGATTAATGAGGTACCATCGGCTTCGTTATTGATTGAACTTGAAGATAAGCGAATAAAAACATAGAATAAATACAAAACAACCACATTGGGGCACTCCGAAATAAGAATTGTAAAAAAAAAAAGTAAATACCTTATATCCAACTCGCGCTAGCTCAAAATTTTGCACACAACATTTTTGATTTGCATACATATATGGAAGCGTAATTTAATGAGGATTCCACTGGTAACTTTAGAATTACTATAAACCAAATAGTTACTGAGATACACGAATAAACGTGAACGTATCGAAACACAGACTGAGCTGTACTCTGCTCCCTTCCCAGCCAGCTGTGAGTAAACGGTTAAACTGAGGGGATTGCCAATTGTACCCATTGAACTAGACGTAATACTTAATATATATGCCAAATATAACGCGCGTCAGACGAAAACTGAATTTTTGGCGAATATTTTTAAGTTTAATGACTCTTAACGAGTCATCGTGCGCCTAGGAAAAAAATACCTAATGACTCTGAACGAGTCATCGTGCGCCAAAGGGTTAACAAAGGCCCGGGCTCCTCAGAGAGGGACGCTATGGGGTTGCTAGATACTTCCTTTTGTAACTTACTAATGCCTAACTTACCAGTCCAAATTGTGTCAAAATCGAGTCATAAACTTATTTTTGGCGAATATTTCTAACTTACAGGTGGCATTATGACACGATTGCATCATACGAGCACTCTTGGAGGGGTGGCGTTATGACACGATCGCGTCGTAAAAATGCGGGAGGGTTAATCTTCTCTTCAATTTAATGTTCTTTGTTTTGCAGTGTACTGACATTAATAAAGTAATGTTCATACTGTTGTGTACATTAAATTACCTTGTTTGTATGTAAACGGATTACTCACAGAGAAGTTATGGTACAAATTTAGGGAAATTACGTTGAAACTGTCTACCCTGTAGCACCTGGACATACCTCCATGGAGTACAAAATGTTTAATTCTGTGTTCCCTATCACCCATTTCATTTTGTACACATGTTTTCTGAACACCCTGTATATATATATATATATTGTCACAATGATCAGTTAATTAATGTAATTAAAAGCCCTTACTTATATAATTGATAGCATAATGCTGTGAGCGGCCATGTGCTTTCTTTGTCTCTCACTGTGAGGTTTTCTTTTGTCTTTACTTTTCATACCGATCTTGCTGTATATCACTTAATGCCTTCACTGTGAACCTTTTTTGTTTAAGTGAGTTCCGTGGTGAAAAGCTTCGTCGCTTCATGCCTTCACTGAACCTTTTTGTTGTCTAAGTGAGTTTTTTGTGAAGCGCTTCGTTTCGGTGTTTTCATATGATTTGGAAGGTAGATGTCTTTGTGATTCTGAAGTACTATGAAGTAATATGTATAATTGTTGTGCTGTGTCTTGGTGAACTGGTTTGATATGTTAACAGATACAGACGTCAATTACCTCGATAGTGTCGCCATCTGTTGGGGAAAAAGGGCGGGAAATGGACACTTCTTGTGTTTAGCCAGTCACTTACTTCACTTCCAGTTCAGACACCCACCAGAGAGGTGCCCAGTGATCTAACCGCGTCGGATGTCATATTTTTGTGCTTGTTTGTTTGTTTTTGACTTAACGTAATATTAGTGGAAGTCTTAGATTTTAATCATAGTTTTATTATATTCATATTATATATTAACCCTCTCCGTCATATGACGCGATTTTGAGCCTATTAGGGATACTTTAAAGCCTGTGTTACCATCAGGGTTATTTAGAAACCTTTAGTTTAGTTACTTCAACCTCTGCAGTGTCTTTGAGTTAGCTGTGGGCAGAAAACTGCCCACCAAGGAAATATAAATAATACATAATATACCATAATATCCCTTACAAATTGACATAACCGGTCAACCAATACATGGATTCCAGGGTATTTTGACCCAGAAAATTCATTTCTGGTATTTTCATATCCAAAATGACCACCATTTACAAAATGGCTGCCTTTTTTGTTATACTTATACTAGTATATAAGAATATTACTTGTTCAACATGAAAGTAATAAAGATTGACAGTTTTTTTAGTCGGATCGTTTTGAGTCTTCAATTTCTTATTATATGGCATAAATGCATAATTCTTGAGGTAATTAGTAATCATCCTCATCATCCTCATCAACTGCTGTTAGTGTTTGATCATTGCAACATTCAATGGAGGATTGACAAGCACAAAACATTGTGCATGGTAGCCTTGACTTGTTACATGCGCATCTTGAGGACATACATGGCTGTTTACTTGAACATGTGCATCTTATCAACTGTAGTACATGATTCGGTGCTAGCTGAACATTGGTAGGGACTTTTGTAGGCAGCAGTGACTTTCTTCTGCTTTCTTTGATTCATCCATAACTTGTCGGTTCCAAATCTGGTGGATCTAGTTGCAGGGCATTCTTCCATATGCATGTTTGCTGATGAGCATGCTTGAAATTCTCAATAAAGGCCTCTGTAGTAGGTGGAAGAGAACATAACTTGGGAGTAACTGTTGCTCCCGACTTCCCCGTTTTTGAAGTCCACACACTTACTCTGGCCTCAGACATAGAATTGGTCTTTGATTGTCCATAACAGGAAGCTATGAATTTTGTTGCCTGTTCCAACACTTCAGGCCAGTTAGCCTGAGCATTACCTATCATATCCAGATTCAGACCTGTTTTCAATACTTTCAACATCTTTCCTTTTCCTATACCAAAACATGCTGCCACTGTATCACATCCAGTAAGAGCATGACCTGCCAATATTGCTGGAATTATGTTCTGATGTTTCTTTAAAGTGGCCTGGATATCAACAACAGTTCTCTCTTTTACAGGTGATTCCATAAACATTGGTGTTTGTATGCCTTGTTCCAGGTAATGATAAAGAAGAAGTGCATAAACATCTGTATCATCTGCAAGAATAGTGACAGGTTGCTGCTAACCTACTGCTATAGCCTGCTGCACAATGATATTATCAGCTTCTTCACGAGTGGTTGCCATGTCAGCTCTTTCTACAATTGTACCACTGCAACTTACTTATACAGGTAGAATCTGGAGTGATATGTATATTGAGACAACTTTTATGCGATATGGCCATGGGAAGACTGGCATAATAGGCATCACAACAAAACCTGAAACACTGAAAATCTGGGCTCTTAGTCTGCATTCTTGTGGCCAGATAGTACAGGATGTCTCCAGCATGAAATATTCTGACAGGTTACAGAGCTCAAAGACAACCCACAAAGAAGAGGCGAAAGCTAGAATTGATGCAGATAACGCTGACAGAATAGGGCTTCGAAGAAAACTTTATATGAGTATACACCCTTTAGCCCCAGAACAACACCCCGAAGTGTGACGTTAACCACTCCGTTAGAACCGCATGGCTTGTCCTACAGTGACTCGCTAGGATCGCCAGGGCAGTGGATGGGGCTACAGTTTATGTATTAGAGTGTGCTTTATTTCATATGAAAGCCTGTGTCCTGGGCAGTCCAGAAAGGCTCTTTGTTTTCACCCATGTCAAGGCTTTATATATTTAATTGTAAAGTATATGTTTTATCATTAACTAGTAATGATGGGATCTGGGAGAGAGAGAGAGAGAGTAGAACAGAGTGAGAGGGAGCGCGCAGTGTTTTTGTCCCGCTCGATGACGTCACGGCTGGATGCCTCGTGGGAGTTGGTGGAGAGAGGTCCTTACCATGCTGTTAGCTCCCTTGCTAGTGGCTAGAGGACTTGTAACCGCTTTTTTCCCACGCGCCTCGAGCTAGTGCGAGTATATATACAGTTCCTCGCCACTCTCTCCCTCAGATCTGGTTTCTAGAACGCACCCATCTTTTTCCCTTGCTATCTGTCCCCTTCTCTGTACCTGAGAATCTTTTCCTCTGCCTATCTCTCTCATTTTCCATATCTTTCACCACCTTTTATTAACATTATATCCCCTCTGGTTAACTCTGCAAAATCAGCTTCATGCTGGCCAGTTGTATTGTGCGTTAAGGTCTGATATAACCTATGTATGTTTAGTTGTTAAGATAAGTGGATCACGAAGCATTGGTTGGCATTCATATTATTTAGTACCGCTTCCTTTAATTATTAGTGTTCTGCTGGATTAGATAATGCTAGACTAGGGGTCGGATATTATAAGGTATTGTTTCCTATGAGTGCTGGCTTTAGGAAAAAGCGGCACGACATACCTGAGAACTGGAGTTGATTGAGTAAATTCTAGTCTGTGTGCCATTGAGAGTAGAGCATGCACGAATGAGGGCTTTTTGCCTATACCATTCTGCACTGTTCTAAGCTCGTTGTTTGTCTTTGAGGTACGCCAGGAGAACGCTTAATACTTCGGTATTAAGGTTTCTCAAGAGAGCTACCCTTCATTATAACGTAATATTTGACGCACGGCCTTGAGATTTGCACTAGGCTATGCGGCATGCCATGCGCACCAGTATCTCGTATCATTGACTCTAGCTAGACTTTATCAGTCACAGTAGACATTAAGTATATTAAACCAATTACTCTTTTTATGTATACCCGTTTATGATTACACAAGCATTTCGCAGCCTAGTTTGATGTATTGAGACACAAACGACTTAGGCTCTTTTTGTTGATAGGAATACTGCATTGTCGTGGCGATTATTATTATTGTTGTAGTGTTTAGGATAATCTTGGCTCCGACGGCATTATATATTCTGCCTTTTTGTGTGCATAGCCTGCACGAGCATTGTTCCGCTGCCTGCCTTTTTTGGGTTCCATTTCCGATACGAGCATCTTTATAGCATCTAACATTTAAAGGAGATTCCTTGTTAGTGTTGAAGGACTTTAGTGCACTTTCTTTCATGCAGGAGTGCCTGACATTTATTGATTAAAGTAACGTAAGCTGTAACTTCTCTTACCACCTTACTTTGCATACCATAACCAAGCACCTTCGGTTATAGGTAGTAATAGGCTGTTTTCACATAACATTAAGCCTAGAGTAGACGCACATTTATTGAGAGTTTGATAGCCTATTATTGCATATAGAACACTGTAGAGTATTTGTGTTCTTTGTTCACTGGGAATATACATCAGAGGTTGGATCTAGCGCTTTCCGTTGTAGCATTTATGCCATTACTAGTCCAATGAATAAGAGCCCTGATATATTTGAACCCCAGTCGTAACAGAAGGTACAGTTATCAATGTGGTTACTGGACGAATTGCTCCACCATCAGTAAATGTTGATAGAGTACTAGATTGGCACCAGAAAAATGTATGAGTTTGAAAGTAAATACCTGATGGCTTCTATGATACAATTAAGAATGAAGTTGAAACTAAGAATGTTACAAAGAAGTCAATCAAGATGGGGGAACATAAGGTTTATGATACAAACCTGATTTATTCCCGAGTGATGGGACTACAAGCTAGTTCCAGAGATATAGATATTAAAGAGGTTCTGTTATATGAGCTCTCACCAGTCCCCACAGCTCTCTTTACTGAATCAGGAGAAATACGAGTCTCTAAATCAAAGTCAGTCTTGAAAACCCAGACAAGGATAGATGTATCAAACAGACAGTTGACTCAGAAGTCAGTATGCACAGTCATTGATGGTTGTGCCCGCCTGTGGATTCCTCATTGGCCAGCATCAAGTCCAACTAAACAGCCTGTGGTACTTGATTATGTAGATAAATTCAAAAGTCACATAGAACAGAGGTTGAAAACCGAAGATGTGTTTTTGATCTTTGACAGATATGAGGATTTCAGTACAAAATGTTCTAAAAGGACCTGTAGAGGGAATGAAGGCTGCCGCGTATTTAAGTTAAGTCCCACAGCGCCTCTGCCTTCTCAGAAGCTTGCCCTTACAATGACAGAAAACAAGAAACAATTGATCAATATTATTTGCGAATCATATACTAAAGTTGTCAATATGCACATGTTTAAGTTAACAGCCATGTAAGTCCTCAAGATGCGCATGTAACAAGTCGAGGCTACCATGCACAATGTTTTGTGCTTGTCAATCCTCCATTGAATGATGCAATGATCAAACACGAACAGCAGTTGATGAGGACGATGAGGATGATTACTAATTACCTCAAGAATTATGCATTTATGCCCATAAGAAATTGAGGACCCAAAACGATCTGACTAAAAAAAACTGTCAATCTTTATTACTTTCATGTTGAACAAGTAATATTCTTATATACTAGTAAGTATAACAAAAAAAGGCAGCCATTTTGAAAATGGTGGTCATTTTGGATATGAACATACCAGAAATTATTTTTCTGGGTCAAAATACCCTGGAATCCATGTATTGGTTGACCGGTTATGTTAATTTGTAAGGGAATTATGGTATATTATGTATTTTGATATTTCCTTGGTGGCCATTTTGTTTTATGCTAATTATCTCAAATCACCCAAGGCTGACAGCGAGCCAACATATATATTTTTCAAACCGGATATGTTGGCAAACAAAATCCACTGAAAAAAAAACTTAAGACCCTAAAACAAGGTTGAGCCTGGTGGCTGCCGGACTATTAGGGCTATTCCCAGAATCTCTGATGCAATTGGAGTTGAAGAAGATGGAAATGCAAGAGAGAAGAGAGGAGCGAGAAGCTCAGGAGAGGAGAGAAGAATGAGAAGAGAGACTAGAGAGAGGGAGGATGACGCTTGATTTCGAAAATACAAAAGTAGAGATAGATGGGGGGAAGTATGAAAAGAGACAAGTTGGGACGGCACCAAGGGAGGAATCTAGCGAGCAGAAATTGTCACGTAGCATAAAATTAGTTCCTGTGTTTGACGAAGTAAAAGTAACAGAGTGGTTCCAAAGGTACGAGAAGAAATAACAGGAATTTGAATGGCCACGAACACGCTGGGTTGCATTAGTAGCAAATGTTTTGAAGGGAAAAGCTCTGGAGGCGTACGATAGGATGTCGGTGGAGGATTTGCAAGATTACGACGCTTTCAAGCAGGCTATTTTAAAGGCGTATGAACTTAGGCCGGAAGCCTACCGCCTTATTTTCCGAAATGACCGTAAACGCCCTAATCACACATGTCGAGTATGCGAAATACCTCCGGGATGCCTTGGCTCGCTGGTTCCTTAGTGAAGATGTTAAGACCTTGAATGAGGCGGTTGAGATTATCCTTTTAGAACACTTTACGAAAAATGTTGACAAGGAGATTAGCCAAAAGGTTCGTGAGAAACGTCCCGGCAAGTTGTCTGATGCTGCCGTTTGGGCGGACGACAGAGTGTTGGCTACTAGGGGTTTTGTGGATCGCGAGCATGCCAAGTATGCACGTGACGATAAGCTCAAGGCAGGTGGAGGCGGAGGCTATGGCTATGGCAGCCCCGGTCCCACACGTGCTAACAACGGTGGCGACAATACAAAAAAACGCAGAGTTCGGCCCGCACTGACCTGAGTAGTGTCAGATGTTTTGGGTGTAAACTGACCGGACACATCAAGCCAAACTGTCCAAAAGCGAAGTCTGCTGCAGCTTCCGCCTGACCTGTGTCGTTAGTTGCGAGTTCACAGGGGGGAAGGGAGGAGTCATGGTTGCCTGAGTCGGAGGTGAGTCGAGAGGTGAAGCGGGATGTGCCAGCGGCCGCGGCACTGCCTGCCTCTACCGAGTTGTCCCCGCCGGTTGGCACAGATGATTGTCCGGAAACTTCGCTCGCCTGGTGTCAAGCTTTCGTACATGAAGGGGAGGTGGAGTTGTGTGGTAAGCTGTATCCTGTGAAGGTTTTGAGGGATTCTGGCGCGAAGCAGTCCATGTGTTTGAATCTAACCGGAAAACCTATAAAATCAGAGGAGTTTGTGCTGTGTCGCGGGGTAAATACTGAGGCATGTTATAGCCTGGCTCCTGTTCATCTGAGGTGTCCTGTAGTTACAGCGTCGGCAAAGGTGGCGGTCGTTGACTCATTGCCAGTGGAGGGGATTGACTTTCTGCTTGGAGCAGATATGGCAGGGAGTAGAGTTTCTCCTCCGGTAGTGGTGTCTGAACAGGTACAACCCGAAGAGGTGTGCGAGGAGGCTAAGCAGTTGCCTGTTGATTTGTTCCCGGTGTGTGCGGTAACGCGATCCATGGCTCAGGCTGCGCAGCCAGAGGAACAAATTGGAGAGGAAATAGGTCAAGTTGAGGGGATGTACAGAAGTGAAACTGCATCACACATAATTGACTGATCTGCCGGGTGCTGAGGTTGAACAGGACGGGGAGGAAGCTGTGACAGAATGCCCCTCACCCGTCTCACCCGGTGCCAGAGGTGGTATGGCGGGGAGTGACCGGGTCCCCACAGGAGGACCAGTCGGTCCTCTACCACCGACCCAGACCGACGTGCAGGCTATCTCTAATCTTGCTACCGTGGCGGCGGGGGAGATTGGTGAGGCGCAGCAGAGTGATGATTCGTTGACACATCTGTTTGCTAAAGTCGGAGAGGAGATTGATATTTCTGGAGGGAGAGCACGTTTATACATGACGAATCAGATGTTGTATAGGCGCTGGGTGCCAGATGTTAGTCTGGAGTCATTGGGAGTCGTGGAGCAGCTAGTCGTGCCTCGGAGTTTTATAGGACCGCACTGATTAGACTCGCTCATGAGGCTCCCCTGGCTGGGCACCTAGGGATTCGCAAGATGATGGAGAGGTTGCTATATCAGTTTTGGTGGCCAGGTATGAACAAGAATGTTACTGCATTTATCAGGAGCTGTCACACCTGTCAGATAGTGGGCAAGCCGAATCAGTGCATTCCTGTGGCCCCTCTGATTCCATTTCCTGCTGTGGATCCGCCTTTTACACAGGAAATGATGGACATGGTTGGCCCGTTGCCTCCTACCAGTGCGGGGAACAAGTATTTGTTGACTATCATGGACGTGACAACACGCTATCCAAAGGTTATTCCAATTTCTAGTCTGCATTCCAAGGTTGTGCTGCGAAAACTGTTAGAATTTTTCACTCGAATCGGACTGCCACAAGAACTTCAGTCCGATCGGGGAGTAAATTTCATGTCTAATCTGTTTGGGAACACTTTGCAAGAACTGGGAATCAAACATGTTGTGTCTAGTGCCTACCATCCCCAGACACAGGGTGCACTCGAGCGACACCATCAGACCCTAAAAACTATGATCCGAAAGTTCTGTTTGGAGAATGCCAAAGAATGGGATGTGGCTATTCCATTTGTTATGTTTCCGGTGCGGGAGGTACCGACAGAGTCACTTGGGTTCTCGCCTAACGAACTGGTGTTTGGATATAGGGTAAGGGGGCCCCTGGCGGTGGTTAAAGAGGCGTGGGAGAGTGGGAAAGCCCAGACTAAAGAGGGTTTGCTAGCCTACGTGACTCGCACCAGGGAAAGATTGCACGTCGCCCTTAAAGCTGCAAAAGACAACCTTCATGTTGCACAGAGTAAAATGAAGCAGCATTATAATTTAAAAGCACAAGCCAGAGAATTTGCAGTGGGTAATGAAGTCCTAGTACTGTTGCCTGTCCAAGGTCAACCACTAGCAGCCAAATTTAGAGGCCCATACCATGTGAGTAAGAGAGTGGGCCCTCTCGATTACCTGATTGAGACACCTGACAGACATAAGTCCCATCAGCTTTGCCACGTCAACATGCTGAAGCGTTATTATCGGGCGCCGGACCCACCGGCTATGTTACCTAAAGGGACTAACCGGGAGAGTGGCCAGGGCGCCAATAAGTCGCCTTTGTGTGGTGAGGGGGAGTAGTCTGAGGCAGTTTGTGCCACTGTACCCGCTCAGCTTGGGACAGTGAAGAAAGATGAGTCAAGTATGAGGAATTTGCTGCCTATGTTACTGACTGGGGGTTCGGAGTCGGAGGTGCAGGGTGCGCCCGGGCTTGGTGGACGGTGGTTGGATAACCCATGTCTCGAGGCTGTGGGTTCATGCACTGCGGGGGTGCCAGGCACGGCTCCCGTGGTGCCTCTCGACCCCACCTTGCTGCACTCTCCCCGACTTTCCGGTCCCAGGGACCAGGATGCCGTTTCTCGAAGCCCCGTCCTTGTTGTACAAGGCACGAAGGAGGAGTAGGAGGAGGAGAGGGAGTTGTTCCCTGGTGAGGCTGTGCCGGCAGTGACTTGGCGAGAGAACGGGTACCTGGCCCTCCGGGGGAAATTGTCTCATTTGTCTCCGGAGCGGTTGGAAGAGTTGTTGGAAACCCTATGGGAATTCCCACTCGTGTTTGGTGATGCACCCAGGTTAACCTCATGGGCGGTGCACGACTTTGATGTGGAGGATCATAAACCCATAAAATTACCACCGTAATTGAACGCAGAGTTAAGCTATATGTTGGAGAAGGGGTTAATTAAAAACGGTTGGAGTGAATGGTCAAGCCTGTCACTTTGCAGCCTAAGCCCGACGGAAAAATACGCTTCTGTGTAGATTTCAGAAAAGTAACCACTCTTTCCAAGACTGATACATACCCGCTACCGAGAGTTGATGACTCAGTAGACCGGATTGGAGCCGCTAAGTACCTCACGAAGGTAGACTTAGTCAAGGGATACTGGCAAGTTCCACTGACCGAACAGGCTAAAAAGATCGCTAGCTTTGTTGTGGGTGGGGGAGTTTATCAGTGCCAAGTCATGCCCTATGGACTTAAAAATGCTCCTGCCACCAATGGATCGAGTTGTACATGGCGTGCCTAATTGTCTGGTCTACATTGATGATGTGGTTGTTTTTGACACCACCTGGACCGAACATCTAGAAAATGTGGGTGAATTGTTTAAGTGACTGTCTGAGGCTGGTTTGGATGTCAACTTGAACGAGTGTGAGTTTGTACAAGCACGTGTGCAATACTTAGGCTATGTGGTTGGCCACGGCCAGGTGTGTCCTCCTCAGGCAAAGGTGGAGGCTATACGAATGTTCTGGGCGCCACATAACAAGAAAGCATTGCAACGCTTCTTGGGAATGATAGGCTACTACCGCCGGTTCATTAACCCTTAATTAGCGGCGAGCAACATAAGTCGAGTTAAAAAAAGCTGGACTATGTGGCGGCGCTCGACATAGGTCGAGTGGCAATTTCAGCACGTAATGTGGCTGAGAGAGAGAGACAAGTGGTGGCAGGAGACTAGCGAGCGTATGACTGCTCCAGACCACCGCGGCGAACCTACTGACACAAATCTCAGCTCCCTCCTCCCTCTCTCACTCGCTACATACTCAATTATGTACCGAAAGTACCGAATTACCTGCTTTTTGCACTCGCGTTGCACGGTTATTGCAAGAACTATCCATCATACAAGGATCGTTATGGTGTCATTCGAAAGCTCTGTTATGCCCTTTTGGGTCTTATTTAGGCATGAAAATGATCACGTAAACAGCCCTATTGGCTAAAAACACCCCGCTGTCGGTACATATAAATACCGCGGTTCATTAAGGGATACTCCACCGTGCTTTCCCCGTTAACTAATTTGCTTCAGAAAGATAAACCTTTTAAGTGGAGCACAGAGTGTGACCAGGCTTTTTCAGATGTTAAGAGCCTCCTTTGTTGCTACCCTATTTTACGTGCCCCTGACTTTAATAGGCCCTTTGCCTTGGCCATAGACGCAAGTAATGTCGGCGCCGGCTCTGTGCTGTTCCAAGAGTTTGGTGATGTGATCCGGTGCGCATTACCAATATAGAGGAGCGCGGAGCGAGGAGCGGCAAAATTCTGAAATCGGAGTGCAGGCGGGGAGCGCAGCTAGAAATTTGCGCTCCTTTCTGGCGCTCCGGAGGCGATTTTTCCTGTCAACAACAGGTACAAGAACGTCATTATCGTGTACAGTCATCGTACCGTTCGTACGGTGTTACCCACGGTGTTAGTGAACTGTGATACAGTGATACTATGATAGTGACAGACTGACAGTGTTACAGTTGTTAACATGTTATTTTATTTGTTTTGGCTTTTGCTAACAGCAAAGTAAACCTTACGGGCAAGTTACAGCTTACGAAGGGGCCTAAGGGTAAGTCTGGCAGTGGTATAGCCCGAGCCTGTCTGACTGTCTGATAGTCAAAAGACACTATAGACTTCAGAGACTTTTATCATTTTATGGTATCGATACTAGCGGAATGTTACTTGAATGCATGGGTGGGAGGGTGGTTTGGGGGAAGGTAAAAGCGTTAATTGACTCGTGTTACAAATATGAAGCCGATTGGTGAGGTAGTTTCGCCACCACAGATTTTATTTGTTTTCCTTTTCTTCGTACGGATACGCTGGAAGTGGGTTGTGGGAAGCAGTTGGGGGTGTGGTGGAGGGAAGGCATAAGGGTAAGGCACTTGTCATACAAATATGGAACCGATTGGTGCAATCGTTTCGCCGCCACAGATTTTATTTTTCTTTTCCTTGTGAGGCGACCGATAGTCAGCGAGTGGGTGGGAGGAGGGGTTTGGGGCAGTGGTGGTGCCGTGGTGGGTATGCAGAAGGGTAATGTACATGTGGTAAAAAACTAAAAATATGAAAGCCATAGGTGCAGTCGTTTCGCTGCTACGATTTTGTTTTCGGCGAGTCAGTATATAATTATATACGGACCTGGCACTGGGCGTGACAACTGACATCTGACAAGACCCTAGTCCCGGCCGTATATATATAATTATTATAAATTATATACCGTCGGACCTGGCAGTTTCGGACCTAGTTTCTCAGTTTGGACAGTTTCTGTAATTCTTTGTCATATCATAGATATCAATGGACAGTCACAATGTCACAAACTCACAATGATATCAATCATATCATATCAGTGATATTTGCTGACAAAAGGAGCGTGTGAGCGCTGCCGCATTACCTTATGTCTGATGAGCGCGGAGCGCTGCCGCATTACCCGTCCCACCAGAGCGCGCCCACCTCTGCCTATTTCATATTTCTCAAACAAGTTTAACAGCACTCAGAAGAACTATTCAGTAACAGAAAAGGAGTTGCTAGCTATAATTTTAAGCCTCCACCATTTTGCTGTGTATATGCCGCCATATGGGCCCGTGCTCAGAATATATTCAGACCACCATCCTTTGCAATTCCTGAGCAAGTTCAAGTTTCAGAACCAACGACTTACACGCTGGAGTTTAATGTTGCAGGAGTATCACTTACAGTAGATGTGAGGCACATAAAAGGCGTAGATAATGTACTGGCTGATTGCTTGTCTCGGGAGCACTCTGAGGTGTGATTGGTTGAGCACGCAGGAAATGTAGTTGTAAGCTGTATTTACTCATGTTAAAATTATATATCAAAAAATTAAAATACAAAAGACTGTCAATGTAAATATTTTTGACGTTGGTGGTAGTTGGTGCAGGTAGTTTTTTCAGTGTGTACAGTGAGCGAACAAAGTTTTGTCCCCTAGCTCCAAAACTTTTCCCCCGTGTGAGGGCGTCACAATGATCAGTTAATTAATGTAATTGAAAGCCCTTACTTATATAATTAATAGCATAATGCCGTGAGCGGCAAATGTGCTTTCTTTGTCTCTCATTGTGAGGTTTTCGTTTTTCTTTACTTTTCATACCGATCTTGCTGTATATCACTTAATGCCTTCACTGTGAACCTTTTTTGTTTAAGTGAGTTCCATGGTGAAGCGTTTCGTCGCTTCAGGCCTTCACTGAACCTTTTTGTTGTCTAAGTGAGTTTTTTTGTGAAGCGCTTCGTTTCGGTGTTTTCATATGATTTGGAAGGTAGCTGTCTTTGTGATTCTGAAGTACTATGAAGTAATATGTATAATTGTTGTGCTGTGTCTTGGTGAACTGGTTTGATATTGTAAACAGATACAGATGACAATTACCTCGATAGTGTCGCCATCTGTTGGGGAAAAAGGGCGGGAAATGGACACTTCTTTTGTTTAGCCAGTCACTTACTTCACTTTGTTATGTCCTGGGATATATAAACACTGGGCTCTTTCTATTGGACTAGGTATGCGGCAACAAGCAACAACGGAAAACGCTAGATCCAACCCTTATCTATAAAACCCAGGCAACAATCTACCCTAAACCGTCAAGAGTCCTGCCTTTACAACAAGGTATCCTATGACTCGGTTACAGGGTGCACGCACTATAGACTGCTGATAGTCAAGCAGGCTATATAAAAGATCATACAATTAAGTTGACTTAAAGCTTCAAGGAAAAGATAGATAACGGAATTAAATTGCAGAAACAATTTAATAACAAACTAGAAGAAAGTACATTTAACGTTACGTTAATTAATACAACTAATCACCCCTGCGTGAAAGAAGGTGAAAGCAAACAGTCCTCAAAACATCGTACAGGTAGACAAGATGCGGGTTTCTAAACTGCATGCGGCTACTGTAGGATCTGATGCTTAGCAAAGAAAGTACGTTACGGATTTAGAGAACTCTTAACTCATAAGCAGGAATAAATACTAGTGATAGGCCATACAGTGTATAATGGCATAGGTATAATTAAATAAAGGCAGCAACTCGCAACATAACCACATACAAGTGTGCTTCTCACTCTTAGTCAGGCAAGCCTGCTCGGACAGAGTCTCTAAGCCACACCCTGACTCACAATGCTCACAAAAACGGTAAACTGTGGCACAATAACAAGCATACAGAGATAATAAACCCCTAGCTGTTAATCTGCCAGGTGGCAGAGGTCTAGCCGGAAGGATATAGGCTTCGGATACCCGGGCTGAGCCACCTGCTCTAGCCTAGGGACGTTCCCAAGTCTGTGCGCCAAATTACTCAAATTGAAAGGGTGCTCTCTTGAGAGACTCAGATCGCAAGTATCTGACTCTCTCCTGGCGACCCTAAAACAAAAGCAAGACGTGCTAGCGCAGTGCTGAGTGGACTAGGCAAGGGCCCTCACACAACACAACACTAGACACACAGGGACACAGACAAGAAAATGCCCCCAGACTCCCACGGGCATCCTAGTAAATTCGTGCGGGTCCACAGGACTCGCACCAGCAGACTTTACTTAAAGGATCGCAAAAAGCCTCCCCTCCGGTCTAGCCCCTGCTTAACCTCACACAAGAACACACTAGCAAGCATGAAACCACCAAATATGATACAACAAAAAAATATTCCTAGGTCTCATTAACAATTACGTCTCTGCATAAAGCCCAAAATCCTATCTAGTTATCTGAGAGCTCGTCGTTAATACAATAATAGATATAAGGTCTATCAAGGGGATGGGATAATTAAATAGATTGGTGAAGTAGTGGAAGGAAGGTATACAAAGTAAGAGAGAAAGTTTCTAAGTGGGGTTGAGAGGGATAGATATCAAGGGGGTCCGAAGGGTACGACAGTGAGGTGAGCTCTGAGTCTTGAATCTGTCTGGACCCCGCCCTAGGCATGCAGAATACATCCCATGCTTGGCAACACTCAACACAGTTGCCGGGTCAAAATCCTCTACCCCGTGCGTGAGTCGAAACTAAGCCTAACGTTGCAATCAAATGCATATGGCAACGCTTCAGGCTCGTCCCAAGCTGGCAAGCGAAGCAACGTACCAAGCCGGTCTCTCTCTCCCGCTCGTCTCCTCCCGCCCTCACTAGACTTACATCTTATATATTATAATGAAACAATCAACTATCGAGAATAAAATATACTAAGATGCGTTGGTTAAGAATAAGGGCAGCTTCAAGCTGTGAAACAACATAAGAATATCCCAGACATTAGTTACATTGTCGTAGGATATATACTAAGGAAAAGCCTGCCGGCCGGCTGCCGCCAGCCGGTTTCTAAACGGCTGGGCAGCCGACGCGCGCGCATGCCCGCACGTGGCTACTATGCAGAAGCGTCACAACTTCCAGTTCAGACGCCCACCAGAGAGGTGCCCAGTGATCTAACCTCGTGGGACGACGTTATATTTTTGTGCTTGTTTATTTGTTTTTTACTTAACGTAATATTAGTGGAAGTCCTAGATTTTAATCAGTTTTTTTATATTCATATTATATATTAACGTAACTTCCTTTTTCTCATAGTGTTGATTTATTTATTTTGATCAGTGTTCCTTTTGATCAGTGTCGCTTTGATCAACCTTCAGTGTTCCATGTGTTTTTCCTTGGAGTTTGTGGCGCTTGGCGGTCCTGTCCAGGAGTCGATAGTTAAAGTTTTGTTTGTGCCTTTGTTGAGAGCTGGGACGTTCCTGTCGGGTTGCTGTATAGTGGGGTCAAATATTGGACTCCCGTGACCATCGAGAGCATAGGTATGTTTGAATATGGATTTAGGGTCCTTAGAAAATTTAGAAAAAAATAAGCCCCTATGTCCCTCTGAAAAATCCCGGCAAATTCCAGGAGAGGCCCAAATCCAATATAGCCGCCGCATGCAACATTATAACTCGCGAACCATATGTCACAGAATATTGTGTAATACGTCGATTTCCACTAAATATGGCATGAAGAACTCACTTCTGAGGTTATTTAAACAGTTTGAGGTCTCTTTTATGTCAAAATTCAGTATGGCAGCTGTCAACCATCTTGAAAATATGCCCTTTGAACACCGCAATTGATTTACTAGTATTAAGATTATTATTTGGTCAAGAACATTATTTGGTAAATAATCAAAGCTTATTTTCATGTAAGTTACCCTCTCCCACCCACCAAGACCATACTGCATGATGTTATGTCCAAAATTAATCAAGCCATCATTGAAGAGGAGATGTCATTTGCATTACTAGTTGGGAATATGCCTTTGTACATGATTATTGTAAACCTCAAGAGTGAGAATAAGGACAAGTTTGGAAAGATCCTTCCACTTCTTGGATATATATATGCAACTTTCAAGCGGTTTAATGGGTCAGGGACCGTCAGGCATCTCAGATAGCCTATATTACTAGCAGCAGATGTCATCGCAGCTGGGTCTGTAGATCAGGCCCTACGAGGGAAACATTACAAGTGTGCCATCCGCTGTCTTCGCTTGCTCTATGAATCTTTGATTCAGAAGAGAGTCAAAGATCACCAAGCAGTCAAAGGCCTGAGTGATGCGGTAGAGGAAAACTTGGAGACACTCGGAGATCTCCAGAACAGCCGTGACAGTCTCATAACTGCTCATGCCAGTCTGGAGGAGGATGCAGAACTGAAAGCCTTTGTATCCCGAATATTCGACGTATGTAAAGGGTCCTGCATGGCTCAATTCTGGCAGTCATTTCTTGACAAGACAGATGCACTGATGATGATCATCCATGCCATTCATACTTGTAACTGGGTAAAGTTTCTGTCATCTATGCACCAAATGCTACCATGGCTTGCCATAATATGACAACGAAATGGATCTTTATGGTACATTATATGAATGTAAATAATATAATCCTACAGATGATCCTGCTTTGTAAACTGATACCATGACACGATTAAAATGTTGTTCATACACTTGTTCTTGTTTTCACTACTTATTGACCAAATAATAATCTTAATACTAGTAAATCAATTGCGGTGTTCAAAGGGCATATTTTCAAGATGATTGACAGCAGTCTTACTGAATTTTTACATGAAAGAGACCTCAAACTGTTGAAATAACCTCAGAAATGAGTTCATGCCATATTTAGTGGAAATCGACGTATTACACAATATTCTGCGACATATGGTTCGCGAGTTATAATGTATGCGTCGGCGGTGGCCATATTGGATTTGGGGCTCTCCTGGAATTTGCCGGGATTTTTCAGAGGGACATAGGGGCTTATTTTTTTCTAAATTGTCTAAGGACCCTAAATCCATATTCAAACATACCTATGCTCTCGATGGTCACAGGAGTCCAATATTTGACCCCACTAGTATATTCCCTAGTACAGTACACACAACACACACCCACATTACCCATACACATATTAACCCCGTCAGTGTCTGCTGCCCGGCAGGAACCGTTGGCGGCTCTGCACCAGCGTTTTGGGAGCCCCTCTCTCGACTCTTGGAACGGATTGCCGAGAAGCCAGGTAAAGTAAGTTTATCATTAAAGTAAAGTAAAGTAACTTCAGTTAGTGATCCCAGTTGTAGCCACGGGACCACCGAAGGTTATAAATGAGTAGTGGGAGGTGAACTCTACGAGTTCAACCGTCTTAAGGGAGGTTTACTCATTCGGTGGTACCGGCTCAATTGGGATTGAATACTGGCGTGTTATTAGGAGGAAGGTTTTGCAGTATGCTCGCACATAGTTAGCTTGTATCAGCCCTGGAGGTATCCCGTGTAGCCCATTTCGCAACCTCCACTAATAACACCACGAGGTGTGAGAGTCACAGGACCCGACCTCGTATTGGTAGTCGGCTTTTGATATAGATATTGATATTGTGCTACAACTTTTGCATCGGGAGTTGGGTACCTAGGCTGGATGCACACGGTGGGTACTGTCGAGATTGTGCATAGCTTAGTTGCTCGAAGTACAGTTGCTACTCTTTTTGCTTTCACATGTTTGCTAGTACTTTGTCTGTTGAGCCAGTTTAATTATCCGCCCAGCATTGCCATCTCGGTGTTGGGTTTATGTCTTTGTTTTAGCTTAGTAGGCTATGGTAGTTTTTCATTTTAGATAACATTCAAAGGGGAAGCAGGGCAGCGGAGCACCTTAAGCCCTGAGAAGAGTCTGGAAGCGTTTGTTTTCTCTTTTCTGTTGCATTCGTTGGGTTGCTTGTACAGGAGACAAGGTGCTGGTGTGGATCATTCTTTCTTATTGTCCCGTCTCTGAGCAGCTGAAGTCCAGATCCGTAACAATATATATATACACATGGTGTCCCAGGAGGAAAGGGCATACCTTTGCTTAATGATAGAACAAGGTATTCTAAGCATAAAATGTGCTATAACAAAAAGTGCAAATACAAAACATTAATGAGATATTGAAGGTATAATGTAGTGTTCTCACCCACATCACTGTAATGGACTCTTCTATGTCAAATAGTTTCCAACTAGTCCAAAGTGAGTTAATATGTCTCTATTAATTTTGCAACTTTCAGAAATATAATATCTTTATAATAACATGATCAAATATTTGCAGAAAGATGGAGGTGTGGTAGGCACTATGACAGCTAGGCCAGTCTTATGGGGAAATACTTAAGAAATTACATTTTTCAACATGCAATACCTCTATACTGGTCGAGATTTGGAATATTTCTTAACAAACATTTTCACCATCCTCACACCCCTCCACCCCTTTAACTCCACCCGTACCACCATCTCCCTCACCCCCCTCCACCCCCTTAACTCCATCCCTACCACCATCTCCCTCACCCCACTCCACCCCCTTAACTCCATCCCTACCACCATCTCCCTCACCCCCTCCACCCCCTTAACTCCACCCCTACCACCATCTCCTTCACCATCCTCACACCCCTCCACCCCTTTAACTCCACCCGAACCACCATCTCCCTCATCCCCCTCCACCCCCTTAACTCCATTCCTACCACCATCTCCCTCACCATCCTCACGCCCTCCACCCCTACCACAATCTGCCTCACCATCCTCACCCCCTCCACCCCTACCACAATCTGTCTCACCATCCTCACCCCTTCCACCCCTTTAACTCCACCCTTACCACCATCTCCAACATCCTCACACCCATTCCACCCCTTGCAACCCCACATCCCCATCCCTTTCACCAGATCAGCACCAATTATTATGTTCCTTTCAACAACCAGCTATACTCCTAAAATCGATTAATGAAATTTACAAACACATGTGGCAGTCCGTGGATTCGAACCCAGGATGCTCACACCGAAAATCAACACCTTATGCATCGCACCACGAAGACAGTTAAAGGTTGGTGGACACTGCCTACGATTTATTATGCAACTTCGAATCCTGCATATCAATCTAAGCATGTACACACATCCCAACTGCAACTCACGTAGGCTATGCATATGTGAATGGAAAGAGCAATTAATGGGACCTTAACCACTAGGGAAGTCCTCTTGATAAATTACCCCTGAACCAATATCAATTATTATGTTCCTTTCAACAACCAACTATACTCCTAAAATCGATTAATGAATTTACAAACACATGTGGCAGTCCGTGGATTCGAACCCAGGATGCTCACACCGAAAATCAACACCTTATCCATCGCACCACGAAGACAGTTAAAGGTTGGTGGACACTGCCTACGATTTATTATGCAACTTCGAATCCTGCATATCAATCTAAGCATGTACACACATCCCAACTGCAACTCACGTAGGCTATGCATATGTGAATGGAAAGAGCAATTAATGGGGCCTTAACCACTAGGGAAGTCCTCTCGATAAATTACCCCTGAACCAATATCAATTATTATGTTCCTTTCAACAACCAACTATACTCCTAAAATCGATTAATGAAATTTACAAACACATATGGCAGTCTGTGGATTCGAACCCAGGATGCTCACACCGAAAAGCGACACCTTATGCATCGCACCACGAAGACGGTTAAAGGTTGGTGGACACTGCCTACGATTTATTATGTAACTTCGAATCCTGCATATCAATCTAAGCATATACACACAACCCTAACTGCAACTCACGTAGGCTATGCATATGTGAATGGAAAGAGCAATTAATGAAGGATATATTGGATTTACTGCCTCATACCGAGCTGTTGTGGCCAACTTGCTTTTAACCCCGAGCCTGGCACCCGGGCTGCTGGAACGGAAGGCACAACATTGATACATTAATGGAAAATGGAAATAACCGTTAACCGTCTCGTTTTTGTATACAACTTTAGTTAATTTACTTACCGACTCTATTGCTAGTGTGGTAGAGACATCTGAAAAGACCACATTTATCATGGCTGAGGCAAGTTGATCGATCATTTGATTATCTACTTGGGATGAGAAGATTTGTGATCTGGTGATTCTCCTCGAGAGACCCTCGGGAATGGAATCGGAGGATAAATGCAGTATAGCACTGTAACGTATGAATACGTTATGTTGTGAGTGTTCAGTATGACGTCAGGATGAACAGTTGTACACTACCGTTATTCCACAGGGTCTCTGGTCCGCGGATACGTGCTAAACTGCACGTGCAAACAATATGCATTTAATTATCACTGTCCACTTATCTCAATATTACCTTTACTCAACGTTTCACAATAGTTCTTCACTTTTTCAAGTACCGGGGCTCAGAAATAGTTTATCTGTCAGGGTATACTGTATAAACGGTATATTTCTAACTCACAAAATAATACACGTGTGGTTTATATATTTACCCCTCCCATGCATTCGAACCTGTGTACTTCCCGACAAAGAAATGGAAACCAGTCGCACCATAGTGGCTAGAGGGCTGTATGATGGGAAGTGGGCAGGTTAAGTAAGCTTGGTAAAATATTAGGGTATATAATATATTATCTAGCTTTATAAAATTTCCATTATCCATGCATTAATTGTATCTATTAATTAGTAAATATTTGTTGATTCACTTTAATCAGAAAACTAAAATATATGAAATATATGAAAATCTACTTACACATATATTGACAATACTCAGCCTCAATAAATATCAACCGGTATGTATTTATGCATATTTCGTATGTATCTTTTGTATATATTTAGATATTTTCTAAGATTGTATTTGTATGCATGTTATTAAAGAAATATAGCAATACGTTCATTATTTGTTCTCTCTCTCTCTCTTTCTCTCTATCTATCTCTTTCTCATACACACACACACACACACACACACACACACACACACACACACACACACACACAAGTAAGGAGGAAGCAAACACAGCTCAGGCAAGGATATAATATTATGCAGTAGTTTAGGTTGGAGCCAACAGGGAAAAGGGGGAGGGGATGGAGATAGAGAATGTGGGGGTGGATTTGGCTAGAGTCTAGGGAGAGAGGAGTGGGGTAGAGGAAGGGAAAATATAGGAGGGATATGGAGAAGGAGGGTAGAGTGGATTTAGCTGGAGTTGAGGGAGGGAAGGGGGGGAGGAAGGGAAAAGAAGAGAGAGGGGGGGGGAGGATGTGTGGAATGGGAGGATAGGCAATGAAAGGAAAGGAGAAAGATAGGTGACGGGAAATGAGTAGGAGGATATAGGAAGAAAGGAAGAAGAGAGGAACAGAATGGATGATAATGGAAGGAAGGATATCAGAGGAAAGGATATGGAGAAGGGGAATGAGTATTGGTAGGGTGGTTGGAAGAAGGGAGGATGAAAGAAGCAATAACATAAATTCGGAAATAGGGAAAGATACATACATGGAATAAATGATGAGAAAATAAGGGGGAAAGACTGTGGGAAGGAGAGATGAAAAAAGTAGTAGAAATTTGAGGAAAGGGGAATATAATAGAAGGAATGAGAGGAGAGACAAAAAGAAATGAGGGAAGAGAGATAAGGTGAGTGGGAGAGGAAAGGGAGAGGTGAGATAATAGAAGTGAAGCATAACGAAAAACAAGCAACAAACCTACTGATCCTCAAGAATCTGTATGCAATATAATAACTTAACTTATGTGAGAGAAAGAATAAGCAGTAAAGACGATAACAATGCAAATAAAATAGCATGATAAATAACTAATGGCAATAAAGATGGGGAGTTGAGATTTAAAATGCGAAGATAGGAGGGGGGAGTTGATAGGAACGGAATATATTATAAACTCTACTTCATCTAATTCACACTCGATTCAATTATGAATATACTAATGCCCCATGATTACTCATTACTTATCAAAAGGAAGAAAAGTGAGGAACACAAGAATAACTCCTACAGTCAGTGGCGGCTACTGTCTAAATAATACCTGGTGTTTTAATAAAGCATCGTGTAATATCACCTTTTGGACCAAAAAGCACAACTTGGTGCTGTAATTATCCTATCTTGGCAACACATAAATGAAGAGTGTGAGTCATAATTGGACCATGAACTATCTAGTTAATGTCAAGTACAGTTTTAGTACAATTTTATCGCGTATGTAATTATGGTTGTATTATATTTATATAATATATTATTATATATACACTGTCGGGACTGTACGTCTTAGAATTAAGCCCACAGAGGGTAAAAAGTACATCTTTAGAAGAAATTAGGATATTAGGCATAAGTAGGAGAGAGGGGGATGGAGAGGGAGGAATAGCACCGGAATCATCCAAGGTGGAGTTTCTAGCAAAAATTTGAGAGAAGAGTTCAGCATCGTCAGAGGAAGAGGTGATGGTTGTACCATCAGAGTGGAAAAGGGGAGGGAAAGAGGAGGAAGACAAATTGTTGGAAAGGTTTTTGGCTAGATGCCAGAACGCTTGGGAAGAGCTAAAGTTGGATAGTTCAGTGCATTTATAATTGATGAATGAGTGCTTGGCAAGTCGAAGAACAGATTTGGCTTGATTCCGGGCAGAAAAATAGAAAGAATGAGATTCCTGAGTTTTAAGATGTCAGTTCTGTTTTAATGCTTCCTCCTTGTTGCGGACAGTGGTAGAACAAACTTGAGTAAAACAAGATTTGTTTGCATTATACTAAGAGAAAGAGAATGGAATGTATGCTTCCATGCCCGATAGGATTACCTCGGTAATGCGTTCAGCACTCTCCGAGGGTCCCCGGCCACGGAAGCAAAAGTAATTCCAAGAGAAATCAAAGAAGTACTGATGAAGAGCCTCCCAGTCGGCAGCGTCAAAGTGCCACAAGCGCCGCCGGTTGGGAGGATCGGCTGACTGTATCAGAGAGATAGGACAGGTGACAGATATTAGTATTTAATAATGGACCCTCCATCATTGATGATATTGCCTATTAGTATAATAGTCTCCATTCAACATCCCGAGTCAGCATTTTGAATCTAGCGTGCGGAAGGATCATGGAGTACTCATCATAAGTGCACGCTTAATTCCCTTATGGGATCGTCATTATGACCCTACAGAAAAAACTCTGTAAAAAAGAAAAATTAACAAAATATTTGTTATCATATGACTCCATATGTGGATTTCTTGCGTTTTGCTTCCCCGACTCCAGGCCCCCTAGTCGTCATCTTCGTCCTTCCGCGGCCATACAAGCCAGTGCGGTCCGTAGCTCCCGCTTCATTCGACGTTTCCAGCGCTTCTAGTGAGTCCTTGCTCATTTGTGTACACCTGCATTGTAGTGAACAGAGTTTAGAGTAGCTAGCAACGGCTGCCCCATCGGTATGTCCGCAGGAAGTGTGTAAATTAGGGTACTATCGTAACAGGTGCCTATGTATCCCAGGATCTTCGCGCCATGTGTGTTATTATTATGTTGTGTTTGCGCCTTTAGCTTTTGATATCATAGCTGTGAGGCTACCACTTTACAAGATTATGCTTCGGGCCATCACTAAGAGGCAGTTGCATATATTGATTGCGTTTTATAGCAGATGCTCTAGTCTAAGGGTGACTTCACGTGGTGCTACACCTTCTTGAGTCCGTATTTGCTTGCGGCACCCTGTCGTGGTCCTCCCTCATCTGGTTGCGGTTGCTGGGTCTTCGGAGCGTCGTCTACCTGTGATGTGTCGTCGAGCCACGTGTCCAGCCTGGTTAGGGGTCTCCAGTGTAGGCTGCAGGTAATTTAGATTTCTGAATTCTCTGTTTATGTTTAAGCCTATGTGTGACCCTGGAGTTTTTACATGTGTGCTTTGCATATTATTTGGGGGTGGGGAGACATCCCTGTATTTGGGTGTGGGTTTAGGATAGGGGAGCTGTGCTTTGCCTCCCCTCTATAACATTTTGGTTGTTTGTCTCCGGCGGCCCCGTGCAGCTGAGCCCTGGTTACCCGTCTTCAAAACGGGTAGGGAACAACCAAATGTCCCGGCGTGGTAAGCTGCAGAGGTGGGCGCGCTCCGTAGGTAGTAGGGGTAGGCAGCCCCGCCCAGGGAAGTACTACCGCCAAGGTTTCGGTAGACTCAGGGAATAGCCTGAATTCCATTTTCTCTCCCAGGCCTTGGTAGCTGGATACATATCTTTCTGCCTCACACATCAGGGGTATCAGGAAAACCCTCTTTATATAACATACACATCCAACTTCACGACATTGCCCTACATTGCTATCCTCTATCCATAAAACACTACTCTTCCCACTACATATCATACATGTAACACCATACATATAAACATGGCAGTACAATTGTTAAGAGCAAACCTGGTGGTCCCTCGGATATCCACCCCCGGCAGGGTTGGGTCATTGACACAGGGCCCTCCCGGTCGTCATCATGCGACTGTGTCAAGAGCATTGCAACGTCCCAAAGCTGCTCGTCGGTGCAGCTTTTTCTTTAGCAATATAAGGGGACTTCACTCTAACATCAATTCCGTACACCAATTTCTTCAAGCAGAATCCCCTACTCTCCTTTTTTTGACAGAGACTCCAGTAACATCCACATCTGACACGTCTAGATTTAATTTTCCAGGTTATCAACTGCTCCAAAATTCAGACCTAAAGGAGGTGTATGTTGCTTCGCAAAATCTGAAATTGCCCTGGAGGAGGTTACTAGTTTCAATTGTCCTTATTTTGATTATTCTATATACAAATTAATTTCTGCTGGTAAATTTAAATACATATGTTGCATCTACCGTTCCCCAAATACTCCTCCAGAGCAAAGTCTTTTTGATTCTCTGTCCTCACAACTCCGTGTCCTCAACTTAAATGCTTCTCACTGTGTTCGGTGATTTTAATGTCCATAATGTTGAATGGCTCACTCATTCAGCCAGGACTGATGATGCTGGTCTTGAATGTGAGCTATTTGCAGACTCATTTAATCTCACTCAACTAGTCAACCAACCCACCCGTGTACCAGATAATCCTAATCATAATTCCCACCTACTGGACTTATTTTTAACAACCAATTCAGAAAATTATGATGTTACAGTGAGGTCCCCGCTTGGATCTTCTGATCACTGTCTTATACAGGCCACCTGTCTATCACCTACCACACCTTCCCACTCTGAACCTGTTTTGGTGACTAAATGGCATTATGATAGGGCAGACTGGGAGGGTCTTCAAGGTTTCTTTATTGATATTCCCTGGACCTCTTTCTTTTCTAATGATGCACACTCCACCTTGAGCCACATGCAAGATTTTGTAAAAATTGGAATGGAAACTTTTATTCCTCATCAAAAGTACAGTAAAATATCTAATTCACCTAAATGGTTTGACCATAATTGTGCTAGAGTAACTGAACAAAAAGCAATAGCCTACAATGCATACACAAGATCAAAAACACATGAAGCCTTTAATTACTTTAGAAACATCAGAAATCATGCCAAAACTGTATTAAACCTAACTAAATCAAACTTTCTCCACAAGCAGGCAAATAAACTTCTAAATAATCCAAATGATAACACAATATTTTGGTCTACTCTTAACTCATTTAAATCCAACTTCACTACTGCTTCATCCATTCCACCATTAAAATCTCCGACTGGCAATCTTGTAAGTGACCCACGAGGTAAAGCTAACCTTCTTGCGGATATTTTCTCCACCAACTCAACCTTAGATGAAATAAATCAAGATGTCCCTGTACTTAATTTTAATTCGCCTGAAATTCCCTCACTTAAGATCCACACCAGACATGTCAAAACTATTTTGCAGAATCTCTCGGTAGATAAGGCTCCTGGTCCAGATGAAATTCCTCCAATAGTACTTAAGAATTGCTCCTTGGTGCTCGCTCCTGTATTGGCAAAAATTTTCCGTCTGTGTACTCATACCTCATGCTTCCCAGTACCCTGGAAAGAAGCAAACATCCATCCAGTTCCTAAAAGAGGTGCCTCTTCAGATCCATCAAACTACAGACCAATAGCTATAACTTCCACTCTTGGTAAAGTCTTTGTAATTATATTAAATAATCACATAATTAAGCATCTTGAGAATAATAAATTAATCAGTGACAGGCAATATGGTTTTAGACGATGTCGATCAACTGCAGACATGCTTTGCCTTCTTACGCATCAAATCAACCAAGCTACAGACCAACATGGTGAAACACATACAATAGCACTGGATATATCAAAGGCATTTGATAGAGTCTGGCATCAATCCTTATTGTCGAAGATGTCACACTACGGCCTTGCATCATTAGTTCCACTAATTTCTTCTTATCTTCATAACAGAAAAATACGTGTAATGGTAGATGGCCTTTATTCTCAATTTCACTCAATAAATGCTGGTGTTCCCCAGGGATCAGTTTTGGCCCCAATTCTGTTCCTCATTCATATCAATGATCTCATATCTACCACTCATAATCCAATACATTCCTACGCAGATGACTCAACACTCCACAGTTCCTTCACATTTACCAATTCTTTCACCCAACCCGATCTTATAAATTCAAAAATAAACACTGCAATTTCTCTGAACCAGGACCTTTCTAGAATTAATGGATGGGGACAAAAGAATCTAGTTTCCTTTAATGCACAGAAAACCAAGTACATTCAATTTTCTAACCGACAGAATCTCACTGACTCCCATATATTTTTTAATGATGTAAATATTCCCACTTCCCCTAGTATTGACATTCTCGGTGTAACATTAACTACTAACTTGAGCTGGACACATTATGTTAGAAGCATTGCTAAGAATGCCTCTAAAAAACTGGGACTCCTGTACAGAGTTCGAGAATTCTTCACTGACGAGCAGTTGGCCGTGATATATAAAAGTCATGTGCGTTCTCAGATGGATTCTGTTCACCTCTGTGGGGTGGAAGTGGAGTGGTTGCATTGAGGCAGTTGGACAAAATTCAAAATAAAGCTATTAGATTAATCAATAACCCTGCAATCACACAGGACCTTCCTACATTATCCATACGAAGAAACGTTGCATCCCTTGCATTATTCTACAGATATTTTCACAGCAATTGTTCCGAGGAACTTGCTTCAATTGTGCCGCCTCTCCACATCTTTCCCCGTAGAACTAGGGCAGCTGAGAGCGCCCATGAATTTACACTTTCTCCTCCACAATGCAGAACTTCTGCTTATCAGAATTCATTTATCCCCAGAGCTACTACTCTTTGGAATTCACTTCCCTCGAATTGCTTTCCACAAACTTACATGTTTAAATCCAGTTGTTACAAACATTTTATGAATGGAGGATGCCTTTAGGCACATGGACCTTTTTGTTTTATCTGTGTTTTTCCTTCCTCCGTTCATTGTCTCTTAAAAAAAAAAAAAAAAAAAAAAGTTGTGAATATATAGCTAATTTTCCGGCGGACTCAAGGTAGGATGTATTAACACCACGCAGGTTATCCTTATCAGCATTGATTCCTGGAAATGTATATTTCCAGAATTCCCGGCACTTTAGTGACTACAAGATCAGCGGGTAGGGGCTGCTGATTCCGGCGAGGGGGGGGGGGGTCCCCGTTATCCATCATGCCTCGGTTTGAGTTATGCGCTACTCCTAACTGTTCACTGTTAACACATTTTAAACAGAGTTTATGAGCAAATATAGGTACTGTAAGTGTTTAGACCGCTCTAGAGGCTTGTGGGTGTCAAAGCGTTGTTCCGTCTGTGCCGAATTGAAAACGGCTTTGTTCACCAAGAAAGACTTGTCGTGCTTGGCAGCTTTGCAAGAAATAAAGGCCATTTTTAACTTGTGCCAAAGACACAGCCCATAAGGCTCTGCACTGTGATGACGAGGCCCTCTGGGAACAATTAATAATAAATTCACCTCTGGTCAAATACGCCTCCCATAAATCTGTTAGGCCTAAAGTGAAATCTAAAAACCTTTCCAAAGAGGTAGTGAGTATCAGCAGTGACACTGGCAGTAAAATTACCGAGATTGTCCCCCCCCCCCCCCCCGGACCACCCAAAGAGGAGACGTTCACCCTCTCCAAAACGTAGGTCGAGGTAGAGGTCTCCTCGAAGACAGTCCCGACACTCTTCGGCTGAGTCTTCCCCGTCTCACTAGCGCTGGTAGGAGGACTCTCAGTGGTAGCCGGAAAGAGACCCCACAGCCACCTCCCTCTTCTCCTATCTCCGACGCGCCCAACGCTGAAGCCGGCAGCTCGGAAGTGGAGACAGAAGACATGGAGTCCCAACCGGGTCGTGAACAATCTTTGAGTGTACCACCTGATTTCACCTTTGCTATTCCAAAGTTGAATTATGTGCCACGTACTAGCCTCTCAGCCGGACCTAGACGAGTCCTGGCCGATCAATATAAGGGTTTACCTTCAGGTTCACAAATTTTTGATAGCTCCCAAATAATCCAAGACTCACAGCCACCCGCGGCGCGGGGGTGCTGGTGTCAATCGGAGCCATCTCATGACAGGGTTAGAGTAAGTCAGGAACCATTGATTGAGAGTAATATTGAAATATTATCTTCATCTGTCCCTGATTTGGTGTGGCCACCGGCGGATCAGGCGCCGGAGGCACAACAGGATATTTCTGAGGAGGTTGAGTTAAGTGGGGAGCCGGAGGAAGTGCCTTTATGCTTGGCTCCACCGGGTCTAACAGGTGAGGAGTCTGAAGCTAGCTCTCAATCTCCTAAGGGATCCCATAGTAAGTGTGTTACCTCAGATGAAATAAGTGATATTTTACATAAAGTAATGCAATAGTATAATCTCCCTACCTCCTCTGACCACCCTGCCAGTCTACCTGTAGTTTCCACGAGTCACTCCACGATAAGACCTCTACAGCCTTTGGGTTTTCTTACCACCCAAGCCTCTGTGCCTCCTATGTCCTTGTCTCCGTCAGTAACCGGCGGCTTCCGGCACCACAGTGCCAGCCACACTTACTACCACTAATGTTAGAGTAATCTTGGATATCACTCCTCCTCCCTTAGATAAGGTTCCTCAGAGGAAAGGCCCTATGCCTCTCCTCTATGGACCTGACTGTTCATGGGTTCCGGCAACGCCACTAAACCCACATTTAGCACAACCAACCATTTCGGGAGACCTTCCGGTCCCTAGTGAGTGGAAAATTGAGATTAACAAAAACAGAAAGTTCAGGGCTAAGGACGAAGCGGGGAGATTACTGGATGTATCAATCAAAGCTATACCTAGTTCTTTTAATCCGGATTTCTTTGTTCATACGGCTGCCCCGGCAGTTCCTGCAGTTGGGACTGGTCTAAAGCCGATGGTGTTAATGATGGCAAGGCTTTGAATGCTCTCACGCCGGAACTGGATACAATTCTGGTACTGGATCAGTCGCATACGCCAGTCCTGCAAATGGAGCGGATAGAGGTGGGTCCCTGGGTAGATTGGGAGTTAGAGGCTCAGGTATTTGCATCATGCATTACGTCTAAGTCCTCTCATCAGGTTCCACAGGGAACTCATAATTATTTCTCGTTACCTGTAAAGATGGCTGACGGGGTGTCGCCGGATTTGTTTACCTTTTTAGCGGCACCCAAAGTAGCCCTCCCCACTCTTGATGAACCCTTTTGCACTCCTCCGGCAGCTCACTTGGAAAGGGATTTAAAATTACGAAACAAAGCCTACCTCTCTCAGTATTTAGTCAGCTGCCAGGTTGCCGTCTCTCTTAATTAACAGAACTATCTCGGCCATTGCTGACCCACATGTTAGGAAGTCCACTGAATTGTCACTTAGAATTTTATTGCAAAACTCTATTCAAACCTTAGGAGACATCAGAATAGCGATCATGGAAGCGGTTCGAGCCCGCCAGGATCTAAGAGTGCATCTAGTGAAAAAGTTACCGGATGACATTGGGCGCCGGGTAACTCTTTCGCCGGTACTCACTGCCTCCCTTCTTAACTCAGAAACGTGGAGTGTAGTCTTTAATATGGTCAATGGGTGGAAGCAGATTACCTCCCAAGCTAGGAGAGAACCATTTAAGAAGCCTTTTCATAAGCCAAAGAGCGGAGGTAAACCTAACCAACCACATGCTAAACAGTCCTCTCGAGATCCCAGAACTACTCCTCAGCAGGGAAGTACTCAGCCCATGCCAAAACATGGTAAATATTCAGGGTATAGAGGTAAGCCACACCAGAAGCCAAATCAGGGGCAGACGTCAGCCAAAACTAGCCAGCCATCTGATACCAACCCACCTACCTCCACCTCCAAAAAAATAGCCACCCAAACTCTCAGTCTCCCAGTGCCGTGCTTAAGCGTGCCGGATTCGAGAGTTGCTTCTCCGAACAGGCCCAGTTTGCAAACTGGGTCGTTCCAGTTATTCCGCTCGGCCTGGCCCAAGAAAACTTGGGCCCGGAAAGTAGTGAGCAAAGGGATCACCTGGCGGTGGATCCGGCGACCTCGACTGCATCAGGCGCTGGAATGCAACAATGTGTCACAGGAGGTGGAGGCCCTGGTCCAAGAAATGATCTCCAAGGGGGTCATTGTACCAGTAAAACCAACTTGCCCAGTATTCACCTCCAGACTTTTCTTAGTGCCAAAAAGGGACAGTGTGCAAATGCGACCGGTATTGGATCTCTCGCATCTGAACATGTTTATCAAGAATTCACCCTTCAGGATGCTTACAGTCAATCATATCAGGCTCACTCTTCCGCTGCAAGTCTGGATGTGCTCAGTAGATCTCAAAGACGCCTATTGGCATGTCCCTATAAACAAAAGGTTCCAGAAATTCCTCGCTCTGAGGATCAGGCAAAAGACGTGTCTTTCGAAAAATGCCTTTTGGGTTGAACCTGGCAACAAGAATTTTCAAAAAATTAGTCCGGCAAGCCCTTTTGCCGTTGTTGATCCAGGGCATAAAGGTGCTTTGGTATCTAGACGACTGGCTAGTAGTGGCAGAGTCAGAGGAGTTATGTCACATTCATGCAAACCAGGTATTAAATCCTGTGCAAAACCTAGGGTTCAAGGTGAACTTGGCGAAGTCTCTCCTTGTTTCCACACGGAATATTCAGTGGATAGGGCTGGTCTGGGACACCACTAATTTAACTCTTACTCAGAGTGTTGACAATCGGGGCAGATTTCGCAGGAAACTGTTTCGTTTTCTCCACAGTCTGAATACAACCAGGAAAACATGGGAGTCTCTGATCAGCTCTCTCAACTGGATCCAATTAACTGTGAAGTTGGGCCGGTTGAAAGTGAAGAGATTAATCTTGGAGGGCAACTAAGTTTTTCCTCTCTCGCCGGAGAAGAAATTATGGCCAATTCCTCCATTAATCAACAGCTTACTATCGGTCTGGGCCAAGCCCGAGATACTATACTCTATGACAACATGGGTTTCTCCCCCACCTACGGTATGGATAGACACAGACGCTTCCGGAGCACTAGGTTGGGGGTATCAGTCAAATCTAGGCCATCAAGGGCAGGGCACTTGGACCCAAGACAATCATTTTCCCATCAACAAGCAAGAGCTTTTAGTTCCTTTCTTTTTTCTCCAAGATCACGGCAGGTCTTTGCAAGGGAAATCAATAGCGTTCCGTATGGACAACCTAACTGCAGTCCACTGAATTCAGAAACAAGGCTCGGAGTGGTTCCGAGAGTTGCTAAAAGTGTCAGAACCGATCTTTGCCCTGGCTGAATCGCTGGGCATTCACCTACATGCAGCATATCTCCCCATCGTGTCGAACGTCTGGGCAGACGCTCTATCCCGGAGGCGGAGCACTTAGTAGAATGGGCTATCAATCAAACCGTATTCGACAGAATGATTGCGAGGCCTCACCGTCCACAAGTGGATCTGTTCGCATGCAAGGAGAATCACTTCCTAACCCAGCGGGGGGACCAGATGCATTATTGGAGGACTGGAACAGGTGGACTTCGATTTATCTTTTTCCTCCACCAGATTCTGTGCTAATGTGCCGGGTGATTCACAAACTAAGAGGTTACCTGGGCTTAGTCTCGATCATCGCGCTGTTATGGCCGGCTGAGGCGTGGTACCATCGGTTGCAAGAATGGTGCAGGACCCCGGTGATGCTCCCGGTCTCCGCATTCCACTTAGAGACAATTGGCAACCTTCGGACCTCGCTCAGTTTTGCCTTCTGGACATTTACAACGCAAAATGGTTAGCTCAATTTGGGGAAAGTGTCACAAATAAACTTATGAACCAATATACCATGTCTACCAGAAGACAATATCAATCACATCAGAAAACATTTACAACATGGATTGTAGAGTCAGGGCAAGTGGATGCCTCGGGAGCCTTGATTTTCAAATACCTAGATTATCTTATTGAGCAAAAACATTTTTCAGTAGTCACATTAAAAAATCACCTATCTGCCATCAGAACTCCCTTCTTTGATCTCACTGGTCTTTCCATACCGCAGGCGGAGTAGAAAGGGTTTATGAGGGCGTGTTTCAAGCTGCGCCCACCACCGCGTCAGTTCATGCCCACCTAGTCACTAGACAATGCCTTATCATTGCTTCAATCACGTAAATACAATAACTCGCCGGATTTTTATTCACTCTTAAAGAAGGCTGTTTTCCTGATTGCTCTCGCCACGGGGAATAGGGTGTCTGAGCTGGCGGCAATGAGCAACGAACCTAATTGCCTTAGGTTTGGGAGACTGCACGATCATGTGCAAATCGCGCCGTCTCCCACATGCATAGCAAATAATTTTCTGAGTTTTCTGTTCCGGCATTGAAACGCGGACACTCTCATCATATTTTATGCCCAGTACAGGCCTTAACCCTTAATTAGCGGCTCACCACATAAGTCGAGTTAAATAAAGCTGGACTATGTGGCGGCGCTCGACATAGGTCGAGTGGCAATTTCAGCACGTAATGTTGCTGAGAGAGAGAGACAAGTGGTGGCAGGAGAGTAGCGAGCGTATGACTGCTCCAGACCACCGCGGCGAACATACTGACACGAATCCCAGCTCCCTCCTCCCTCTCTCACTCGCTATATAAGGAATTGTATCGGGAAAGTGGCTAATTACATGCTTTTTGCACTCGCGTTGCACGGTTATTGCAAGAAAACTAGCCATCATAGAAGGATCGTTATGGTGTCATTCGAAAGCTCTGTTTATGCCCTTTCAGGGATAGGTACTTGTTTTACGTTCTGGGTCTTATTTAGGCATGAAAATGATCACGTAAACAGCCCTATTTTGGCTAAAAACACCCCACTGGGCGGTACATATAAATAAACTGCATAGGCCGCTCGTAAGGTGTTAACTAAGTTTATGAGGGCTGCGCCTCCTCACCACTCAGGTGCTCTATGGGTGAAGCAGGCAGGTAATCGTGTTACGAAGAGAAACTTAGCTTCTCTGTTAGTAGACATCTTTAAAGAAAGTAACCCCGGCGAGGTGGGCATGGTTCACGACATCAGGAAATGGGCAGTCTCTCTTCATTTCTTACAAAACTTTTCGATAGAAGACATTGCTAATACTTAATTATGGGCGTCCAATCATACTTTCGTAACACGTTACCTGTTGGTCGCTCTCCATAAACCAAAGCGTACCTGTGTAGCTTTACGACAACGGGTCCAGTAGGTTATGTTCTATTGTGTAAGATTTGTTTAAAGAGAAAGGGGGGGGGGGGGTGCGGAATAGCCCATACCTCACTAAGTCCCCGTCCGCCGGAGAACTGTGATAAATCACGAGCTGTGATCGAACTGGTTGTACAGTTCAACAAATTTTATTTTATGTTAATTTTAAGAAGAAATCTAGCATAGTTGCAACTATGTAGTATTATCAGAATGCACAAACATATATTATACTGTACAAATATTGTTAAAGTTAAAACTAAATTCTACAGAGTTATATTTCTATTTATGGGAACACATGCGTGTCCCCAAAAGTATCATGCATAGATCTTAAGGAAAAGATCTGGTCATGAGTAAGCAGACTTTCTTGATGTCACGCACTGCTTACAACCTTTTATATTTTGTATATATTGTTTGCATACAATAAAACTTAAACATTTGTATATGGATTATTTTGTCCCCTGAGGTTAGGATATTGTCACGAATGTCCCCCTCCAGACGTGGTATTCAGGCAATATCGTCAATGATGGAGGGGCCACTATTAAATTATAGGTTTGATTCCCGGAGGGAAGTAGAGAAAACCTAATATTTAGTAGGGCCCCGTAATCATTGACGATAAAATGACCCTCCCATTCATCCCACTTCCCATTCGTTGATTTCTAGAGTTGTATCTTGGTATATCAGTGAAGGGCGAAGATGGCCGCTAGGGGGCCTGAAGTCGGGGAAACAAAACGCAAGAAATCCACATATGGAAAGTCATATGATAACAAATATTAACTTAATTTTTCTTTTTAATTTTTTACGGATTTTTTTCTGTAAGGTACCCAATCATAATAACGATCCCATAAAGGAATTAAGCGTGCACTTATGATGAGTACTCCATGATCCTTCCGTGCGGTAGATTAAAAAATGCTGACGCGGGATGTTGAATGGAGACTATTATACTAATAGGCAATATCATCAATGATTACGGGGCCCTACTAAATATTAGGATTTCTCTACTTCCCTCTGGGAATCAAACCTATATTATGGTCGGAAGAGCCCAAAGGAGAGACAAAATTTACAGTATAAGCGGAAGGGTTAGAGGTTAGAAATAAGTCAATAATGATGGGCCAATCTCCGAAGCAATCCGGGATACGGGTGGGTTGCTAGACTAACTGCTCTAGGTCGTTTAGGATAGAAAAGAGGAAGGCTTGTTCACCAGGTTGGTCAGTGGAAACAGGGATAAGCCATTGACGGTGGTGAACGTTGAAATTTCCTAAGGTGGAGATTTTTGCGAAAGGATAGATGGATGGAATGTGTTCCACTTTAGAAGATAGATAGACAAAGAATTTTGGATAGTCAGTATAATTAGGGGAGAGATAAACAGCGCAGTAATATTTAGTTTGAGTGACAAGAAAGCTTTAGCCAGAGAGTTGAGAATTCAGAAGAATCGAAGTTGGGAACAAAAGAGATAGCAAGATTGTTGGGTACATAGAAGCATTATCCTCCTTTGGCTCGAAACTGAGGATAGAGATAGTAGGAGGATACAAAGGAGTACAAAGGAGTACAAAGGAATCAAGCAACAAGAGGTCTAGTGACCCTTCTAGGCTGCTTGTCCTCCAAAACACTGAGGATCAAGTGTCCAAACAGTGGGTAAGGGAACATTGAAAAGGAAACTACTGCCCTGGAACTAATGTCCGTGGCAGGATTAGGAAGTTAGTAGGGGACATATGGGTTAGTAACTGAGGGGGGGATAGAATAAAGTTATTCATTTACAAACGCAGTCAGACGCGGGTTTGATGCGAGATATTTGTCTAAGCGGAGTTTAAATGAATCAACGGTGCTGCAGTCTATAACGTCTCGGGGAAGCCCATTCCACAAGTTGACAACTTGATTGAAGAAGAATTCTTAGATTCGTGTGAGTTAAAAGATTTACCAATAATTTTGCAACCATTTCCCCGCGTGTAATTAGATTGGTCGATAGTGAAGTACTTACTACAGTTCATATTGTCGATGCCTTTGATGATTTTAAACACTTGAATTAAGTCACCTCTTAATCTGCGCTGGGTTAAAGGAAATAGATTTAATTCTCTAAGACTCTTCGTATGGTTTGTTCTTTATGCAGAGAAGGGTTTACTGTCAGTATTCCCAGACAACTGTGTCTCGGTGAGAAAGAGAAGATCAGGGTTGGCAGAGGAGAGGTGGTGTTCCACAGAGTGGAAGTTATATATATGTATATATATATATATATATATATATATATATATATATATATATATATACATATATATTTGGAAGGAATCTGAGTGTAAAATGGAGGGAGAGTAAGAAACTGTTCTGGAAAGAACTCAAGAAAGTTAGGGAAGGTAGCAAGGGAAACAGTAAGGGTGTGAAATATAAGAATGGGAGAATGCTAGCCGAGAAGCAAGAGAGAGTCGAAAGATGGAGGGAATACTTCAATGAGTTTCTAAATGTAAGGAATGAAGAGCCAGCAAACATAGCCGGATATGGTATGGGAGGGAGAAGAAGAGAAGTAGTGGAGGTGGGGATCAGGAGGTCAGAAGTGTGGGAAGCCATGAAAAAAGTGAAGTTAGGGAAAGCACCAGGAACAGATGGAATGTGTGGGGAAATGTTGAGGTATGGTGGTGAGATAGTGATCGAATGGGTATGGAATATGTGCAAACTAGCATGGGAGAAGGGGAATGCACCCGATGACTGGAAAACTGGCATAATAGTCCCCCTATATAAGGGCAAAGGGGAAAGAGGAGTGTGTGGTAACCACCGAGGAATATGTCTTCTAAGCGCAGTAGGGAAGGTATACAGCAGAGTAGTGATTGAGAGAGTGAGACTGAGAACGGAGAAATGGATAGGCGACGAGCAGGGAGGTTTTAGGAAGGGAAGAGGATGTGTAGATCAGATTTTTCCCCTAAATTGTGTTGTGGAGAAATATCTGGAGAAGAAACAAAAGGTGTATGTTGCCTTTATGGACTTGGAGAAGGCCTATGACAGAGGGGATAGAGAAGGTTTGTGCAAAGTACTTAGAATATACGGAGTAGATGGCAAGTTGCTGAAAGCAGTGAAGAACATGTATGAGGGTGCAAAGGCGGCAGTATGTGTGGAGAGTGAGCAGAGCAAGTTCTTTGACCTGAATGTTGGTTTGAAACAGGGGTGTGTGATGTCCCCGTGGTTGTTTACTGTATATATGGATGGAGTCATGAAAGAAATACTATTAAGAGCAGTGGATGTTGGTTTATCACTGAAAAGGGAGGGAATTGAGTGGAAGCTACCTATACCGCTGTTTGCGGATGATACAATTATGAGGAGTGATAATGAATGGGAGTTGCAGGGTCTGCTAAATGAGTTTGGAACAGTGTGCGAAAAACGGAATTTGAAGGTAAATGCGGGGAAGAGCAAGGTTATAGTCTTCGAAAGGGGTGAAGTCACAGAGTGTGAGATGAAGCTGAACGGTCAGGCAATGGAGATCGTCAACTCTTTTAACTCTCTCCGACATATGACGCGATTTTGAGCCTATTGGGGATACCTTAAAGCATTTGTTACCATCAGGGGTATTTAGAAAGCTTTAGTTTAGTTACTTCAACCTCTGCAGTTGTCTTTGAGTTAGCTGTGGCAGAAACTAATTTTGGCGAGGTAATTATAAGAGTGAGATAACTCTATTTCATATTGCTAATCTGGCAACCTCTGCGTCATAAATGCGTGAAAGGGTTAAGTATCTGGGCAGTATGTTGAGTAAAGATGGGACTATGGATGAAAAAGTGCGGGAGAGGGTACAACAGGGGAAGAGGGTTGTAGGAACGCTGAAAGCAGGGTGGTTAGTATGGAAGTGAAGAAGTTCTTGCGTGACAATGTGGTAATCCCGACACTGACTTACGGAAGCGAAGCATGGACGTTGGTTGAGAGACTCAGACCAAGAGTGAGAGCATTGGAAATTAATTACTTAAGAAGTGCGTGCGGAGTTGCATGAAGGGATAGACAGACTAATGAGGAAGTAAGAAGGAGGTGTGGTGTGGAGGTAGATGTGCTGTAAAGTGTGAAAAGGAACAACTTGAGATGGTTCGGCCATATGGAACGTATGGAAAGCGAGATAATGACTAAGAGGGTGTACGAGAGCGAGGTGGAAGGACAGAGAGGGAGAGGTAGACCGAATGAGAGGTGGAAGGATGGAGTGAGGAAGTACATGAACGAAGGCGGTGCTGGTTGGGGGCAGGGGCGTCGACTGACTGGGGACAGAGGTGCATGGGGGCGGTTCGTTCGTGGTCACCCCTTCGGGGATCACGGCATCAGGCAATAGATATATATATATATATATATATATATATATATATATATATACCGGTATATATATATATATATATATATATATATATATACTCTATATATATATATATATATATATATATACTGTATATATATTTTGTTTATTTTTTTTAAACCATTTCAATGGAAGGATAACTGCTTTAAAAATGACGAAACACACAAAATGCAGACTTTAGTGGACTATAACTGCAAACAAATGCCCCCTCAATGCATAAGTGTATGGAACATGTTTTACTCAGAATGACCTAATCTTTAATTTCTAAAAGTATTTGACAAAACTGTTGGGAGTGTAAGAATCTTTGCTGGAAAGAGGTCAAGAGAATTAAGGAAGGTAGCAAGGGAAATAGTAAGGGTGTGAAAGATAAGAATGGGCGAATGATAGCCGATAAGCAAGAGAGAGTTGAAATATAGAGGGAGTATATTTCAACTAATTGCTGAGTGTAAGGAATGAAGCGCCAGCACACATAGTTGGATGAGGTATGGGAGAGAGAAGAAGAGAAGTAGGGGATCAGATAGTCAGAAGTGTGTGAAGCCATGAATAGAGTGAAGATGGGGAAAGCATCAGAATTAGATGGAGTATGAGGGGCAATGCTGAGGTATGGTGGTGAGAGAGTGATCGAAAGGGTATGGAAAATGTTGAAACTAGCATGGGAGAAGGGGAAGTGCACCTGATGACTGGAAGACAGGCATAATAGTCCCCCTGTATAAGGGTAGAGGGGAAAGAGGAGTGTATGGTAACCACCGGGGAATATGTTTTCTAAGTGTAGTATGGAAGGTGTACAGAAAGGTAGTGATTGAGAGAGTGAGAGTGAGAACGGAGAAATGGATCGGTGACAAGCAGGGCGGGTTTAGAAAGGGAAGAGGATGTGTAGACCAGATTTTTGTCCTGAAATGTGTTGTGGAGAAAAATCTGGAGAAGCAACAGAAGTTGTATGTAGCCTTTATGGAATTAGAAATGGCCTATGGCAGAGTGGATAGAGAAGGTATGTGGAAAGTACTGAGAATATACAGCATAGATGGGAAGTTGCTGAAAGCAGTGAAGAGCATGTATGTGGGTGCAAAGGCATCAGTACGTGTGGAGAATGAATAGAGCGAGTTCTTTGATCTGAATGTTGGATTGAAACAAGGGTGTGTGATTTCCCCTATGGTTGTTCAATATAAATATGGATGGAGTCCTGAACAAAATATAAGAAAGAGCAGTGGATCTTGGTGTACCGCTGATAAGGGGGGAAACGAGTGGAAGCTACCTGTACTGTTGTTCGCCGATGATACAGTTCTTATAAGTGATAATAAATGGGAGTTGCAGGGTCTGGTAATTATGTTTGGAACAGTGTGTGAAAAATGGAATCTGAAGGTAAATGCGGGGAAGAGCAAGGTTATGGTCTTTGAAAGGGGCGCAACCACAGAGTGTGAGGTGAGGTTGAACGGTTAGGATATGGAGAATGTCAGCTCACTTAAATATTTGGGAAGTGTGTTGAGTAAAGATGGGAGTATGGATGAAAAAGTGCGGGAGACGGTGCAACATGGGAAGAGGGTTGTAGGAACGCTGAAAGCAGTAACAAGAAATAGGGTGGTCAGCATGGAAGTAAAGAAGTCTTTGCATTGCAGTGTGGTGATCCCGACATTGACTTACGGGAGCGAAGCATGGACTTTGGTGGAGAGACTCGGACCAAGAGTGAGAGGGGTGGAAATGAGTTACTTGAGAAGTGCGTCCAGATTTACATGGAGGCATAAACAGACAAATGAGGAAGTAAGAGAGAGGTGTGGTGTGGATGTAGATGTGTTGGAAAGTGTGAAAAGGAACACCTTGATATGGTTCAGCCATAAGGAACGTATGGGTAGCGAGCGAATGACTATGAGAGTGTACGGGAGTGAGGTGGAAGGACAGAGAGGGAGAAGTAGACCGAATGAAAGGTGGAAGGATGGAGTGAAGAAGTATATGACTGAAGGCTGTGCTGGATGGGAGGAGGGGCATCGACTGACTAGGGACAAAGGTGCATTGGGATGTTTCGCTTGTGGCTACCCCGTCGGGTAACACGGCGTCCGGCAATAGATAGATAGATTTGACAAAACTCACGAAACGCCCTGTATATATATGTATATATATATACTGTATATATAAAGATAAATAGAGAGAGAGAGAGAGAGAGATACTGTAAAACGACACAGAGAGATCAGAGTACACAGACTGGCTCATAAAATAATATACCTACAAACGGACAGAGGATGTGTAAAGGGGTGCGGGAAATTGCAGGGATAAACCGGGATCAGAATAACGGAGTTAGAAGGATTTGAAACAAACTGGAGAATTTATACAAACACAATATTTAGAGAACAAAAACTGAGACATATACAGTATGTGAGAATATATTACCCATGGAAGGTGATGGCAAGGGTAACATTACAACTAAAAAGAAAATCACAATCGGGGCCACAGTGTGTTTCTGTCATTTGTGGCTGATTCATTCCAATAATTTGATACATTGGTTGGGAAAGAAACACAGGATTGAATCGTATATTTATCTAATGCTTCAGGCTACGCAGAAGCCAGTGTCTCTAAATCTCTCTGCAGTCTCTCTCATGATGGGTTCTGCGTAACCAAAAACGTTAGGTAATACTGTATATAGAATATAACCTCGTGTTTTATGAATGTTTTTTTCTGAGAGACAAAGGTGCTCCGATAAGGAGAGATCAAAATTAGTTTCGAAATATACGAACACATTACGACTTTTAATTTTTATGGAAAGGAAAGGCTGACGAATATATACAGGTATGTCCAACCTTCGATGAGATGATGAAGCGATACAGTTGGTTGGTATAAAATATAGTTTACTGCCTTGAGGAACATAATAGTTCCTCAAGGCAGTAAACTATATTTTTTCCTATATAATTTCCTATAATTTCCTAAACGTATTTTGAAGGAGCCCATCAAAAATGTTCATATTTCATGGGTTCAGCCTTCATAATGCATTATGAAGATATTGTAATATAGTGTATATGTTTTTTAGGCTAAACAAAGTTATTATTATTAGTAATATTAAAACATAGTTGGAACTTGAAAGAACATATTAGATCAGTTTTGCCATCTGATTCACGTAAAATTTGTCTAAGCCTCATAATACTAGCTAATGATAACCAGCATACATTATAAGATAGGATATATTATATCCTATCTTATAATGTATTATTATTATAATGTATCTTATAATGTAAATTAAATAGTATAGTAAAGGAGTTATTGTCGAAATGTAAACATTCTTGAATTCAAACAAGAACAAAAAGCAAAGTGGCTCATTAGGGTCAAACTAAATAATGACTGTACATTAACTGTAAACAAATATTGTGAACAATGAACGTTGGTAATGATTACTGTCAAAACCTTAGCCTTAGAGAGAGAGAGAGAGAGAGAGAGAGAGCATGAGCGAGAGGAGGGGGGAGTGCGATAGTAAAGAAAACATGAGAAAGAAAAAATATCTATCAGTAAAAACGAAAAGAGAGACAACAAATATATATATACATATATATATATATATATATATATATATATATACTGTATACATATAGAAAGCATGTCTATACAACGGATACTTTTATACATTTACATACATTTAAGCCTACAGGACAAGATCTATAAATATTTCTATTTCTAATTCAATAGATGAAGAGATAAACACATTAGAATGTTAATAGACAGCCAGTATAAACGAGACAGACAACTAACCTTCCTTATAACCACTCACAGAAGTAATTCCAAAACTCACGTAAGGAGGCTATCTTCTGATCTCTCCACTGTCTGTAACTGGGGCAGAGAAAACCTTGTTACTTTCAATGCTGCCAAAACTTAATTTATCCATCTGCCTACTCATAGCCTCCTTCCAGAAAACTATGAGCTACTCTTCAACAACATACAATTTAACCCTTCATCTTCTCTTAACATATTACGAGCGGGTAGGTCGGTAACTTCTATCACCCGCCATGAGGGTGGTTTTACTCTAAATGGGGTTGTTTCCGTGCTCTTTTTCATGCATAAACAAGACTCAGAGTGTAATACAAGTATCTATCCCTGAAAGGGCATAAACAGAGCTTTCCAATGACACCCGAACCATCCTTCTACAACCACTGGTTCTCTTGCAACGATTGTGCAACACGAGTGCAAAAACCCTAAAATAAGGTAATTTCCTTACATAATTCCCTGTGTATCGAGTGAGAGAGGGTGGAGGAGGGTGTAATAAATTTCAGTCGACCCACGGCGGTGGTGGCGAGCGGTCAGGCGGGAATCTATGCTCCTCGCACCGCTCAGCTCTCTCTCAGAGCACATTACGTGCTCAAAATTGCACTCGACATCTATCGAGGCCCGCATATGGGCAAGTTTTCTTTAACTCGACATATGTCGAGCGCCGATGGTTAAGGGTTAATATGCTTTGTGTCTCTTTTTATTTTGACCTCTCTTGGAAAGATCATATTACCACTCTTGCTAAAACAGATTCCCAGAAGCTGGGTGTACTCAACCGCCTCTGGAGGTTCTTTACTCATACACAGCTTCTTGCCCTGTTCAGGGGCACAGTGCATCCATGTATTGAGTATTGTTCACATGTGTGAAGAGGATCCTCTCACACAGTTTTTCCAGACAAAGTAGAAAAGAAACCCTTCTGTCTCATTAACTCACGTCCACTCACCAATTATCTTCAGTCGCTCTCTCTTCACCGCAATGTTGCATCTCTCTCACTATTCTACCGTTATAACAATGATCAGTGTTCCTCGGAGCTCTCTCAGTGTATACCACCCTCTCTTCGTAGAGCATGTAGCACCCGTCTTGCAACACAATCCCACCCCTACTCTGTGCAGCTCTCCAACTCAAGAGTGAAACATTATTCTCAATTTTTCTTCTATTCATCAGCTGAGCTCTGTAACTCTCTCCCAGAATCAGTCTTTCCCTTTTCCTATGACTTAAATTGCTTCAAACTCCATGGGGCCAGGAACTTTGGCTTGAACGTCACTTGATTTTGACCCTGTCACTCTTTCAACTCTGGGGGAGGTACTCCTTACAGGCAGTTCTGCCTTTTGTCGTAATCACTCACATAGAAAACAAAAATAAAAATAAAAACACAGAAGTATAGAATAATAACATCCTAACAGATAGTATAGTGTAAATCGGTTGATGGCACTAGGAAAATATATTGGGAAGTAGACTTGATGCTTCTACTAACACTCACTAAACTCTCTCACTCTCACTCTCACTCTCTTAACAAATCTCTTAGACTTCTTCCACGATATATGATAAGAGTAAACCTGTAGATATTATATACCTTGATTTTCAAAAGACCTTTGATAAAGTGCTCCACAAACGTTTAGTGATAAAGCTAAAGGGGCATGGAATACAAGACGGTGTGTTGAAATAGATAAAACATTGGCTTACTAAAAGAAAGCATACGGTAGTCGTAAACGGTAAAGCATCAAAATGGACCAATGTAAAAAGTGAGGTACCCGAGGGATCAGTTCTAGGGCCAGTTCTATTCCTAGTTTATATAAATGACACTTGTAACAGAAGGAGGAATAACAGGACTTCTGAGGCCACATATAACAGACACACAGCACTATAAACCCGGGGAATGGTTTTAATGTCGCTATTATGGAACTTGCCGGAGGTGCAATATCAATAAAGCTACGAATTCTGCCGGGAGTTTTAACATGGGAAATACTGCGGGAGGTTCATTATCTCTCTCAGTACAAGGGCGCCTCTCTTTATACTACACTGGCTATAATGATTTCCTTCAGGGAATAATTACGCCATGTTCAGCTTGTTCTGGCTAACATTAGACGATTATGTTAATCATGGACACTATTAGGAACTCAAGACGATGCGTGGCATCTCAATTAATTATTTCAAACCCAAACATTAAAATTCTTAATCAAATCATAAAAATAATTCTTAAAATCGCCATAATTAAATGCAATCCTGAAAAAGATAAGTTATATTCTTTTGCAAAGGATGAACCAGTGAGAATAGAATAAACTTAGATATTCCTAACCGAGTGTATATCTTAAAGGTTATGTCATTGGTGATCATTTGTAATTCATAATTTTTCCATATTAAACAACCAGAATTAGCATCAAACCTTGTAGATATCTCAGTCGGTGGTACATGTATACCTTTATCAACCATGTACAGTTCTGGTCAATATCATATAAACAAACAACTCTTATCCTACCGGTGACAAATATATATCTAAACCAAAATATAATATAGCTCCTTTTGTCCAAAATAAAATATTCTAGTAACATAATTTCCAGAGATGTTTTATTTCTTGCATATATCTTTAATTTTATCTGCATTATAGTAAAGCAATGTGATTCTTCATTTCCTGAAATAGTGAACACAGGGATTCGTATTAATTATATTGTTATTAATAACCATTGTTGTTGTGTACCATTACTCGGCTTAGTTGTTTATATATGGGCACCAACCAAATCCTCCAATTATATCCTCAACAAAAGTTACCTGCAATACAGCCAGGCATAATTGGTGATAGTTCTGTGTTAATGGTTAGTGCGCTGGTCATCTGTGTGAGTATCCTAGGTTCGAGTCCTGGGAGTGCTACACGTGTTCATTAATATCTTTGATTTCATTAATTACATATTATTATTACATATTAATTATAATTATATTGCGTCAGGCAATAGATAGATAGATAAATTTAATTAATTAGGTTTATTTGTAAGTTAATTTGTGCATTGGTGAGATCACGAATTATAATTGTTTGTTCCATAAAGACTGAAGTAACAGGCAGTGATCATTACTGTGGTATTATTTCTTGGTGTATAGTCTCGAACCATAATAACTATACACCCATAGGAATGGTTGAATCTGTAATCCCTTCTGTACCGGCGACGTCTTTTAAATTTTATTCTAGCTATATTTAGACTATTTTGTGCAGCTTAACCCTTTGAAGATTTTGACAGTTTTTTCTGGCTCTCATAAGAATATTTTATACAACTTAGGGTTAATTTGTAGGAGCTAAAGAGTTAATTGCGATAGTATTTAACCCTTTCATTAGTAGACATCCTTCCTAAATTGCATAAAAATCATTGTCTACTGATATATAAAATACAATGGACAAATGCGTTGTAGATCCTCAAATGGTTAAGAAGGATCTGTGGTAGTAAAAAGGGTTAAGTGAGATATTTCGAAGCCTGTGGATTGCTGGAGGCCCTTTAAAAGCTGAATACACATTATGTTAGAAGCATTGCTAAGAATGCCTCTAAAAAACTGGGACTCCTGTACAGAGTTCGAGAATTCTTCACTGACGAGCAGTTGGCCGTGATATATAAAAGTCATGTGCGTTCTCAGATGGATTACTGTTCACCTCTGTGGGGTGGAAGTGGAGTGGTTGCATTGAGGCAGTTGGACAAAATTCAAAATATAGCTATTAGATTAATCAATAACCCTGCAATCACACAGGACCTTCCTACATTATCTATACGAAGAAACGGTGCATCCCTTGCATTATTCTACAGATATTTTCACAGCAATTGTTCCGAGGAACTTGCTTCAATTGTGCCGCCTCTCCACATCTTTCCGCGTAGAACTAGGGCAGCTGAGAGCGCCCATGAATTTACACTTTCTCCTCCACAATGCAGAACTTCTGCTTATCGGAATTCATTTATCCCCAGAGCTACTACTCTTTGGAATTCACTTCCCTCGAATTGCTTTCCACAAACTTACAATCTGCAAATGTTTAAATCCAGTTGTTACAAACATTTTATGAATGGAGGATGCCTTTAGACATATGGACCTTTTTGTTTTATCTGTGTTTTTCCTTCCTCCGTTCATTGTCTCTTTAAAAATAGTCTAATAGTAGCCAGAATAATGGTAAAAGGACGGCCCCGGTACTGGAAGGGTTAAAGCCAAGTTGTGAAGCGTTTGGGTAATCCTACAATTATGGGGAAGTATGCAGTTTGTCTGGACCCCTTCTTCCCTCATGTTTACCCCCAATAGTTTTGAAATTTTAAGATGCTCGTCACATTAGTATGTTGATTTTAAGTCCCATTTGTTAGTCAATATCAAGACCTTTCGTCCCATTTAGGTGTAAATTTTTTCCTGGCGAGCAATAGCGAGCCTATATATTAAGAGGAACTGGCCTTCGGCCAGTAAATTTGTGTACAACTTTATCTTGAGAGGGGTCTTGGGGGTGTTTGTTTAAGATTCTTAGAGGTCTAGGGAGGAAACTAAAATCCTCGTTTAACCCTCCTGGCCCGGGCAGGCTCTCAAAATGACAGTGTGGGCTACCCGGGCGATCTGGCCGAAAAACGTCTAGGCCTAGGCTACCGTATTTTTGTTTAGTTTAACTGCTAGAAATTTCCCACGCATCTATAAATGTAGTGCGGTTTCCAATCTGTAGACTGGCGTTGAGTAGAGCTCTCTATGTCAACTGGTTCAGTTGTGATGACGATTTCAGTGGAGAGCACTTGCAGGCGATGTTAGCAATATGACTATCTTTTCACTACTGAAACAACGACAGACATACAATAACAAACGAGTCTTCTCTTTCTTGTTTTCGGAGGTGCGGTGACGTAACGATCGGCTTTGTTTACATGCGTCGGACGAAGGGCGTTCAGACCAAGCTGAATAGGCTTTCAAGCTTAGATTTTAAAATGACAACTGGGCACCTGCCCTTAATTCGTGGTGTCATTTTAAAATGACAACCGGGCCAGAGGGTTAAGATGGGAATTAGTCAATTTATCGCTAGCACTAAATAAAACAGGATATAGGTCCCTTGAAGAGAAAGGTGGACAATAACATATTTTCGAAAAAACAAAACAATAATAGCGAGGGAATGTTGGATGAAGGGAGGTAACAAAATAAGCGATAAATGAGACAACAGAATATATATATATATATATATATATATATATATATATATATATACGGATATATATATATATATATATATTTTTTTTTTTTTTTTTTTTCTATATTCCAACTACTCCATCTCGGGCATAGGCTAAGAGCCTGTACATTCCACCGCTCAACACGGTGAAGCCCGTGAAGTCTTGTTCCAGTCTGGGGAGTGAGAAATGTGAAGCATCCATCATGGCTCGAAGCAGCTCCATCTCTAAAGCGGCTGGTTGCTTCGTTCAAGTGCTTCACAGTCTCACCCTCCAGACTCAGACCCTCACTCTCAGAACGCCACCTATTGAGCAGTGAACTCACTAGCCATTGTCCCCCTGTAACATATTTTGAATATGGGAATATTCATACAGTGTTATTTAATTAGGGAACAATGAGGGTATGTTTTTGGCATTTCGGTGGGCTTTGTGGTAATGCACTGATACTAGGTACAGCACAAATTCAATCCCAATAATATCTTCCCATTGACATATCGGGATTTGAACCCGGGTCCATTGGATGACCAATCCAGTGGCATGACCAATCTACCACACCTCCCGGGTGTGGTGTGTGTGTATATATATATATATATATATATATATACATATATATATAGGGGAGGTGTGGCAGAGTGGTCTTGCCACTGGACTGGTAATCCAATGGACCCGGGTTCGAATCCCAATAAGTCATCATCAATTATGTACGATTATGTAAGACAGGTTGGGTAAGAGGTATCCTCACCAGGATTCGAACTCACTCACTCCAGGTATATTTGGGAGAGTCGGGCACCGTAACCACTCGGCCATGAGCGGATATAAGGAAAGCAACCTTAGTTCTTATTTGAAGAACCAGGTTTTTAGTCTCGTGGAGGACTATGCCTATGGCAATAAATAGGATAGAAGGTTGATAGTCTTTGGCTACCGTGGTGGAGTTGGATAAAGCGTCGGCTATTGTCCTGACGGTCGACGGTTCGAACCCTGCTGAGGGTATAAAAATTAATATATACATACGGTATATACATATATATGTATTTATATATACCGGTATATTTATATATAGTTACGTATCTTGATTTAGAAGTGGTTAACTAAATAAATGAAGATAGAACAGTTAAGGTGTAAGTGTAGCAAAACAGCTGAAGGCCAAAAGAACTTAAACTATTAAAGTTAGTTCTGTTGTCACTTGCTTTCCCTCAGTTGTTGGGACAGTTATCCTTTATACTCTGATACACTTCAATTATATTTAATCAGTAAACTAGTTAAAGTTACATTTAAAGTTTAATATGAAATAGGCTATTTATAACGAATACAAAAGTTCGTATGCAAGCAAAGTTTTAAGACACTAGAATATCTCAATTAATCTTGATTATCAGCAAAGTATTAAGATCTTTTATATATAATTATTTTAAGTTTGTTAACCCTCTAAAGAATGTTTTACTCTTTCTATGTTATCTCGTTATTCTTAGTTTATTATTATTATTCTCCTTTAGTATTTTATCTTATTTATTTGTATTACTGAAAGACATTTGACTAAATAAAAATGGTAAGGAAATATTATAAAAGTCACATATAAAAGGGAATTATATTTATAAACGTAAATAAGTTATTTTACAATTAATCAAAATAATAAGCAATGAAAGTTATGATAGAGTTTCAGGATCGTTTTGCATACGTTCTGATTTCACTAAAGTACAAATTAAAGAATATTAGTCAGGTAAGCATTTAACTTATACAAGGCTTAATCCTTAATTATGAATGACAATAGCTTTACATCCAGTTAGTTAATCGTTAATATGTACAGTAGAATATTCACTCACAAATCATCTCTGAATCAAACATTATTTCTAATCACCAAAATTTAACAGTAATTCAAAATATATATCTCTCCAATTAAATTAAACATATATGATTTCTCCAAGTAAATTAGACATATATGATTTCTCCAAGTAAATTAAACAGTAAAGTAAAATGATTTCTCCAATCACAAAATCTTAAAGCAAATGAGTGTATGTTTTCGACATACCTCTGGTTAATTAATAGTCACAAATAATCCCTAACTAACGTGTAAGCGGTCGCTCCCGGACGCAACTTAACACATAATAATATACAAGCCTTTGAAGTCTGTCTCGTCTCCCCACCACACTGGTCGTGTTCCCCAGCTAGAAATGTACTAGTTTGAATTATCAATTCCCCGTCTTATATATCGTTCCCTGGACCTAGCTAACCAATCAGGAGGTAGGAAGCAGGTACCGGGACCAGTAAGAAGGCAGGAAACACGTCGACTAGTTACAGGTGAGAAGCAGGTGAACGAGGCCCGCGAGTGGTTGGGGGCAGTAGGGAGAAGGGGGCTGGTTCCGTCTCGTGCGGTAGTTTGCCCCTCCACGTCCACACAAACTTGGCTGGTTTCTCTCTCTCTCTATCTCTCTCGTAAGCAAGGTGAGTTGTTGCCACGAGGTAATTGTAAAGTCACGTTCAACAGGTTGGTCTGGCCACATGACATCCGGACGGTACGGATGTTACAATATATATACTGTATATATATATATATATATATATATATATATATATATATATATATTTTATGACGTGTTATAATTGTTTAATTCCCTTGGTACAGTCCGTAAAACAATCCAATTATGGTTTGATGGACTTCTATACTCTTGGCAGCAACATCCCTATTAGGTTCTTTATGCAACATGCAAAAGTATTCAAGAGGTCAATACCCTACTCAATGACAACACAAACATGGACATACATAGATTGGTTTTATTCATAGGGCACAATGGGTAAAATGGCATGCATCATAAAATAATATTACCTGAATTATGCAAATAATAATCTTAGACTCGTAAAGTAATAATCATAAAAACTAAAGCAACCCAATGGTGAGTGTCTAGTGTAAATTGGCTCAAAACAGGAAAGTATACCCAAAGCTGTTAATGCACATAAATAATTATTGGCCCTCCGTACAAAAATAAATGAGGGTCGAGTATGTTCCGTAATTAATGAAAGGATTAATTCAGGTACAGGATAATATCCAGCAATTAAGATAGAGCGAATTGATGTTTACAAATATTGACTCCCTGTACGGCAGGTGAGTCACACGGTACGCTCGAGGTGAGACTTAAATACTGACCGCGTATAATTGACCTCAGGTAGGGGTCACCTGGCAGGTCAATTGCTGGACTGCGTTAGTGAGATATAAGTTTATGTTTAATGCAACTCTATTCTTAGTGCGAGTTCAATAAGAATATAATTAATAAGAGTGGGTAGATAATATTATTTGGAATAAATGAATTATACTAAATTTCGGGAAGGGTGAATTTATATTTTAGCAAGTATTTATATCAAGAGATCGTATGCTAAGATAACGAGACAAGCTTAGGAATTCGTATTAATATACTGTATATATATATATATATAATCGAGCAAAGTGAGAACGTTTAAATGACACAATCAAAAGGGGAGATAATTTACTCTACTTAACACAGGAAGTGAATCTGTTCAAAAGAGAATTATATGATATAATATACATATGAAGGAAATGAATATCAAAGGTAATTAATAATAACTGGGGCGTGAATGACACAATAAGCTAATTAATACCTGAATTCGATATCAATCAAGGAATCTGAACTGGTTAACAGATATAACGAAATAAATCGTAGTTTAATAACTAGGGCGCTGGCGACGAAGTCCAGCTCATTAATACTTAGAAATCGGTATTATTATTATTATTATTATATGAGATGCCGAAGTCTCCAACCAGGGTGCAGAAACACCACCAAGATCAATCCACACAAAACACCCGGAGGCACTGGAGAGAGACTACGGCAACTTAGGAAAAAATAAAAACATATACTCTATACTGTACTGTACACAATTATACACATATTAAACACAGATAACATATTATGCAGTGGAGGATATCAAGTATAAATATAATACAATAAAATAGAATAAAATAAGTTTAAAAAATTATAATGCTGCAAAAAAGCATTAACTCTAGACTTAAAAATGGAGATATTAGCTGAATTGACTAGCTCATTTGGCAACTTATTCCACAAGTCAACCATGGCCGGCACAAAACACCGTGAAAACTGTGTAGTAGAAAAATTAACACGGCTCATGGCAAGATCATTAAGATTGCTTGTGAATCTAGTTGCACGAGCCCGGACATAGGGCCCAGGCAGAACCCCATGTAAGGGATGCTGAGGGTTGTTAAAAACTTTAAATAAAAGACTAAGGGCACCAACTTTACGTCGATGACACAGATCAAAAGATAAATGAGGTAGAAAAAAACTGATGGAATTTAGCGACCTGTTAAGCAACTTGAGATGGCAGTCAGCTGCTGACAACCAGACAGGTGAGCAGTACTCGAAATGTGGCAAAATAAAAGCATAAAAAGACTTGATAACTGTGGCGTCACAAGCAAATGTTTTATAAACCTTGCGAAGCAGACCATTTTTTGGGGAAATGGAAGAGGAGAAAGAACGAATATGCTTTTCAAAAGTAAGTTTGGGATCAAGAGTAACTCCTAACAAACGCAGAGTATCCACATTCTCAATTTGCTCGCCAGAAACTTGTAGATAAGGATGGGGAGGATCCAAGGTACGAGATCTGCTGATGATAATGGATTGTATTTTACTAGCATTAAGTTTCATGCCCCAAAGTTCACACCATGATGTAATTTTGGCTTAATCCTATTCAGAGCAGTAGCAATTACGTGTCGATCTATTGGTGATGGAATTGACGCATATAAAGTTGTATCATCATCATAGGAGATTAGTTTATTTTCAAGCTCGGAACACAGGTCAGCAGTAAATATAATAACAAGCAAAGACCCAAGGACACTGCCTTGTGGAACACCAGAAACAACAGTAACAGAAGGGGAATGACACCCATCAATGACCACAGACTGAGATCTTTTTGTCAAAAAATCTTCAAAGATCCTTAAAAAAATTGCCACAAATACCAATGAGCTGTTACTTAAACAGAAGTGCTTTATGGTTGTCTAATTCAAAAGCAGAACTACAGTCAATAGCCACGACACGAGACTCATGTCCCTGCTGTGAAGCATAGTTTAAACTGTATAGTAAATAATACTAATGACTAAAAAATAATGATTTGACTTGATGACTGTTTTGTAATATTCTCTCACTTGTCATCCTGATATCTTATTTTTCAGTCTACTTACCATTCGGTTTGCACTTATAGATAATAGGTATAGAATGTAGTAGTTATTATAAGAACGTGGTGTTCTATACAGTAAGGTTTCGTCATATAGACATAATTTTCTTCATTCAAGTATTCAGTGCATTACTAAACTTCCAAATTTATTATGGTATGGGAGGCAAAGAACACTAAACTCCTATGTTTATAGTACCAGCCCATCTAGACTTGAACATCACAGTGGAAGGTAAACAACATGGCAGATCTGAAAACCAGGAATTATCCCCACATCCTTATAAAGGGTACTGCAGCTGGTGGCAGTGTAGGAGGTACAGGTGAACGAGGAAGGTCAGACATAAAGTGGTTGTGGGTGATGTATATGACTGGTAATTAAGGCGGCAGTAGCTCAAGGTAATGTGGGATGGCTTCCATACTGAGGGGTGTGTTCTTGGTGAGGAAAATGTTGTGTGTATGCTGGAGGGTTTATATACTGTGTGTTCTTGGAGAGGTTGTCCATACTTTTATTCCATTAGCATAGACAGTCTAAGTTTAAGTGTAATCATAAGTAATACGTTTGTAGGAATAAGAATCATAATAATATGATTTAGTATAAATGGGAAGAATACTGAATTATGTGTTGTATAAGATATTAAGTAGTAATATATCATTAATATAAACTTAGGTAATTAATTAAAGGTAAGGAAAATATCTCCCGGCCTGTCTGCGCATGTGCGAATCAGCAGGGTTCCTGGAAATTTGATTGGGACCCAACCCTCGCTCTCCAAACACCACCGACGGCAGTACTATTTTCTCTTGTTCTCTCATCCCATTCCATTAATACGCTAGAACTAACCTCAACGTAGATTCCCATCAATTCACCGATCATCTACTAGTATTGTGACGTCTACCAGCGTTGGCAGAATCGCCTCTCGTTACCCACTAGCGCTTGCCAGGGACATCGAAATGGGCTACAGTTATCAGAGAATGTTGTTCTTTCTTTCCTAGTAATCGTATTGTCACAGACAGTCCAGTGGTGGTCTTTGTTTTCGTCTGTGACAACGGGTTATATTTTATATCAATAGTAGTGATGATACTACCAGCGTGGGAAGAGAGAGACTTTTTAGAGAGGGATGGTAGTGAGTGTCTGTAGGTGCGGGAGCATCCCACGTGACACCTGCTGTCTTGTGACGTCTCGGCCCGTGATTGGCCGACCATCGCACCTTTGCGGGCTCCTGTGTAGCTAACCTCCTATACGAGGGTCCACAGGAGCTGTCCTCGTCAGGACAGGCTAGGCGCGCGTGCATCTAACATCCCTTTGTTTACTCTCCCCCGATCACCACCTTTAGAACTGTTTCTCTCTCTGAACTTCTTCTTTTCCATTACTTCTCGCATTTATTCAATTACTTATCCCCTTGGGTTCTGCATACGGTTTCCATAGCCGGCCCATTGTATTGCATGCGCCGTCCTCTGAGATATTTACATGTACTTAGAATAGGTTTTGAGGGTTCTCAGTTGGTATAGGTTGGGAACTCTGTGTGTCTCCATTATTGATTTAGTGTTTCTGCTCTTTTATTTAATGCTAGACTGGGATAAGGTAACTGTAGTCGTTGTTTTCGATGTGTGTACGGATTGCTTATACCTACATGACTTCGACCGGTCCTGTGGTAGCCTGTGTTGTCTTTTCGCTTGCGTCCTTTGCGAGTGCAGCTTTGTGTTGACTGAGGGATTTGGCCTGTACCAGTTCCACACTTTGCTGCCTCTTTGCATGGCTTTAGAGGGTCGCCAGGATAGAACCAGATACTTGTGATCTGGATCTATCAAGAGAGCACCCTAGTCAATTAACGTAACTTAAAGGATGCAGTCTTAAGGACATCGCTAGGCTACGAGCCTGTCTTGCTCAACCCCAGTTCCTTACCTAGAGTATCCCAGCTAGACATTATTAATTGAGTAGACACTTATTAGTATTTAATATAAGCTCTTTGATATGTATGCATTATTATTCACGGCATTTATTAGTCTAGGTTGTTGCTGAGCCGCACAACGATAGTAGACTGTTTCGTTGATGAGGAAGTACTTCTTTTAGTGTCGAGCATTGCTACCGTTGCGCATTTATAGTATTCTCGTGTCAGTTAACATTATATGTCCTATCTTTTGGTGTATTCCATTTACACATGTGGTGTCCTGCCTCTTGCCTTTATATAGTTTAAGATACGAGCATCTTATGAGCATTAGACTTTCTTCAGAAGTTTCCAGGTCTATGGTGTAGGACTATACTTCACTTTCTTTCCGATAGGACTGAAGAGTTTATTGTTGTTTAGTGTAACTGTTTTGAAGCATCTTTTTATTGTATTAAATCTTGTAGTGATTTAATTGATCTTTCCATAGATTCCTGTTAATGCATTTTAACGTAACTTGCATCTTGTTTGTTATCAGGCTATACCAGTGTGGGTTAGCCTGAAGTAGAGTATATTTATGCCCAGTTAAGGATACCCCGTTATCGCAGATTAACTCTGGAGGGTATAGGTGTTTTGTTCGCCGGCATATAAGTTCGAGGGTTTGGATCTAGCGTACCGTTGTTGCACAGTGCCCTATTACTAGTCCAATCATTAAGTGCCCTTGTTTTATTCGCAGTCCCGGTCGTAACAGTATCCTCACCCCCAAGAAAGAAGGAAAACAAAAATAATAAAATAGAAAATAGAAAATCAAAATATAAACAGGAAAAGTGGGGATTGGGCCTGAGCATATAGATAGATAGATAGATAATTTAAGTCTAAAGGCCCCTTTCTGTCCTTAACTATCAATTAATTTCCTCTTTGTTCATCACTTGTTATCACCCAACTCCATCGCCAACCTGTTGCCTTGTTACCACTCCACAATAACCCTATCCCGTCGCCAACGCTCCAGCAACAAGGTAAATATACTATTGTGTGGTTTGGTATAACTCTACAGTCCATTTACTTCAAGAATAACCACATAATAAATGGTCCTTCAAACATTTTAATTATTCTTGTCATCTCGGTTGTTTGGTGCCGGCGGCGCAGTTTGTTGTGGTATATGTCGGAGGCATTGTTGTGTTATTGTGTGTCAGCGGCGCGGTGGTTGTGTTATTGTGTTGTCGGCCGGGCGGCCACGAGGCTGCCACGCATTAGTACGGTACCCTCTAATATCCACACTAACATGTCCCACGCGTTTTTAACCAAGAGGGCTCAATACCCTGAGGATTTGTGGATTCGGCTTGCTTATTATTCTGTGCCGAAGCAACAGCTATAGTGCTTCAAACTGTTTCTGAAATTAATATGTAGGATGGCCCAACACCTTGTCTTTTCTTAAGTATTAATTAGGCCTAGGATAGCATTGCTCATTTCAAATTCTCAGTAAAGTTGGCTCAAATCATTTCTTATCAAAATAAAAATGTGTAATAATAGCCTAACTTAATTTACATTTGAATAATTTAAGAATTTTAGCCTGACCTAATTTAATTCTCAATAAATAATCGGGTTGGTTTATAGTAAGTTAGCCTAATCTTCTAAATTTGGCCTCATCTTAGCCTAACCTAAAATTAAATTTTCCATCAAGTTAGCCTAATCTTCTAAATTTAGCATCTTGTTGGCCTAACTTCTTGAATTAAGATATAATCTAGCCTACCATATTTTAGTTATTTGTAATTAAAGACGTTGGCCTAACCACATATGATAAACTAAATAAATTTATTTCAACATGTGTGTTCTTCCTTTAATCCTTGATATCACCATGTAATAAGTTCCCACCATTGATTACCGCCGCTCATGTTTCAGCGTTAATTCCAAACCGAGTTTGATCGGCGGGAGATTTTTCTCTTTCGGCTAAACATTAGTAAAAATGTGGTATTTCGCAATATCCATCCGCTTTTGACTATAGGTGACTATGGACGCTCTAGCTCAAGGCAAACGCCGTAGGGCAGGCATTAACCCCTCCAATACCAGAGACGGCGAATCGCCGTCTGTAGATGAGTCACTCCCCTGTCCCAGCGACGGCTAATCGCCGTCAGTATTATACTTTCCTTGTAACTGTCTGTACAAGCCTGTAACTGGTACCACAACCGTTTGAGCTCTGTTCTCGATATGGGAACACGTCTCAGCTTATATAAGACCCACAGAAGGGTGGGAGAGTCAGTCTTGCTTCATCTCTTGAGGTGGAAAGTTATTCTATCTTTCCATTTTGGCCACAGTGCTTGGAACTGCAGGGGACTTTTATTACTGTATCCTACGGTAGAGTACGGGTTAAAGGTTTATTACCCGTCCTGTCAAAGGATTTAGAGGAGTTCTTGGAAACCGCAACTCGGGTAGAAGTCGAGGCAAAATTGCATAGCGTGCCGACCCAGGTTGCCAAGTTTGAAGCCAATCAAGATGTTTTGTTGCCGCTATATACATCTGACACTGAATATTATAAGGAAAACCAAGAGGATACCATCTACTTATTTGATATCTATGGGATAATCGCTATTCTGAAGGAGAAACTTGGTAACTCAGAAGGGCATAATCGGTCCAAAATTAAGAAAGGACCAGTGGTTAAATTGCAGCGCCCACCTTCGCTGGCGACCCCACATTGTGGACGGGATTTTGGGATATATTTAGATGTGTGGTGCATGACAGGGCTGATTTAAGTGCGATTCAAAAGCTGACGTACGTAAGGGATTAGCTACAGGGAGACGCCTATAAACTGATAGAAGGATTTACGGTTGAGGGTGCAAGCTATGCCCCCACTGTAGATTTGCTTCAGGAGACCTTCGGGCATCCCGACAGAGTAAAAGCGGCACACATCATGAACTTTTATGACCTTGTCTCACCTAAATATCAAGCAGCACAACTAAAGGCTTTTTATGCCAATATGGAAAGTGCGATGCGATCTATGTCAATTCATAATGTATGTCTAGAGGAATTCTGAATGGTTACACTATTGAATAAATTGCCATCACCAGTTAAGGAGACCGTTAGGAGGGAGATGGGTGATCAGAGTCTAGATTATAAGACTTTTACACAGTGTTTTCAGACAGAACTCTACAACATGGTGGGTGAAGATACCCCTGTGAAAGAATTTCCTATGGCTACAGCTACATTCACTACACAGAGCGATAGTATCTGATGTGCCTGTAAATTGTGTAGCGGGAATAATCATCCCTGGTACAAATGCTTTACATATAAGACAGTTTCTCTCAGAGTAATGAGAGCCAGGCAACTACGGCTCTGTGTCGGGTGTCTCTCTAGTGAACATGGTAGTATTGGGTGTACAAACCCTAATATTAAGAATTGTAAATTCTGCCATGGCAAACATTTTTACTTCCTGTGCCAAAAGCAGAGAGAGGTCACCGTGGTGAGATCAGCAGGTGTTGGTAGTAATAGAGATGAGTCAACACCAACAACCTCAACAACAAAGTCTGTAAGTATGAGTAAACAGACAGTAATTTTACCCACAGTTCAGCTGCCTGTAAAGGGTAAGTACAAGAAAACCGCAAAGGTCAGATCGCTACTTGATCAGTGCTCGCAGAGGACTTTCGTGAAGAGCTCTGTACTACCTTCCCTTCATTATGAATCAAAGGGAATGGAACAATTGAGTCTTTACGGTTTCACCGAAACACAAACCTCTCATGAATACAAAGGAGTACAAAGGAAATCAAGCAACAACATATCTAGTGACCCTTCTAGGCTGCTTGTCCTCCAAAACACTGAGGATCAAGTGTCCAAACAGTGGTTTCGAGTGGGTAAGGGAACGTTGGAAAGGGAACTACTGCCCTGGAAATAATGTCCGTGGCAGGATTAGGAAGTTAGTAGGGGACAGATGGGTTAGTAACTGAGGGGGGGGGGGTAAAATAAAGTTATTCATTTACAAACGCAGTCAGTCGCGGGTTTGATGCAAGATATTTGTCTAGGCGGAGTTTAAATGAATCAACCGTGCTGCAGTCTATAACGTCTCGGGGAAGCCCATTCCACAAGTTGACAACTCGATTGAAGAAGAAATTCTTAGATTCGTGTGAGTTAAAAGATTTACCAATAATTTTGCAACCGTTTCCCCGCGTGTAATTAGATTGGTCGATAGTGAAGTACTTACTACAGTTCATAATGTCGATGCTGTTGTAGCACTTAATTATATACATCGTGGAAGATTTTATCGTCTTGACTCAATAGTTGTCGATGATCTCCCCGAACACAAGGGCGAAACTAGTCTAAATATTGAAATCACTAGTTTTCAGCGTCATGGCATAAAATTGACCGACTCATACGTTACTGAGACAGCACAATTGGAGCTACTAATAGGTGCCGACCAGTACTACAACATAGTGCGACCTGGCTACAAAATGGCCGGAGATTTGGTTTTACTTCCAACTAAATACGGATATGGCCTTAGTGGTTCCTATGCGGCAACCACGTCTAGCTCTAAAACTGAGGTTGTTACAATACTTCAAGTGGCAGTGACTCCAGTAGATCAATATATGTCTATTGGACAATTTCCATGTCGTAAAGAATTAATTAAGTGCTTTCTGGGATTTAGATCATATTGGTATATCACCTAAAGAGCATTCACAAGCCGAACGGCAAGCTTTGACCACATATGAGGAAACAGTCGCGTATGATCCTGAGAGTCAACAGGATCAGGTACGTCTGCCCTGGACCAAAACAAAAGGGACAGTTTCCCACCAACAAAGGTTTGGCTGTGGGTAGATTACAAGGACTCCAGAAGAGATTTATTGCTGACCCTGGGTTTTGTAAACAATATTCGCAGGTAATTTCTGATCAGCATGGGTGATATGTTTCAACAAAAAATTAAATGAAAAAGTAAATGGCCTGCCTCCCACAGGTAGTGCTCACCTCAACATAAAACAAATCAAGACTACAGACAATATTCTACTCAAATTATGCCAAAAGGAAAGTTGTTCACAGCAGTAGTCAATATTGGAGAAGGGTGAACAGTTTGGAAATAATTTGATTTGCCAGTTAGGACTACACCTGAAGGGAGATATAATACATTGTGGAGGCAGATTGAGATTAGTGACTATCTCAGAAATGTGCAAATATCCAAAGCTTCTGCCCTCCAAACATCCCTTGACCTACCTAATAATAGATAGGTGCCATCGGCTCTGTTGCCATTATGGAGTCGGCCACGTGGTTACCGACATTCGACAAAATTGGTGGGCCTCTAGAATTCGGCAGGTGGTGAAAAAAGTACTGCGCAATTGCCTAAAATGTCGTCGGGTACAAGGTAAACCCTACGACTACGCCGGACTACCCCCTTTACCAGCCCTGACCACCCCTGGAGACCCCCATAAGGTCACTGGGGTGGACTATAGTGGAGCAATCCCTATTAAAGACTCACCTGTCAAGGCTTATATGATCCTATTTACCTGTGCTGTCACTAGGTCAATACACATTGAGGTAGTCACCAATCTCACATGTGATAGTTTCCTCCACGCTTTCAGGAGATTTTGCAGTCGACAAGGTTTTCCCTGTATCATCTTGAGTGACAACGTACCTACATTTGTTGGGGCCTGTAGGTACCTATCCGATATCAGCAATCACCCTAAGGTTCAGTGAATGGCGGTTTATTCCTGCCAGAGCACCACGGTTCAGTGCTATCTGGGAGAGAGCCATTGGCATTGTCAAGGCGGGACTGAAGAAGGTATTGGGACATGCTCTCATTTCTTTAGAGGAGTTGACAACTCTACTCCTGGAAATTGAGGCAACTGTCAATGGCCGTCCTCTCTATTATGCTTCGGGTGACCTAGAGGATCCTACCCCAATCACACCATCAGTATTGGTGCGGGGACATGGTTGTCGGATCTTCCTGAGGAAAGTGAAGTGGGGGAATAGATTGAGGACCCAGACTACATCAACAAAGATGTTATCTCAGCCAGATACCGGTATATCCTTAAATTGTCACAGGATGTCTAGAAATGCTGGTCTAATGAGTATCTGGTGACCCTCAGGGAGACACATAGGAAAAAACTTCGACCAATTAACGGTCGGTGGCCAAATATCGGTGATGTCGTCACCATCGATGACGAGGGTCCTCGTGCTTTCTGGAAGTTGGGCCGTATCACAGAATTACTACCCGGACTTGACGGTGAGTCAGAGTGGCTAAAATCCGCACTAAGTCGGGCATCTTCACGCGGCCAGCTATCCGTTTATACCCTCTTGAAGGGGATATTGAGAGCAAAGGTGATACCTTGGTAACGTTGCCCAGAGACGTTCCCGTAGAAGCAACCTCAAACGGCTATCCTGTTCACGTACCAAGTGAACGTCCTCGTCGACAGGCGGCTCAAGCATCCTCCCAATTATGGCGGGATAAATTAGCCCCCGGGCTGTTGTAATTGTTGTACTAACTCGGTGGTGGGAATATGTCTACACTTTTATTCCATTAGCATGGACAGTCTATGTTTAAGTGTAATCATAATTTGTAGGAATAAGAATCAAAATAATATAATTTAGTATAAAAAGGAAGAATATTGAATTATGTTCTGTATTAGATATTAAGTAGTAATGTATCATTCCTATAAACGTAGGTAATAATTAAAGGCAGGGAAAATATCTCCCGACCTGTCTGCGCATGTGCGAATCAGCAGGGTTCCCGTAAATTTGATTGAGACCCAACACACGATCTCCAAACACCACCGCCGGCAGTACTATTTTCTCTTGTTCTCTCATCCTATTCCATTAATACGCTAGAACAAACCTCAACGTAGATTCTCATCAATTCACCGATCATCTATTATTATCCTCATTATAATTTAAGTCTAAAAGGCCCCCTTCTGTCCTTAACTATCAACTAATTTCCTCTTTGTTCATCACTTGTTATCACCCAACTCCATCGCCAACCTGTTGCCTTGTTACCACTCCACAATAACCCTATCCCGTCGCCAACGCTCCAGCAACAAGGTAAATATACTATTGTGTGGTTTGGTATAACTCTACATTCCATAAAATTCAAGAATAACCACAGAGGTAAATGTTGTGTGTATGAAGGTGTATTTATATGTTTGTTCTTTGCGAGTTAAATGTTGTGTGTATTAAGGTGGATTTGTGTATTGTGTGTTTTTGGAGAGTTAAATGTTGTGTTTTTGAAGCTCGATTTATATCCTGTGTTTTCTTGGAGCTCTGAGGAACATTAACTATTGTAGTAGCCAAAAAATAGCAAGAGAGCTGCAACATTGCGGCGAAGAGAGAGAGATTGCAGAGAGGTGGTGAGTGGACGGGAGTTAATGATACGAAAGTGCAGTGTGAGGGGATCCTCCCCCCACATGTGAACAATACTTAATACAAGGCTGCACTGGGCCCCTGTAAAGAGCTAGAAGCTGTGCAGGGGTAGAGAACCACTTGAGGCAGTTGAGCACACACAGCTTCTGGGAGGCTGCCTTAGCAAGACTGGTAATATGGTCATTCTAAGTGAGAGCAGAAGAAAAAGAGACACCGAGAATATTGAGAGAAGATGAAGGATTGATTTTTGTATTGTTGAAGTATAAGGGATAGTCCTCTGGGAGTTCCTGACGGGTAGTAAGATGAAGAAATTGGGTTTTGGAATCATTAAAGGCAACACGGTTTTTTCTTCCCCAATTGTAAATAGTAGTTTAATCAGAAGATAAGTATTGCATGGCTTCATTACGTTTGTTTTTGAGGGATTGCTGGCTAGGGCGTTTAGGAAATCTAATTGAGTAGTGAAAGGTAGAGTCTTCTGCGTATGAATGGATGTGACTGGTGGTACAGTTAAGAAGATTATTTATGGAAAATAGAAAGAGAATGGGAGCTAGGACAGAGCCATAAGGAACACTGGAATTGATAGGATGAGGAAGTGGGCGATGGCTGCCACAATCGCAGCTATGGAACGGTCGGAAAGGAAATTAGAGACAAAAGCCAAAGGCACAGATGGAGGGATAGAAACCGAAGGAGAGTAGTTTACAAATTAACCCGGGAATGCCGAGGAGACTCTTAAAAGGTTTTGGTGGTGAAAGGCGACGGGATTCTTAAGATCCAAGGCCTAAATAAAGCCTTTTAAAAGACCCCAGTAGCACTTAAAACATAGGAATATGTGATTAAGTGAGATAATTTCCCTCCATACCTCCTATCACTCCACCACATGTGGTAAAACCACTTCCTCCCTCCCCCTTCTCCCCTCCTTCATTTATTACCTATTTTTCCTCTTATTCCCTTGTTTATCAGTTTATTTATTGCGCCAATATCTCCAACCCGGTTTCAAGGTCATCTAGTGCGCATATAGAGAGAAAGACCAGTTTGCCTTCAGGCCTCGAAGAGGGTGGATATACGTCTCGTTCACCTCTCGCCTCATGACTGGAGGGTCGGTAATAATGTGTCTTTTTCACCCCCTAAATAATATTCCCACTTGTTTTATTGCTGTTACATGTTAATATCTTGATATTAAATGTAAAATAGGCGCATATGAATTAGTAATAATGATATTTATGGTGAAATGACAATTTTAGACGGGAATGAACCCAAATATCCTTGCTTGGTGAGAGAGTTTGAACTACCAATGACGCGCCGCTTTTAGGTTAAAGATTTGTGCCAGACTCTATCGAAGGTCTCCGATATGTTTAGTGCAATAGAAAAGGTCTCACCGAAGTCCCGAAAGGAGGATGACCAAGAGTTAGTAAGATATGAAAAAAAATCACCAGTAGAGCGACCCTTATGGAAGCCATACTGGCGATCTGAGAGCAGATTATGAGAAGAGAAATGCTTAAGAAATTTGGAAGCAATAATAGTTTCAAAAACTTTAGAGATAAAAGAGATGAGAATAATTGGACGATAGTTGGAGGGTTGAGAGCGGTCACCCTTCTTTGGGACAGGTTGAATGAGAGCAAACTTCCAATAAGAAGGGAATAAGTTAGAGGAGAGACAGAGATTAACCCGCTGAGACCCAGCGTCGCACGTGTTGCGTCTGCAATGTTCGATCACCAGAACCCAGCGACGCAATGGTTGCGTCCAGGTTAATGACTTCGGTCCTATGGCACCTAGAGGGCTCAGATTTGTATGGGAACTGTCTAAGTATCTCACGCAACCATGCCGATGATTGAAAACTCTCAAAGTCCAACCGCGTGTGCGTGAGCACGCAAAAACCTTTTTTTGGGGGAAATTGCTTTCAATTTTTTACCCTTGTAAAATCCGTTTTCGGGGGTTCTGTAGGACCATTTGTTGAGCTTTTTGATCGGTTTTTCGTGGTTTTTCCTTCATTCGTAACCCATTCGCTATTGTTTCTGGAGAAACAAAAAATTCAACCCTCTGGGCCCTGGTGTTACATTTATTACTAACTAGCTGGGGCTCAGCGGGTTAAAGAGTTTGCCTAGGCAGGGAGTCAGCATGGAAGCCCAGTTTTTTAGTACAACAGGAGTATCACCGTCCAGACCGTACGCCTTCTTAGTATTGAGCCTAGAGAGGGTATAAAATATATCTTTAGATGAAATTAGGATATTAGCCATAGGCCTAAGTATAAGAGAGGGAAGAATAGCACCGGAATCATCCAAGGTGGAGTTTCTAGCAAAAGTTTGAGCGAAGAGTTCAGCTTTGTCAGAGGAAGAAGTAATGGTTTTGCCATCAGTGGAAAAGAGGAGGGAAAGACTAGGAAGAAAAATTGTTGGAGAGGTTTTTGCCTAGATGCCAGAAAGCTAGGGAAGAGCTAGAGTTGGATAGTTCAGTACATTTAATATTGATGAAAGAGTGTTTTGCAAGTTGAAGAACAGATTTGGCTTGATTCCAGGCAGAAACATAGGAAGAATAAGATTCTTGAGTCTTAAAGCGTTGGTACAGTTTGAGTGCTTCCTCCTTGTTGCGGACAGTAGTAGATCAGGCGTGAGTAAACCAACAAAAAATTGCATTAGACTGAGAGAAAGAGAATGGAATGTATGCTCCCATGCCCGAGAGGATTACCTCGGTAATGCGTTCAACACTCTCCGAGGGTCCCCAGCCACGGAAGCAAAAGTCATTCCATGGGAAATCAAAGATGTACTGCTGAAGAGCCTCCCAGTCGGCAAAGCTAAAGTGCCACAAGCGCCGCCGGTTGGGAGGATCGGGTTGCCGTACCGCAGAGATAGGACAGATGACATATGTTAGCTTATGGTCGGAGGAACCCAAAGGAGAGAAAATATTTCCATTATAAGTAGTAGGGTTAGAGGTTAGATTTTTTTTAAGTCAAGAATGTTGGGCCGATCTCCGAAGGGTTCCGGGATACGGATGGGTTGCTGGACTAACTGCTCTAGGCTGGTCAGCGGAAACAGAGGAGAGCCATTGTTGGTGGTGAACATTGAAATCTCCTAAGATAAACAACATATTAACTTTATTAACATTATTTGACTGCTTATATATATATATATATATATATATATATATATATATATATATACATAAACATTATATATATATATATACTGTATATATATATATGTTTATGTATATATATTTATAAATATATTTAGAATTTCTGCAATGGGAATCAAAGTCTCACAAGGAAAAGGAGAACCAGCGTAGTAGCGACATCTTATCTTTATTGGGTACCAAACGTTTCGGAGAAATCAGTCAGGCTAATTGTAATTATATGTACGCTTCAGTCTCTGAACAAGGTAACCTCTATGGGCTTCCAAAAGTTCATAAACCTAACACCCCTTTACGCCCTATCATTTCTGCTACAGGCTCTTTTAATCACAATAGAGCAATATTCTTGGTCCCTATAATTTCCCCACTCACCATCAATCACTTCACGGTTGCCAATTTCGCAGACTTTGTCAAAGATATCACGTCCCTCAACTTCGATCACCAAGTCTCGTGCTCGTGGAATGAGCTTGTATATTAGATCTGGGTATAATGCTCAGCACTTAACTAAGCATATTTGTAAATGCCATGAGATGCAGTTAGTTAAAGTTTCCAGCAAATATCATAATCATTAGATTTTTAGCCTGTACTGAAATCCTGATGTTAACAATGACATATATGACTGCCTTTTAACAGCCATGGCTTCAATACAGTCTGTAGATGTCAAATCATCCTTTATTTTTGTTGGTGATGTCAATGCGCATCATCAAGAGTGGTTGAACTCGGTCTCTCCAACTAATAGAAATGGTCATGCTGCATTGGATTTTGCAAACTTATCTGGTTGTGAACAGCTAATCCAAGGACCTACTCATATGTCTGGAAATTGTCTTGATCTAGTACTAACAGATATTCCTGGCGTTGTAGAAACCTCCGTTCTTGTACCTGTTGGCACTTCCGACCACAATGCCATCATGTGTAAAATTAATCTTGATTTTTCTGTTCCTGATATTACTCTCTCACGTAAAGTCTAACTTAAATCCCGGGTTAACTGGGACAACGTTTGTAATGATGTTTGTAATATTGAGTGGAATCACATACTAAGATCTCATGACCCGGTTTCAGCTCTCAACAATTCCCTTCTTGGCATCCTTCGCAAAAGAGTTGCATCAAAAACAATTAAGTCTCGTATCAGGGATAAAGCATGGTTTAATGATGACTGCAAGCGTGCATTTGATGACAAACAGGCTGCATATCGTCTATGGAGGCGTAATCAAACCCCCTTGCATTGGGAAAATTATGTTTTTAAAAGGGCAGCTGCGCAGAGAGTTTATGATGGTGCTGAGAGGGATTATAACTCCCATCTTCAGGATGTTCTGGCAGGAGCTACACAGCCTCATAAATGGTGGTCCGCTTTGAAATCCTCTTTATTTGGAATAGATTCCTCCATGCCTCCTCTTTGTGATTCTGATGCCTCCATCTCTTTTGATCCATTATCGAAGGCCAATATTCTATCTAATATTTGTATTAATAAGCAGAGTTATCAGGAATTGTCTTTGCCATTGACATGTTTCCCTATAACCAACCTCAATTCAATGGCATTCAAATCAGCTGAACTGAAAAGGTACTTGCTGGATCTTGATACCTATGGTGGCACAGACCCGGATGGGTTTTTCCCTCTCTTTTTTAAAAAGGTTGCAGTGATCTTGGCACCTAAATTGGCTGTGGTGTTTAGGTTGCTTTTGAAATCAGGTAGTTTTCCTCTTTGCTGGTGTAAGGCTATTATCACTCCTATTCCAAAGGGAAATACTGCCTCATCATCTCCTAATGACTATCGCCCTATCTCCATTACACCTATCCTATCCAAGCTCTATGAGAGGCTTTTGTCCAGACGCCTTTCCTCTTATTGTAATAGTCATAATTTGATACCAAACTCACAGTTTGGTTTTCGTAAGGGACTGGGTACATGTGATGCGCTTCTGACACTCACCCATGACTTGCAGTCTTCATTGGACCAGGGACATGAGTCTTGTGTCGTGGCTATTGACTTTAGTTCTGCTTTTGATTTAGTCAACCATAAAGCACTTCTGTATAAGTTACAGCTCATCGGTATTGGTGGCAATTTTTTAAGTATCTTTGAAGATTTTTTGACAAAAAGATCTCAGTCTGTGGTTATTGATGGGTGTCATTCCCCTTCTGTTACTGTTGTTTCTGGTGTTCCACAAGGCAGTTTCCTTGGGCCTTTGCTTTTTATTATTTTTACTGCTGACCTGTGTTCCGAGCTTGAAAATAAACTAATCTCCTATGCTGATGATACAACTTTAGATCGACACGTAATTGCTACTGCTCTGAATAGGGATTTAGCCAAAATTACATCATGGTGTGAACTTTGGGGCATGAAACTTAATGCTAGTAAAACACACTCCATTATCATCAGCAGATCTCGTACCTTGGATCCTCCCCATCCTTATCTACAAGCTTCTGGCGAGCAAATTGAGAATGTGGATGCTCTGCGTTTGTTAGGAGTTACTCTTGATCCCAAACTTACTTTTGAAAAACATATTCGTTCTTTCTCCTCTTCCATTTCCCAAAAAATTGGTCTGCTTCGCAAGGTTTAATAAACATTTGCTTGTGACGCCACAGTTATCAAGTTTTTTCATGCTTTTATTTTGCCACATTTCGAGTACTGCTCACCTGTTTGGTTGTCAGCAGCTGACTGCCATCTCAAGTTGCTTGACAGGTCCCTAAATTCCATCAGTTTTATTCTACCTCATTATTTTGTCTCTTGATCTGTGTCATCGACGTAAAGTTGGTGCCCTTAGTCTTTTATTTAAAGTTTTTAACAACCCTCAGCATCCCTTACATGGGGTTCTGCCTGGGCCCTATGTCCGTGCTTGTGCAACTAGATTCACAAGCAATCTTAATGATCTTGCCATGAGCCGTGTTAATTTTTCTACTACACAGTTTTCATGGTGTTTTGTGCCGGCCATGGTTGACTTGTGGAATAAGTTGCCAAATGAGCTAGTCAATTCAGCTAATATCTCCATTTTTAAGTCTAGAGTTAATGCTTTTTTGCAGCATTAATTCTAATTTTTAAACTTGTTTTATTCTATTTTATTGAATTATATTTATACTTGATATCCTCCACTGCATAATATGTTATCTGTGTTTGATATGTGTATATGTACAGTACAGTATACAGTATATGTTTTTATTTTTTCCTAAGTTGCCATAGTCTCTCTCCAGTGCCTCCGGGTGTTTTGTGTGGATTCTTCTTGATGGTGTTTCTGCACCCTGGTTGGAGACTTCGGCATCTCATATAATAATAATAATAAAAGTCACTCTTGCTAGCTTTGATATAGATTCTGTATTCACAAATGTCCCATTACATGACACAACTAATCTTATCACTAATAACATTCCCAGCTCTACCCTCTCTTTATTTGGCCTTAACCCCTTAAACGCGAAAATACCCTAGAGGCAAGGGTACATATTTGTGCATTTCTAGCCTTGGATTGTGACAGAATTCGTTATATTTACAATATAGAGCATTATATGTTTTCAGTATGCTTTTATTTTACATATATGATGTATATATGAACCTTCAAGAGTGCTAAAATAAGTTGGACAAATATTTGGGTGGTGAAAAACGAAGATATTGGCCACCCGGTCATAATCTCAGGCGAGAGAGAGCCACAGGCAACCCTCCCCTCTCGCTGTGTGGGAGTCAACTGAGGCGAGTGGGCGGTGTCTGGGTGTTATATAATGATCTTTTATGCAACCCACTTGTGCTACATTATCACGGGAGAGAAAAATAACCGATAAATGATGAAAATAAGAGGAAAAATAGGTGATAATTGAGGAGGGGGGGAGGGGGGAATAAGGTGGGGAAGGAGAGGAGGGGGGGGGGTGAGAAACGCATGGATGAGTACTAGAGGGGAATTATCTCACCTAGAGACAAATTCCTTTGTTTTGATAGCCCCTGGGATGTTTTGGAAGGCTTTTTTTATGGTCTTGCTTCCGTGAGGCCTATCGCGTTCCCTATGGTAAGCCTTCCGTGAGGCTTATCGCGCTTCATGGGTTAATAAGCAATCATTCCATACCCTATTGGAAATCGCTGACCACCAATCACTTTTCTCATACAATGACAAGTTGTTCACCCAAACCGATGGTGTGGCGATGGGGTCACCCTTGGGTCCCTCATACGCAAATGCCTTCCTTTGCCACCACGAGGAGATTTGGTTGAATAATTGCCCTCCAGATTTTAAACCCATATTATACCGTAGGTACATGGATGACACCTTCTTGATTTGTCAGCACCCCACTCACATCGAACAGTTTCTGTTATACCTAACCTCACAACATCCCAGTATCAGATTCACACATGAAGTAGAAGACAATCATAAACTCTCCTTCCTTTATACTCTTATCACCAAACACTCTACTTCCCTATCAACTAGTGTTTATCGTAAGCCCACTTTTACCGGTCTAGGTACAAATTAGTTAAGTTTCATACCTCTTAATTAAATATAAAACCAACAGTATCATGACTCTTCTTAACAGAGCATACAATTTCTGTTCATCTTGGCTTTCGTTTCACTCTGAAACCTGTTTCTTTCTTAATTTCTTTACTAATAATAAATACCCTACTCACCTAGATGTGTGTGAATTTTGTGTTTTGTCTGTGTTTGTTCGTTGTTTTGTTTGTGTTTTGTGTTTTCCTGTTCTTGCTCTGTCTTGAGTCGGCCACCCCCAAGAAAAAACAAAAACAAAAAAATATTAAAATAGAGGAAAATAAAAATAAAAAATAGGAAAAATGGGGATTGGGCCTGAGCATATACTGTAGATAGATAGATAGATATGTTTAACACATTTCCGAAGCATTTGCTTAATTCTAAGCTCTGCCCACCCACCCCAGTTCAAACCGTACAAAAAGACACTAGATATTTTAAACTCCCATATTTAGGGCCACTTAGCTATGGAATTAGAAAATCCCTCCACAAAATTCTTCGCAACTGGTACCCACATATAAATTTCAAATTCGTGTTTACTACTAATGACACTATAGGAAACTTCCTCAAACATACATCTTCTCCTCCTATGAACCTCCATTCTAATGTGGTTTACCAGTTCACCTGTTCTAGCTGTACTGCTAGATACGTGGGTTCCACCTCACGTTGGTTGCTTCACCGTATCCAGGTGCACCAAGGTAAATCCATTCGAACAGGCAGGTTGATTTTTAACCCTTCAAGCACTTCTGCTATCCGCGATCACTCTCACCAGTTTCATCACCCTTTCTCTTCCACAGACTACCAGATACTAACCACATGCCATTCACGCTGTGACCTTATCACCTCAGAATCTATCTATACAAATAAATTAAAGCCCAGCCTGAACAACACGGCCACTGCAACACCGCTTTTCACTCAGTAAATATCCTTCCATTTTCTGTTCGTACTTCATTGTATACCCTCTCTTATTATTATTATTTTTTGTTTTAAGTTTAGCTTAACGCTGCTCTCCTAATACATCGTGTTTAAATTATGCTTAGCTCTTTTCGGTTCATATTCATTCGAACCTTACTGTTTGATAATTCATATTCATAGGTAATTATTTGTTTTGTTTCTTATGTAAACTTTCATTTATTTTAGGATTTCTCCGAAACGTTTGGTACCCAATAAAGATAAGATGTTCGCTATTACGCTGGTTCTCCTTTTCCTTGTGAGACATATATAATTATACTGTATATACTGTATATATATATATATATATATATATATATATATATATATATTTATTTATATACCGGTATATATATATATATATATATATATATATATATATATATATATATATATACACATGGTGATTCAGCATTCCATGCAGTAAATTGGACAACGGCCTCCTTGCATAATCTTAACCAGATATATCTATATGGTAAACTGTCGAATTATACATAGTTTGGCTGTTAACAGAAAATTCATGATATTTTTAATAATGAGGGCAAAAGGTGAAGTGAAACCCACCTAGATTTTTGTGGATATCTTTCAGACGTTTTCAGTACAGGAGTAGAGCGTGTTGCAGATAAACAAACAGCTTCAATTTTACATGGCTTGCTTACAGGCACCTGGGGGGCACTTTGATAATTTTCTTTAGGTTCTAACAAAGATCAGTACACTGTAGAGATCAGTGAATAAAGTGGTAACAAATCTAAGTGGGTTTCACTTCACCTTTCACCTTCATTAATGCAACATCGTAAATGTACTGTATCAGCCAACTTACAGTATGTATTTTCGATATTTTACCATAGAGATATTTTTGGTTAATATTATGCAAGGAGGCCGTCATCTAATTTACTGCATGTAATGCTGAATCACCATATATATATATATATATACACGCAGTCTAATAATGTTAATAAAGTTAATACGTCGCTTATTTTACTAGTTATTTACGGTCATAATGCCATACTCAAAAGGTACAATACAGCTAAACCCGATATATTGACCAAGGTTCTCTCTCTCTCTCTCTCTCTCTCTCTCTCTCTCTATCTCGGGCTTCTTCATCTACATTGTGGTGACAGAGTGGAACAAACTGCCAGCTAGAGTGGTGGACAGCGACAAAAGTAACATTTTCAAGAGGAAGCTGGACTAATATAGATATCGTATAAATACGATAGGCTATGACTCTTTTGTGATCCCGTATGTCTCTGTGATGTCACGGTCGTTCCTGCAGCACGGTGTAGATTGTAATTAAGTTAAGATTATAAAAGGCCTAATATGCTATTAAGCAATATTGACATGGTCTTATGTAGTATATATGAATTTATCGTATATATTAATATAATTTATCGTATAGAGCAACCTAGATGCGGTACGATAATTTAGGCTCCTGGCGTTTGCAAAGGCAACAAGGTGTGCCTCTGAGGAAGACAGCTCAGAGCCTCCACGAACACCAACCAGTTAACATCAAATTTCCGCCTTCAGTTGATCGCGCTATTGTGCCTCTAATCGCAATACACTGACAGCAATACATACAGCTACACCATCACGACGCTCTCATCGACGCCATGACTGATTGACAGATAAGCATAGTATTCATGTCCATTCCCATATAATCATATATTCTTTCTTTCACTTGACTCGCACCTCTGGGCCGAAGTCTCGTTCCCCATTGTCCACCATATTGGGTAAAACGTTCTCCCTTACCTCATTGCCACGTGGAACTATTGGCGAGTTAATTCCTGCCTAGTATTAACCCTTATAACCTTACCATATATATATATAAATTATTATGCGAGACCTTTGGATATAAATTAGCTTGTTTCAGATTGAATTCAATTTAGATATGGAGTAGTTGTAATTTAGATTGAATTTATTTGATTCATTATAGCTTAGTAATATTTAACTTCCATTGAAAGTTTACCACATTGGTGCCCAGACCCGGGAATTAGCTACCAGTAAGAGATTTTTAAGACAATGAGCAAGGGGACATATAACAGGATGCATTGCACCTGCCTAAGTCCTGCATCCCACCCATCATCTTCCCCCAATCATTTTCTCTTCCATTTCAGACTTCCTGTGACATATGACCTGATCTAACATTTTTTCATGTTCAATATGACTCTTTAGTAGGTATTGCTATTTTGTGTGCTATTTTTTCTCCATAACATAGAAGTCTGCCAGTCGGCGTCTCTTAACTAGACTACTTTTTTGCCGTTGTATTTGTAACATTTTAGATAAATAGCCTACAGGCTTACATGCAAAATGAATAAACAGGAAGAGACACCGTCTAGTGGGGTGCTGAGCAAAGCCCCTAAAAATCAGAAGGCGGGACTTCGGGGAGTATTAAATAGGCTAATTGTAGATGTCAAAACTCTCATCACTACTGCTAACCTCGAGGAATTTGAAGCTAGATTAGATAATGTCCAGGCTACCCACGGTCGTATTATGCCTCTGAGTGAGGTGATTGTGGCAGGCATGACAGAGGAGGAAGAGATAGTTACAGAGTGTGATAATCGCGCCCTCTATGATGAACCTGTCTTTAGAGCGAAGCACATATTACAGCGATATTACAGCGTGCTGTCGCAAGTAATAAGGGAGGCGAGAATGAGACCCAGAGAAGGGTTGACCCAGAACACACTGTGCACCTCCCCAAGCTCAATCTTCCTACATTTGGGGGCAAATTGACTGAGTGGTTAGCTTTTAGGGACGTATTTCGGTCTACAGTTCATGAATCCTCTTTGGATAATGTCCGTAAGTTTCACTACCTGATAGGACAAATGGAAGGAGAGGCCTTACATTTGATAGAGGGTTTTGCGGTAGTAGGTGATAGCTATTTGGAGGCAGTACAACTATTACAGTCCACATACGGGGATCAAGAGCAGTTGAAGATGGCCCATGTCGTTGCCTTGTTAAAGCTCGCAGAACCACAGTATAAGGCTGAGGAGTTAGCAAATGTTAGGGCAAATATGGAGTGCCATACTCGATCGCTAGACACCCTAGGCATCACCACACAGGAAATGATAGTCATTATCTTACGTCAGAAGCTTCTTATGGCAATACTTGACAAGGTTAGATCATTTGACCTGGGGGAGTTCCAAACTCAGTTCAGTAAAGAATACAATAATCTACAGTTGAACAAAGGGAGAATGTATGTGTCGGGAGGGAGTGAGAATGTGGAGTTGAGGGTAACTGTAAGCATGACGGTGGGGACTAAAGAAAAGAAAGAGGATACGTACAAGAAACCTGCTCAGATTCTATGCAAGCTATGTAACAACAAACATAAATGGAGTTTTTGTGTAAAATACCCAACACATGAGACAAAACTAGCACAGGCAAAGAGGTTGAAGCTATGTGTAGGTTGTCTAAGTAAAGAACATGGTAAGCAGGGACAATGTACTGCTACATATTTAAGGCCCTGTCGACACTGCAAAGGACATCACTATGATAAGTTGTGTCCTACAGCAGATAAAGTCAAAGACGTCAAACCAGAGGGTACTACAACTGTGACACTAGGTAGCACGCAAGACACCACTATATTGCCCACAATACAGATTCCCATGGAAGGTAACGACAGAAACAAAGTTTGTCGGGTACTTCTAGATCAAGGGTCTCAACGTTCCTTTGTAAAGAGGTCCGTCTTAGTGGGACTGAAGCACCGAATCGTAGGGGCTGAGACTCTTCGATTGCAGGGCTGCACAGGGGTTACTGACAAACAAGACTACGAGATAGCGGAGATTTCATATTTCTACCGTAAAAACCAGTACTCTATGACATGTATCGTAGTAGACACCCTACCAGAATATGTATCTGTAGGAGTGAAGAAGGTGGAACACGCATTATGTAGCAAAGGGGTTAACTTGTCAGATCCAATGGGAAATCAGAGTGAGGTGCATTTTCTACTTGGTGTGGATCATTATTATGATGTAGTATACCCTGTATTTAAAAAGATGTGTGGTGTAATTTTAACACTCAAAGAGCGGGTGGTGGAGTATATTTGACTGTGCAGCCCAACGTTTTTTTTTTACCGTAAACGAGCTTGATTCCGTGCTCGTTTTCATGCATAAACAAGAGCCAGAGCGTAATACAAGTATGTATCCCTGAAAGGGCGATAAATGAGCTTTCCAATGACACCAGAACCATCCTTCTACGATCACTGGTTGTCTTGCAACGATCGTGCAACCGAAGGGCAAAATCAGTAAAATACGGTAATTTCCTTACATTATTACGTGTGTAGGGAGTGAGGGAGGGTGGAGTTGGGCGGAGTTCATCTCAGTAGCTCCACGGCCACCGTGGCGAGCGGTCATGAGGTAACCTACGCTTTTCCCACCGCTCCGCTCTCTCTCAGAGCACATTACGTGCTCAAAATTGCAGGCGACTATAGCCGGGCCCCACCACATAGGCCACATTTATTTCACTCGACTATAGCCGGGCGCCGCCAAAGAAGGGTTAATTCCCACTAAATTTGGCTATTGCATGAGCGGAAAGGTGCATACTACACAGTCAAAGGTCCTGGTCGACACGGTTTCGATTTTAAGAGTGAATGTAACCGCGGCAGAGGAGTTGGGAAGGGAGGATTCCCAACCTAGTGACCCTAAAATGACTGCCGAGTTCGACCTGGAACGAATGTGGAGATTGGATCACATAGGCATTAATTCTATGGAGACTGATTATGACTCGGAAGTTGCGCTGAAAAGGTTTGACGAGTCTGTGAGCTACTGTGCTTCAGACAAGCAATATAAAGTTAATTTACCCTGGAAGAACAGTGAGATAAGACTGCCTACCAACTATGGTTTGGCAGTAGGTCGCTTGCGCACATTACAGCGTAAATTGTCTAATGAACCGAGCACGCGCCAGGCGTATGACGATGTATTTCAGAGTTATGAAGATATGGGCTTTATTGAGAGAGTCGATGTAAAGGAACCGAGTAAGAAGGGTAGGGTTGACTATCTAGCCCATCATGGGGTGAGAAAAGACAGCGTCACCACACCAATACGGGTGGTGTATGACTGCTCTGCCCACCAAGGTCAACAACCCAGTCTAAATGACTGCCTGCTGACAGGTCCGTCCATGGTGTCGGACCTGTCCCAACATCTATTGCGGTTTAGGCTGGGGATGTACGCATATACTAGTGACATCGAGAAAGCATTCTTGATGGTCAAGCTAAAAGAGGAAGATAGAGATGTTACCCGCTTTCTTTGGTTCAGCGACATTAGCGAATCTGAAAGTCCGGTCATAATCTACCGTTTTCAGGTTGTACTGTTTGGGGCAACATGTTCACAGTTTTTGTTAAATGCCACAATAAAAAAACATCTAGCAGATACTCGTGAGGACACAAGTAAACTATCTCGCGGATTATATATAGACAATTTGCAGGGTTCTAGCGATAGTCAGGATGATTTGCTACATACATACTGGCAAGCACGCAGATTGTTTACAGATGCATATTTATTTCTCCGCGAGTGGGTTACTAATACTGAAGATCTTCAGAGTTTGATACAGGTGGACGGTACGGCATCTCATAACCAGGAAAAGTCCAGAAATTTGGGGATGATCTGGCAACCTAAACATGACATACTAACTTTTCAAACAAGGTCTTTTGCTCAGCAGACGGGAGCGCACACAAAAAGAAGTCTGTTGAGCAAAGTTGCAATTTTTTTTTATCCTTTGGGTCTAGCATTACCCGTTACCATAAGAGCTAGGATTCTAATGCAGGAAGTTTGGAGACGTAAAATAGGATGGGATGACAGTTTGCCCGAAGACCTGAATAACCAAGGGACATTGTTGTTGAATGAGTATGACATCCTATGTACTAAACCTATACCTCGTAAAGTGGCGGCGTTCGGTGACGTTATGTTACACACGTTTTGCGATGCTAGCGCCACAGCATACGGGGTAGCCATATATGTCGTTACTTCATTTGGGGCACATTTAGTTACCGCCCGGGCTAAAGTAGCCCAGGTTAAAAAGGTAACTATCCCTAAAATGGAATTGACTGCCATGCTACTATTAGCACGTCTGGTGCAACATACACGCGCAGCATACGAGAGCGAGTTAAACATTGAAATCGTTCACGTTTAGTGCGATAGTCAAGTTGCACTCAACTGGATACATAGCATGAAGTCTCTGCCAGTTTATGTGAGAAATAGGGTAGATGAGATTAGGGCCCTATTGCCAGACGTTGCTTATCTATCTATCTATCTATCTATTGCCTGACGCCGTGATCCCCGATGTGGTGGCCACGAACGAACCGCCCCCATGCACCTCTGTCCCCAGTCAGTCGACGCCCCTCCCCCCCAACCAGCACCGCCTTCGTTCATGTACATCCTCACTCCATCCTTCCACCTCTCATTCGGTCTACCTCTCCCTCTCTGTCCCTCCACCTCGCTCTCGTACACCCTCTTAGTCATTCTCTCGCTTTCCATACGTTCCATATGGCCGAACCATCTCAAGTTGTTCCTTTTCACACTTTCCAGCACATCTACCTCCACACCACACCTCCTTCTTACTTCCTCATTAGTCTGTCTATCCCTCCATGTAACTCCGCACGCACTCCTTAAGTAATTCATTTCCACTGCTCTCACTCTTGGTCTTGGTCTGAGCGGGAGCTGGGGCACCTTCGGCCCAGCCCCCATTCCACTCGACTCCTATCATGGCGCCCCCTCGGGCTCCGGAGCCGGGTACGTTCCCGCAGGCCGATGGCCGCTGGCGGTTGGGTATGCCTCTAGGTGATTCACAGGGTGGGTCCTCATTAGTAGCACCCCCTCCACAGGATTTGTCTTCCGAGATGTTGTTTCAGCTCGAGCTCAGGCAGCGAGAGGTTGAGCTCGAGCAGCGAAAGCATGAGGCTGAGCTCAGGCAGCAGGAGCAGCAGCGAGAGGCTGAACTCAAGCAGCGAGAGGCTGAGCTTAAGTTTGAGTCTGAAAGGTATTGTGCCGATGTTGATCTAGAGAAAACTCGTGTAGAGGTGACAAGGAACCGTGTCGTCCAGAGGGGTCGAGCCCATGACCAGTCCCTGTCGCATCTACTAAAGTTGGTTCCAATGTTTGGTGAGTTAGGAGTTACGAAAAAATGTCTCCGGTTCGAGAAAAAGTGCCAGGAGCACCAATGGCCCGAGGAGAAGTGGGCAGCCCTTGTTTTGTCACGATTGACGGGGAAAGCACTCAAGGCATACGATGCTTTGCCCCAAGATTCCTGTGTGAATTACAAGGCGTTGACAGAGGCTGTCCTGAGGGCGTATGAGTTGCAGCCAGAGACCTATAGGCTTTAATTTAGGGCTGTTCCCAAGAGAAAGGAGAGTACTTGCCAGGAACACGCTAGAGAGCTGTCAGGTGCATTTGAGAATTGGTTAAGATCGGAGAAGGCAACTACTTTTGATGCAGTGAAGCAATTAGTGTTGTTAGAGCAATTTTTTAAATGTACTGGCAGTGACTTGACTCTTAACCTGAAAGAAAAGCAACCAAAAACTCTGCAGGAGGCGGCTAAGATGGCTGACCTCAGGTTGGCATTGATTCGTGGGTGCGGGTCTGCACAGAGAGCTGAGGCAGGTAACCAGGGGCGTACCACTCCACCCCCCCCGAATTAAGGACACAACTAATTACCAATTTAAGAGTACTGGTGCCAATTTTGATCCCAAGTCGAAACCTTTCCCATTCAAGAAAGGCCAGGGCCCTTCCTCACCTCAGAGGAAGTCCAAGAGTGAAGTGGAGTGTTTCAAGTGTCATGAGAAGTGGCATATTGCGCGCTCATGTCCGAGCACACCGCCTACAGCAGTGGTGTCACTAGTGAGCAACATCGGTGTGTCTTTGAGGTCTTCCGCGTTTGCCCGGGGTAATATGTCGGTTGCGAAGTCACAGTCGGTGCAGAAGCAGCAGGAGGGCTCGTCACCCGTCCGAGATGCTTTTTGTGGTCATAGGGGGCACGGCACTGTGAGGCGGGCTGGTGTGGAGCATAGGCTTGAGTTGCTGCGTGATACGGGCACTTCCCAGACACTTATTAAGAACTTCACTGGCAAGCCTACTAACGTGGCTCGGGTTGTGGTGGTTCAAGACACCAATGCTACGCGGTGTTACCCGCTGGTCAGAGTGGAACTTGAGGTGGACGGTGTGACACGGGAGTTGGATGTGGGTGTTGTGGAGAAATTGCCAGTTGAGGGGGTTGACCTCCTTCTCGGTAACGACTTTGCGGTGCTCACTTCGGAGGTTCCATCCTTAGTCGTTGCCGAGAGGGCGGCCGACACAAGTAGGGAGGGGCAAGAGGGGCTCGCGAGGATCTCCGTCCGCTCAGGTGTCACAGCCTAATACCCAGGTTTCAGACCAGCGGAGGAAGGGTCAGAAGGAGAAAATCGAGGCTGGTGGTCGGGTTGAGAGTTTGGACCCAGCGACACTCCTTGGTGACACGGTACTTGAACCAAATGTGAGCTCCGGAGTGGCCCCAGAACCTGTCCCCCCTAGTGACATGGTAGGGCGTGATGGCACTCCACGACAGAGTAGTTCCCAGGTGCAACCAGAAGATCTTAGTCTTGAGAGTTGTGGGAACGGGGCTATTGAACTCGATGAGGACGGGGAAACAGGTCATGTGAACCTGTTAAAGGAGTTTGTAAGGCAACCACCTGAGCAGCCTACTGTCCCTGTGTTGGTCTGCAGCGGCCAAGGTGGAGAAGGAGAGGGGGGGCAGTGGGGCACAGGTGGAGGAAAGTTGGGATTGTCATGTCTCGGCGGAGCAGTGGGTGGGGGACACGAGTCAGGTGGCTGTGGAAGCGCTTGAGCACCTGCCTGAGCAGCAGTGTGCAGCGTTCCAGCACCTGCTCGGTTCATACCCCACTGTTTGTGCCGAGCACCCAGGCCTCACAACTCATGTGGTGCACGATGTTCCGCTGGCAGGTCACTCGAGTTTTAGTAAACCGTTGGCCTCGTTGCTTCAGTGATTCAAGGTGGGCGACGAGGCTTTGGCATGGTTGTCAGGTCAGGGTAAACCCATGGCTGCTAAGGGTGGTGGTCAGAATCAGGACATTGAGCAGATTGGTGAGGTTGGCTGTGGAGTGGATGCGCCCGGTCGTCGCATAGTCTCCCAATGCTGCCCTAGTAATATGCAACAGCCCTACCATAGACCGACTGTATCTGGCCATGTCGCTGAAGGCGGTGATGCTGCGCAGGCAGATGTAGTCGCAAGGAATGCGGGGGTGCGCATGTACGGTATCGGCGGGGGAGCATTAGCAATTATGAACTGTAGGAGTGACTGCACAGGTGGTACAGATTATCCATCTCATGACCTGGCTGTTCTAGGGACAAAGGTGGAGAAGGAGGGAGACTATAGTGTAGAAACTATGGTCTCGGCTGGGTTGTGGGAGGGCAATGAGCATGTTGTTTTTCGAGATAAGTTGCAACCTCTTGTTCCTAAGCGCCAAGAGAAGTTGTTTACTAGGCTGTGGCAGTACGCCCGCATGTTTGTTGATTCTCCAGGCCTGATGTACGGGGTAGAACCCGACATGGAGGCTGGAGACAGTGCAAGGCTCAAATTGGCTCCCTACCGTATAAATCCTGCTCGACAGCCTGTTGTGAAAGTAGAGCTGGAATACATGTTGGAAAAGGGTCTGAGGGATAAGGGATATTGTGAGTGGTCGTTGCTAGTAACTTTGCAACCTGAGTTAAGTGGCAAGATCCGTGTGTATGTTGATTGCAAGAGTGTTGGTGCATTATCCATGACAGACGCCTATACCTTATCCAGAGTTGACGACCCCATAGACCGCATCGGGGCTGCCTCGGTTATCACTAAGGTAGAACTAGTGAAAGATTATTGGCAGGTCCCGTTGCCGGAGAGAGCGAAGAGAAGTGCCAGTCTTGTGATGAACTGGGCAGTTTATCTGTGTCAGGTGTTGTTTTGCTGCCGGAACACAAGTTGGATGTGTGGCATGTTAAGGGCACTGATAATGTTCTGGCTGATTGTTTGTCACGGGAGGGTATGTCTTAAGGAGCACCCTCGCCGTTCAGTCAGTGTTTGTTTGAGAGTGGAGAAAAATTAGGCTTGCCCCTGTAGTGCAAAGCCACCAAAAACACTATTAAAACTAATACAAAAACCTCACATAAAAACTCTTTCTTTTGATAGTATATAAGTGCAGTATGTTACAGCAAGAATCTAAGACATTCTGAGTTTCTGTCTTAGTAGGCTAGGCTTGTTGAAGCTTGCTCGTTGAGAGTAATATTGTTAAGTGACACTATTCTTTTGGGGAAGTGTTGTGTAGATTTGTTTTATATAATGAAGTGTTTTATGTTGTGATTGTGCCTTGTTTTCACAACTTGGGGGAGTAGCTGGGTGAGGCAGGGCTTATGAGCATTCTGTCTGGTCAGATGTGGCGTTTACCTGAGGTTAAAACGTCCCACATCTTGGGCGGGGTGTTACGCTGGCCAGCTTGCCAGAATGTGCTCGTACTCGCTAGCGCTTGCCAGGGCAGTGAAATGGGCTATAATAATCGTAGAACGATGTTCTTTCTTTCTTAGTATTCATGTTGTCACAGCCAGATCAGTGGTGGTCTTTATTCTTGTCTGTGTCACTTGGAAGTATTTTATATCAGTGATAGAGTATAAGATATGTAGTGTGAAGTTAAGGAGAGAGAGAACGAAGGAGGCAGCGTGGTGGCATTATGTGCGTGTGCCTTCCTCGCTCGGGCGGGGTTTCCCACGCTCTTGATTGGCTGGCGGGCCTGGCGCGTCCTAGGACGCTTGCTCTTCATGACCTACTGGTCTGTGATTGGGTGCCGCTGTCCTAGTATTAGTGCTGGGGGGCTCCTGCCCATGTGTCTCCTTAGAGCTTGGCATCGTGTGCTTGGTCCTAGACGTCCCTTGCAATCTGTCCCCAATCTAACCCCCTGTACTACTGTTTCGCTCTCTGAACTTCTTCTTTTCCATTACTTCTCATCTTTTTTCAATTACTTATCCCTTCTGGTTCTGCATACGACTTCCATAGTCGGCCAGTCGTATTACCAGCACCAGTTCTCACATATATGTTTTGCACTAGCTTTAGGGATTATTAGTCTTAGTCACATGGAGTCATATTATCATTGGGTGCTTCTAATTATTGAGTTGTTCTTTGTTACTATTTAATGCTAGACAGTGGAGGGTATCTTTAGTCGTTGTCTGAGTTATGTACATGGCAAGTCAGAGCCTGTACGACTTCGACGGAGCTAGGTGCCTGTAACCCTTGTGCATATTTTTCCTGTGCGAGTGTAGCAGTATACAAGCGAAAGGCTTTGCCTATACTTACTTGTATGCTCGCTACCTCATTTTGTTGACCTTTGTGGAGCGCCAGGGTAAGACCAGATACTTGAGATCTGGACTTACCAAGAGAGCCTCTTAGTCACTTAACGTAACATAAGGGAAATCTGTTCAAGGGGAGACAGTAGGCTACGAGCATGCTTGCGCTCTGCCTAGCCTCCTGGTACCTTTTATGCCGCTGCTAGACTTTATTATTAATAAAGACAGCATTGTGTTTATTAACTTTAACTGTGTATGCTATAGGAATTATTCACGTATTCTTTTTGCCTAGGTTGATGCTTGGTGCACAACCCAGTATGTCTGTTACTTTGGCTAAGGAAGTACTGTTTTGAGTGGCTATTATTAGTGCTGTCACAGAGTTGTTGCACTCCCTTGTTTTATATATATGTATCCTACTTATTGGTGTATTTAAGATACACACTTTGGTGTCCTGCCCCTGCATTATTTCTGTTCTATATTAACGAGCATCTTAGAGCATCAGACGTTTTCAGAAGATTCCATATCTGATTGCTGTAGGACTAGACTTCCAGTGTTTGCATAGAGCATTGAAGAGTTTAGTGTTGAGTACAGACTCACACTAAAGTTAACGTAAGCATATACTTCTTTATTAAATCTTGTTATAGTTTATTTAAGCATTGTTATTACTTGAGAGCATTTTATTAACGTAAAGTACTCCTGTTGTGAGTAGGCTTTGCCGTCACCGGAAAGCCTTTGTAGAAGTGCACTTAAACCCAGTTAATTGATACCCCGTTATCCAGTAGAGTAACTCTGGAGGGTTTAAGTGTTTTGTTCACCGGCGTAATAGTTCGAGGGTTTGGAATTAGCGTACCGTTGTTGCAGATATAGCCTATCATCTAGTCCATTATTAAGTGCCCTTGTTTATTTCGTAGTGCCGGTCATAACACTACAACGTTGCTTATCATTATGTAAATACCAAAGACAACCCTAGTGATCTCATAACTAGGGGTATAACGGCTAGCCAGTTAGTGAAGTCCGAATTGTGGTGGCATGGTCCAAAGTGGCTGCTCCATGAAAGTGAATGGACGATTTGGCATGCTGTTGGTGATGGACTTCTGCCACTGGAAACAGTGGCAGTTACAGCCCAACCAAATGAGCCACCGGGTCCAATAATAGAGTGGGCAAGATTCGGTGACTATAATAAACTAGTCAGAGCTGTCACTTGGGTGTTGCGATATGTATCCAATATCAAGCTTAAAGTAACGGGCCAACTCTGCAACAGGGGTCACAACATTGATTCTCGTAAATATAAAGTAGCTGAAGTAACTTTCATCAAGTGGGTTCAGGCAGAAACCTTTTCCAATGAATTAGAATCTTTGCAAAGCTCGAATAAGACTACAATGCCTAATCTAGTGCGTCAACTAAGGTTGCACCTAGATAATGACCTCATCAGGTGTGAGGGTCGCCTGAAGTGGTCGGGTGTAACGGACGGCACAAACCGTCCTATATTTATGCCAACAAGACATCACGTTACTGATCTATTGATCATACGTGCACATAGGGAAGTAAAACACTACGGGGTATGTAATATTATATCAAATTTATGTCTCACATGGTGGATACCCAGAGTTCGACAAGTAGCTCGACGCGTAGTAAGAAAATGTGTAATATGCCAGAGACTAAAGGGTAAACCATATGCAACTGGACCAGCTCCATCTCTACCTGAATGCCGTGTAAAGCACATAGAGCCTTTCCAAGCTGTAGGGTTAGATTACACAGGAGCATTGAAGACGAGAGAACATGAGAAGGTTTATATATTATTGTTTACCTGTGCAACATCTCGAGCGGTACACCTAGAACTATGTGATAATATGTCTAGCGGAGAATTTATGCTGGCGTTTAGGCGGTTTTGTGCCCGTCGTTCATTCCCTCAACTCATTCTTAGCGACAATGCTCCCACTTATGTCCAGGCATCAAAATATCTAAAGGATATGAGCAGTGATCCTACAATCATCACTTTTTTGGGAGAGAGGAAGTGCGAATGGAGGTTCATGCCAGTTAAGGCACCTTGGTTTGGTGGAATGTGGGAACGGTGTGTCGGCATAGTAAAGTCAGGACTCAGAGCGGTAGTAGGACGTGCTCTATTAAAGAAGAGTGAGTTGACGACAGTCCTCACAGAGATAGAGGCAGTCGTGAACGATCGTCCGCTTACATATGTGTACACCGACCTGCAAGAACCACTACCATTAACGCCAGCTCACTTGCTATATGGAAAACCATTGACTGCATTTCCATCTGATTTCCAATCCATAGTAGAGTTAGAGGATCCCTCGTTGTACTCTGAGGTAGCGGTGTCTAAGAGATACCAGTATACAGTATATCGAGGATAATAGAAGATTTTAGAAAACGGTGGATTAATGAATATCTGCTAGCATTGAGGGAAAGGAGTGTTACACCCTCTGGTAGACCGACGGCACCTACTGTTGGTGTAGTAGTTTTAATTAAAGAAGATAGTCCTCGTTTATACTGGAAATTGGGCCGCGTGTTGGAGGTATACAAGGGGGAAGATTCTGTAGAGCGGGTGGCACTATTGAGGATGGCCACTGGAACTACTGTTCGTCCTATCGCACGTTTGTACGCTTTGGAGCTCGATTCCACTTTACAATCGGAGACTCCACTTGTTATTGCTGGGTCCGAGAATTCTCGAAGTAACGACTCACCTCTTACTGATGGTGATCAATCTCGAACAGGGACGCGTCACAGATGCGCTGCTGCTGCCGCCGTCGACATGTGGCGTCAGAAGATAGCCTCTGGGCAACTTTAAGTTTAAGGTGGGGTTCAGGTATTTTTTGTGGGGGGAGTGTATCATATATATACGATAGGCTATGACTCTTTTGTGATCCCGTACGTCTCTGTGATGTCACGGTCGTTCCTGCAGCACGGCGTAGGACGAGTAGATCGTATATTATAAGATTGTAATTAAGTTAAGATTATAAAAGGCCTAATATGCTATTAAGCCATATTGACATGGTCTTATGTAGTATATATGAATTTATCGTATATATTAATATAATTTATCGTATAGAGCAACCTAGATGCGGTACGAAAATTTAGGCTCCTGGCGTTTGCCAAGGCAGCAAGGTGTGCCTCTGAGGAAGACAGCTCAGAGCCTCCACGAACACCAACCAGTTAACATCTAATTTCCGCCTTCAGTTGATCGTGCTATTGTGCCTCTAATCACAATACACTGACAGCAATACATACAGCTACACCATCACGACGCTCTCATCGACGCCATGACTGATTGACAGATAAGCATAGTATTCATGTCCATTCCCATATAATCATATATTCTTTCTTTCACTTGACTCGCACCTCTGGGCCGAAGTCTCGTTCCCCATTGTCCACCATATTGGGTCAAACGTTCTCCCTTACCTCATTGCCACGTGGAACTATTGGCGAGTTAATTCCTGCCTAGTATTAACCCTTATAACCTTACCCTATATATATAAATTATTATGCGAGACCTTTGGATATAAATTAGCTTGTTTCAGATTGAATTCAATTTAGATATGGAGTAGTTTTAATTTAGATTGAATTTATTTGATTCATTATAGCTTAGTAATATTTAACTTCCATTGATAGTTTACCACAATAGAAACATATAGATTTAAGGCCAGACTGCCTAGTAAGGACCGTGAGGCCTGCGTAGTCTGTGTGATCTATGTATCAATGTAACTCTCTCTCTCCACCAAAGCCAGTTCATCTTCCCCAACAAACAGACCCCAGCCAGTTAGTTACCCATCACGGGGTCACTGGCTTTGCAAAGGACTTCAATATCGCAGAATATGTTGATCCAGGAATTCTTGATTAACGGAACTGCGCTCTAGCTCACACACAGACAGACAGACATACAGACACAGACAGTAAATACAGAAGCAGCTCAAACAAACATACTCGCACACACAGTCATATGTACATCATTGCAACTCTCCGTACACAAAAGTATACACATATACATAAATACTTTAGTACACACACACACAATAGCAATACGGGCACAAAATTAGAGTATCCACTTACACTTACATTGCATACTTACAAGCTCACATCAGTTACATCACAACAGGTTACAGTTCTATATTTTGAACCAAAAATTCACTATACTCGCAATAATACAAACATTTGAAGAATTGAAGGGCTAAATATTATATATATATATATATACAGGGTGTTTCAAAAATACCTTTCATAAACTTCAGAATGAATGGACCTAGCAATAATAAATATACTTTACTATGTGACGGTTTTGGAAATATCTTATATTTAAACGGATATTACACATTTTATTATAAATAGGAAAGTCTAAGAGATGAAATCAATCAGTAGACTACCATCACTTCAATTACTATATTTTGTCATAAATATTTTAACATCAATATATTTTACAGTATTTACAATAGGTGCCTGAAGTTTCTCCCTCCCTCGTTGATACAGGCTTGGGCTCGGCGTATAAGAGACTGTCATACACATTCAGATACCCCTGGTGTGTTTCTTACTTCTCTGTAAGCCTCTTGAACTTGTTGCCACTGTTGCTGACGGGTGTTGATTTGTGTAGCATACACCCTGCTCTTCAAGTATCCCTAAAGATAAAAGTCAAGTGGAGTTAGCTCCGGTGATCTAGGTGGCTAGGCGATGGGACCACCACGGCCTATCCACTTATCGGGGTACATAACATTAAGGAAATCCCACGTACCTCGCACAAAGTGAGCTGGAGCCCCATCATGCATGAACCACATTTGTCTACGTGTTCTGAGAGGCACATCTTCAAGTATTATGGGTAAGTCACCCTGAAGAAACAAGGCTTACACATTGCCTGTAAGTTGTTTTGGTCCGATTAGATGGTCACCAAGAATACAGGCCCAAACATTTATTAAAAAACGTTCCTGATGTCCCCTTGTTGTTGCTGCATGTGGATTTTTGCTGCCATGTACAAAATATAGTAATTGAGGTGATGGTAATCTACTGATCGGATTCATCCCCTAGAGTTTACTGTCTAAAATAAAATGTGTATTATCCCGGTAAATATGAGATATTTCCAAAACCGCCACATAGTAAAGTATATTTATTATTGCTAGGTCTATTCATTCTGAAAGTTGTGAAAGGTATTTTTGAAACACCCTGTATATATATATTTATATATATATATATATATATATATATATATATATATATATACCGGGTACATTGTTACGTATCGTGATTTAAAAGTGGTTAACTAAATAAAACTAGATAGCACAGACAAGATTAAAGGGTATCAAACAGCTGAAGGCCAATAGAACATAGATTATAAAAGTTCGTTATGTTGTTACTTGCTTTCCTTTAGCGGTTGGGACAGTTATCCTTTATACTCTGCTACACTTCAATTAGATCTGATCATGATACTATTTAAAGTTATCTTGAATTATTTTAATGTTTAATATTAGGTAGGCTACTAATTATGAATAGAGAAAAGCTTGGTATGTAAGCAAGGACTTTTAAACAATTATAAACTAATTATATACTAAAGTAACTAATCTGGATTATCATTAACCCTTAAAAAGCGGCTCACCACATAAGTCGAGTTAAATAAAGCTGGACTATGTGGCGGCGCTCGACATAACTCGAGTGGCAATTTCAGCACGTAATGTTGCTGAGAGAGAGAGACAAGTGGTGGCAGGAGAGTAGCGAGTGTATGACTGCTCCAGACCACCGCGGCGAACCTACTGACACGAATCTCACCTCCCTCCTACCTCTCTCACTCGCTATATACGGAATTGTATCGGGAAAGTGGCTAATTACATGCTTTTTGCACTCGCGTTGCACGGTTATTGCAAGAAAACTAGCCATCATAAAAGGATCGTTATGGTGTCATTCGAAAGCTCTGTTTATGCCCTTTCAGGGATAGATACTTGTTTTACGTTCTGGGTCTTATTTAGGCATGAAAATGATCACGTAAACAGCCCTATTTTGGCTAAAAACACCTCGCTGGGCGGTACATATAAATAAACCGCATAGGCCGCTCGTAAAGGGTTAAAGTCAGAATATTATTAAAAAAAATTATAGATACTTAATTTAGTTTGTTAACCCTTTAAAGATTATGTTATTCATGTAATCATTGTCCCCTATGTATCGTAAATCATTATTATTATTATTATTAGGGTAGCCAATTAATTATTATTATTTTTTGCAAGACTTTTACTGAATCAATATAATATATCAGGGAATATAGAAGTCACATGTAAAATGGAATTGTATTTATAAAATAAATAATTTAACAATCAAGCAAAATATGAAATTAAAGTAATTAATATTATAAGATTTCAGGATCGTTTTGTATTCGTTCTGAGTTCACTTAAAGTATAATATGAAGGTATAGTTTAGTAGGCTTAAGTCACAATATAAAGCAGTGACTATCACATCAAATCTCCACTATTCAATAGTCAATCACAAAATGATATCTAATCACAAAAGTAAACACCAATCCAAAATATATATATCTCCAATCACAAAATCTTAAATCAAATGAGGCTATGGTTCCGACATACCTCTGGTTAATTAACAGTGACGAGTACACTCACGAACTAACGAATAGTGGTTCAGGCACGCACTAAAATAATTAAAACCTATTATACAAGCCTGTTCTCTCCATGCAGCTCTTTACTCCCCACAGCTCAGAATTTAACTGATTTGATCTATCAAATATCAGGCTATTTGTATCCTTCTCTGTCCACGCTAATCCAATCAGACGTCAGGAAACATTACGGAACCAATAGGGACAGGCTGCTGGCGTCTGCCAGTCCCAGGTGAGGACAGGTGTTAGAAGTAGGTGGGAGTAGGGGGGTTGCTCACACGTCACAGCTGCCCCGCCCCTCTCACACGTTTTTGGCGGGAACCAGCTCTCTCTCTCTATCTCGTTGTCACAGGAACCAGCTCGAACCAGGTAGAAAGAAGGAGGGAGAACCAGCGTGGGTGTTTTCTCTCTCTCTCACGCGTGCAGGTGTTCCAAGTCACATACGCACTCAGGAATCTCGGCATGAGGTGCGGTACAGTCACGTACAACAGGTTGGTCTCTCCAGCTGTTACAATATATATACAGTATATATATATATATATATATATATATATATTTATATATATATATATATATATATATATATATATTGTTACGATCCAGGTTCTCAAAGACACAGGGCTCTTCAACATTGGACTTGATAATGGCAAAATGCAACAACGGTAACACTAGATCCAACCCCTGCCTTAAACACTGGAAAACAAAACACCATTACCGCCCTGAGTCGTGCCTGGACAACGAGGTATCCTATGACTCGGTAACTGGTGCACACACACTAGGCTGACGCTCGATGAAACAGCCTATTCTCAAACAGTAAAAGATTACTCGATTAGGTTACACAAAGAAAAGATAGTTAACGTGATTAATTAACGTTACGGTAGATACTCAAATAACTGGCACTCCTGTATTAAAGAAAGTGCAATGCTAGTCCTGCAACATCAACTGGAAACTTCTGAAATAAGTCTGATGCTGGGAAGATGTTCGTAAAGAATCTTGAACAATTATAATGCAGAATACGGGTCACAATAAATACTAGGACATATAGTAATAATAGGCAGGCGAATAATAAAGGCTGCACAAAGGTAGTAATGCTCGACAACTAAAGACATGCTTCGTGACACCACGCAACAGCCTACTAGGGTTGTGCAACTCAACAACAACCTCGGCTCAAAAGTGCAGTGAATAATAAGGTTGCATACATATAATAATGGGGGCTTATCTCTAACCAGATTCTGCTCAGTTAATAAAGTCTAGCTGGGGTATCAAGGCAGGGCAACAATGGGCGAGCATGCGGCTCGTAGCCTAACGTTGTCCGAAGGTGGTATAATGACGATTACGTTATATGACGGGGATGCTCTCTCGATAAATCTAGGTCTCTAGTACCTAGTTCTATCCTGGCGATCCCTCAGAAGTCAACACAAAGAGGCAGCACTATGTTGTGAGGGATAGGCTATGGCCCTCTCACACCACAGCGCTGTGCTCGCAAAGTAAACCCACCCGAAGACAACTTAGGCTCCCACAGTACCTGTCGATGTCGTGCAGGGCTTAGCTAACACTGCACACATCGGAGACAACGACACAGTAACCTTACCCCTAGTCTAGCTTTAGATAACCAAGCAGAATCACTCAACACCTTGCCAGGGAGACATATACCGGTCTACAACCTTCCCGAGAGAGGACACATACGGAAAAGTCCGTCTCTCCACAACCTCAATAAAGAATAATACCTCCTTAACCTAATACATGGAAATATCTGAGAGCTTCGCGTACAATACGACTGCTCGACGGTGAACGTCTATGCTGAAACCAGAAGGGATGTTGAGTTTAATAAAGATTAGAGAATAGTATGCAAAGTGGCGAGTATGGGGGACAGAATTGCAAAGGATGTAGGCGATACGCGTGTCATGCAAGCTCTGAGCTGGTAAAGAACACGCGGCCGCGATGGGAAGGGACTAGTTGACCACCCGGCCGCCAACGCCGTCAGCGCCCAAGCGAGCCGCGCCACAGCTAACCCCGCTGCCAGGTGTACTCCCTCACCCTCTCTCGCTCGCCTCCCACACAAGCAACATTTATATTATAGCGAATATAAAATATAAGGCGCGGTCACAGACCAAAACAAAGACCATTTCTAGACTGTCTGTGGTAACACGACCCTAATGAAATAAAGCAGATCATTCTAGGACAACTGTAGCCTATCCCCCCATCCTGGCGAGCGCTAGCGAGCTGCAATGCCCCACGCAACCATTCTGCTAACGCCGGGAGGCGTCACACCCCCCCCAAGATATGGGACACACAACCATGAGCCCATATCTGAACAGGCAGAATGTCGCTAGAATCTGCCACTCCTAACCACTCTGCCACTCATGGAATGCAAGCTCAGTCTCCTCCAAAAAAATACAACAACATTTTTATATAAAAAAATCTTATCACCCTTCCCAAATATAATACATTAATTCATAACATTGTGCTCCCAGAGCGAGCTTTAAGAAGCACAGCCTACTGAGGGAAAATCATCTGCACTCAGTACTCAGCTACAATATTATCTTAAAATTAATTATTAAAAAGAAAGAGTTTTTATTTAATTTTTCATATTTTATTTTAATGTTGTTTTTTGGCGGCTACTATAGATGTAGCCTAATTTTCTTCTAATCAAAGCCAACAACTCCTGCCCTGCGACCCTACGCTGATGCTACACATGCGAGCCAACAAGCACCAGCGCAAAAATACACCGCGAGCCAAGACAGGAGGCTATACCAACATACTGTGGTAGCCTACCCCGGATCCTCCACCCGCGACAAACAGTTCGCAATCACATTCTCACAACCGGCAATATGGCGAATGTCTAAGTTGTACTCTTGCAACATGAGCGACCATCTGGTCAACCTTATATTCCGGTTGTGGAATTGATTGAGGAATTTAAGCGGGTGGTGGTCGGTATACACTACCACGACTGGCCCATAGGCAGGGACATAGACCTCAAAGTGTCTGAGCGCTAACACGATTGCCAACAGTTCCTTTTCAACAACCGAATAGTTTTTCTGTGCTGAATTAAATTTCTTTGAAAAGAAACTGACTGGATGCTCAAGACCTTCCTCGTCTGTCTGCAAAAGTACGGCACCAGCCCCTACTCCGCTGGCATCAGTCGCCAACTGAAATGGTCGTTCAAAGTCCGGGGCCCTGAGGATAGGGTGAGTGCATAAAAGGTGTTTAACTACTCGAAACGCCTGCTCACACTCAGGTGCCCAGCGGAACTTTTTATCTTTGGCTAGTAGATCTGTCAAAGGAGCTAACACAGTAGAATAGCCTCTTATAAAGCGGCGGTAATACCCAATCATGACCAAAAATCTCATGATCTGCCGCTTGGTGGTCGGCCTGGGGAACAAGTCGATAGCCTGTATCTTCTGTTGGGGCGGGCTAACCTGCCCTAACCCAACCACAAACCCCAGATACTGCACCGTGGCTTGCACAAAGTCACACTTGCCCAGATTAACCACCAAGCCTGCTTTACTAAGTTGACTAAATAAGGCTTCTATGTGCTCACAGTGACTTTGGAAATCGTTGTCATAAATGATCACGTCATCAAGGTAGACAGTACAGTTTGGGATGTCTGCTACGATGTCGTTCATTAAGCTCTGGAATGTGGCCGGTGCATTTTTGAGACCATATGGCATCACGTTGCAACGGTAAGTACTGCCATCCACCACAAACCCGCACACCTCTTTAGCCCGCTCAGACAGTGGTACTTGCCAGTAGCCTTTGACGAGGTCTACCTTGGTCAAGTACCTTGCTTTCCCGATCTTATCCACACTGTCATTCACCCGGGGAAGAGGATATGCGTTGGTGGGGGTCAACCCGTTCAACCGCCTAAAGTCAATGCAGAACCGAACTTTTCCATCAGGTTTGGGCTGCAGAGTGACAGGAGAAGTCCACCGTACTGCCCCCTTCTCGATCAAGCCTCTCGCCAGCATATACTACAGCTCATCCCTGAGCGCTGGGAGTTTAATGGGTGGCACCCGATAAGGTATCGACTTGAAGGGGGGGTGCTCTCCTACATCGACGTCATGCACCGCTTGAGTAGTGAGGCCTGGGTGCTCGGCAAATACAGTGGGGTATGAATCGAACAGGCGCTGCACTGCCACCTGCTGTTCCTCCGGCAGGTGCGCCAGAGCATCATGCGCACATTGGCTCGAATTCCCCGCCCACTGATCAGCCGAGACATGACAATCCCAGTTATCATCCACCTGATCATTGCTGCCCCCCTCTCCTTCTCCACCATGACCGCAGCAGGTCAACACAGGGACAGCTAGTGACTCAGGTGGGCGCCTCACATACTCCTTCAACAAATTAATGTGGCATAGTTGGTTACGCTTCTTCCGGTCTGGAGTGGCAACGAGGTAATCTAGATCGGAAATCTTTGACACCATCCGATAAGGCCCAGCGTACTTGGCAGCCAGAGGATGACCTGCCAAAGGCAACAGGACCAACACCTCTTGACCTACCTGAAACTCCCGGAGTTTCGCCTTAGTATCGTACCTGTCCTTCATACGGGCCTGCGAACTCACCAAATTACGCCCGGCCAGCTCCAGACTTCTAAGCATTCTCTCTCTGCTCTCGAGGACGTATCTCAACATAGAACATGGCTTAGCAGTACCCTCCCAAATCTCCTTCACCATGTGGAGAGGGCCCCTCACCTGATGCCCGAAAACAAGCTCATTCGGACTGAAACCGAGACTCTCTCCAGGTACTTCTCTTGCCGCGAACAAAACATACGGCAGACCAAGGTCCCAATCCTTTCCGTTCTCTGCGCAATAACATCGAAGCATGCTTTTCAGCGTGGCGTGCCACCTCTCCAACACCCCTTGACTCTCCGGGTGATACGCAGAAGAGACGACAGTGCTGATGCCATGCTGAATCATAGTTTGTTTGAACAGATTAGATGTAAAATTAGAACCTTGGTCCGATTGCACCTCTTGCGGGTAACCATACCGCGAGCAATACAAGAGCAGGTTCCGGACAACAGTTTTCGCCGTGCCATTTCTCATTGGATATGCATCAGGATAACGAGTGGCCACATCCATGATAGTTAATAGAAATTTATTACCGGCACTAGTAGGGGGTAGGGGTCCGACCATATCAATGATGACCTTACTGAAGGGCGGTCCACTGACAGGAATGGGGTGCAACGGGGCTCTCGGAATTGTTTGGTTAGGTTTTCCAACCCTCTGGCACGTATGACACCTTGCTATCCAGGTTACCACCTGCCCCTTCAACCCCGGCCACCAAAACAATTTTTCTAAAGCCGCCACCGTTTTTCTCACCCCTAGATGTCCTGCCAGTGGTATGTCATGCGCCAACCTCAGTAGGCTATCCCTGCACTCCCGTGGCACCACCAACTGGTCCACTACTCCGGACCCCTCTTGCCAACTACGTTTAGGGTCTTGAAAACGCCTATAGAGGATGCCTTCTAAATAAAAAAAATCTCCTGGCTGTGCATCACCGTCCTCGTCGAGCTCTACAGCTCCATTAGCACACGTTTGGAGCTCAGGGTCCTCTTTTTTTTTTTTTTTTTTTTTTCTATGTGATTGAGGGAGGCAAAAGGCATAACTGCCTATAGCGAGTGCCTCCCCCATAGTTGAAAGAGTCACAGGGCCAAAATCAAGGGACGTTCGAGCCAAAATGCCTGGACACACGGAGTTTGAAGCAATTTAAGTCATAGGAAGAGGGAAAGACTGATTCTGGGAGAGAGTTCCAGAGCTCAGCTGTTGAGTAGAAGAAAGTTTGAGAGTAACGTTTCACTCTTGGGTTGGAGAGTTGCACAGAGTAGGGGTGGGATTGAGTTGCAAGACGGGTACCACGTGCCCTACGTAAAGGAGGTGGTATGCACTGGGATAGCTCTGAGGAACACTGATTATTATAGTAGCGATAGAATAGCGAGAGAGAGATGCAACATTGCGGCGGAGAGAGAGAGAGATTGCAGAGAGTTGGTGAGTGGACGGGAGTTAATGATACGAAAGGCCTTCCTTTCAACTTTGTCTAGGAGAGCAGTGTGAGAGGAACCTCCCCACACATGTGAACAATACTCAATACAAGGGCGCACTATGCCCCTGTACAGAGCAAGAAGCTGTGCAGGGGAAAAGAACCCCCTAAGGCGGTTGAGCACACCCAGCTTCTGGGATGCTGCCTTAGCAAGACTGGTAATATGGTCCTTCCAAATGAGAGCAGAAGAAAAGAGACACCAAGAATATTGAGAGAAGATGAAGGGTTGATTTTTGTATTGTTGAAGAATAAGGGATAGTCCGCTGGGAGATCCTGACGGGTAGATAGATGGAGAAATTGGGTTTTGGAAGCATTAAAGTTAACAAGGTTTTCTCTGCCCCAATTGGAAATAGTATTTAGATCAGAATTTAAGAGTTCTATGGCTTCATTACGTTTGCCGTTGAGGGATTGCTGGCTGGGGCGTTCTGAAAAACTAATGGAGTAGTGCAAGGTTGAGTCGTCTGCGTATGAATGGATGGGAATTAAGGTACAGTTAAGGAGATCATTTATAAAAATTAGAAAGAGAATAGGAGATAGGACAGAGCCCTGAGGAACACCGGAGTTTATAGAGTGAGGAAGTGAACAATGGCCGTCCACAACCGCGGCTATGGAACGACCGGAAAGGAAATTAGAGACAAAGGCACAGATGGAGGGATAGAAACCGAAGGAGGGTAGTTTAGAAATTAAAGATTTATGCCAGACTCTATCGAAGGCTTTCGATATGTCTAGTGCAATAGAAAAAGTCTCACCGAAGTCCCGAAAGGAGGATGACCAAGAGTTAGTAAGATATGAAAGAAGATCACCAGTAGAGCGACCCTTAAGGAAGCCATACTGGCGATCTGAGAGCAGATTATGAGAAGAGAAATGCTTAAGAAATTTGGAAGCAAGAATAGTTTCAAAATTTTTAGAAAGACAAGAGATAAGAGCAATTGGACGATAGTTGGAGGGTTGAGAGCGGTCACCCTTCTTTGGGACAGGTTGAATGTGAGCAAACTTCCAGCATGAAGGGAAGACGTTAGAGGATAGACAGAGACGAAAGAGTTTGCCTAGGCAGGGAGTCAGCACGGAAGCACAGTTTTTGAGAACAACAGGAGGAACACCGTCCGGACCGTACGCCTTATTAGTGTTAAGCCCAGAGAGGGTGCAACCGACGTATATCTGAGGGTGCCAAGCGATCTAACTGCTCCCGGAGCAATGCATGACCTTCCCCGATACTGGGCTGCTCCCTCTGTCTCTCTCGATGTACATAACGTTGCTGTCGTGGAGACTCGTCATGCCCAGCCTCGTCACTCTCGATGACAGGCCCAGGGGCTACTCCAGAATTAAGTAATGGTGCTAATACTGAATCACCCAGGAGAGCCGCCAAGTCAAAACTCTTAAAACCAACTCCAGCTTTAGCCTCCTCCTGTTGATCGTTCCTCCGCTGGTCTGAAGACGGAGGACTAGGCTGTGACACTTTAGCTGCCCGAGCTCGGGTGACAACACACGCCATGGGTTGTGTCTGGCACCGCTCGACCCACTCTTGCTCTTCCCTACTCACGTCGGCCGGCCTCTCGGCAACGACTAAGGGTAGAACCTCAGAAGCGGGCATTGCAAAGTCGTTGCCGAGAAGAAGGTCGACGCCCTCCACTGGCAGTTTCTCCACAATCCCGACATCCAATTCACGTGCCACACCATCCACCTCCAACTCCAACCGCACTAGCGGGTATGACCGAGTTGCATTAATACCCTGCACCACCACCACCCGAGCCGCGTTTATAGGGTAGCCAGTCAAGGTTTTCATCAGAGTCTGGGAAGCACCTGTATCGCGCAAGACCTCTACTCCATGTTTGCGCCCCGCCCACATCATGCAACCCCGCCCTCTATGGTCGCAAAAAACATCCTGAGCAGGGTTCGAGCCTCCCAGGTGCTTCTGCATTGGCTGTGCCTCAGCCTCTGACGAACTGCCCCGGGCAAACTCAGATGACTTCGGAGACACACCAATGTTGCAGGCCAAAGACACAGCTGCTGTAGGTGGTTTGCTAGGACAGACTCTTGCAAAGTGCCCCTTTTTATGACAATGATAACACTCCAACTCCCCTTTGGGCTTCCCTTGGTACTGGGAAGGGCCCGGCCCCTTCTTAAATGGGACGGTACTAGTCTTGTGGTCAGTCTTGGTATCATGGCTCTTGTACTTGTTTGCATAAGGTATATCACTAACTCGGGGGGGTGGGGCGTCACGCCCCTTGTTACCTGCCTCACTACGCTGGGCAGACCTGCACCCACGAATTAGTGATAGCCGGAGGTCAGCCATCTCAGCTGCCTCCTGTAGAGTTTTTGGTTGCTTTTCTTTAAGGTTTAACGTCAGGTCGCCGCCCGTGCATTTGAAAAACTGCTCTAAAAGCACCAACTGTTTAATGTCGTCAAACGTAGTAGCTTTCTCCGACCTAGGCCAATTCCCAAAAGCATCGGACAGCTCCCGGGCATGCTCCAAAAAGTTGCTCTCCCGACCCTTGGTAACACCCAGGAACTTCAACCTGTACGTCTCTGGTTGTAGTTCGTATGCTCTCAGGACAGCCTCCTTGAGTTCCTCATAGATAATACAAGACTCTATAGGCAAAACATCGTAGGCTTTAAGACCCTTGCCTATTAATCTAGAGGATACAAGTGCTGCCCATTTATTCTCTGGCCACTGGTGTTCCTGGCACTTCTTCTCAAAGCGTGTGAAAAATTATCTTACACCACTCTCATCAAACACCGAAACAAGTTTCAATAAATGCGAGAGAGACTGCTCATGAACACGGTTACCAGCCCCAAGTCGCTGTCCCGTTGTCTCTACTCGCGACTTCTCTACGTCCATGTCGGCACAGTACCTAGTCGACTCAGCTTGGATTTTTGCTTGACTGATAGTTTTTCTCTCTTCTATCCTGGCTAATTCTAATTGCTGCTGAAGCTCACATGCCCTTTGTTGCTGCTGAAGCTTAGCTAATTCGAGCTGAAGCAATAATTCTGGAGTTAACCCTTGAGTAGGTGAAGGTGCTACAATGTTTGAAATTACCGGTGGTCCCCCCAGGGGCAACCCACCCTGCCAGTCACCACCCAACTGCGGAAGCGTACTCGGGGTCGGCAAACTACTGGGATGGCTGGGAGTCGAGTGTAGGGGAAGCATGGCCGAAGGGCTCTGAGCACTCAACCCATCTCGCTCACCAGTCACCCTGCCCAGTACACACGTTATCAAGTTATCCCTGGTCGTGCTGCTAGTAACCGCATGACCGATAGCTGTGGCCAGGCATTGAAGACCGTACCGATCCATACCCTCCAACCGCTCGGCAGTAACAGGCCATTGCAAAAATATCCTAGCATCCTCCTCACAGTTCACCCGATTAACCCTTTCATCATGCTGCTGTTCCTCAGTTTCGACATTACGTACTGTGTCTCCATTCTACTCTGATCCGGTATAAGACATGATGCTCTCAAAAATTTCTCACCACAATATTCAGAAAAGAAGTACCCCAAACTCTTATGTAGCACTATTCACTTGCCAAAAATGTCTGAAGACTCTCAAGTGCTATACTACTTTGCCACAAAAAAATTAACGTGCCCACTATATTCCTCAATAAAACAAATGACCACAACAATCCTGCAATTATCTCTTAGTTCACAAGATCCTGAGCTAGGTCGCCATTTATTACGATCCAGGTTCTCAAAGACACAGGGCTCTTCAACATTGGACTTGATAATGGCAAAATGCAACAACGGTAACACTAGATCCAACCCCTGCCTTAAACACTGGAAAACAAAACACCATTACCGCCCTGAGTCGTGCCTGGACAACGAGGTATCCTATGACTCGGTAACTGGTGCACACACACTAGGCTGACGCTCGATGAAACAGCCTATTCTCAAACAGTAAAAGATTACTCGATTAGGTTACACAAAGAAAAGATAGTTAACGTGATTAATTAACGTTACGGTAGATACTCAAATAACTGGCACTCCTGTATTAAAGAAAGTGCAATGCTAGTCCTGCAACATCAACTGGAAACTTCTGAAATAAGTCTGATGCTGGGAAGATGTTCGTAAAGAATCTTGAACAATTATAATGCAGAATACGGGTCACAATAAATACTAGGACATATAGTAATAATAGGCAGGCGAATAATAAAGGCTGCGCAAAGGTAGTAATGCTCGACAACTAAAGAAATGCTTCGTGACACCACGCAACAGCCTACTAGGGTTGTGCAACTCAACAACAACCTCGACTCAAAAGTGCAGTGAATAATATGGTTGCATACATATAATAATGGGGGCTTATCTCTAACCAGTGTCTGCTCAGTTAATAAAGTCTAGCTGGGGTATCAAGGCAGGGCAACAATGGGCGAGCATGCGGCTCGTAGCCTAACGTTGTCCGAAGGTGGTATAATGACGATTACGTTATATGACGGGGATGCTCTCTTGATAAATCTAGGTCTCTAGTACCTAGTTCTATCCTGGCGATCCCTCAGAAGTCAACACAAAGAGGCAGCACTATGTTGTGAGGGATAGGCTATGGCCCTCTCACACCACAGTGCTGTGCTCGCAAAGTAAACCCACCCGAAAACAAGTTAGGCTCCCACAGTACCTGTCGATGTCGTGCAGGGCTTAGCTAATACTGCACACATCGGAGACAACGACACAGTAACCTTACCCCTAGTCTAGCTTTAGATAACCAAGCAGAATCACTCAACACCTTGCCAGGGAGACATATACCGGTCTACAACCTTCCCGAGAGAGGACACATACGGAAAAGTCCGTCTCTCCACAACCTCAATAAAGCATAATACCTCCTTTAACCTAATACATGGAAATATCTGAGAGCTTCGCGTACAATACGACTGGTCGACGGTGAACATCTATGCTGAAACCAGAAGGAATGTTGAGTTTAATAAAGATTAGATGATGAGAAAGGAGAAGTCGAGAGAGAGAAATAGTATGCAAAGTGGCGAGTATGGGGGACAGAATTGCAAAGGATGTAGGCGATACGCGTGTCAGGCAAGCTCTGAGCTGGTAAAGAACACGCGGCCGCGATGGGAAGGGACTAGTTGACCACCCGGCCGCCAACGCCGTCAGCGCCCAAGCGAGCCGCGCCACAGCTCACCCCGCTGCCAGGTGTACTCCCTCACCCTCTCTCGCTCGCCTCCCACACAAGCAACATTTATATTATAGCGAATATAAAATATAAGGCGCGGTGACAGACCAAAACAAAGACCATTTCTAGACTGTCTGTGGCAACACGACACTAATGAAATAAAGCAGATCATTCTAGGACAACTGTAGCCTATCCCCCCATCCTGGCGAGCGCTAGCGAGCTGCAATGCCCCACGCAACCATTCTGCTAAGGCCGGGAGCCGTCACAATATATATATATATATATATTATATATATATATATATATATATATGTATACTGTATATAATTTTATATAATATATATATATATATATATATATATATATATATATATATATATCGGAGCGAGGAGTGTTCCTTGGGAACCGTATCTTCAGCAGGAATAGAAGAACAAAGTACGCTACGAGCAGTTCCATACTTTATTACCAAACGTTTCAACATCACACTGGTGTCATCTTCAGTGGTCTACAAATCAAAAGATAATATTACAAATATGAAAGCTTAAAAGCTTATTGAAAAAAATTAGAACATAACAAAAACAAAAACAAAATACATATATGGGGCAGAATGATAGGGTTAACCCTTAACTGGCGGCGCGCATCATATGTCGAGTGAAAGAAATTTGGACTATGTGGCGGCTCACAACATAAGTCGTGTGGCAATTTCAGCACGTAATGTTGCTGAGAGAGAGAGAGACAAGTGGTGGCAGGAGAGTAGGAGCATATGACTGCTCCAGACCACCGCGGTGGACCAACTGACATGAATCCCACCCTCCTCCACCCTCTCACACTCGCTACATAGTGAATTGTATGGGGAAAGTACCGAATTACATGGTTTTTGCACTCGTGTTGCGCGGTTGTTCCAAGAAAACTAGCGGTCATACAAGGATCGTTGTGGTGTCATTGGAAAGCTCTGTTTATGCCCTTTCAGGGATAGATACTTGTTTTACGCTCTGGGTCTTATTTAGGCATGAAAATTATCACGTAAACAGCCCTATTTTGGGAAAAAACACCCTGCTGGTGGCTACATATTATTTACCGCCTAGGCCGCTCGTTAGGTGTTAATACAAAGGAGGGGTAATTTAAACAAAGTTAAGCAGGTGCGATGATACCGTAGAGTTAAGGGAGAGTTTTAATTTTGTAGAGGGATTCTAAAACTCTAATATCAACACGTTGACAGGAATCCATAATATAAAAATTATCTTTTTTCACACCAAAACCACAAGATATAGCGTGTTCCCGTACAGCTGAGTAAGAAGGCGACTTGAAAGGCAGACCTGTTCTACTAGACTGACCTATGTGCTCGTCAATTCGTGTTTTGAAAGCTCGGTATGAGCTTCCAATATACCCTGCCTGGCAGCTAGGGCAAGCGAACTTGTAAATAATTGAAAGGTCAGTGGGTAGTCGATCTTTAAACTTAAAAAAATAACCAATTTTAAATGTATTCTTATGAATGAAGCTGAAAGTAATTTGCGGGTAAAATTTGAGCAAATATATTCTTAAATTATTTTCTATTTTACTCGAGACTTCGCCTAGGTAAGGAATGACTAAAAATATCTCCTCCTTTCTAACTGTCGGAATACTATGTTTTGGTTGGTAAATTCTACACAAATAATTATTTACAATTTTATAAAAGATGTTGGTGCTATAACTATTCTTAACAAAAAAGTCTTTTAGAAACATAATTTCCTTATGAAATAATTGGTAACTGGATGTGAGTGAGTAGGCTCTGTGAAGCAGTGTCTTTATCGCATTAATCTGGAATTTATTTTGACAATAGCTAAATAGTGTACCGGTATATATATATAATATATATATATATATATATATATATATATATATATACACAGTATACATTTATATATATATATATATATATATATATATATATATATATATATATACACTCCACCATCCTCTTGTTGTCTGTATAGTTAGTTGACCTACAATTATCAGACCTGGGGAGAATATATTGGAGGTGGGGGAGGGCGGGGAGCAGAGTTTATGGGGCGTGACGATTGAGGGGAGAGGGAGCTAGGGGTCGAGATTAATGTGGATTAGAGAAGATAAGGGGAATTCAGCGAAAACTGGAAAGATAAGGAGTAAATCGGAGTACAAAGGAAATCAAGCAACAACAGTAAACTTACCCCTCTAGGCTGCTTGTCCTCCAAAACACTGAGGATCAAGTGTCCAAACAGTGGATAAGAGTGGGTAAGGGAAAATTGGAAAGGGAACTACTGCCCTGGAACTAATGTCCGTGTCAGGATTAGCAAGTTAGAAGGGGACAGATAGGTTAGTAACATAACACAGTTATAATTGACTGTTCGTATATCTTGGAAAAAGAGAGTAACGTCTTTGTAATATATATACGCAATAACTCTAGATGAATCTGAGGGGGGGATAAAATAAAGTTATTAATTTACAAATGCAGTCAGTCGCGAGTTCGATTAAAGATATTAGTCTAGGTGAAGTTTAAAATCAACGGTGCTGCAGTCAATAACGTCTCGGGGAAGCCCATTCCACAAGTTGACAATTTGATTGAAGAAGAAATTCTTAGATTTGTGTGAGTTAAAAGATTTACCAATAATTTTGCAACCGTTTCCCCGCATGTAATTAGATTGTTCGATAGTAAAGTACAGTTCATATTGCCGATGCCTTTGATGATTTTGAACACTTGATCTCTTGATTCTCTTAATCCGTGCAGGGTTAAAGGAAATAGATTAAATTCTCTAAGACGCTCCTCGTATGGTTTGTTCTTTAGGCTAGGTATCATTTTGGTAACTCTACGTTGAACCCGTTCTAGCTTGTCTATATCTTTTTGGTAATAAGGGCTCTAGGATTGAACGCAGTATTCCAGAAGAGGGCTAACTAAGGAATTGTAAAGAGTTAGGATAACTTCTTTGGATTTATGCTCAAACGACCTGCCTATAAACCCAATTATTTTGTTTGCCTTCTTAACAACTTCTGAACAATGATGACTCGGTTTTAGGTTACTCGATATTGTTACTCCCAGATCGGTTTCTCTGTTCACAGTCCTAAGCTGAGTGCCATTCATCAAATAGCTTGTTTTCTCATTTCGGTATCCAATATGTGGTACTTTACATTTATCCACATTGAAACTCATTTGCCAAATTTGGGCCCAACATGACAACTTATCTAGATTGTGTTGCATATTGTCAATTTGTTCTTTTGAGAGTACGCTATTTGCAATTTTTGTATCGTCAACAAACTGAGATTGTACAGGAGAGGCCCTCATCTATGTCGTTGATGTAAATTAGAGAGATAATTGGTACTAGTACCGATCCCTGGGGAACCTCACTACTTACATTGGTCCATTTAGATGCTTTACCTTTTGCTTTCTGTCACGTAGCCAATTTGCTATCCATTTTAACACACCGTCTTGTATTCCATGCGCATTTAGTTTTAGAAGTAAATGTTTGTGAGGAACTTTGTCAAAGGCCTTTTGAAAATCAAGATATATAATATCTACAGTTTTACTCTCATCATAGAGGTTGAGGATATCATGGAAGAATTCTAAGAGTTTTGTTAAGCAGGAACGTTTGTTACGAAAGCCCGTGAGTGTATCTTTAAGTATTTTATTTTCCTCTAAGTGATTTACAAGTCTGTCTCTTATGAGCGTTGTTAGCATTTTACTTACAACTGAAGTTAATCTAATTGGACGATAATTACTGGTTAGTGATTTGTTGCCTTTTTTAAATATTGGTGTTGCTTTGGCTAGCTTCCACTGATCAGGCATAGTTCCAGTCTGCAAGGATTTATTGAATAGCAATGTCAGTGGTTTGGAGAGCTCATCGTTAGCTTCCTTTAGAAGTCTAGGTGAGATTGTTCTAGGTCCGGGCGATTTATTTACCTTGAGTTTTTCTAAACATTTCAATACTTCTCTCTCTGTAACGGTGATATTGCTTAGAACATCAGAATTATCTATCTGAAACGGCGATGTAGGGATATGAATGAGGTCTTCTGTTGTAAAAACTGATGCAAAGAAGGTATTGAGGGCATTACTCATTTGTACTTCGTCTTTGGTGTATTCTCCATTTTCATTAACTAACGGTCCAACAGTTGAAGTAACTACTTCCTTCTTTCTGGTATAACTATATAATTCTTTTGGGTTTGTTTTACTTTGATTCGCAACATGTAATTCCAGGGTCTTTTTACTTTGCTTAAGGGGGGTGGCCTGTTTTTGTTCTGTCCTTTTCTATCTTTCTCTGGCTTGTATCCATTTGGCCCCATTCAGCATACTGTTTTAAGACGTTTATCCCCATCCAGGTGTACATTTTTTACTGGTGAGCGGTAGCAAGCCAGCACATTTTTTGTTTTTGTTTGACAGCAAGGTAAATTTGTAAATTTTTCGATAGAAAAATGTGTCCGGCGAAGCCGGATAATGATGGCTCGCTATCGCTCGCCAGGAAGAAATCGACACCTAGATGGGGATAAACGTCTTAAAATAGTTGGCTGAATGGGGCCGAATGGATACAAGCCAGAGAAAGAGAAAAAAGGAAAAAAATCACAAAAAGCAAGTCACCCCCCTTAATTAACTTGTTGGCTTTACGTTGTAGTTCTAAAAAATTCACCCGTTCTTCGTAATTTGGTGAGGATTTTAATCTATCATTAGCAAACTTTTTAGCAAGCAGACAGTCTGAAATATCTTTATTCCACCATTTGGGCTTATCATTATGGCCTGTGTGCCGTATTTTCGATGCCATGCAGTCTTGCACTGATTTTAGGTAAGTATTTGCGAATGATTTCCAAGATGTATTTATGTCGTTAATGTTAATTAGAAAGCTCCAGTCAGTTTCTTTAAACATTGCTCTAAGTTTACGAAAGTTTGATTTCTTGAGATTAGGGACTTTCTCGATGCTGCTATTTGGTTCGTTACTAGTATACTTAAAACTGAAAGTTATCGTACGAGGGTCGCTGTTACTGAATTCATCACCGACATTCAATTTCTCTCTCAATTCTTCTTCTGTTGAAAGTACAAGGTCAAGGATGTTATTTCCATGGGTTGAAGATCTAACAAATTGATATAGCGAACTCTCTTGCAAGTTTGCATACAGGTGTTGTCCAGAGTGTGAAGTAACACTATCTCCCCACTTGGTCACAGGTAAATTGAAGTCGTCCAAAAATTACGGTATCTTGCGAGTTACTTAAGTCTGCAATTTGCTCATAAATTTCTCAGTCAGTTTGCACTGATTGAGCTAGAGGTCTGTATATTAGTGCAAGTATTATTTGTGTACCTTTATTATTCTTTATTAGCGCCAAGGATGTGTCGACTTTCACAATTTGAGGTTTTGACAAAAGGGTCGGGTTAAGACTTTCTTTGATATAAAGTAAAACCCCACCTTCATTTTTATTTATTCGGCTTTTCTCAAATATTTCATAACCGGGAAGTGAATGCTCTGCTAAAAATTCTGTCTTTTGTATTGAGCCAAGATTCTGTTATGCCAATAACATCGTAATTTTCTGTAAACACTAGTTCCTCTAACTCTGAAAAATGATTGCGTATGCTACGAGCGTGTGCATAGAAAACATTTAAAGTTTTGGATTTGTAAGAATAGGAGGGGGGCGAGTAAGTTAGTGAAGGAGCAAACCTGATAATAGGTGAACAGGGTAAAAGAGAGTGAAAGGAGATAAAATAGTGGGACAGACTGAAAATAATGAGAGCTTAGGATCAGAGCTACGAGAGAATGAGTGGAAGTGAGGAGAAAAATGAGAAAGGATAGAATGGAAAAGAGAGAGAGAGAGAGAGAGAGAGAGAAGCAATTATGAGAAGAGTCAATTACGAATGCTATTGAGGGGAAAAGAAATGGATCTCTTTTATATCCCCTAGCCCCCACCTGCCTGCTTCCCCCCCCCCCCTCATCATCTATCTATCTATCTATCAATTTATCTATCTATCCCTGGTATATATTCTCGGTTTGAGTGTAAATGGGTGTATATAATAACTATCGTTTTCCATATTCTAATTCTCTAATTGAGATGGGATAATTACATGGGTCCATGTATAGACATACGCATGTGGTCTGGGACTAATATCTTGGGGTCGCTTGGATTATATAATTTCTCTTTGGAAATATTTTATTTTTTTCGCTAGCATACTGATACTAAATTATACAAGTTGTTTAATAACCTTATCTGTAGAGTATCTAAAGGAACTATAACTTGACATTTAATAACCTTATCTGTAGAGTATCTAAAGGAACTATAACTTGACATTTAATAACCTTATCTGTAGAGTATCTAAAGGAACTATAACTTGACATTTAATAACCTTATCTGTAGAGTATCTAAAGGAACTATAACTTGACATTTAATAACCTTATCTGTAGAGTATCTAAAGGAACTATAACTTGACATTTAATAACCTTATCTGTAGAGTATCTAAAGGAACTATAACTTGACATTTAATTATGGAGAAATACAAACTTTGTTATATCTATTTGATTAGTAAATCTAGTTTTGACCCGGATATTTGTCTTGTACTGTGTACAGTTGTAAAATTATTTACTTGTATTTTCATATTATTACTGTATAAGTGTTATACCAGGATTGTTACCAGGTTTGTATATTGGTGATAGTGAGTTCTATCAAGACTGGGGAATTCAGAGTTCATACAATACATGCAAAGAATACAAATAGAGGATACACATAACACAGAGATATAGTTTAAAGAACAGTTTAATTATCTTACACTCTACGTACAGTCGGTCACCTTTCCGACTGGGCCACCTAACGGTAATTTCGCTGGGAGTCTTTCGCTCTGATATTAGTAAGATCGCTCACTCTCCCCGCCCTGAATCTGTTGCATATTATGTCCCATAGATGGCGTCGTTAGATTGGCTGGAATAGAGAGGTAGGGGCTACATGGAGTAAATGGGAGGGGGGGGGTTATCGTGTAGGATTGGTTGCGTGAATGATTTCACCAGGTTTATGGTTACCGTTATAATATATCTCATTATATTGGGTACGATGTAAACAACCTTTTTTTGTGAAATCTATCTTTAAGAAATATTAGTTTATGTTGTATTATTGTTTGCAAACCAATTTGTAGGGATTGCTAGATTCACTGTATATTTAGTAAGACAGCTCTTTCTCACTCTTTCATTCACACTGTCTATCTATTTATCTATATACTGTATGCATCTATCTATTCATCTATCTATCTATCTATCTATCGATCGATATATATCCACATTATAGATTAGTATTTTCCTTAGCTGATGTGCATTTGCACATCTTCTTGGGGTAAATGTTGGTCTCTTAATTTTGGTTGAGGTCCCGGGCTGGCCCGTATTCTCGATTCGCACCATTTGTTTTTGGGCTCCTCATACCTCTCTATCTCATACCTAGGGATATGAGGTTTGCCCGACTCGACTCGCATGAAATACTCATCACTCCAAATATAAATTATAGCACCAATGTCTATCCGTACCATTACACTTTCCTCACAAAACATCTAACCCAGTACCATGAACAAAACATCTAACCCAGTACCATGAACAATACATCTAACCCAGTACCATGAACAATACATCTAACCCAGTACCATGAACAAAACATCTAACCCAGTACCATGAACAAATTAGCGGTATCGCATGCTCATGAATTTCGGAGGAGCGTGGAATATTTATTAATGTCTCCCTCTCTCCCTTCTTCACTAAAACCTGAATAGTATGGTTTCCCATATTACAATAATTATTACTCTGGGATATACTTTAACCAATAATGCTAATATGGTCTTTCAAAGACACACACACACACATTTGTGTTTCGATTAACACTAATGTGTCACCATATGCTCGCACATATCAGTATATGTTATGGCTATAGCCATCTCTCTCTCTCTCTCTCTCTCTCTCTGCGTAGGAATATTGGTTTGGCAGGAGTCAGAGGGACCGCACTTTCTACCAACTATTATCTTTCGCATCTAACTCGGGGCATTACAGGTTCCCTGGGTAGCTCATGAAAAATATTTATCCACTAATATTTTGACAACCAGTCATGTAATGACTTATGCCTATTGGTGTCTGGAAGAGAAAAACATGCGTAGGAACTATTCAAGATATACTGAATTTTACAACCATGCTAGGCCTGAAGACCATAATTATAGTATATCTCAACTCGATATAGAGGGGATGGCCACAACCTAATCCGCGTGGCAGCTGCATATGTGTGTGTGGTTTAAATGCCGATATAACTAAGTTAATGTTTAATATTACATGATTAAATCTATGCAAGGGTAATTATATATTATGTGCCGTAAAACGTATAAGTTCAATAAGAGACTGTCACCTTTTATAATTATTAATATCTATATGCGTATTGATAAACCGAGTGCCCTGTGAGTGATGGCAGATAATATCTGGAGGACAATTAATTTGTAAAACCCTGTTGGGTATTGTTAAGGTGTCTACTATGTGGGCTGCTGGATCACTATACTCGGTTTCAGCGATGCTGAGGTGAGAACGGATAACCTAGATGTCAATCAATCTAGCTGATTGGCTCATGCGACCATGTTCAATGTCTCGTCTTTTAGTAATTATTAATTTCTAAAGGTTTAAATAATCACGGTCGCACAAGTCAATCAGCTGGAACAGTCTGTCGATGTTCGGTGCACCATGGGAATAAGCATTGTAATAGAATAAAAGTACCCCTGCCGAAGGATGAGTAAAAAATCAAGACATTTGAGTGCGTAGTGTGCAAGGACGAGCTTGTGTTAAATGATGGCTGTGAATTTTGGAACTGAGTCATTGGAGCTGGTGAACAAGTTTTGTTACCTAGGAGATACCATCTCTGCCGGTGGTAGGGCCGAGGCAGCCATTGTTGCTAGAATTAGATGTGGCTGGGTGAAGTTCAGAGAACTGCTGCCAATTTTGACCATGAAAAGAATGCTTCCTCCCCTGAAGGGAAAGATGTATGCCTCATGTGTTAGAAGTGCAATGACGTATGCCTCAGAAACATGGGCTGTTAAAGTAGAGGATGTCAACAGCATGGAACGTAATGAGATGAGATGCGAGATGGATGTGTAGGGCCAAACTGCAGGATAGAATACCTAATGAAGAGGAGACGCTTAGGTACAAAGAGTATTAGCGAGGAGATGCGTACAAGTAGACTGAGATGGTATGGGCATGTGGAGAGAATGGATGAACAAAATTGGTGAAAAGATGCAGGTCTGTGATTGTGGAGGGAGATGCATCAAGGCGTGGACAGAGGAAGACCTGGGAACGGACTATACGTGCCGATCTCGAATCGAAAATTTGACAAGTGAAGCAGCCATTAACAGGTTTGCCTGGAACGCCGCCATTAGGACAAGAAACGAAAACTGCAGGTACTGTATATGTGGAGCACTCAGTCTTAACATTGTATGTATGTGTGGATGTAGACAGCACCACTGATCATGCTAATGCTACCACAGAAAGTGTAACAGGCAGTCAGACAGTCAATAGCCAACCCTTCATTCCCGTTAAATATGTAGGGAGGATTAGCAAGGGACATTAGAAAGGGAACAATGATGACAGGGAGAGAATGAATATAATAAACACCTGCCAAAACCCAAAAGCAAGTACTCTAACATTCGGAACAACACTCAACATCATCAGTAGGTGTGTCACTGGAGGAGGGATTCGGAAGTGGAGTAACGTGACCGACGAACTTTGGCATGGACTTTCTTGTCTTTCTGACAGTCCCACATGACCCCGTTTGGTTGTCATGAAGAAACTGGCAGAGAGCAGGAGAAGTATACCAATTATCGGTGTACAATACGTGTCCCTTGCCCATGTAAGGTGCCATAATTTTCATTACGATGGCCCCTGACATGCCCATGGGGTCATTGGCAGCGACTCTTGGCACGTCTATGTCAGTTCCTGTGTACACGATGATGTCAAGCACTGTACCGGTCTCACAGTCTCACAACACGAAGAACTTGATTCCAAACCTGTGCCTTTTCAAGGGGATATACTGTTTGAACACAAGACGACCTTTGAAGAGCACGAGACTCTCATCAATCACCAAGTTGTTGAAGGGGTAAAAATATTTCTTGTATCTCGCCATCAACATGGTGAACGCCTCCCGAACTTTCCATATTCTGTCAATCCTGTTAGGATTGTCATTGTCTGCAAAGTGCATAAATCTCAGCAGCAACAAAAATCTGTCACGAGTCATGAACTTATTGAAAGTTGGGGTGGCGATCAGAGGGTCGTGTTTCCAATAATGTTGAAGCACATGCTTCTTGCAAAGAGGCATGAGCATCACTAAGGCAAAGAACGTCATGAATTCATGTATGGTCGTATCTACCCAGCTTCTTATTCTCGCTCTTGGAGAAATGACATCCATTTTGCTCTGCACCCACCTGTAGTAGGTGTTGGTTTGAGCAACTATGTACGACATTATCTGCACGTCGAAGAAGGCGAGGAAGAAATCCATCTCGTTCGAGTTGTCATCACAGGGCCAGTCATCAGTTGTACCTGACCTACCAGCATGAAACTGGTGCAAATCAGGCACAAAATCGGCCCGGTCACACCACACAAACGTATGGATATTGGCGTCGGGGATGGGAATGTCGTCTGCGTCTTCGCCACCATCAGACAAATCACTGTCATGGTCACGGTATAGCACATCCTCGTCACCCTCGTCACTTGAACGCCCCTCCTCATTGTCGTCACTTTGGTCGGATTCACTGTCACTATCCACCCCTAACTCCCACCCACCCTCCCGTGTGGCGTCGTCGTCGTCATATAAATCCTCGTCCTCCTGGGAATGAGGAAACAGCAGGGCGTCGTACTTCAACGGAGTAAGGTGCTTCTTCCGTCTCGATCGGGCAGGTGTCCTGTGGTCAGGAGCAGAAGGGCCGCCAGAAGGGTCGGCAGGGGTGGCATTGGCAGGGCCAGCAGTGGTGGGTGGGGCAGAGGTAGAGGCCCTAGACGCAGGCAATATTATTATTGTCCCTGTCGCCGTTGTCGCCTTGCCCTTCGTCCCTTTCTTCCCTTTGGCAGGGGCAGGGGCAGTGGCAGGGGCAGGGGCAGTGGCCGGGGCAGAGGCGGCAGGGGCGGCTGGTGGTGGTGGTGGTGGCACGGTGGTAGTGGCAGAGGTAGAGGTTTTCAGGAATAATATACAAAAGAATGGAAGTGAACTACATAATATTTGAAATATTCGGTAGCAATTTGTATAACACATGAAAAAACAACCAAGGCAAATAAAAATAACACCTAGCATACTGTAGGAGTGTAGATGCTATTAGATAACATATATCATTTGGTAGAGATAGGGTGAGGGGTATTATGTGCGTATTATATTAATAATACGAGAGAGAGAAAAAGAGAGAGGTGGAATTTTAGTTTAGGGGTAAACGTGGGGGTAAGGTAACTACCGTACTACCCTGCTTCTACACCCTCCTATTCAGCCCTCTATACCCCCCCCCCCCCACATAGAATCCCCCTTACTCTGGCTGGCATCCAGTTTTAAGGGGTACCAAACAAAAACACAATACGTTTTACTTAACGCATTCACGTGGGGGTCCATGAATGTTTATGAGTGACTGTACTGACTAACAGGGAAGGGTGGATAGCTATAAACAATTATGATTAAAAGCACAGTAACAACTCATCCTCACGCCCTCCCATTGGACCCTATCCTGTAAACCATGCTAACAAGCATACCCCCTTCCCTACTGTGTCCCCTCCCTCTCCTTCCCATCTATGCTACGCCTTCTATGGGTCATATTGTACAAGATGATAAGGGTGAGTGATCTTACTAATTTCGGAGGGAACAAAACATGCAGCGAAGTTACCATTAGGTGGCCCAGTCGGAAAGGTGACGGACTGTACATTGATAATAGATAGATATACTTGTAATAAATGGTATAAGTTTATACAACATGAAAATACTGGATTCGAGCACGATCGAGGATCTAGATGGAACTCATGTATACAAAATAAGTTTAGCTGTCCTCTTGTACAATACACAACAATAATATCTTCCCGAAATACTGAAGTCGGATAATACCCGTGCACAGATTTACATTCACATGTGGTAACTATTAACACATAATAGACAAGGTTTTACACTGAGTAATATACTGAAATCTAATTTCTTAATGCACTCCTGGAAGATTAGAAAGAGTCAATATGTAGGACTCTAACTTTCTAAGGCACCTTGTGCACTTGTGAGACTTTGGCAGAGTCGATATTTTAGGGACTCTAACTTTATAACACTTGTGGGAAATTCGACAAAGTCAATAGCTTAGGACTCTAACTTTATAGCACTTATTGTAAATGTAGTCAGAGCAATATGTAGGACTCTAACTCTCTAAGTCACCGTGCGCACTAGTGAGACTTTGGCACAGTCGATATTTGAGGGTCTCTAACTTTATAACACTTGCTTGGAATTAGACAGAGTCACTAGGATGGGACTCTGAGTCTAAGATATCTCGTCACTATTATCGACTTAATTCAGATTTCTATTATATCTCCAGAATTAACACTTGGAGTAAATGTTGAGGTAGCAGCTTGCAGTCGTCTGGGTTTCCGTTGGGCCGTCCAGGTTAGCCTGTCGTTATTACTTATTCATATGTGCCTATTTTACGTTTAATATGAAGATAGTAACATGTAACAACAATAAAACAAGTGAGAATAGTGTTCAGATGGTCAAAATCGCGAATTATTGTCGACCGGTCATTCTAGAAATGTGTCTCAGGCAGCACGTACACCCTCTCTTCTCGAGGCCTGAATCCTGACAGACTCACTCTCTCACACTCTCTCTTACGCAACTCACTCGCTAGTCACATGACGACACCCTAGAACCGGCTTGGAGATATTGGCACGAAAATTAACCAATATATAAGGTAATAAGAGGGAAAATAGGTAATAATTGAAGGTGGGGGGGGGAAGGAGGGGATTTTGACACATGTGGAGGAGTGATAGATGGTGTGGAGAGGAATTATCTCACTTAAACACCATTGCTGTTATTTTAAGTGCTACTGGGGCCTTTTAAAAGTGTTTTTTTAGGCCTTACCTCTTAAGAGTGTGCTCGCCTTTGCCCACCAAAACCTCTTAACCCGGCAAGTGAAGCTCTACTAATAAGAGTTTTACCGCTGGGCTGCGGAACTCCTCATATGATCCAAGGCCTAAAAAAAAACATTTAAATCAGCCCCGTATAATTTTTTTTTATTTTTTTGTTTTTTTTATTGCCCCTTGGCCATGCCAAATATTACTCCTCCACATCCCCTCCTTCCTCCCCCCCCCCCCCCCCCCTTCAATTATCACCTTTTGTCCCTATTATTCCCTTATTCTTAGGTATATTTTCGTGCTAACATTAGCGAGTTGCTAGCAGGGCGTGGTCATCTGGGTTACTAAGCGTGGGAAAAAGCGAGAGAGAGACTACCACGCAACAGTGTCTCTCCAGCCGTCTTCACGGCGGGCTGGCTGGCAGGCTGCCTCAGCCATATGTTATGTAACTCCCGGCCTCTATCGCCGATTTTGACCATCCAAACGCTGTTTCCACTTGTTTTATTGTTGTAACAGATTAATACCTTTATAATTAACGTAAAATAGGCGCATATGGATAAGTATTAATGATATTTATGGTACGATGACGATTTGAGTTTAGGAAACAGTCTAAATACCTCCGCACAGGGAGGGGTGGCCAATACCCTACCTACGCAGCGTAGAGCTTAAGAGTGTTCTCGCCTTTCCCGGGTTAATGTTTTTTCCGGGTGTAGTAGGACATCCCGATGTAATGGGTGCCACCCGGGTTTCTTTGTGGGTGGAAATAATGGGTGTGCTTTTGGTATATACATAAATGCTGGATCAGATATTCTCGTTGGAAAACTGGGGCTGGATTTGCACATGTGGTAGTCCTTCGTGGTTAGATGTCTTCGTAGGTGTCTTCTTGTTAGTCTTCGTAGGTGTCTTCGTGTTTTCCTTTGCCTTCTCGTTTTTGTGGTTAGATATCTTCGTAGGTGTCTTCTTGTCTTTCTATGCCATCTCGCATTTATGTTTATTAGTTTCTCCCGTCGTTTTGTTGGTGTGGGGTAATTTTGGAATGCATGGTAGAGCGAATATCCTTTGTTGTGTTGTCTTTGCTTGTTCAGGCGTTTCCGTTTCTATGATAGTTCCTCCTTTAACTGCGGCCGGAAGTCGTCTTCTTTGGTGGTTGCCATCTTGTTCTTCTTGCTTGCCTTCGTTGCTCTGTTGTTTATTTCTTGTCTTTATATCTTTCTCTGCTTCCTTTTTCTTTTCCTTCTTCTCCATGTCGCTTTTTCTGCTGTTGTTCCTGGGGTCTGGAATGTAGTGTCTGAAGTTTGTCTTTTCTCTGTTCATTTTGTTAGCTTCCGTTGTTCGTTTTGTTTCTGTATCTCCTCTTTCCTTTTGTCTTCCCGCTTCTTCTGTCTCTGGTCCTTTGGGAGTTTTCTTTCCTCTGTTTGTGGGTAACTTTGTTAATTCCGTTATTTTAATAAGCTTTCGAGTTAATTAAGTTTGATGTGCCTTTAAGAGAGATATCTCTCACAAGGCTCAGCCAATGTAATGTTAATTTTGTATTATGATTATCATGTGATGTTCTACTGGCTAAATATAAAGTTTCAATTCAATTCAATCCAATTTTTATCTGAAAACATATTTGTTGTATAAGCTTATGAGAAAATAATATATAATTATAATAACATAGTGATAGTTAATTTAAAACAAATATATTACAATGAATATGTAAAATGTTGGAAAATCCCCAGCGAATATCATACTTTAAAGCTGTCAAAAACAAATGAAGACACAAATATTTATTATACACAAAGCAAGTAATCAATCACACACACACACATACACATACAGACACACAGATAATAAACCTTTACCAAACACAGAGCCATACAGACGATCCCACACAGACAGTATAGTAAGGCCAATACACGTGGTCTAGATATTTATAAACCCTCTCACATCCTGACGCGATTTTTGAGCCTATTAGGGATACTTTAAAGCCTTTGTTACAGTCAGGGGTATCTATAAACCTTTAGTTTGTTTACTTCAACCTCTGCAGTTGTCTTTGAGTTAGCTGTGGGCAGAAAACTAATTTTGGAGAGGTAATTATAACCGTGAGAGTAATCTATTTCTTATTGCTAATCTGGCAACCTCTGCGTCCTATGGTCGTGAGAGGGAAATTTATATCGATATTTATGTCAGTAATTTCCGTCCCTTGTTGGAGGTATACATCCCCACCACTATCACTACCACCAGGTTCATATAGTAGGGTTGCTTAGCGACCAATTTTGGGTGTTTAGTGCAAAAGTGGATAAAAGCGTGAAATTTAGCACAGGTGTTGCTAAGAGGTTACTTTTTTTATTTTAGAAGGGTAGCCCTCTTGTATTTAGTGTGGTTTGCCTTGTAGAAATAAAAATCCAACATCGCCGCTAATCATGCATAATTATGGAAACATGTTAAGAAGTGTATAATTATGTTATACAGTGCGACATTTGGCACCATTAAACAGTTATAAGAGGTCATTGACTGAAAAAAAGCCTCAGAACCTCATTTGAAAACATTATTTAATAATAAAAATAAAAACAGACAAGTAAGAAGAAGAAAAATATGTGAACATTGTTGATAAACGTCTTCATATCACATGTAGGCCTACATATGATGGTATAAAATACCATGAGATTCTATTTCACACCAACACTCATGGCAAATTTTAATATTATAGACTGTTTTTACTTTTTGCAACTACATTTACACAGTGGTGTGCAGTCCAAGTTTGCTTTTCCACACTTGCAATGGGAACAATCGCGTTTGCAGTTGCAATTGATTAATTGTTGGCAAGCAGATGACAACTCAGGAATGGTGGTCCATACTGGCACCCATTTAAGATCATCCTTTTTCCATCCATATGCTTGAGGGGATGGCACATCCACCTGGGCTTGGTCACTTAGTGACCATATTCCAGCTTGAAACACTACTCTTCTTGCGTGTTGAAGGAGTGCATCCTGAAAGCACAGAAGGAAAGAAAGGTTACTTTTACTAAAATACTTACTGTTCATACAGTTTACAATGTTTATATGAAATTGATTTAATTTGCTAAAATGAAGATTTTCCAGTTTTATCATAATCACCTTTGTTGGCAGCCACTTATCCATTGCAGTCTTTCTGTGGCAGAAAAGATCCATCCGTACATCATTTATGGAGGTGCGTGGACTTGTTTTGTCATACAGGACAGCAGTGAACCTTTCAAGGCAGCTAAAGTGAAGGGAGTCTGGGTAAAGTACTTCAAAGGGATGGTAAGCCAACTGCTCCAGTGTATCTGTCACCTCTTCATATGAAGTCCAAGCCTGCCAAGCTGTTTTTTTTGCCTTTCCCACGAAATGCACTTGTTGTGTCACATCCTGTAAAAGAATGAAATACAGGGAGTGCTCGAGATCGTTGTTCACCCAGACTGGAACAGATACTGTTGATGCTGTAGACGCAGAAGTTTCTGCTGCCCACGCTAGGGAGTCGTCTTTGGAAAGCTCTTTCTTCTGCAAGAGATCCAAGGCTTGCTTTACCCAGCTATCTTCTTGGATTTTGGCTGTGTCAAGACAATTTACTACCGGTAGCATCTCACATGCTGGTACACAAGTAGCACTGGCCTTCAATGCTACAGCTGGCACAGAAGCATAGTTGTCAGGTAGTGTGTGTTCACTTGTACCAGATGGTGGTATTGCTACTGGTGCTCTGTACTCTCTATCATGTTCTTTTGTAGGAAATTGAAACAAACTAATGCCTGTTCCATGGAAGGACGAGGTGGAAGTGGTCGAGCTAGGATTATGATCTAGATTATCTAATGCACCCACAGTGAAGAGTCCTTTTCGAAGGCAAGCAGGAGAAACTACACCATCTTCTTTGAAACGCTCGCACACAGATATGGCCAAGCAGTCCTCTAATGTCATAATTCTGTCATATGAAATAGTAATGCCCATTTTATACAGCATCTGAATAAGTTTCTTACACCGTGTTTCTGCATGAATATTCAACCCAAGATAGATAGGAAGAGGAGGCTCACGTAACAGGGTGTGCCTTGTTTGAACATCATGATCTGAAGCTCTTCTTTTTGTATTGAAAATCATGGTCTGTGCTATGGTAAGACAGGGTTGGGATACATGTTTGTCCTGGTCATCCAGACCTGTACCATTCAAGATCATTGAAACAAGTGATTTGAGACTAGCTGGTACAGAATTTTCCTGGCAGTTTGGTGTGAAACAGCCTGTAAATCTGAATCCCTCGTGGTCGAAAATATCTTTCCTGATGATGTTTGCAGCCTTTGCCAGAATATTGGCATCTTCAGAGAAATCCCGCTGTTTCAGTGCTTCTCTCAACATGTTACTCATGCCTTCTTTGAAAACAATGACTACATTGTTCCCTTCTTGCTGCTCCTGTGCCTCAGGAAAATGTTTGAGGATGATATGTTTGAACCTACTCCTGTGCACATAATTTCTGACACCAAGATTCTGGAGTCGGTCTATATACATGGCATATAAGTCTTTGAGTGTAAACATTAAAGTTCCACCATTAACTGAACTTTGCAAGTAGTTTTTCAGTTCTACAAAGACAATTGATTCTATAATTTTCTCCTCTGTATTCAGCAAAATCTTTCTAGATTTCATTTTGAATGAACGATATCTGTTTCTCAGTCCAACTAAGCACTTCAAATGATGTTTTGCTTCTATTGCAATCAAGTCTCCTCCAGCAAGTGTAGAGAGAAGGTTAGTGTCTTTCAATTCTGTAGCAATGGTGCGTACATTCTCATCAGCATCAAATGTGCAGAAATTATGTACTTCACCTTCATCTCTTCCCTTTTCACAGAATATACACATTTGCTGGTCCAATGATCTGCGTTCTCCCCTCGATTTTTTCTGAGGAGATTCATGTAGGTAAGGTTGTCTCCTCCTCTTTGCCGCGGATTGTTGTGCACTTTCTAGCTTTGAGTTATTAAACTTCAGGTGACACGATCTATGCCAAGATGCATAATGATCAGCAAACCTGTCTGCTGTTTCATCGCCATCATCAAATTTAAGTTTTTTTGGAATTGCATCAATTTCTTTGAACGCTGCCACATTTTTCAGAAATGACCTGTACGCTTCTTTTTTCTCATCACTTGTGCCAGACTTACTCCTCATGGGACACTTCAATGTTTCTGAACTCTTTATCTGGCAAATAATGCAGAGTTTCCAATCCATATTGCTTTATTGGTATCTTACCTGAAAGCTGAAAAAAAAGAGACCCAAAAGGTGAGTTAGCAATGTATTTACATGTATTATAATTATGATTAATAAATAAGACTACCCTATGTAGTTTGTATAAGATATAAGTGATTATAATAGGATGCAACGACTATTGTGCCCATAATTGAATGTAAAAGGAGCTAGTTTAGTAGTATGACACCACATAGAATATTTTGCAGAGTAACTAAAAATTTGCATCATATAAAAAACATGCACATTTTACGTATATTGAAATGTTTTATTTTTGCCGATTAATAATTCAAAATGGCTGTATATCTCGAAAATAATTAACTTTACTGTTTGCTAACCATAACAAAATAATTTCCTGACCTCCAAAACCCATGATTTCATGTGTCACACATACATATTAAGAAAAAATGTCACATAGACAATTTTTTCCTGTCGCTAACTCTAAATTCAAGATGGCGGCCATGTTTTGTGTCACAGACATATTTCAAGATGGCTACCCTTCTGAATTCATTTAGTATGTTAGGGGGAAGCTTCATACCAAATTTCATGCTTTTATCCGGATGTGCACTAAAATTCAGTTAAGCCACCCTACTAATACTTAACTACGGACTATTACTATACTCTCTCTCTCTCTCCCACAAGTACATTCCCACCAAAACCTAACTTCCAGTAAACTTTAACTTCCAGTTATATACTCAGTAACAGGAATATATTTCCATTAAAAGTAAGTGGATGATGGAAAGTCCTGTGATCATACATGTAAAATACAATTAGGAAATCATATACCGGTATCAATAAAGTAGGTGTGCAGTTTTCGCATTACCAAAAAAAACAAAAAAAAACATACACAACTCTGCGACCTAGAATCCTGCAAGTAGTATTGAACCTTTTAGGTAAAATCGGTATATATACAGTATTTACAGTATATATATATATATTTTTTTTTTTTTTTTTTTTTTTTAAGAGACAATGAACGGAGGAAGGAAAAACACAGATAAAACAAAAAGGTCCATGTGCCTAAAGGCATCCTCCATTCATAAAATGTTTGTAACAACTGGATTTAAACATTTGTTGATTGTAAGTTTGTGGAAAGCAATTCGAGGGAAGTGAATTCCAAAGAGTAGTAGCTCTGGGGATAAATGAATTCTGATAAGCAGAAGTTCTGCATTGTGGAGGAGAAAGTGTAAATTCATGGGCGCTCTCAGCTGCCCTAGTTCTACGGGGAAAGATGTGGAGAGGCGGCACAATTGAAGCAAGTTCCTCGGAACAATTGCTGTGAAAATATCTGTAGAATAATGCAAGGGATGCAACGTTTCTTCGTATGGCTAATGTAGGAAGGTCCTGTGTGATTGCAGGGTTATTGATTAATCTAATAGCTTTATTTTGAATTTTGTCCAACTGCCTCAATGCAACCACTCCACTTCCACCCCACAGAGGTGAACAGTAATCCATCTGAGAGCGCACATGACTTTTATATATTACGGCCAACTGCTCGTCAGTGAAGAATTCTCGAACTCTGTACAGGAGTCCCAGTTTTTTAGAGGCATTCTTAGCAATGCTTCTAACATAATGTGTCCAGCTCAAGTTAGTAGTTAATGTTACACCGAGAATGTCAATACTAGGGGAAGTGGGAATATTTACATCATTAAAAAATATATGGGAGTCAGTGAGATTCTGTCGGTTAGAAAATTGAATGTACTTGGTTTTCTGTGCATTAAAGGAAACTAGATTCTCTTGTCCCCATTCATTAATTCTAGAAAGGTCCTGGTTCAGAGAAATTGCAGTGTTTATTTTTGAATTTATAAGATCGGGTTGGGTGAAAGAATTGGTAAATGTGAAGGAACTGTGGAGTGTTGAGTCATCTGCGTAGGAATGTATTGGATTATGAGTGGTAGATATGAGATCATTGATATGAATGAGGAACAGAGTTGGGGCCAAAACTGATCCCTGGGGAACACCAGCATTTATTGAGTGAAATTGAGAATAAAGGCCATCTACCATTACACATATTTTTCTGTTATGAAGATAAGAAGAAATTAGTGGAACTAATGATGCAAGGCCGTAGTGTGACATCTTCGACAATAAGGATTGATGCCAGACTCTATCAAATGCCTTTGATATATCCAGTGCTATTGTATGTGTTTCACCATGTTGGTCTGTAGCTTGGTTGATTTGATGCGTAAGAAGGCAAAGAATGTCTGCAGTTGATCGACATCGTCTAAAACCATATTGCCTATCACTGATTAATTTATTATTCTCCAGATGCTTAATTATGTGATTATTTAATATAATTTCAAAAACTTTGCCAAGAGTGGAAGTTATAGCTATTGGTCTGTAGTTTGATGGATCTGAAGAGGCACCTTTTTTAGGAACTGGATGGATGTTTGCTTCTTTCCAGGGTACTGGGAAGCATGAGGTATGAGTACACAGACGGAAAAATTTTGCCAATACAGGAGCGAGCACCAAGGAGCAATTCTTAAGTACTATTGGAGGAATTTCATCTGGACCAGGAGCCTTATCTACTGAGAGATTCTGCAAAATAGTTTTGACATGTCTGGTGTGGATCTTAAGTGAGGGAATTTCAGGTGAATTAAAATTAAGTACAGGGACATCTTGATTTATTTCATCTAAGGTTGAGTTGGTGGAGAAAATATCTGCAAGAAGGTTAGCTTTACCTCGTGGGTCACTTACAAGATTGCCAGTCGGAGATTTTAATGGTGGAATGGATGAAGCAGTAGTGAAGTTGGATTTGAATGAGTTAAGAGTAGACCAAAATATTTTGTTATCATTTGGATTATTTAGAAGTTTATTTGCCTGCTTATGGAGAAAGTTTGATTTAGTTAGGTTTAATACAGTTTTGGCATGATTTCTGATGTTTCTAAAGTAATTAAAGGCTTCATGTGTTTTTGATCTTGTGTATGCATTGTAGGCTATTGCTTTTTGTTCAGTTACTCTAGCACAATTATGGTCAAACCATTTAGGTGAATTAGATCTTTTACTGTACTTTTGATGAGGAATAAAAGTTTCCATTCCAATTTTTACAAAATCTTGTATGTGGCTCAAGGTGGAGTGTGCATCATTAGAAAAGAAAGAGGTCCAGGGAATATCAATAAAGAAACCTTGAAGACCCTCCCAGTTTCCCTATCGTAATGCCATTTAGTCACCAAAACAGGTTCAGAGTGGGAAGGTGTGGTAGGTGATAGACAGGTGGCCTGTATAAGACAGTGATCAGAAGATCCAAGTGGGGACCTCACTGTAACATCATAATTTTCTGAATTGGTTGTTAAAAATAAGTCCAGTAGGTGGGAATTATGATTAGGATTATCTGGTACACGGGTGGGTGTACTGTATATATATATATATATATATATCACAATTACACTTTATTGAGTATTTTTTTTATGATGAACGTTAACTTATGACCTTGGCCTGTGACTTTGACCTTTTTGTAGGATTATATTTGTGTTTACTTTGATGTAGCCTTATAAAATCAAGTAAGTGTGTCAAATTTCATTAAAAATCATCAGTTAGTTTCAGAGGTATTAAATGAATAGTTGAGCTTGACCTTTGACCTTCATGATGTCTGAAAATTTTAAATTTTAATTTTCCCTTAAAGTCTCAACTAATGTTGTGAAGTTTACATGAGTAGTAAAGAAATTAGCATATTGACCTTATATTTGACATTGACCTGTGACCTTGACCTATCAAATGGAATTATGTGTATTCTTGTATGACCTTGGTTTAGGCATTCCGAATATGCATGATATGCCTAATGAGAATCTTACATTAAATAGGAAATACTAGTAAAAATCATATTTCGACCTTTAACCATGACCTTTGATCTTGACCTTCGACCTTAGAATTTCTTATCATGGATTTAGTTAGCTTAACCTGTTCAGTACCGTAGGACACAGTAATAAAAGTCCCCCCCAGTCCCAAGCAATGTGGCCAAAATGGCAGGAGAGACCATCTTTCCACCTCAAGAGATGAGGCAAGACTGGCTCTCTCACCCTTCAGTGGGTCTTATATAAGCTGAGAGAAAACACAAAACAAAAAAGGTACAGGGTTTTACAGGCAGTTACAAGGAAAGTACATTACTGATGGCTATAGCCATCGTTGGGTCTGTGGAGTTAATTATCTACTGACGACTATAATCGTCACTGGGACTATGTGGGTTAACGGCAATGTTCGTATTAGCTAGCATTATGAATATGGTGTAATTTGTATAAAACTTGTTGATTACAAATAGTGATCATATACTGTGACCTTGACCTTTGACCTTTGACTAAAAATAAAATACATATATTTGGATGGTCGTTGCATTGACCAACTGAATTTGCCTGTATATTTTGATGACAATACATTAAACAGTCAAGGAGGAGCTTAGGCAAAATAACAAACACTCTTATTTTGACCTTGACCTCTGACCTTAACTATTACAATATTTATGTGACATATGATATATATATATATATATATATATATATTTTCTTTCAGCCAGGTGAGATTAAAATAATAGGCACAGTTTGCATTATTGAGTTTTTTATTGATACTCTCAATTTTTCGTATAGTTTTTCTGGTATTTTCAGGAAGTTGGTAAAGGAGGTTTGCAAATGGTTCCGACGTTTCAATGGGCACAGCCATCATTATCAAGGAGAAGTGAAGTTAGAAGGTGATAAGTCGAGTTTATATAGGCGATACAAGATCAAAAGAGGGATTATTGTGTGCTAGCTGCACGCTGGTTGGCTAACCTAAGACTAGCTCTGGTAGGCTGGCCGGACGCAGGAGTGGGCGGGGCCTCTGCGTCGTTCATCTGCGTGTGTGGAGGGGGCAATCATGGGGGCCTCGCTGTGGAAGGGCGTGCCGTGGGTAGGATCTGGCTGTATTCCGCTTGTGTGTTTAAAGTAGGTTGGTATGTTTGTATATATATAGCTTCAAGAATGAATAGGCGGCGTGAGTCTATTTCTTTATCAAGAATAGAGGTGTGTTTATCTAAGTCGGGTCTGGTGAGTTCCTGATGGTGTGGGGATGTGTGGTAGTGGTCCTTGATAGCTCCGGCTTGAAGGTGGAAGGTAAGGCGACGTGACAGACGAGTCCTTGTCAAACCGACAAGGTGGTACAAAAACGACATGCCTACTAATACAAACACTGAATACATAAAAATTTACTATAAAAACCACATGTCCTCAGATCACAAAACAGACGAAAACATAATGAGAGACATTATCAGCAAGAACGTTAAAACTACGAACCCTGACCAACACCTTAAACTCACCATATACTACAAATCGAGGAAAACATCACAACTAGTCATTCGCAACAGCCCGGCTACCGCTAAGAAACCGTCACAAGAGGACCATGTCATATACCGACACACCTGTAACAGTGAGGACTGTGGACCTCACACTTATGTCGGTTTGACAAGGACTCGTCTGTCACATCGCCTTACCTTCCACCTTCAAGCCGGAGCTATCAAGGACCACTACCACACATCCCCACACCATCAGGAACTCACCAGACCCGACTTAGATAAACACACCTCTATTCTTGATAAAGAAATAGACTCACGCCGCCTATTCATTCTTGAAGCTATATATATACAAACATACCAACCTACTTTAAACACACAAGCGGAATACAGCCAGATCCTACCCTCGGCACGCCCTTCCACAGCGAGGCCCCCCATGATGCCCCCAGGAATGCCCCCTCCACACACGCAGATGAATGACGCAGAGGCCCCGCCCACTCCTGCGTCCGGCCAGCCTACCAGAGCTAGTCTTAGGTTAGCCAACCAGCGTGCAGCTAGCACACAATAATCCCTCTTTTGATCTTGTATCGCCTATATAAACTCAACTTATCACCTTCTAACTTCACTTCTCCTTGATAATGATGGCTGCGCCCATTGAAACGTCGGAACCATTTGCAAACCTCCTTTACCAACTTCCTGAAAATACCAGAAAAACTATACGAAAAATTGAGAGTATCAATAAAAAACTCAATAATGCAAACTGTGCCTATTATTTTAATCTCACCTGCCTGAAAGAAAATATCCTCCCTGGCTACACTAATATATATATATATATATATATATATATATATATATATATACATATATATATATATATATATTAATTCAGTTTTCAAAAAATTTAGTAATCTTTTTTTAATAAATAATAAAAGTAGACCTTTGACCTTGACCTGTGTCCTTGACCTTTATGTAAGAGTATATTTTGGTTTGCATTGACATTGCCCATGAAAATCTAATAAGCATGCATAATTTCATTAACACCCTACGAGCGGCCTAGGCGGTAATTTCTATGTACCACTGAGCGGGGCGTTTTTACCCTAAATAGGGTTGTTTCCGTGCTCTTTTTCATGCATAAACAAGACCCAGAGCGTAAAACAAGTATCTATCCCTGAAAGGGCGTAAACAGAGCTTTCCAATGACACCCGAATCATCTTTCTACGACCATTGGTTCTCTTGCAACGATCGTGCAACATGAGTGCAAAAACCCTAAAATAAGGTAATTTTCTTACATAATTCCCTGTGTAACGAGTGAGAGAGGGTGGAGGAGGGTGGAATACATCTCAGTAGACCCACGGCGGTGGTGGGGAGCGGTTATGAGGTAACTATGCTCGTCCCACTGCTCTGCTCTCTCTCAGCGCACATTACGTGGCTCAAAATTGCACTCGACAATAGCCGTGACCCGCCACATTTACTTCACTCGACTATAGCCGGGTGCCGCCAGTTATGGGTTAAAACCCATCAGTTAGTTTCATATATATCTATAGAATAGTTGACCTTGAACTTTGACCTTTATCTTGACCTTTATATGTCTCAACATTTATTATGTTCCTTTTCACTTAAAGTGCAACTATCTCACCAAATTTTGTGAAGTTTGCATGAAAAGTAAAGAAAATAGCATACTGACGTTTTATTTGAATTTGACCTGTGATCTTGACGTTTCATTTGGAGTTGAATAGTTTGTTGTATGACCTTGGCTTAGGTATTCCGAATATACATGGTAAGCCTAGTAAGAATCTAAGAGTTAGTATAAGAAAATCCTAGTAAAAAACCTATGTTCACCTTTGACCTTGAACTTTGACCTTACCCTTTAGTATATTTATGTAAAATTGGAGCAATACGATATCAAGGGTTACCAGTACCTTGTATAGTGAAAATGAAAAAAATTGTATAAAAACTAAAAATATAGAGTATAAGTTGACCTTTGACCTTTGACCTTTATGTAAGAGTATTTTTGTTTTGTTCATTGATATTGCCCAGGAAAATCAAATAAGCATGACTAATTTCATCAAAACCCATCAGCTAGTTTTATATATATATATATATATATATATATATATATATATATATATATATATATAGAATAGTTGAACTTGACTTTTGACCTACACCTTGACCTATATGATGTTTCTCAAAATGTATTTTCTTTCTTTTCATTTAAGGTGCAACTATCTCACCAAAGTGTGTGCAGTTTGCATGAAAATTAAATAAATTTGCATATTGACCTTATATTTGACCTTGACCTTTCGTATGGAATTGAATAGTTTCTTGTATGACCTTGGCCTAGGTATTCCGAATATTCATGGTAAGCTTAGTGAGAATCTAACTGTTATTATAAGAAATAGTAGTACAACAGTTATTTTGACCTTTGACCTTGACCTTTGACCTCACCCTCTAGAATATTTATTTCAAATTTAGTCAATGAGATATCGAGGGTACCAGTAACTTGTATAGTGAAAATGGAGAAATTAGAGTAAAAACTAAAACACATGAAATATTGACCTTATTTTTAACCTTGACATTTGACCTTAACCTATTAGTTAAATTGAATTCTTCTTTTTGACTGACCTTCGCATTGACCAAATGTATATACTTGTGAAATTTGATGAAAATCCATCGAACGGTCTAGGAGGAGTTACGGGACGGACGACGACAACGACGACAGACGATGACGACAGACAAGCTGAATTATGGTGCACAGTATACGGGCGGGATCTGTGTGCGCAATACCACTCTGCTTCGCAGAGTTGATAATGTTATAGATATTTATGGCAACAATAACATGGTCGTTAGCAATAGAAGATGTGTAATGGGGATATGATGCCATACTATTGGGCTCGTCATAGTAATCCTCATTATATCTCGGTCTCTCGTATAAGATAATTATCTATCTATCTATCTATTGCCTGACGCCGTGATCCCCGAAGGGGTGGCCACGAACGAACCGCCCCCATGCACCTCTGTCCCCAGTCAGTCGACGCCCCTCCCCCCAACCAGCACCGCCTTCGTTCATGTAGTTCCTCACTCCATCCTTCCACCTCATATTCGGTCTACCTCTCCCCCTCTGTCCCTCCACCTCGCTCTCGTACACCCTCTTAGTCATTCTCTCGCTTTCCATACGTTCCATATGGACGAACCATCTCAAGTTGTTCCTTTTCACACTTTCCAGCACATCTACCTCCACACCACACCTCCTTCTTTCTTAGAGAATTATGATAATGTTATATCAGAGCAGGGATGTAATATCGCTTATTGTGAGGCTGTATGTGAACTCTTGATCTGATTGATGGTGCCCTAAATACAATCCAGTACGATTTATCGGGAATCAATTTGATCCGCTTAGAAAGAATCCTTCTGTATGTATATTGTCCTTTGATCACCTTACACATTGAAGGTATATCACTCTCTAGCAGCCGATTTCCTGTCACGAAAATGCGGATTAAATTCCTTGTGTATCAATGTATGTAATATTAGTTTTGCTATATATCATAATTGACAATACTCCCATTATCAACTCTGCGAAGCAGAGTGGTATCGCGCACACAGATCCCGCCGATATACTGTGCACCATCAGTCGGCATGTCTGTCGTCGACGTCCGTCGTCGTCGTCGTCCGTCGTCGTCCATCCGGAAACTCCTCCTAGACCGTTCGATGGATTTTCACCAAATTTCACAGGTATATTCATTTGGTCAATGCAAAGGTCAGTCAAAAATAATTTTTCAATTTAACTTAAAGGTTAAGGTCGAAGGTCAAGGTTAAAAATAAGGGCAATATTTCATGGGTCTCAGTTTTTACTCAAATTTCTTCATTTTCACTATACAAGTTACTGGTAACCTCGATATCTTATTGACCAAATTTTTGATAAATAATTTGAAGGGTAAGGTCAAAGGTCAAGGTCAAAGGTCAAAATATTTGTTTTACTAGTATTTCTTATATTTATTGTTAGATTCTCATTAGACTTACCATGTATATTCGGAATACTTAGGACAAGGTCATACAAGAAACTATACAATTCCATATGAAAGGTCAAGTTCACAGGTCAAGGTCAAATAAAAGGTCAATATGGTAATATCATTACTTTTCATGCAAACTTCACAAAATTTGGCGATATAGTTGTACTTTAAATGAAAAGGAAAATAATACATTTTGAGACGCATATTATGAAGGTCAAGTTCAAGGTCAAAGATCAAGGTCAACTATTCTATAACTATATATGAAACTAACTGATGGGTTTCAATGAAATTAGTAATGCATATTTGATTTTCCGGGGCAATGTCTATGAAAAATGTGTTTATTCTTACATAAAGGTCAAGGTTACAGGTCAAGGTGAAATGTCAACTTATACTATTTATTTTTAGTTTTTATTCAATTGTCTTCATTTTCACTATACAAGTTACTGGTAACCTTGATATCATATTGCACACATTTTAGTTAAATATTCAAAAGGGTGAAGTCAAAGTTCAAGGTCGAAGGTCAAAATAGTTGTTTTACTAGTATTTCTTATACTAACTGTTAGATTCTAAGTAGGCTTACCATGTATATTCGGGATACCTAGGCCAAGGTCATACAATAAACTATTATATTCCATATGAAAGGTCAAGGTCACAGGTCAAGGTCAAATCAAAGGTCAATATGCTATTTTCTTTACTTTTCGTGCAAACTTCACATTTGGTGAGATAGCTGCACTTTAAGTGAAAAGGAAAATAATAAATGTTGAGACATATAAAGGTCAAAGGTCAAGGTCAACTATTCTATTAATATATATGAAACTAACTGATGGGTTTTAATGAAATTAGGCATGCTTACTTGATTTGCATGGGCAATTTCAATGCAAACAAAAAAGTACTCCTACATAGGACCTAATGGTCACAGATCAAGTTCAATGGTCAACTTTTATTATTTATTAAAAACGATTACTCAAATTTTAGAAAACTGGCTGTGTTACGGCATATAACTTAAATATTATACAGTATATCTCAAATTTCACATAAATATTGTAATAGTTTAGGTCAGAGGTCAAGGTCAAAATAAGAGTATTTATCATTTTCCCTAAACTCCTCCTTGACTGTTTAATGTATTGTCATAAACTTATACAGGCAAATTCAGTTGGTCAATGCGACAACCATCCAAATATATGTATTTTCCTTTAATCAAAGGTTAAAGGTCATGGTCACAGTATATACTCACTATTTGTAATCAATAAGTTTTTATACGAATTACACCATATTCATAATGCTAGTTAATACGAACATTGCTGTTAAGCTAACTAAATCCTTGATAAGAAATTCTAAGGTCGAAGGTCAAGGTTAAAGGTAGATATATGATTTTTACTAGTAATTCTTATGTAATGTAAGATTCTCATTAGGCATATGCATATTCAGAATGCCTAGAGCAAGGTCATACAAGAATAAACATAATTCCATTTGATAGGTCAAGGTCACAGGTCAACGTCAAATATAAGGTCAATATGCTCACAAAATTCGTTGAGACAGTTTATTCTTTAAGGGATAATATAAATGTTAAATTTTCAGACATCATGAAGGTCAAAAGTCAAGGTCAACTATTCCTTTAATACCTCTGAAACTAACTGATGATCTTGAATTAAATTTGACACACTTATTTGATCTTCTAGGGTTACATCAAAGCAAAAAAAAATATAATCCTACATAAAGGTCTAGGACACAGGCCAAGGTCATAAGTTTAACCAGCATAAAACTACTCAACTTTCGATAAGCTGATGACTGTTAGTTGCATTTTACTTAAATAACATATATTTCATATATATATATATATATATATAATAATAATACTTAAGGTTAAAGGTCAAGGTCAAAGAACAAAAGAAGAGTGTTGATAATTGTCTTTAAACTCTTCCTAGACTGTTTAACCCTTTGTGTACCGGTGACGTATTTTTTATTGTATTCTAGCTATAATTTGACAATTTTGTGGAGCTTATGAAGGATCTGTGGTAGTAAAAAGGGTTAAGATAGTTAAAAGCCTGCTAATTTTATGGAGGCCCTTCATAAACTAAATACAATCGTCTTAGTATCCAGTATGAAATGAAACCGACGGAACTGTTCTGAACGGGTTACGTATGGTCACCAAAATTTGCTAGCAAATTTGGTTTGTCAATGCAACGATTGTCCAAATGTTGTGTTTTGTTATTCAAAGGTCAAGGTGAATGGTAAAGTCATAGATTGTGGTCATTATTTCTTTCTTATATATATTTTAAATTTGATTCACACCATATTCAAAATACTACAAAATAGAGTTACACTGACCTTATTATAGATAAATATTAAAATGGTTGAGAGTCAATGTGATCATAAATGTAATTATATATATATACTCCCTGCCAGACATGAACCACCAACAGTCAGGACAAGACTAGTGTCCATGCTTTAATCCACTGCACACAAGTATCTTCTATCACGCTGTGGTATAGTGGATTAAAGTATGGGCACTTGTTCTGACTGTTAGTGGTTCAAGTCCGGCTGTGAGTATAAAAAGCATTTAGTAGCATATGTGTATTTGTGATATATATATATATATATATATATATATATATATATATATATATATAATATATATATATATATATATATAAATGTATATATATATATATATATATATATATATATACATATACTGTATAATTTATATATATATATATATATATATACTGTATAATATATACCGTACTGTATATAAACCGAGTTTACTAAGATATTCAATACTACTTGCAGAATTATAGGTCGCAGAGTTCCGTATGCATTTTTTTTGTTTTTTGTTAATGCGAAAACTGCACACCTACTTTATTTCGATCGAATCATAGCTCGGTACGAAAATAGAGACATGCTGATTTCTTACCCAGTTTAAGTTTTTGTTATGGATTGTTGTCGACGTGCACGTCATATCCTGTATATCAACGGTTAGAGTTACTGTCGCTGACACACACACACACACACACACACACACATATATACACACACAAACACATAGGTACACTACTAATCAGCACATACTGTATAGTTTGGGAGCAGTATCTTGGTGGGTGGGACACACAGGTTTGTCAGTGAATAATGACGTGACTCATGACTGATGCAAGACCAATGGTCATGTCCAGAGCTACGTGGGATAGGAAGAGCTGGACATGGAGACTGGCTCAGAGGAACCATTGGTTGTGGAATCAGAGGGTGATTGCGGTTACAAGGTGTCATGACAGGGTAATATTTATTGAATGATTGTGTTTCCTTGTTATTATTGATATTTGGTAGTTTATGTGCGTGTAATTGCTTGTGAATATGTGGACGTGTGTGTATCTGCAAACACGTATGTGTACATGAGAGAGAGAGAGAGCGTTAAACCACACGGCTACTGCATATTCACCACGAGTCGGCATGCAGACAGAATAACCCTTCAGTATATAGGTACTGGACAACTGTCCATTATACTGTATATCACTGTCAACCCTCTAGGCAACAGTCACACACATTATATGCATTGATACACAAACTTACATACATACATACTGTACATACTGTACACAAATCCATATCAGATAGTGATCCAAAAAGAAGTAGGGATTTGCAGCGATGTCCTTAAGGCTTACCATAGCCAAGCTTAATGCATTGGTTAGCCAAATAATTATGTATTGTGAATGACCACGAACAGTAATATACTGTATATTGCATTAATATCCTTTAAATAGTATATCATATTGTAGCAGATACCAAGCTGTGGTACAAGCAGCTAATCCAATATTTAAGGACAACCGGTTACTATAAACACTCTTACTGATGCTGTGATGGTGAACATAACGAATATTGTAGTAGTACATATAGTGGTAGTACCTTATTTATAGTCGTACTACAGATCCATTAATACCCCTGGACATTGTGTACCATAAACCTACACCATCATAAGTCTGGGACCATCCTGTCATATATTGACACCGGTCATAAATATCCACTTCTTCTGTCGTCCATCTTATTCTGAGTTGCTATTTCCTGTTCTGTCTCGTTCCTGTTTTAGCTTTTCCTACCTCTATCGATTTGTATATCTTTCTTTATCTTGGGGTTCATATATTTAGTTTATTCTACAGTTTGTATCTCTTAATCATCATGGTTGTTTCGTTACCTTCTGGTTAATATGTTACTGTATAATCCATATTTTGTCTATGTATTTTGCTTCATTATTACACACGATCTCCATCCCCGCCTCCCCCCCCCCCTCTCTCTCTCTCTCTCTCTCTCTCTCTCTCTCTCTCTCTCTCTCTCTCTCTCTCTCTCTCTCTCTCTCTCTCTCCAACACAGCACGATACATAAATCAGCCGTGGTTTATTCCTCAAGCTCCAACCAGTCACCTGAACGTGTAGCTCTCTGATGGATGGCGTGTGTGTGTGTGTGTGTGTGTGCGTGTGTGGTACAGGAACTGGCCAATACACCCTCTAATACAAAGCCTTATCCCAAAATAATGTTCCGAATTCTTTAAATGAAATGTGCATCTAGGATACAACGACCAGAGGGATATAAGGCAGTAATATATTTTGAGTATATGACCCTAAAGGCGAATTCAAAGCAAATGATGATTAGGAAATATCATCGTATGACAATTGACAAAGAAAATAGGTCTTTACAATTCAACTTATAGCTAGCTGCATTTACCAATATCGTTTACCAATATTTCAGCCAGGGCAAAGCAATTATTGTACACGATTTAAGTAAAGTTATCTTATTTACATATTATATAATCTCCATTTCTGATATCAACATGGCATAAGTTGAACTAAATATAACATACTATCACCAGATAACTAACACCTACCTTTTCAATAACAGAGGTTTCCACCTGTGTAACTACGACACGTTCCACACATGCCAAGCGTAGTACCGATCAAGCCATCTGGGGGTTAATGGACATTTGTTATTAGAAATGCTATCATTGAAATGATAATGGTTTCCCTACTCTATTGATTTTCAATTCATGTCCATTGTTAAGCTCGGCAATTTAAAAATAATGTGTTTTATATATTATATATACGTGTTTATCTGTTAACATCATTAGGAAAAACATGAAACGGTTTCCAATAACAGCTACCACCGTTTTGTTATATATTCATAATCGAGGTCGTTGGCAGGCGATCTATTTTTCATAAATATTCCCTCTGCAACGATTTATTTCTTATCCATATTCCCTCTGCAACGATACATTTGTTATCAATATTCCCTCTGTAACGATCTATTTTTATCCATACTCCCTCTGCAACGATCTATTTTTTATCCATACTCCCTCTGCAACGATATATTGTTTATCCATACTCCCTCAATAACGATCTATTTGTTATCAATATTCCCTCAGCAAATGGTATTGAACTGTGTGTTATTTAGTGTAAGTCATTATGTTATCAATGTTTGGTATCCACTAGTGAATACATTCCCGGTGATCTTTGTCACTGGGACATCAGACGGATGAGTTGGTTTATTTGGAAGGGCATTCATTACTTTAGGTTCGTATGGCAATGGGTTTCCGTTCTACCTATATTATAACATATTTAACCCTTCCAATACGGGTGACGGTATCTAAGCTAAATTCAGCCATATTTATAGAATTTTATTTGGTTTGGGAATTATCTGGGATAGTTAAAAAGTTAGCAGAGATAGTGTTTTTGCTATATTTCTCGAGGTCCTTAACAAGCTGAATAAATAGATTAATAGTAGCCAGAATATAATGAATCGGCCATCACTGGAACAAAAATGGTTATATAATACCTCTAGCATTGTACAGTACATAGTGATAAGTACCTGGAGAATAATAGAGGTTAATGTTTGTTTGACAGTATAGCTGTGGCCATAAGGCCACATATATTTACATATTTGTTTATTATTTAGTGTCCTCGCTAGACTTCCATAAAAAATAACCCCTAGATCCCCCTTCGAGATAAGTTTGTATATTTTTCGTCAGAAAAATGTCCCGGCCGAAGGCCGATTCCTTCTACAATTACAGGTTTGCTATCGCTCACCAGTAAATAATTGAAAGGTCCTAATATTGACAAAGACATTCGGTGAAAGGTCTGGAAATCGCCAAACTAATGGAACGAACGTCTTACAATCTCATAACTAATTGAGTTAAACTTGAGGCAGAAGGTATTCCAGAAAAAGCAACCATACCACTTTAACCATTGATTAGTGACACACAGTAACTAAATATTTGTGGCTCAACCAACTCCTCAGAATATTGTGTAACTATATAATTGTTCCAGTAAATATTCCACAGATATTTCTAGCTTAGACTATTCCTTAACCCTTTATGTACCAATGCCCTCTGTTTAACTTTTTCTGGCTATTATTAGACAATCTCATTCAGTTTACAAAGGGCCTCTAGCATTTATCAGACTTCGAACAATCTTACTTAACCCATTTTACTACCACAGACTGCATACAATTATTATTGGTGCCATATCGGTGCCTCTGGTGTCATTAGCCTCTATTTTCATTCAATCATGCCCATGTCCATAACAAACATTCTGCAGTACAAGTATTGGATAATATTAATAAAGGTACTGGATACTATTAATACGGGTACTGGATACTATTAATACAGGTACTAGATACTATTATTACAGGTACTGGATACTATTAATACGGGTACTGGATTATCTGGATACTATTAATACGAGTACTGGATACTATTAACATGGGTACTGGATACTATTAATATCTGTACTGGATACTATTTATATGGGTACTGGATACTAAAAATATAAGTACCGGATACTATTAACACCTTACGAGCGGCCTATGCGGTTTATTTATATGTACCGCCCAGCGGGGTGTTTTTAGCCAAAATAGGGCTGTTTACGTGATCATTTTCATGCCTAAATAAGACCCAGAACGTAAAACAAGTACCTATCCCTGAAAGGGCATAAACAGACCTTTCGAATGACACCATAACGATCCTTTTATGATGGCTAGTTTTCTTGCAATAACCGTGCAACGCGAGTGCAAAAAGCATGTAATTCGGTACTTTCCCCATATAATTCAGTATGTAGCGAGTGAGAGAGGGAGGAGGGAGCTGAGATTCGTGTCAGTAGGTTCGCCGCGGTGGTCTGGAGCAGTCATACGCTCGCTAGTCTCCTGCCACCACTTGTCTCTCTCTCTCAGCAACATTACGTGCTGAAATTGCCACTCGACCTATGTCGAGCGCCGCCACATAGTCCAGCTTTATTTAACTCGACTTATGTGGTGAGCCGCTAATTAAGGGTTAATATGGGTACTGGATACTATTAACCCCCTCCGACTCATATGACGCGATCGCGTCATGTCGCGGTTCCGCCCAACTATTCATATGATGCGATCGCGTCATATGAACCTATCTTAACCCTTCTTTGGCGGGTCCCAACTTAAGTCCGTTAGAGAACCAAGGCCTTGGACTTAAGTCCAATGCGATTTTGAGCACATAATCGGCTCTGAGAGAGAGTCCATGCGATGGGAGGAGCGCTGGCGGGCTCTGACCCTTCAGCGTGGACATAGTCCCGCCTTTGACACCACCACCACATGTCTCCACCTCCCTGGTCCCGCGATACTGGGAAAAAACTGAGGAAATTACTGTATTTTAGGGTTTTTTCCCTTCGTATTGCAACATCGTTACAAGAGAACCCGTGGTCGTACAAGGATGGTTCAGGTGTCATTGGAAAGCTAAATTATCGCCCTTTCACGGATACATATTTGTATTACGCTCTGGGTCTTCTTTATGCATGAAAAAGAGCATGGAATGAAGCTCATTTAGGGTAAATCTGCCCGCTTAGCAGGTAGTAGCATTACAAAACTAGCCGCTCGGGAGGTGTTAATATCTCTCTAATAAGTTATATGACGCTCTAGCGTCATTTAGGCCTCAGTAAGTTAGGTAAGTTCGATCAGAATCTGTCTAATGGTGGCAACCCCAAGTTCCTCCTACTTCTAATGGTCCCTCAGTGAGATTTTGACTGTTGTGGGGATAATACCGTGCAGTCGGCCTCCTCGTTAGTAAGTTAACTATTTCAGTCTGAGGGGATTAATATGGGTACTGGATACTATTAACACGGGTACTGGATACTAATAATATCAGTACTGGATACTATTAATATGGGTACTGGATACTATTAATACGGGTACTGGATACTACTAATGTGGGTACTGGATAATATTAATGTGTGTACTGGATACTCCTAATATGGGTACTGGATACTATTAATACGGGTGCTGGATTCTATTAATACGGGTACAAGATACTATTAATACAGGTACTGGATGCTATTAATACTGGTACTGGATACTATTAATACGGGTACTGGATGTTGTACTTAAACTTAAATTCACTGTTTTACTAGGTTTGGAATAATTTGACAGTTGTTTAGAAGTTTGCATTTTTATTTAACATACTCCCATGGTAACCGTAATTCCCATAGCAATTAATTCTCTGTTCGGGTCAAAATTAGTTCAAGCTATTATTTGAATACCTACGACGGCCCACTATAGTTTGCACTTCAGAATTATTACATTCCCATTCGAGCCAAAGGCACATCATTATCTTCACAATGGCTGACAAACTATATCACTCATTATGTCCTTAAATCACCTTAACAATATTAGGACCGAGGATTTTACCAATATGTTCTCACCTCACCATGACAATATCAGAAACACTTATTCCTTTACATGCGATCAAATCACCTTAATCATAATAGACACGAATAATAAATCCTTAGATATTTACATCACCATGACCGTACTAATAATCAATTATTATTTCCGCGTTCTTAAATTCTCTTTGCAATATTGTACACAATTACTAAATCACCAGGTATTTATGTCACCTTTACAATATCAGAACAAAATGACTAAATCAACAGGTATTTACGTCACCTTTGCAATATTAGAACGCTATGTCCTTCAGGTCAATCTAACAAGGTTACAAACTAATATTCAATTAATGACCTCCTTAAAACTAGTTGGCTAGATACTTACTCGCAATTGAAAGCATGCTGTCGACGAGGTGAATATCTAATTAATATTGGCTGTTTCCTTATAACAAAATGATAATTTCATGGGTATTGAATGAAGCCCTTCTCTAACTATTCCTTCAGCTAGGTCTAACCAACTCTGCAAATGTTAAACCCCTGAAAGCTGCTCCGGTAAACACCGTTTTCTCAATTACCTGGGGATTATCAATTATTTCCCTTTAAAACATTATTTCAGAGAACTCTCACTTAATTAATACTGAATATATCTTTGCTTAATATCCTATAAGATCCTGTACTATTGCGAGCTGGCTGGCGGGGTTCCTTTACAAACAATAACAGATGTATCTCTTAACACTTCATCTCTTTATTTCATCATTTGTCTAATCAGTTTCTCTTTGGTTGTTCAATAAGAACTCATAGATTTTATTCATGGAACACACTGCCCGTTCTAGTAGACAGAAGATATCTTCTTTATCTTTTCTTCACTTCAAAGCTGGCTAACCCCTCAGGCCCCTCTTCTCGGTACCATCTACCAACAGGTGACACTCTTGTATCGCTTGGCTTATTATGTGAAGGCTAGCGATGTGTCGGCAGGCATCGGGATATTGTAGGTGTATCTGTGCCAAGGGTGGGTGATGTACTAGGTCCCGGCCCGTCTTGTGTTCAGTAGAGCTCGGCTGCTGGAGGACAGGAACAGGCTTATATATCTCCCCATGTGTGCCAAGGTGACCAAAGGGGGTGTGTCTAAAAAGAGCGCTGGTATGTGGTCCAGGCAGGTGCCTGTGGTAGAGTGTGTCCTGTAAGATAAGATAAGATGGCTGAAGTAAAGATTGAACAAATATTTTAACCATTAATTGGAGGGGTTACTAGGGGGTACTGGATTTGAAGTTTCGTTGGTGGATTGTTGGGGGAGGGGGGGGGGGGCATTTACATGGGAGATGTTGGTGTAGAAGAAATAGAAGTATAGTAGGAGAATTTTTACAGTTATCTGGCTCAACCGATATACTTCTTTGTTGAATTATTATGATCGTTAGCCCCCTATGTTTTTCCTGTAAATACCCACTGCAAGACTTTTATTGTAGCACCCAGTTATTATATTAATTAAATACTTAAAATTAGAGTTCATTAAAACTTTTATTATTTAAAAAAATTTCCTAGTTAAAAACTTATGAGTAGATGGAGTGCACTATAATGAGCAGGGAGGAGGTGGTCTTCTGACCGTCGCGGGAAGAAGTCCAGCGACCTCGGTCATGCCCATCCACAGCGGCACTGGCACTTGCCTACGAGTGGTTCAGCCTAACCCAGGAAGTCTGATGGTAGTCTAAGACACCACATTTGTTTGGGTTATCTCAGACCACTCATCTACCCCCGATAGCTTGGGAGAGGCCTAGTCAAACGGTGGGGCCGCCGCGCACTGTCCGCTTGACTCCCTCCCACCCCCCAACCCACTCCCCATATCAAGAAAAGGTTAATGTTATTCTGGTTGGAGCAGCCGCCTTGGTGGCTGCCCCACACAGCACATCCTAGTATGTGTGTATTGATTAAAAAGCTGGTAGGTTAGCGTTGGTTGGGACAGCCACCTTGGTGGCTGCTTCACACAACACATCTTAGTATGTCTATATTTATTCAAAAGCTGGTAGGTTAGCGCTGGTTGGGGCAGCCACCTTGGTGGCTGCCCCACACAGCACTTCTTAGTATGTATTTATTGATTCAAATGCTGGTAAGTTAGTGCTGATTGGGGCAGCCACCTTGGTGGCTGCCACAGCACATCTTAGTATGTATATATTGGTTCAAAAGTTGATAGGTTAACTATCTCCCTACTACTCCTCAAAGTATAGGGAGACTGTCTGTGAAGATCAGGATTTGGTGTTATTAGTTGTATTTGGGTACCTATGTCCATATTAGTTGTTTTGTCCCATATTCGTGATGCTTGTTCGTATAGCAGCGTATTAATTGCTGGTAAATTTGATAAAATATGCAGTTCTTCGTTTGTTACCAGATCTGGATATCTGAGATCATGTATATATCTTAATGCTATATTTTGAATAATCTGTAGTCTTTTCATGTTTGTTTTTCTTAAGGCAACAAGTGGTACTGGAGGATATGTGAGGACTGATCTTACTAGTGATAGGTACAGATTTTCTTTAGTTTTTGGCGATGAGTTGCGAAATTGTGATAGGTCAGATAGTATAATTTTAGTTCTATTTATCTTTTCAGTTATAAAGGGTAAATAGGCGGTTTTGGATATTTTCAATCCTAACACCACACCATCCATTGCATATTCGATTATGTTGTTACCTATTTCCAGTGGTGGATATATTTGTTTTCCTAAGTGGATTATTTTAATTTTTTGTGTGTTGGTTTTTATATTCCATTTGTATTCAAATTTATTAATAGATTCTATTGCTCTTTTTATGTTCCTAATTGCCATATTCTTTGATTTGCCCGGTGTCATTACTATCTGGGTTATATCATCGGCAAATATCACATGTTCGCTCTTTGGGATTGGTTCAGGTAAGTCTGAGGTATATATTGCGTATAGTGTTGGCGAAAGGCAGCCTCCCTGGGGTACACCACTCAATAGGGGAAATTCCGGTCCTGTATAGTTCTTTATACCAATTCTAGCAAACCTGTTCGTAAAGTAGTTACATAACATTTTCTCAAGTAATGGTGGTAGGTTTAAAAAAAAATGTTTTTATACTGTAGTCCTTTATGCCACACTTTGTCAAAAGCCTTTGACACATCTCTCATAACTACAGTTACTTGTTCGTTTCTTGCTTTTGCCCTGGAAATAATTTATGTAGTTAGTTATGGCTAAGGCTGTATGTGTTCCTCTACCTCTCCTAAACCCGTGTTGCCGAGGGTTTATTTGGTGATCAATCAAGGTTACTAGTCTATTGTTAATAATTTTTTCAAACACTGTTCACATGACATTCAGTAAAGAGATCGGTCTATAGTTGTTTATTGATGTTGCATCTTTATTGGGCATTGGAATACAAATATGTTTTGTTGTTTTGAAGGCATTAGGGAAATATCCTATTGCAAGACAAGCATTTAACATTTCTAGTAGTGATCTTATTGCATTTGGAGGTAAATTTATCAACATATTTTGTGTGATGCCATCGAGACCCGGTGTTTTCTCTTTAAAGCTTTTGATTGAGTGGAGGAGTTCACCATCAGTAATAGCTCCTATTTCTTGCAATCTTTCCATTTCTACTGTATGATAATGGTTTATTCTTTGCATATGTTCAGTAAGCCATGCATTTATATTAGTTTCATGTTCACCATCAAATTCCTCGTTCTCCTCTTCAGTAATCTGAAAGATCTGTGACCACTCTTCTAAATGCTTGCTCAATTTCTCTGTCCTCTTCAAGGTCTACACCGTTTTGGTCATTGATTTTGGTGGGTTGGAGAGGAGGTGTAATTATATATTTGGAAATGTTGAGAGTAAGAGACAGACTCGTAAATCACTTAGAGGAAAATAACATACTTAAAGATACTCAACACGGCTTTCGTAAAAAACGTTCCTGTTTAACAAACCTCTTAGACTTCTTCCACGATATCCTCAACCTCTACGATGAGAGTAAAGCTGTAGATATTATATACCTTGATTTTCAAAAGGCCTTTGGCAAAGTTCCCCACAAACGTTTACTGCTAAAACTAAAAGCGCATGGAATACAAGACGGTGTGTTGAAATGGATAGAAAATTGGCTCAGCGACAGAAAGCAAAGAGTAGTCATAAACGGTAAGGCATCTAAATGGACCAATGTAAGTAGCGGGGTACCCCAGGGATCGGTAGTAGGACCAATTATCTTTCTAATTTACATCAACGACATAGATGAGGGTCTCGCCTGTACAATCTCAAAATTTGCTGACGATACAAAAATTGCAAATAGCGTACTCTCAAAAAATCAAGTTGACGATATGCAACACAATCTAGATAAATTGTCACATTGGGCCCAAATTTGGCAAATGAGTTTCAATGCGGATAAATGTAAAGTACTACATATCGGATACCTAAATGAGAAAGCAAACTATTCGATGAATGGCACTCAGCTTAAGAATGTAAACAGAGAAACCGATCTGGGAGTAACAATATCGAGTAACCTAAAACCGAGTCAACAATGTTCAGAAGTTGTTAAGAAGGCAAACAAAATAATTGGCTTTATAGGCAGATCATTTGAGCATAAATCCAAAGACGTAATCCTAACCCTTTACAATTCCTTAGTCCGCCCTCTTCTGGAATGCTGCGTTCAATGCTGGTGCCCTTATTACCAAAAAGACATAAACAAGCTAGAATGAGTTCAACGTAGAGTTACCAAAATGATACCTAGCCTAAAGAACAAACCATACAAAGAGCGTCTTAGAGAATTAAATCTATTTCCTTTAACCCAGCGCAGATTAAGAGGTGACTTAATTCAAGTGTTCAAAATCATCAAAGGCATCGACAATATTAACTGTAGTAAGTACTTCACTATCGACCAATCTAATTACACGCGGGGAAACGGTTGCAAAATTATTGGTAAATCTTTTAACTCGCACGAATCTAAGAATTTCTTTTTCAATCGAGTTGTCAACTTGTGGAATGGGCTTCCCCGAGACGTTTTAGACTGCAGCACCGTTGATTCATTTAAATTCCGCCTAGACAAATATCTCGCATCAAACCCGCGACTGACTGCGTTTGTAAATGAATAACTTTATTTTATCCTCCCCTCAGTTACTAACCCATTTGTCCCCTACTAACTTCCTAGTCCTGCCACGTTAGTGGCAGGGCAGTAGTTCCCTTTCCAATGTGCCCTTACCCACTCTAAACCACTGTTTGGACACATGATCCTCAGTGTTTTGGAGGACAAGCAACCTAGAAGGGTCACTAGATCTGTTGTTGCTTGATTTCCTTTGTACTCCTTTGTAGTAGGTGGAAGAGGAGAGGGTCCGTGGAACAAACACACACACACACAATACATACAAAGACACACACACATATATATATATATATATATATATATATATATATATATTGAGAGAGAGAGATAGTGTACAAAGGAGTACAAAGTAAGTCAAGCAACACCAGGTCTAGTGACCCCTCTAGGCTGCTTGACCTCCAAAACACTGAGGACCAAGTATCCAAACAGTGGTTTAAAGTGCGTAAGGGAACATTGGAAAGGGAACTACTGCCCTGGAACTAATGTACGTGGCAGGATTAGGAAGCTAGTAAGGGACATATAGGTTAGTAACATAACACAGTTATAAGTGAGTTTTCGTATATTTGGGAAAAAGAGAGTAACGTCTTAGTAATATAATTATATACACAATAATCCTCGATGAATTTGAGGGAGGAATAAAATAAAGTTATTCATATACAAACACAATCAATCGCGGGTTTTATGCAAAATGTTTGTCTATGCGAAGTGTTACGACTGGGGTTTAAATATATCAGGGCTCTTATTCATTGGACTAGTAATGGCATAAATGCTACAACGGAAAGCGCTAGATCCAACCTCTGATGTATATTCCCAGTGAACAAAGAACACAAATACTCTCCAGAGTTCTATATGCAATAATAGGCTATCAAACTCTCAATAAATGTGCGTCTATTCTAGGCTTAATGTTATGTGAAAACAGCCTATTACTACCTATAACCGAAGGTGCTTGGTTATGGTATGCAAAGTAAGGTGGTAAGAGAAGTTACAGCTTACGTTACTTTAATCAATAAATGTCAGGCACTCCTGCATGAAAGAAAGTGCACTAAAGTCCTTCAACACTAACAAGGAATCTTCTTTAAATGTTAGATGCTATAAAGATGCTCGTATCGGAAATGGAACCCAAAAAGGCAGGCAGCGGAACAATGCTCGTGCAGGCTATGCGCACAAAAAGGCAGAATATATAATGCTGTCGGAGCCAAGAATATCCTAAACACTACAACAATAATAATCACCACGACAATGCAGTATTCCTATCAACAAAGAGAGCCTAAGTCGTTTGTGTCACCATACATCAAACTAGGCTGCGAAATGCTTGTGTAATCATAAATGGGTATGCATAAAAAGAGTAATTAGGTTAATATACTTAATGTCTACTGTGACTGATAAAGTCTAGCTAGAGTCAGTGATACGAGATACTGGTGCGCATGGCATGCCGCATAGCCTAGTGCAAATCTCAAGTCTGTGCGTCAAATATTACGTTATAGGGAAGGGTAGCTCTCTTGAGAAACCTTAATACCGAAGTATTAAGCGTTCTCCTGGCGTACCTCAAAGACAAACAACGAGCTTAGAACAGTGCAGAATGGTATAGGCAAAAAACCCTCATTCGTGCATGCTCTACTCTCAATGGCACACAGACTAGAATTTACTCAATCAACTCCAGTTCTCAGGTATGTCGTGCAGCTTTTTACTAAAGCCAGTACTCATAGGAAACAATACCTTATAATATCAGACCCCTAGTCTAGCATTATCTAATCCAGCAGAACACTAATAATTATAGGACGCGGTACTTAAACAATATAAATGCCAACCAATGCTTCGTGATCCACTTATCTTAACAACTAACATACATGGGTTATATCAGACCTTAACGCACAATACAACTGGCCAGCATGAAGCTGATTTTGCAGAGTTAACCAGAGGGGGTATAATATTAATAAAAAGGTGGTGAAAGATATGAAAAAACGAGAGAGGTAGGCAGAGGAAAAGATTCTCAGGTGCGGAGCGGAGGACAGGTAGCAAGGGAAAAAGATGGATGCGTTCTAGAAACCAGATCTGAGGGAGAGAGTGGCGAGGAACTGTATATATACTCGCACTAGCTCGAGGCGCGTGGGAAAAAAGCGGTTACAAGTCCTCTAGCCACTAGCAAGGGAGCTAGCAGCATGGTAAGGACCTCTCCCAACCAACCCCCACGAGGCAGCCAGCCGTGACGTCATCGAGCAGGACAAAAATACTGCGCGCTCCCTCTCACTCTGTTCTTCTCTCTCTCTCTCCCAGATCCCATCATTACTAGTTAATGATAAAACATATACTTTACAATTAAATATATAAAGCCTTGACATGGGTGAAAACAAAGAGCCTTTCTGGACTGCCCATGACACAAGCTTTCATATGAAATAAAGCACACTCTAATACATAAACTGTAGCCCCATCCACTGCCCTGGCGATCCTAGCGAGTCACTGTAGGACAAGCCATGCGGTTCTAACGGAGTGGTTAACGTCGCACCCCCCCCCAAGATTTTTCTCAGAGGTCCCAAGGCTCACAAAAATCTGATGGTTAGAACCCATACTATATCTCCACTTCCCATCACCCAGCGGCAGTAAAATATCTGGCACAGTTCTTCAACAAAACATTTTTCAAAATTATAACCCTCCCCAACACCATAGGTTAAATTATATGTAGTTATGCTCCTCAAGAGCGAGCTTCTCTAGCCCAGCATTCTGAGAGGAGTGCAACTCAGAATTACTGTTATAACATACTAAAAAAAATCAACTATCAGAGAAAGTTTTTATTTGATTTTTATGTTTATATAATTTGTTTATTTCGGCTGCACTATAGGGGCAAGCCTAGTTTTTTCTTCTATACCAAACGCTCAACTCCTGCTTTACGACCCAATACGCTGGGCTACAACCGCGAGCCAACAAGCACCAAGCGCAAAATACTATTGAAACTAAAGTAGGAGGCTACCTGTGTGTCAATCTACCCAGGATCATATACCCTTGAACGACCATCTGCAACCACGTTGTCACAACCGGCAATATGGCGTATGTCCAGGTTATATACCAATAACCTTAGTGACCACCTGGTCAGCCTCATATTCCGATTGTGAAACTGGTCCAAGAACTTGAGAGGGTGATGATCTGGGTAAACTACAACGACCGGACCATAGGCTGGAACATAGACCTCGAAATGCCCCAGCACAAGCACAACCGCCAGCAGCTCCTCCTCGACAACAGAGCAGCTCCCCTGGGCCGAATTGTACTTCTCCGAGCAGAAACTAACAGGATGCTCCAGCCCATCATCGTCCTTTTCCACAAGGACGGCACCAGCCCCCACACCACTAGCCTCCGTTGCTAGTTGGAAAGGTAGGCTAAAGTCAGGGGCCCTGAGGATCGGGTGAGTGCACAACAGGTGTTTTACTTCTCTAAACACCTTCTCACACTCAGGCGCCCATTTGAACTTCTTATCCTTCCAGTTATCCTCCACCTGAGCTTGACTTTCCCATTCTCCTTCTCCACCTTGACTGCTAAACGTCATCACAGGCACAGTGAGAGGCTCAGGGGGGTGCCTCCCATACTCCTTCATGGGATTAACATGACATAACTGATTGCGCTTCCGTCTGTCAGCAGTGGCTACCAAGTAAACCAGGTCCGATAGCTCCTCAACCACCCTATAAGGACCAGCGTACTACGCGGATAAGGGGTGACCTACAAGGGGCAGTAGAATCAACACCTCCTGACCCACGTGAAACTCCCTGAGTTCAATCTTGAGGTCGTATCTGTCCTTCCTGAGGGCCTGAGAGCTAGTCAGATTACGGCCAGCCAACTCCAGACTGCGCAACATCTGTTCTCGACTGTTGAGGACACACTTGAGCATAGAACAAGGTTTTTCTGCGCCCTCCCATACTTCTTCAACCATATGGAGAGGCCCTCTGACACGGTGTCCAAAGACGAGCTCATTAGGGCTGAATCCCAAACTCTCCCCAGGTACCTCCCACACAGCAAACAAAACACATGGCAGGACAAGATCCCAATCCCTCCCACTCTCAAACCAACAACAACGAAGCACAGATTTCAAGGCTGAGTGCCATCGCTCTAACACACCCTGGCTCTCCGAATGATACGCAGATGACACAACCCCAACAATCTCATGCTGCGGCATTGCTTGAACCAAGAGGCTAGAAGTGAAGTTGCGTCCCTGGACTGACTGAATCCCCTGCGGGTAACCATACCGGGAAAAATACACTAGCAAGCTTCGGACCACCGTCTTCGCCGACCCATTTCTCATAGGGCACGCGTCAGGGCACCTTGTTGCTACATCTCCCGACTGTGCATGACTGTCCTCCTTCAACTCTTTCATCTTTTTAAGCCCATCCTCTGCCTTTTCCACAACAGTTACTGGGTCTTCTTCAGACTCGATATTTGGTCCTAATACTGAGTCCCCGAGAAGGGCCGTTGATACTAAACTCTCAACTGCATCAACTTCCAACCCCTTCACGGTACCCTTCCTCCGCTGATCTAAAGATTGTTGACCAGAATGTGACTCCCTGGATGCAGGATCTCCGGTGACAACATACGCCATAGGCTGCCCCGGACACTTCTCAACCCACTCCTGCTCCTCCCTACTCACGTCGGCCGGCTTCTCGGCAACGACCAAGGGTGGGGCCTCAGAAGTAGGTCCCGCAAAGTCGTTGCCGAGAAGGAGGCCGACGCCCCCAACAGGTAACTTCTCCACAATTCCTACATCCAGGTCCCGAGTCACACCATCAACTTCCACCTTCATTCTTACAAGCGGGTATGACCTTGTCACATTAACTCCCTGAACCACAACCACCCGCGCCGTATTGACAGGTTTACCAGTGAAATTTCTCAACAGCGTTTGCGATGCCCCAGTGTCACGCAAAATTCTCACCTCATGTCTTCTACCCCCCCACTCCACACAACCGAGTCCCCTGTAGTCACTAAAGGCATCACGGACAGGGAATTAGCCTTCCGGATCCTTCTGCACTGGCAGTGTATTTACCTCGGAAGAAATGCCTCTAACAAACGCCGATGTCCTCTTGAACACTTCAATGCCGGGAGCAAAAGACACGGCTGCCGGAGGAGGTCGACTAGGGTACTCATTTGCCTTATGACCCTCCTGGTGGCAACTAAAACACATACATTTTGGTTTCGGCTTATACTGTGATGTAAAAGGCCCCTGACTTTTCACATACGGTGTGGTGTAAGGTTTGGATTCAGTTTTAGTTTCATGGCTCTTCTGTTTAAATGTGTCATTGTTCCGGGGAGGGGGAGGATAACGGTCCTTAGCACTTACATCGTACTTCTGTGAGGACCCGCAACCCCGAATCAATGACAGCCGTCGATCAGCCATTTCTGCTGCTTCGACTAGAGTTCTTGGGTTTTTCTCCTTCAAGTTCAAAGTTAGATCACCGCCCGTGCTCTTAAAGAACTGCTCCAACATTTATTAACTGCTTAATTTCATCAAATGTTGTGATCTTCTCAGATCGGAGCCAGTTCTCCATAGCATCGGACAAGTCCCGGGCGTGTTCCAAAAAGGTGCTATCTCTTCCCTTAGTTACACCCCGGAACTTCAAACGGTACGTTTCTGGTTGCAGTTCGTAAGCCCTCAGGACAGCCTCCTTGAGATCCTCGTACACAATACATAACTCCAAAGGTAACGCATCGTAGGCTTTAAGACCCTTGCCTATTAATCTAGAGGATACAAGTGCTGCCCATTTATTCTCTGGCCACTGGTGTTCCCGGCACTTCTTCTCAAAGCGTGCGAAAAATTCTGTAACACCACTCTCATCAAACACCGGAACCAGTTTTAATAAGTGCGAGAGAGATTGATCATGAGCACGGTTACAAGCCCCAATTCGCTGTCCCGTTGTCTCTACTCGCGACTTCTCTACGTCCCTGTCGGCACAGTACCTAGTCGACTCAGCTTGGATTTTTGCTAGCTCTATTTGCTGCTCACCTGCCCTGATAGCCTTTCTCTCTTCGATCTTAGCTAATTCGAGCTGAAGCAATAATTCTGGAGATAACCCTTGAGGAGGTGAAGGTGCTACAATGTTTGAAATTACCGGTGGTCCCCCCAGGGGTAACCCACCCTGCCAGTCACCACCCAACTGCGGAAGTGTACCCGGGGTCGGCAAACTACTGGGACGGCTGGGAGTCGAGTGTAGGGGAAGCATGGCCGAAGGGCTCTGAGCACTCAACCCATCTCGCTCACCAGTCACCTTGCCCAGTACACACGTTATCAAGTTATCCCTGGTCATGCTGCTAGTAACCGCATGACCGATAGCTGTGGTCAGGCATTGAAGACCGTACCGCTCCATACCCTCCAACCGCTCGGCAGTAACAGGCCATTGCAAAAATATCCTAGCATCCTCCTCACAGTTCACCTGATTAACCATATCATCATACTGCTGTTCCTCAGTTTCGACATTACGTACTGTGTCTCCATTCTCCTCTGATCCGGTATAAGACATGATGCTCACAAAAATTTCTCGCCACAATATTCAGAAAAGAAGTACCCCAAACTCTTATACCTCAATATACACACAAATTCTCAGAAATACTCAAGGGCTATAATATGTTGCGAAAAAAAATTATTCTTGCTGATCCCCGCAAAATATTCTCCAAAACAACAAATGTTCCCTGCTAATAAATGTAGGTTCACCAAATCCTAGGTAAGGTCGCCATTTGTTACGACTGGGGTTTAAATATATCAGGGCTCTTATTCATTGGACTAGTAATGGCATAAATGCTACAACGGAAAGCGTTAGATCCAACCTCTGATGTATATTCCCAGTGAACAAAGAACACAAATACTCTCCAGAGTTCTATATGCAATAATAGGCTATCATACTCTCAATAAATGTGCGTCTATTCTAGGCTTAATGTTATGTGAAAACAGCCTATTACTACCTATAACCGAAGGTGCTTGGTTATGGTATGCAAAGTAAGGTGGTAAGAGAAGTTACAGCTTACGTTACTTTAATCAATAAATGTCAGGTACTCCTGCATGAAAGAAAGTGCACTAAAGTCTTTCAACACTAACAAGGAATCTTCTTTAAATGTTAGATGCTATAAAGATGCTCGTATCGGAAATGGAACCCAAAAAGGCAGGCAGCGGAACAATGCTAGTGCAGGCTATGCACACAAAAAGGCAGAATATATAATGCCGTCGGAGCCAAGAATATCCTAAACACTACAACAATAATAATCGCCACGACAATGCAGTATTCCTATCAACAAAAAGAGCCTAAGTCGTTTGTGTCTCCATACATCAAACTAGGCTGCGAAATGCTTGTGTAATCATAAATGGGTATGCATAAAAAGAGTAATTAGGTTAATATACTTGATTAAATAACACTGTATGAATATTCCCATATTCAAAATATGTTACAGGGGGACAATGCCTAGTGAGTTCACTGCTCAATAGGTGGCGTTGTGAGAGTGAGGGTCTGAGTCTGGAGGGTGAGACGGTGAAGCGCTTGAGCGAAGCAACCAGCCGCTTCAGAGATGGAGCTGCTTCGAGCCATGATGGATGCTTCACATGTCTCACTCCCCAGACTGGAACAAGACCTCACGGGCTTCACCGTGTTGAGCGGTAGAATGTACAGGCTCTCAGCCTATGCCCGAGAGGGAGTAGTTGGAATATAGAAAAAAAAAAAAAAAAAAAAAAAAAAAATGTCTACTGTGACTGATAAAGTCTAGCTAGAGTCAATGATACGAGATACTGGTGCGCATGGCATGCCGCATAGCCTAGTGCAAATCTCAAGTCTGTGCGTCAAATATTACGTTATAGGGAAGGGTAGCTCTCTTGAGAAACCTTAATACCGAAGTATTAAGCGTTCTCCTGGCGTACCTCAAAGACAAACAACGAGCTTAGAACAGTGCAGAATGGTATAGGCAAAAAACCCTCATTCGTGCATGCTCTACTCTCAATGGCACACAGACTAGAATTTACTCAATCAACTCCAGTTCTCAGGTATGTCGTGCAGCTTTTTACTAAAGCCAGCACTCATAGGAAACAATACCTTATAATATCAGACCCCTAGTCTAGCATTATCTAATCCAGCAGAACACTAATAATTATAGGACGCGGTACTTAAACAATATAAATGCCAACCAATGCTTCGTGATCCACTTATCTTAACAACTAACATACATGGGTTATATCAGACCTTAACGCACAATACAACTGGCCAGCATGAAGCTGATTTTGCAGAGTTAACCAGAGGGGGTATAATATTAATAAAAAGGTGGTGAAAGATATGAAAAAAGAGAGAGATAGGCAGAGGAAAAGATTCTCAGGTGCGGAGCGGGGAACAGGTAGCAAGGGAAAAAGATGGATGCGTTCTAGAAACCAGATCTGAGGGAGAGAGTGGCGAGGAACTGTATATATACTCGCACTAGCTCGAGGCGCGTGGGGAAAAAGCGGTTACAAGTCCTCTAGCCACTAGCAAGGGAGCTAGCAGCATGGTAAGGACCTCTCCCAACCAACCCCCACGAGGCAGCCAGCCGTGACGTCATCGAGCGGGACAAAAACACTGCGCGCTCCCTCTCACTCTGTTCTACTCTCTCTCTCTCTCCCAGATCCCATCATTACTAGTTAATGATAAAACATATACTTTACAATTAAATATATAAAGCCTTGACATGGGTGAAAACAAAGAGCCTTTCTGGACTGCCCATGACACGAGCTTTCATAGGAAATAAAGCACACTCTAATACATAAACTGTAGCCCCATCCACTGCCCTGGCAATCCTAGCGAGTCACTGTAGGACAAGCCATGCGGTTCTAACGGAGTGGTTAACGTCACATAAGTTTAAAAGAATCAACGGTGCTGCAGTCTATAAAGTCACAAGTTGACAACTTGATTGAAGAAGAAACTCTGGTAGTCATGTGAGTTAAAAGATTTACCAATAATTTTGCAACCGTTTCCCTGCGTGTAATTAGATTAGTCGAAAGTGAAGTACTTACTACAGTTCATATTGTCGATGCCTTTGATGATTTTGAACACTTGAATTAAGTCGCCTCTTAATCTGAGCTGGGTTAAAGGAAATACATTTAATTCTCTAAGACACTCCTCGTATGGTTTGTTCTTTAGGTTAGGTATCATTTTGGTAACTCTACGTTGAACTCTTTCTAGCTTGTCTATATCTTTTTGGTAATAAGGGCACCAGAATTGAACGCAGTATTCCAGAAGAGGGCGGACTAAGGAATTGTAAAGAGGTAGGATAACTTCTTTGAATTTATGCTCAAATGACCTACCTATAAAACCAAATATTTTGTTTGCCTTCTTAACAACTTCTGAACATCGTTGACTCGGTTTTAGGTTATTCGATATTGTTACTCCTAGATCGGTTTCTCTGTCTACAATCTTAAGCTGAGTGCCATTCATCGACTAGTTTGCTTTCTCATTTTGGTATCCGATATGTAGTACTTTACATGTATCCGCATTGAAACTCGTTTGCCAATTTTGGGCCCATAGCCAATTTTGAGAGAGAGAGAGAGATTTAAATTACACTAGATAAAGAAAGTGTGTATATGAGCTCATATTTATACCTCTGATGTTGAATACTCCAATGGTGGTTATAATAAAGTAGTCATTGTTGAAATTATTGGGCGTGAGAGTTGCTACACACATTATTCTAGCGGCAACTTTCAGACAATGTTGTAAATATTTGTATGTGGATGTGATAACAACTCTCAGTTGAAATACATCTAAGATGGTAGGGATAACAATTGATAATCAAAATTAAAAATATAGTACTAAATGCCCGACCCGTCCCTGCTACATACTGTATCTATGGTACAGACATACACACACGCACGCTCAGAAACAAATCTCTCTCTCTCTCTCTCTCTCTCTCTCCATCAACTCACACCACACACCGTCATTCACTCTCCGCATATTAATAACTTCCTTATTAAAACACCTGGCTCGTAGTTTACTTTAGACTTTAATGTGTGTGTGTGTGTGTGCTTGCGCGCCAAGGTAGTAAGTAATGCAAGAGTAAACTTGTCTTAAGTGTGTATAATGTGCTTGAATTGAACTGCATACTTCTCCCTGAGTGTGGGTGCGAGTATGTGTAAGCGAAGGTTATGACCGTTATTTAAGACGCCTTTTACGAGAATAACATTAATTAAACTGTTGATTATAGAGAGTCCGGCCCCAACATAGTGGTGGGAACACAATGTTAATATGTTGCTCGCTGATGGTACCACAACACCACATGATACTATACACAACAACAGTGGAACATATGTGCAGAAGAGAGGAGAGGAGAGGAGAGGGGGGGGGGGGATAAGAAGAGAGGAACAGAGAAGAACATTATGAGAGGAGAGGAGAGATAATTAAGATGATGGATGTAATTGTTAGGAGAGGAGAAAGAAACAGAAAACAAAAATAGAGGAAAAGTGAAACCGGATAAACAGGAGCAGTTTGATTAAGGGATACGTGTGGAGAGCAACAAGAGGTGAGTGAGTGAATGTGTGTGTGGGAGAGGATTATATAACTAGGACCTTATGGGTAATTTAACTGTTTATATTGCAGCTGAGTCCTGGCGTTAATGAACTGCAATTAGATTTACATAATGATTATAAAAGAGATAGGTGGGAAATAGGGCATGTATACTGCATTTATAAAGAGTAAACAAAATGTGTGCGAGTGAGTGAGTAAGTGAAAGCGAAAGTGAGGGACCAATATATATATACATAAATATAGACAAAATTATACAAACATTAGGTTAAAATATATTTTGGATAAGGAAAGCATAGAAATGACAATAGACGAGGTGTAATATAGAAATGTTATTGCCAAAACACACACACACAGACAGAGATTGTATATACATATAATTATGATGATGTGCTTCGATAATTATACTGACTCTCATATGATTCATAGCTGGATTTCTCTACTGGTTTAACACCTTACGAGCGGCCTATGCGGTTTATTTATATATACCGCCCAGCGGGGTGTTTTTAGCCAAAATAGGGCTGTTTACATGATCATTTTCATGCCTAAATAAGACCCAGAACGTAAAACAAGTACCTATCCCTGAAAGGGCATAAACAGAGCTTTCGAATGACACCATAACGATCCTTTTATGATGGCTAGTTTTCTTGCAATAACCGTGCAACGCGAGTGCAAAAAGCATGTAATTCGGTACTTTCCCCATATAATTCAGTATGTAGCGAGTGAGAGAGGGAGGAGGGAGCTGAGATTCGTGTCAGTAGGTTCGCCGCGGTGGTCTGGAGCAGTCATACGCTCGCTAGTCTCCTGCCACCACTTGTCTCTCTCTCTCAGCAACATTACGTGCTGAAATTGCCACTCGACCTATGTCGAGCGCCGCCACATAGTCCAGCTTTATTTAACTCGACTTATGTGGTGAGCCGCTAATTAAGGGTTAAAAATGTATCGCTAACATTTTCAGACATCAACAATGTACACTAAATGACAGATACAGGTAGACAGGCACAATGATATACAGATAGGCAGGCGGACTGACAAATAGACAGAACAGATATACAGACAAAGACAGGCACACTGATAGACAGACAGACTGACACATAGACACAACAGACAGATCTAGACACAAGCAAAAACCGGCTCTCTGATAGGCAGGTAGAGAGTCAAGCATACAGAAGAGAAACACAGAGAGACTAGACAGACAGATAAAGACATGCTCACTGATAGACAACCAATAACTCTGTAGAAGGAGAAGATAAATAAAGTGTGAAGTGTCTGGAATACACTGGAGGGGAGTAAATGTGTCGAGAATGTAAATGAGTGACTTATTGGCGAGGGAGAGAAAGATAGAGAGAGATAGTTAATACATGCCTTTGATACGGAATAATTGACCCCTTTAACCCTTATTTAGCGGCGAGCAACATAAGTCGAGTTAAATAAAGCTGGACTATGTGGCGGCGCTCGACATAACTCGAGTGGCAATTTCAGCACGTAATGTGGCTGAGAGAGAGAGACAAGTGGTGGCAGGAGACTAGCGAGCGTATGACTGCTCCAGACCACCGCGGCGAACCTACTGACACAAATCTCAGCTCCCTCCCTCTCTCACTCGCTACATACTCAATTATGTACTGAAAGTACCGAATTACCTGCTTTTTGCACTCGCGTTGCACGGTTATTGCAAGAAAACTATCCATCATACAAGGATCGTTATGGTGTCATTCGAAAGCTCTGTTTATGCCCTTTCAGGGATAGGTACTTGTTTTACGTTCTGGGTCTTATTTAGGCATGAAAATGATCACGTAAACAGCCCTATTTTGGCTAAAAACACCCCGCTGTGCGGTACACATAAATAAACCGCATAGGCCGCTCGTAAGGTGTTAATATGCAGTTGGGTATAAATACATGATTAGATTGATATCCAGTATTCGACGAATGGATATAATATAGTAGTCATGTACACTTAACCTTTAACTGTTAAGAGTTAAGAGTGTTTTAACATCTGTATGTGGTAACCCAGGTTCGAATCCCGGGAAGATCACATGCTTTTATTAATTGAAGTGGGAGGTGTTTGATGTTGGGAGTGAAATAAACAAATTAGTTTATTCCTATAGGTTTAGGAACATTACATAGCGAGGTCGGTCTTTTGAAATGTGTGCCCCATAAAATGTTTTTTCCTTTAACTTAAACATTAGGCTAGTGTGCAGTTGGGTAAGAATACATGATTAGAGTGATATCCAGTATTCGATAGATGTATATAAAATCGTATGCATTTAACTGTCGTGATGGTGTTATGGTTAGAGTGTTAAGATTATGTATGTGGTAACCCAGGTTCGAATCCCGGGAAGATCATATACTTTCATTAATTTCATTGGGAAATGTTTGGTGTTGGGAGTAAAAAATTAGTATATTATAATATTCTCATTCTGGCAATCATTAGGCGATTTTATTCAGCTTAGTAGGAATGTCTACGAATCAAGTGGAAATATATTGACAAATTAAGAATTAACTCGTACAATTTCTTCCAGAGATGAATATAATTGTTTAATGATAGACGTAATATAATTAAGTAATGCGTCATCATATCCTGAATGGGTTATTTAAACTGGCATGTATATGCTTTCCATATACTATTATATTTAGAGCGAACGACAGCTTAACCCACTGAGCCCCAGCTAGTTTATAATAAATGTACCACCCAGGACCGGCAGGTTTTGAAAAAAAAAAAAAAATCCAGAAAACACCAGGAATGGGTTAGGAATGAAGGAAAACCCACACAAAACCGATCCCCTAGGTCATTAAGGGGTCCTACGGTGCGCCCGAAAGTTGGATTTACAAGAGCGGAAATGGGTAGGCAAAAACACCCAAAAACAGGGTTTTGCGCGCTCACACGCACGCGGTTAGGCTTTGAGAGTATTCAACCATCGGCATTGTTGTGTGGGATACTTACACAGTTCCCATACAAATCTGAGCCCTCTAGGTGCCATAGGACCGGAGTAATTAACAGTGACGCATACGTATGCGGCGATGGGGTTTAGCGTTACAAACATTTTGGACGCAAACAGTGCGTCGCTGGGGCTCAGTGGGTTAACAATTTTAGTTTACGATGGTGCCATTCTTAACTTCATTTTGGTAGCACCAGATGATGTTATTCAGTTTAATAAGAAACCGTGTGAGATCGAGGGTTAATTGAAGTTTTCTTTTTTATCACATTGCTTCAAGGAAACCCCTCCCAAGCTGCATATAAATATTCAATGATAACCATAATAATATGTGGAATACTCATAAGCATTCAGTCTGTCTATCCAGTGCTTACATTGATATTCTTGTTATAACCAGATAATTTTATTCAGTTTCAACAAGATCTCTCGGAGTGAAAGCTTATGAATTTGTCAAAAGACTCAATCTAATGGAAAATATCACTGTACTTATGTTATCTGTAATAGATTTATAAAACGAAACAAATGTGTTATATAATACGTAGCTTTAGTCAATAATTGAATAACACAAATAGATAAAATAACATGAACAACATTATAACTTAACATACTAAAATCTCTTAACTTTCCATGAAAACGTCAACCCATAATTTCACAATTCACAACATAGAGCGAGTTTGTCGTGTATATCAAAGGTATTTAGCTTGTACGTTTAGCGATTTGTGAAAATTGTTCTTTATCACAGTTACAAAGTTCAGTCTATTATTATATTTTGGCTCTCTGCGAAGCCTGCATTACAATATATGTTTCTGCGATTTAATATGTAAAATATATCTGAGTGACAGATAGAGCAAGTTAAAAGAATCTACCTTGAAAAGTGAATATGCAATACATTGAATGGTCTAGTTCAATTATATTCTTTGAAGTAGCAACATAATGTTAACTACATAATTATATCCAGTTATTTCTACATAAATATCTATTTAGAAGGAAAGACAGTCTTGTATCTCGAGCAAGTGTTCCAATTCTAAAGAAGCTTTTGTAATGCTTGACATATGTGTGGTCAAGGGTAAGACTTGGCTAGTTATAATACTCAAGAGCCATTTCTAAGTTGGTCCTTCTTCAGATTTATCAGCCTGTCCTGAGGTCTTAAATTTAGTATGAGGAGATAAGATAAAATCATAACTAGTTAGCCTAAAACATACACAATAATGCATGTGCAACTAAAATGCAACCTGATGGCCGATACTATGGGAAATTGATTGTTCTTAAGAAAACACTTTGTTGACCATATCATAGAATTACTTTATATGTTCATAATAATATATTATATACAACTTAATGTACTGGTAATACTACTAAGACTACAACTAAAGGTAATACTAGTGGAAGCTGTTTAATAATGTAACGGTATAATACAGAATCAGACCATTTAGGCCTAACTGATTAAAGTTTATGTAGATCATTCATATATCCTGGAACTATGAATAAACCATTTACACTCTTTGTATTCATTATATTGTCACCAAATCCAGAAGGTTCCATCAACAATTTAATATGAATTCGGAAAACCTAATTATACTGCATCAACCAATAAATAAAACCACCTGAAAATAACCTTGATTTTACTTGGAACACTCTGGCTGCCTACGTGTCATCTACAGAGATACATTTATTGTCAAACAACTTCAGTGACACTCCATCAAAGGCAGGACTAATGTGTCCAGGTCTTACAAGATATAATTTTTGAGATAAAAAAGAAAGAGCGACTGACTGTGAGAAAGAAAATGAGAGATATCGTTACTCTGTGCGTGTGTGTTTGTTTATTACATAGCTACTAAAGATCTATCGGGTATTCAGGTCAGGCATCTCAACCTTTTAAATATATTGAAATCTGGGACGTGTTGCGACTCAATCCTCATGTAGTAGTTTGACCATTTGCTCTCTCTCTCTCTCTCTCTCTCTCTCTCTCTCTCCAGATGTTCACAATTTGCACTATCTCTTGGACATTGTCGAACTAGTAAAGTGTAGGGTATGCACTATATTTCAGGTTGGCTATGTGAATCCAGCCCCAGGTGGTTTTCAAACATGATGATCATCTCAGTACGATAGCAATTCCCTTAATATATTTCTGACTATCATTAACTATATTATTCCGCTTGGAAACTATCTGTGTGAATCAAATGGTTAATGGTGAAAGCCTATATGCTCTTTCATTCCCAAATATTTTGTCTAAATAAATCTAATTGTCTAGTGTTATTCAAAATAAAACGAATAAGTTGATTAAGCAACCTCTGTACTGAAGTCCTATTGCTATTAACTAATGTGATTCAGAATTATCTTTTAATTTAAACTATAGCAGTAGACGTTTTTATTTAGCCAACGAATGGCCTCAAAGAAGTAAAACAGTATAAACTACCACAAAAGTATAAACGAGAAATACCAAACGTATTTTGGTAACTTAAGTCATTCAGATGCACAGCAAGTCACATTAACCCTTCCAGCCCGGGTGTCATTTTAAAATGACACCAAAACAAAAGGGCCGGAACCCGGGTGAAAGCGTGCTTCAAAATTTGCGCGGCCAATTTTGGCATGGTAGGAGCGACCGCAGCGCCACCAAGCCTCAACTACTAGTGTTATCAGTTCGTACGTGGCCGCCATAGCGAGTAATACTGAAACAAAAAATTCCGACGTGTCCGATTCGTTGCAACCTCCCGCGGGCCCCAGTGCTACCCCACTCGCAACTTCAACGCCTGTTCCAACCGAGAAGAGAGCCCAACAAAAGAAAGTTAAGCGTTTGTTGAGTGATAGCGCTATACAACGATAACTTTTTGAAAGTGATGAAGAGAGCAGTGGCGAAAGGTTGGTGGACAAGGTACAATTTATATGTGAAAGTGATGACGATTTCGTGGGCTTTGGAGACGACGATAATGTTGATTTATTTGAGGGGGGAGACAGTAGTGATGATCCTGATGTGGAAGTGTTTCAGGAAGGTGCCATTGAGCTTCCCAGTGTGCTAGAACCTAGGCCTACCCCCTCGCCATCTTTGCTAGGTCAGCCTAGGCCTAGCCCTAGCCCTACCCCAGGACCTTCCCCTTTGCCTGCCCGTACGCCCTTGAAAGTGGGCAAATATTTCTACAAACAATCATTGATCAAAAGTGCAGCTAAAAAAGCACGCAGGGCAGCCGCAGAAAAGCATAGGGAAGCTGAAGATAGCGATAATGACGCCGACCCTGGCCTAGCAACCACCCGCATTCCATTGTCCCGACGCCTTGACACGGGACGCCGCGTGGGTCACCCACAGCCCTCGCCTTCATCTCTCGTTCAGGATGACCAAAGGGCCTCTTCAAGTGGTATTGGTGATGTGCCACAGGCCTCAACACACCCGCAGAGCATATTTCCTGCTGAAAAGCCCTCGGCTCGCCACAAAAGGAGCCCAACTCCCGAGGCCTCGGCTCCCATTCTTGAAGCTCCCGCAGCCTCCCGCGCCCCACACCGCCGACGCCCGGTCACTTCTTCACCAGAATTGTCTCCTGAGGAGGATGCTGATGACCCCAACATTGCCCCAGATGACCTGACGTCGCCTGAGGAGGAAGAGGAACAGGAACAGGAAGACGAAGAGGATGTGCCGACAAATCGAGGGAGAGGGCGAGGTCGTGGACGCCGCTGCCCTGGGCCTGGGCCTGGGCATGGGCGTGCAGGGCGTCCGCCTGGGCGTCCACGTGGCCAAGGGCGTGTGCCAGGGCGTCCAGGGCGTGTGCCTGCTGCAGCACGACCTCGAGCATCAGCATCCGACCTGTTTGTGTGGACAGATGGAGCTGATTTTGAGCCAGATTGTCCTGCCTTTGACGAGGTACAGATGGGTTCTGGGGTGTCACCAGCATATCCCTGTGGCCCAGATGCTACCCCCAGTGAACTTTTCTGTGGCTTCTATGACAATGAAGTCATGGAATACCTCGTCAAAGAGACAAATCACAACCATGCTATCTGTGCCAACTTTCTTGGGAGGAAGACCAGTGCCAAGATGGTGGCATCGAGAGCTCTCACTGTGGCAGAACTATATGTGTTCTTGGCACTCACAATGCTGATGACTCATATAAGGAAGCACGTTCTGGCTGACTACTGGATCACTGGCGACATCATAATGACTCCATCATTTGGCAAATACATGTCCATGGACAGGTACTTCGACATCCTCTCCTATCTCCACCTGACAAACAACATGGCAGTCCACCTTCCCGACTCATTATGGAAGATCAGGAAGCTGTATGACATGATACGTCATCGGTTCACCACATACCTGATTCCTTTCCAGAAGATGTGCCTCGACGAGTCTCTGGTCCTGTTCCGTGGTAGGCTGCACTTCCGACAGTATATCCCGTCCAAGAGACACCGATTCGGCATCAAGCTCTGCGTCCTCTGCGACTGCTTGACGGGGTATGTGCTGGACTTTATAGTCTATAGCGGCAAGGCTGGAGAAGTTGTGACTGACCCTCTCATTGGTTTTGGTGGCGCTGTAGTGAAGAAGATGATGGAGAGGCACTTCAATAATAACCACATCCTCTACACAGATAATTATTACACGTCGCCTCTCCTGACCAAGTACCTCCATGACCGCAAGACCGGAACTGTCGGCACAGTCAAGGGCAAAAGGAAGGGCATGCCAGGCTACCCAACCAAGACGAAGAAGGCTGACATCTTCCACAAGAAGAGTGGCCCCATCCTCTCCATCCACTGGCATGACCAGCGCAAGGTCAACCTCCTCACCACATGCCACAAGGCCCAGATGGTCGCCACAGGGAAGGTGGACCGAACAACCAAGAACCCCGTCCAAAAACCAGCTGCTGTCCTGGATTATAACATCAACATGCGCCTCGTTGACAAGTCCGACATGCAGATGGGCTTCATCGACTGCCTGCGAACATCTTGCAGGTGGTACAAGAAGTTTATCCTGCATACGGTAGATATGTCGATCCTCAATGCCTACAACATCTACCGTCTGAGGACTCCAGGAGCCAAGAAGTACAAGTTCCTGCGGAAGTTCCACAAGCAGGTGCTACTTGAGCTCCTGGCTAAACATGCGGGTACACCAGGCAGGCCAATACAAGGACCAGGCCAGCTTGACAGAACGGGGTGTGCTGAATTCTTCAGGAAGCACCAGCTCAGCGCCCTTCCTTTCAAAGCACCAGGTAGTAACGTTAGGAGTCAGAAGAGGTGCCATGTGTGCAACCACACAAATCGAAGACCCCGCAAACCCACAAAAACCACTTGGGAATGCCTCGAGTGTCAAGTTGGACTGTGTGCTGGCACCTGCTTCAACGACTTCCACACTCTAACAAACTTTTGAAGTGGAAGTGACAACAGTGAAAGTGACACTCAAATGTAGGCTAAGAATAATAATATAACTAAGTATAAGTGAAAAGGACACATAAGTAATAATAAGTGCCTTCAATAACAATATGAACAAGTGAAAGTGACACTAAAATATATATTTCTAACAATAAATAAGTGAAAATGACACTCAATAAGCCTAGGCCAGTCAAAGTGACAGTATAATAATAATAAAACTAAGTATAAGTGAAAGAGACACACAAGTAATAATAAGTGCCTTCATAACAATATGAATAAGTGACAGTGACACTATATATATTATTAGCTTACCTAACAATACATAAAAGGGGAAATGACACTATCAATTATCAAAGTCCAGTGAAAGTGACACTAATAATCATAATAATAATAATAAAACGAAGTAATAAGTGACAGAGACACAAATAAGTTCATATAAATAACTTTATTGAGTGAAAACAACATAATAACTATAATAAATGACAGAATAACCAATAAAACACTATCAAATCGCTTCCTGGCATAATTGCGGGTGGAGCGACGAGTGCAACTGGGCGTCGTAGCCGGGGCCGCGGTTGAGTGTTCGGACGCGCCGAGGTAAATACGCGGCAAAAGTTACCTCCACTTCCATCACCATCACTCCGGAACCAGTTGAGCTAGAGAGCTCTACTCAACGCCATTCTATGCAGGAAGGTAAGGCACTCACTTCTATATATGTTTGATTAATGTAGGTCATATATTAAGCGAGATTAGCCTTAGTTTACTTTTGTTGATATTCGACCAGATCGCCCGGATACGAGCTCCGTCATTAGGAGAGCCTGCCCGGGCCAGGAGGGTTAACCCGCAATAATATTCATGTTATTGTCAGTAACGACCACAGAACTTTCATTATAGTTTCATAAAGCTAAGTTCTATGCAACGAACATATGACAATAATCGATAAAGAATGTCACAGAATATTATTGAACATTATTTCAAAAGTGATGTCTTTGTACCCTGCAATCTTGTGTTTTTTTGGTTTTTTTCTATGTGATTGATGGAGGCAAAAGGCAAAACTGCCTATAGCGAGTGCCTCCCCCATAGTTGAAAGAGTGACAGGGCCAAAATCAAGGGACGTTCGAGCCAAAATGCCTGGACACACTGACTTTGAAGCAATTTAAGTCATAGGAAGAGGGAAGGACTGATTCTGGGAGAGAGTTCCAGAGCTCAGCTGTTGAGTAGAAGAAAGTTTGAGAGTAACGTTTCACTCTTGGGTTGGAGAGTTGCACAGAGTAGGGGTGGGATTGAGTTGCAAGACGGGTACCACGTGCCCTACGTAAAGGAGGTGGTATACACTGGGAAAGCTCTGAGGAACACTGATTATTATAGTAGCGATAGAATAGCGAGAGATGCAACATTGCGGCGGAGAGAGAGAGATTGCAGAGAGTTGGTGAGTGGACGGGAGTTAATGATACGAAAGGCCTTCCTTTCAACTTTGTCTAGGAGAGCGGTGTGAGAGGAACCTCCCCACACATGTGAACAATACTCAATACAAGGACGCACTATGCCCCTGTACAGAGCAAGAAGCTGTGCAGGGGAAAAGAACCCCCTAAGGCGGTTGAGCACACCCAGCTTCTGGGAGGCTGCCTTAGCAAGACTGGTTATATGGTCCTTCCAACTGAGACCAGAAGAAAAGGAGACACCCAGAATATTGAGAGAAGATGAAGGATTGATTTTTAATATTAGTATATAATAGTATATTAATAATAACTGCAAGGGAGACCGGACAACTCAACCAGTATAATGTGTTAACCAGCAATTCTCCACCAGTGATAACTCAATTCAAATGTGTTAGGTTACATTTCGTTAAGTCGCTAGATTGAAGTTTTGCTGTACATTGACATATATTTTGTTGTCTCCGGTCTATTTGGCACTGGTTAAGATCTAATGGTTGCAATGATATACTGCTTGAGCTGTCCGGGACCCAATTGAAAGACTCTAAAAAGATAATGCTTCTTGATGCGTATTGTACTGGTGGGACATCATTAGTTTGTTAAACTATATAATCAAATATGACTGCCTGCCACTTTTGTTTGTCATTATCAGCATATCCCCCGTTCCAACGATTCCAAATACATTGAACTCTGGTAAAATGTGTGCCTTTGACGATGTAAACATTGATACAGTTAAAAGGTTTGTGTTGTGTTAAAACTGATGCAAATGAAAGGTTGTTGATGCTGTGTTTGCTGTATTAGCTGACTGTTGGTAACAATAATATTGTAGTATATGATGATGTAAGTTATTCATATTTAACTTTGGTTAACATTAGGCGATGTGACGTAACGGTATTAAACATAATCAAAGGGAAAGGGATGACGGCAATTATAATAAGATAAAATGTATCACCATATTAACGGTTTACATAACAAGAAAGCTATAACGTCTACAAACAAGTATGTGTGTGTATACTGCACACAAATTAAAGATCAATTCAACTTATCATAACAAATATACCGGGTATATCTCAACTTCTTGTATAATTATCTAGCAAACGAATACTTAGGATAACCGTGACTGATGTATGGGTTCAAGGATTTTACGATCTATAGATTAATCAAGTACAAACAATTTAGTAAAACATAGCTTGGAACTAATACTAGTTTGATCACTTCTTTGGAGACTTGGACAATTATGAAACTCCTGTAACTCAACTGCTGTAGGTGTTATTTATGATCACAATAATTGCTTCCTGTCTGCAAAATTATTTATTTGTTCTGTCTCTCATAATTATGACAGGGACCATTGTCACCCACTATTGTTCTTCTCTCACTGTCTCTCTCATCACAGGCTTCCTGTCATTAGTGTTCTCTCTCTCTCTCTCTCTCTCTCTCTCTCTCTCTCTCTCTCTCTCCAATCACTCTAATCACTTCCAACTTTTTCATGTATGGTAATTGCCGGAGGGAACGGAGGGTGGGGAGAGAGCCTTCTTCTTTTCTATCCTTTCCTTCAACTTTCCTTTTTTATCGGATATGCCATCTCTACTAGAATTAAGTCCTGACCACCTCGTTTGGATCGTAAGGTCTGTGTGGCCAGTGTATCTATGTAAGTCTATGTATGTAAGTCTCTCTCTCTCTCTCTCTCTCAATTGAGGTAATGTATTAAACAGTTTTCATTTTAGAAACATAAACAAATAATGTTAAATCTGGTATATTTTAGGAAGTAAGTAAGTGAAGAATCATGACAGGCAATCAGTTATGCGGAAGCAGCTTGTAAAACACAAGCGTGAACATCTGGAAACATGGAACAGAAAGCAAACACATACGAGGAAGGTATCCGAATAAGTCACCCCCGCCGACCCCCCCCCCCACACACACACACACATACACACGCGCGCGTAAGCACGCTAAAACAAAAGAAGAGTGAAGGAAAACAGATAACATGAGTAAAAGTTAGAGTGTAACCCAATAGGAGAGGAAATAGGATCGGTGGCCGGGATAGGAGGGAGAAGCGACCAAATAACAACGAGGTAGGCGGGAAAGAAGGAGAAACAGGCATATACACAGAAATGAAGGATGCACGAGGAGAAACATGTAGCGGTTGCTTTATGGTTAAAGTTGTTACTTGCTTACCTTATAATTCATTGATTATGTCTGTTGATCAGGTTCTAACTGGAAACATGATTCTAGAATAGGAATTGATAAGGTTTATTGGTTTGAAGTAAAGTTATTGGGGTTTTATATTTTATTAACATCAAAATATAACTATGAAAACGTGGCTGGTTTTATTTATGGATTGTCTTTGTAGGTATTATATCTGCCCGACTGGGAAACACCTACAATTTGCATTAAGCTTGAAAAGCAATTAGATTGAGCTATATTCCGGTAAATCTGTATTCCTTCCTGGAAAAGAATAACAAAATAAGAATAGCGAACATAGATAAACGGTACACCCACGCACAGTATCGCACAGTATCGCACTTGTCACTGTATACATCACTGTAATAGTTTACCTCAGCCGGTCAAGGGTTCGACCCTCCTTATGACTGGACGTGAGATCTGCTACTGGCTGTCAGCCTTTCCACAATGGGCACCGGCTTCTTACTAGAGCGGTGTTACACGTTACTAGTTGCAAGCAATCATTTTGGTGTTGCTGCAATTCTCTGAAGGGAGCGTGAGAACCCATGCTGAGCTTGCAGTAAATATACCAAGGTGGGGGATATGATCTATCTATAGGGAGATCATTCCCAACTAGAAATGTACAGTTGTCTACTTAAGTAAGTGAATAACTGCTATAATGGTGTGAGTAATATAAGTGATTATGAGGTTACTCTCTAGAGTGTACAGTCGCTCAAAATGCGCTGTTACAAATAGGGAGAGGAAAAGTAAGATGAGGAATTGGAGGACTGGAAGTGAAATACGATATATCAAGAAGAAGATAAAGGAGAGGAGGAGAAGATGAAAGGGTAGACTATCCTAACAAATATATTGGAGTGGAGGAGAAGGTAACGACAGGTAACAGAAGTTAAGGACCTGGAGCCAGACTGGGAGAACACAAAAATAACAAACCGAATATGAAGACAAAACATGGGGATTATGACGAAAAGGAGGTAGGAGAGGAAGTATAACTAGAAATGTTAGACAATGAACATGAAATCCAAGAATTAGAAGCAGAAGAAGAAATGTAAGAAACGAAGAGAGATCAAAATACGAGGAAGATAAGAAGAGGAGAGGAGTCAGTAACAAAAAAGAGAATGAAGGAGAAGAAGGAGGATGGGTGGAACAAGCAGGACCACATACCAAAAATACAAGGGAGGAGGAAACGAAGAATCGCTTGGAGGCAGACAAGCAGAATTGAGGGATGGTCCTGAAGGCAGAGTGGAAGAAGAGAACCACACCAAGAAGATAATGAAGATAATAGGGAGGAAGAAGAAGATGAGGAGGAGAGAGAGATGATGGTGAACAAAGGGGTGATGGCGAAAGAAGAAAACAATGTTTACGAAATAATGAAGAGAGAAGGAAATTACAAATATGATGTTAACAGTAAAAGAGAAGAACAAGAACAACAAGCTGCAGCATCAATACTTTCATCTACCAGCAGTGGACAGGTGGCTTAGTGGCAGACTGGGAGAAGTGTAACATAGTGTAAGCATATACATGTGGGCTATGAAATACAAGAAAGATAAAAACCACACAGTTGTATTTAATCAACCAACAGAGACTAATTTTCACCACACAGATGAATAATAAAATTGAAATATCCTTCAAGATCTAATTAAATCAGATCAGGTGAGTGACCCCCCAAGAACAGGGCCATTAACTTTTTTTATTTTTTTTTATTTTGTCTATGTGAGTAAGGGAGACAAAAGGCAGAACTGCCTGTAGCGAGTGCCTCCCCCAGAGTTGAAAGAGTGACGGCCAAAATCAAGGGACGTTCGAGCCAAAATGCCTGGACACACAGAGTTTGAAGCAATTTAAGTCATAGGAAGAGGGAAACACTGATTCTCGGAGAGAGTTCCAGAGCTCAGCAGTTGAATAGAAGAAAGACTGAGAATAGCATTTCACTCTTGAGTTGGAGAGTTGCACAGAATAGATATAGGATTGTGTTGCAAGACGAGTATTACGTAACCTATGTAGATGGGGTGGTATACACGGGGAGAGCTCTGAGGAACACTGATTATTGTAGTAACGATAGAATAGTGAGAGAGATGCAACATTGCGGCGAAGAGAGAGAGATTGCAGAGAGTTGTTTAGTGGACGAGAGTTAATGATACAAAAGGCTTTCCTTTCTCCTTTGACTAGGAGTGCGGTGTGAGAGCATGCTCCCCACACATGTGAACAACATTCAATACAAGGACGCACTGTGCCCCTGTACAGAGCCAGAAGCTGCGCAGGGGTAAAGAACCCCTTGAAGCGGTTGAGCACGTCCAGCTTCTGGGAGGCTACCTTAGCAAGACTGGTAATATGGTCCTTCCAAGTGAGAGCAGATGAAAAGGAGACACCAAGAATATTGAGAGAAGATGAAGGATTGGTTTTTGTATTGTTGAAGTGTAAAGGATAGTCCCCTGGAAGTTCCGAGCGGGTAGTAAGATGAAAACATTGGGTTTTGGAAGCATTAAAGGTAACAATGTTTTCTCTGCCCCAATTGGAAATAGTAGTTAGATCAGAAGACAAGTGTTGCATGGCTTCATGACATTTGCTTTTGAGGGATTGCTGGCTGGGGCGTTTTGGAAAAGTAAATGAGTAGTGTAAGGTAGAGTCGTCTGCATATGGAGAATGGGACTGAAGGTACTGTTAAGAAGATAATTTATGAAAATTAGAAAGAGAATGGGAGATGGGACAGAGACCTGAAGAAAACCGGAGTTGATAGGATGAGGAAGTGAGCGATGTCCATCAACAACTGCAGCTATGGAACGGCCGGATAGGAAATTAGAGACAAAGGCACAGATGGAGGGATACAAACCGAAAGAGGGTGGTTTAGAAATTAAAGATTTGTGCCAGACTCTATCGAATGCCTTCGATATGTCTAGTGCAATAGAAAAGGTCTCACCGAACTCCTGAAAAGAGGATGCCCAAGAGTTAGTAGGATATGAAGGAAGATCACCAGTAGAGCGACCCTTTAGAATTTAGAGATACATGAGATGAGAGCAATTGGACGATAGTTGAAGATTAGAGAGCGGTTACTCTTCTTTTGGACAGGTTGAATGAGAGCAAACTTCCAGCAACATGGGAAGATGTTAGAGGAGAGACAGAGACGAAAGAGTTTGCCTAAGCAGGGAGTCAGCACGGAAGCACAGTTTTTGAGTACAACAGGAGGAACACCTTCCGGATCGTACGCCTTCTTAGTATTGAGCCCAGAGAGGGTAGAAAGTAAATCTCGAGAAGGGATTAGGATATTAGGCATAAGTAGGAGAGGAAGGAATAGCACCGGAATCATCCAAAGTGGAGTTTCTTGCAAAAGTTTGAGCAAAAAGTTCAGCCTTTTCAGAGGAAGAAGCTATGGTTGTGCCATCAGAGTGGAAAAGGGGAGGGAAAAGACGGGGAAGAAAAATAGAAAGAGAATGGGAGATGGGACAGAGCCCTGAAGAAAACCGGAGTTGATAGGATGAGGAAGTGAGCGATGTCCATCAACAACTGCAGCTATGGAACGGCCGGATAGGAAATTAGAGACAAAGGCACAGATGGAGGGATACAAACCTATCCTATTTTTTCTAGTTAGAATATGAGTTTTACACATTGTTTTAGGCACTGTTGACTTAAAATATGTCTTTTTACATTCTATCTCACTATTATCGTCTTTTATCACAGTCTTCCTAGTTCACAGTTTTTATAAGTTTATGATATATTTTTAATTATTGGTGTCCGCCATTGTTTTACGTATATTTGAGTGTCACTTATCACTTACATATTGTGTTCGGCAGTTTGTACTGTATATATAAATTCACACTTTGTTTTTGTTAACACACTTTACTTTTGATAGCGTCTTTTATGGCAGTCTTTGAACACACTGTTTTAGAAATGTTCAAGGGTGTGATACTCCCTAAAGCAGACGGGGAAACCCAGTTCAACACCACAATCTTCGCACCAGTACCTGGTATCTGTTCTTGAGGGCGTCCTCTGTGTCGTGTTCCGGCACACATGACACCGTCTGCAGGGTTTATCACTGCCCTCTGTGGGCGGCACCCAGTCAGGGAAGTGACGTTCTGTAAGCCTGGCAATTCCTTCTGCGGCTGCCTGTCGATGAGCGGGGCGTTGCTGGGCGTGGGCGGCAGTCATATTCTTCAACAAGAACTCCCTCGACAACTCGATGCAAAAGTTCTCAATCGTTTTGTGTTTGCCGGTGATTGTTGAGTGGAGGATGTGGCAGTTGTCCAGGGTTATAACGAGGATGTGGAAGAATAACTTATAATACCACCTCATCGTCTTCCTAGCACACTCAACTGACGAGATGACAGCATCAGATGTGTCCACCAGACGCATATTGATGTTGTAGTCGCACATGGCCAAAGGTTTCCTGATCATTTCACCTGTTGCTCTGTCACAACATCTGTTGTCTTGGAAGATGGGATATTGGACAGTTGTGAGGACGTTCACATCCCAGTTATCCATCAAAGACAGTAGGACAGCAGGGAGGAGAGGAGTATGGTGGTGGTGATGTAGAGTGGCGAGGCGGAGAATGCGCTGAGTTATCCCTAGCTGATAAGGGAGAGATCAGGTGGCATGGTTGGAGACATGGGGGAGAAGATTCCAAGACAGGTATTTCCTCATCAGTTTTGACTGAGGAAGACAATGGCTGTGCTGCTAAGATAGCTGCACCAGAGCCCAACCCATATAATAGAAGGTGTTAGGGGTTGCAGATTTTAGGTGGCAGACAGTGGGAGGTGGTGGTGAAGGCAGGCATGGGGGAGGAGGAGCAGCTTGATCCCTGATCTCCTCCTCAGATGGTCTCTTCTGACCCCTACGATGGCTTGGCGAAATTTGGAAGAATGCCATGTGGTCTGGGTCATCCTCCTCCTCTTCCCCACTTGTTGCGGAATCGATGATATCATGGGGAGCAGTGGGGGAGGGATACACTCTCTCCCCCCTCTGTTGTCCCGCCGCTCGGCGACGAGGAATTGGAACAATGGGTTCCTCTTCTGCCATCTCCTCTATCTTCCTCAGTGATGGCCAATATTCCTCCCCTGAATTCTCATCTGATGATCCAGTGTCACCATCTTGTACATCACTATCCTCTAGTATTGCCAGGGCTTCCTCAACACTAACACCCCTGTGTGGGTGACGACAAGAGCAGTCGGACATGGTGCAACACTCGCGAGGTCAGACGGAAAACTGGAGTCCCCTCCCGCGCGTCCCCACCTGCGCGGTTAGGAGGTTGCCAAGTATCGATATAGTTCGGCAACATCCTAAGGTACCCCCATACAAATCTGAACCTTCTAGCTACCATAGGACAGGAGTAATTAAGGTCGAAAGTGCCCCGCAGGCATTGCGGTGCTGGGGTTTAGCATTACATACATAGGCAATGCATAACGTGCGTCACTGGGGTCCTGGGGGTTAACAACATATATCACTACAAGGTCCGCGTAATAGCCGATTAACCCATTGGCTGCAGGTGACGTTCCAGAATGCATAGGCAATTTAGAGCAATTTCCAGGCTTCAAAAGCCTGTAAAAGCTGTCAAAAATCGAGTATCAGTGGGCGGGAGCGTGAGGGACCTCTGTCCGACTCTCAGAGCAGCCAGGCGTTCACTGAGGTAGACTTCGGTCTCGCGCGGCTGTCTCGACAGTGTTGCCGAGCGAGCGAGAGCTAATAATTAGCGAGTTTTCCCGAATGTCTATGGCAACGCTGCGGGTGAACCACGCCAACTACGAAGCTCGTTCTGGTGTCATTTTGAAGCTATTTTTGCCTAGTTTTCGGTAGAATACTGTTAATTTAATGCAGGTCATTGATTAATCATTCAGAACTGCCTGAATATGCGGTAAATAGCGCAAATCAGCCCTCAGCCAGAGGGTTTAGGGGGGTCACCGGCTTTTTTTTATCCCTCTCTCATTTTCTCTCTTTCTCTAGCTTGTATCCATTCGGCCCCATTCAGCCAACTGTTTTAAAGCGTTTATCCCCATCCAGGTGTCGATTTCTTCCTGGCGAACGATAGCAAGCCAGCATTGTATGGAGAAATCTGGCTTCGTCGGAGACATTTTTCTATGGAAAAATTACAAAATTTAGCTTGCTGTCAAAACAAAAATATATACTGTATATGCTGTCTCGCTGCCGCTCGCCAAGAAAATGTTGACACCTGGAGGGGGGTAAACGTCTTAAAACAGTAGGCTGAACGGGGCCGAATGGATACAAGCCAAAGAGAGAGGGAGAGAAAGATACAAAAAATACGGTGACCCCCCTTAATGGAGATGGTCACATGGCTGTTTAATGTCAGCTGGAAACCCAAAATTATAGGTCCACTGCTGGTTGTGCCAATACAGGTTACTCTTAATTAACTCTTTCAACAAACCATGATGCATACTTTAATTATATTATGGCACCTATTATATAATTATGTTAAACTTAAAAAGGGTCTATTGGAATTAATGGAATAATTGAGATAAACATAATTTTATAACCCCTTTGATTACTGAAAGTCCCTCCAAATCTACATCAACTAAGGGGAGATTTTAACTTGAGGGATTTTTGTCTTGATCCCTTTCACTCTCAGGTTTAGCCCCATTGTTTTTAATATTTCAAAGCGTTTGCCCCATTAGTTTGGTTATGTTATGAACATTCCCCCCATTTTTGTCAATATCAAGACATTTTGTGCCATTTACGTTTTCACTTTTTTCCTGGAGAGCAATAGCGAGCCTGTAATTTATGAGTAGCCAGCCTTCGCCCGGGACATTTATTCACAGAAACATTTACAAATTTATCTTGAAAGCAGCTCAAGCGGGTGTAATTTTAAGTTTGATGGAGGGAGCAAACTAAAAACCTTCCCTTAACACTCAAAGAGCGGGTGGTGGAGTATATTTCACTGTGCCGCCCAGCGTTTTTTTTTTTACCATAAATGGGGTTGTTTCCGTGCTCTTTTTCATGCATAAACAAGACCCAGAGCGTAATACAAGTATGTATCCCTGAAAGGGCGTAAATTGAGCTTTTCAATGACACCCGAACCATCCTTCTATGATAACTGGTTGTCTTGCAACGATCGTGCAACCGAAGGGCAAAATCGCTAAAATGAGGTAATTTCTTTATATAATTACGTATGTAGCGAGGTTAGTGAGGGTGGATGTAAGTGGAGTACATCTCAGTCGGTCCACGGCGGCCGTGGCGAGCGGTCATGAGGTAACCCAGGCTCCTCCCGTCGCTCGTCTCCCTCTCAGAGCCAATATTGCGCCAAAATTGCACACAGACTTAAGTCGGGCCCCACCACAAAGTCCAAATTTTTCGATACGGACTTAAGTCGGGCCCCGCTAAAGAAGGGTTAAGTCAGAATACAATATAAATAGCGTCAAATACTGAGCTCCACTACAACTTATTCAAACTCGGATTCGTGATCATAAGGAAATCCGTCTGTAATTGTTGGTGAGATATATTTTTCAGAATTCTTATCACAGAGAGCTTCAATTACTTGGATCGAAGCATTAGAAGTGCTCAAAATGTGTTACTGATGGCTGAAATGTACACGAACAGACAGAACAAATGAAGAACAGGAAGGTATGATAGTTGGACAGCCAGGAAGACTGACCGATATTGGCATGTATTTAACTACGAGACAGCTGATGAAAGGTATTTTTTTTATTCAGAGGTAAAACATTAATGTGCAGTCAAAATATATAGTTCGGGGAAAGTCCTTAATGAAAATATGTGTGACGTCTAGACGAAATTAAATCAATTAAATTTTGTGTATGTACCCTATTCCCTCATGTACAAACACACACACACACACACGCACACTCACACAAACACACACACACACACACTGATATTATGGAAATTAAACATGACTAGAAGAAATCTTATAAGTAACTTGACTTGAACCCTCGTCTTTCAGGTTTTGGGCTATTTTGGGCATATTCAGGCCCTCCTGAATGATCAATCAAGAATCTGCACAAACAGAAATGTATTCAGCAAATAACTAGGCGCTACAAGCTTCAAAATGAGACCAGAACGAGCTACGTAGCACTCGTCGTTTTCATGCAGTGATACCACTAACATGAGAGTTTAGCGTATAGCGGCATATTTTTTCCAGCTACGCTCACTACTGGTACACTGCTGGCCTCTCGAGAACAGAGGGAGCGGGGGTCAGTGGGCTGCGGTAAGCCCTGGGTGTCGGCCGCGTGGCCTGCTGCGCTCCCGGCCATTTGCACTCGATTTTAACCCTTTAAAAGCCTTAATAATGCTCCTAACTTGCTGCTTTTTAGATACAGACTTAAGTTGGGCCCCGCTCTTTAAGTATTAAGATAAAACAACTAATATCTTAAAAATCTCCGAACATCCTTGAGTGACGAAAATGTAAAAGGTCAGAAGCCTTAGCTGACATTCACGGAAGCGAAGCATGGACGTTTGAGAAGAGACTCAAACCAAGAGTGAGAGGGGTGGAAATGAGTTATATACTTGAGAAGTGCGTGCGGAGTTACATGGAGGGATAGACAGACGAATGAGGAAGTAAGGAGGTGTGGTGTGGAGGTAGATGTGCTGGAAAGTGTGACAAGGAACACCTTAAGATTGTTCGGCCATATGGAACGTATGGGAAGCGAGAGGATGACTAAGAAGGTGTACGAGAGCGAGGTGGAAGGACAGAGAGGGAGAGGTAAACCAGAAGAGAGGTGGAAGGATGGAGTTAAGTATATGGATGAAGGCGGTGCTGGTTGGGAGGAGGGGCGTCGACTGACTGGGGACAGAGGTGCATAGGGGCCGTTCGTTCGTGGCCACCCCTTCATGGATCACGGCGTCAGGCAATAGATAAATAGATATATAGTAAGATTGTGAATGACATTACAGTTAATAGTATAATAATACAAAATATAATAATATAAATAATAATAAAATAATAATTATAATAATTTATTAATTTTATTATTCTGATTATTATTATGTGACATTTTACACCAATAATAACAGTCGCAGTTTATTATGACAATAAACTGCAAGTGTTATTATTGGTGTAAAATGTCACATATACTATTAACTGAATTATTGTCATTCACAATATTACACTTGTATTATGTCATGGATATGCTACAGTAGATCGGGACTCGACACGAAAATTAAACTTTGCAGTAAGGGACCCAACATTGGAAAACGAACCCCTAAGTTCGAACTTCGAAATCGCAAAAATGTGATATGTTCGCGGTTTCGAGGTTAGAACTTGGGGGTTCGTTCTCCGATTTCGGGTCCCCTACTGCAAAGTTCCATTTTTGTCTAAGATCCAAATCTACTGTAGTCTATGTTTCATGTACAGATTTTTTTTTCTTAACCCCTTTCTCCCTCATGTTTTGAGATAATATGACGTTCGCACCATTAGTTTGGCGATTTTATGACCTTTTGCCCCTTTTCTGTAAATTTTAAGTCTTTTCGTGTCATTTAGATGTCGATTATTTCCTGGCGAGCAATAGTGAGCCTATAATAAAGAGAACATTGTTCTACCAATAATTGTACTCATTTGTCTCGAAGGGGTGTCTTGGGGGTATTATATTTTAAGCTTGATGGAGGTCTACAGTAGGGAGAAAACTAGCAAACTAAAAAATTCCCCTTAGGATAACCGGCATATTTTTTAATATTTTGTTATTTTGTATTTTGCATTTACATATGTTTTGTTTTCTTGAGAAAACCGGGATATTTTGTATTGTACACACACACACACACATATATATATACAGTATATATACAGTAATATACAGTATATATAGGATATATTAATACTATATGTACCGGTATATATATATATATATATATATTATATAATATATATTATTTTGTACCGGTATATATATACAGTATATATATATATATATATATATATATACATATATATATACCGGTATATATATATATATATATATATATATATATATATATATATATACTGTATATATATATATATATGATGTATATATGATGTGAGAGCTTAAAGATGGATGTGTGGATGTGTGTGGGGTAGGTGAGACGCATCTGTTGGGTTCTGGAGTGTGGGATGGTGAGAGTGAGCATGATTTGTGGGGTGGGGAAGGATGGGTTGTCTGGTCTGGATTGGATGCAGGATATAAACGTAAGAAAAAGGAAGGGGTAGCAGTAATTTTGTCAGAAAGGTTGAGGAAGTGTGTGAAAAACTATGGATGCGTGGACTCAAGAATTGTATGGTGTGAGTGCAAGATTGGGATAGATAGGTATACTTTTATGTGTGTCTATGCACCAGTCAACCAAGAAACTGGGGAAGGTGCGGAAGAAAATAGAAAATTTTGGAATAAAGTCAATAAATGTATAAGAGAAAGGCAAGAGTGTACACAAGTAATATTAGTAGGCGACATGAATGGTAGAGTTGGAAACGAGGAGATAGAAGGTATAGTGGGTAAATGGGGTGTGGAGGGTAGGAATATGAATGGTGACTTCCTTTTAGAAGTGTGTGCGGAGAGAGAGATGTTTCTGGCTAACACATTTTTTGAACATCGTCACATTCATAGATATACATGGCACAGAGGTGAAGGTGAGCAGGAACAGAAATATCTAATTGACTACGCCATGATGGACTCCGGACTAAAAGGAAGAATTTTAGATTCAAAAGCTGTAAGAGGTATGCTGACGGGATCAGACCACTATACAGTGCTGACAAAAGTGAGGATAAGGAAAGAGTGGAAATATGAGAGGAAAGAGAGAAAACTGACAGTAGAGAGAATAAATGTGAGAAAATTAAATGAAGAATGTAATGCAACAAAATACAAGGACATCCTGAAAGAGACTATAAAGGACATGGATGTTATGATAGATCTGGGAAATACTGTAGACGAAGTATAGAAAGGTACAAGAGACTCCATGATTAAAGCAGCTGAGAAAGTATGTGGGAAGAAAACCTTTAAAATGTGGAAGAAGACACGTAACGTATGGTTTAGTAAAGAGATAGAAGAAATAGTGAAAAAGAAGAAAGAGTTCAGAAAGAGTATGCTGCAAAAGAATATACCTAGAGAAACTAGAGATGCGAGGAAAGAAGAATATAAAAATTTGAAACAAAGAGTGAAGAGGGCGATACAAGACGCTAAAAGGAAGACAGATGAGGCACATGGGAGAAAGATTAGTGAACAGTTTCTGAATGACAGGAAAGCATACTACAGAGCTGTGAAAGAAGCCAGAGGGAAGAAGACTGAGAGTGTCTCAGGTGGTAGGATGAGGGACATGAATGGGGAAGTGGTAGAGGGTGATGGTGTGGTGAAAGTATGGAAAGATCATTTTAGTAGCTTAGCTGTAAAGAGTAGGGGGAAGGCAAAGATCTCATCCATAGGAATGGAGAGAGATAGAATAAACAGGGTAGTTGAAAGCCAGATAAGCAGAGAAGAAGTAAAAGAAGCAATCAATAGACTTAAAATGGGCAAAGCTGCTGGAGTAGATAACACCCCAGGTGAAATGCTGAGATATGGAGGAGAAGAAGCTGTTGACATAATGCATAGGTTATGTAAATTAGCATGGGAAAAGGAAAGTGTACCAGAGGACTGGAGGAAAGCAGTGATAGCACCCTTGTACAAAGGGAAGGGTAGTAAAGAAGAGTGTAAGAATTATAGGGGAATTAGCTTGCTTAGCATACCTGGAAAGGTACACGCAAGAGTAGTAACACAGAGGCTACTGAAGATAACGAATGACAAAATAGGCGAGGAACAGGGAGGTTTCAGAAAGGGCAGGGGCTGCGTTGACCAGATAGCCTCAATGCGATTGTTGGTAGAGAAGTATCTGGCCAAAAACAGAAAACTCTATGCAGCATTCATGGATTTGGAAAAAGCCTACGACAAAGTAGACTGGGAGGGCCTGTGGAATGTGTTAACAGTATATGGTGTGGGAGGAAAGTTGCTAATGGCAGTAAAATCTTTTTATAGGAATGCAATGGCAAATGTGAAGGTAGGGGATAAGTTAAGTAAAAGTGTTGAGGTCAATGTAGGTGTAAGACAGGGATGTGTCATGTTAGCTTGGTTGTTCAATATATACATGGATGGAGTGATTAGGGAATGTAGGGCTGTATCAATGGGTGTGGGAGCTAGACTGGAATCAGAGGGAAGAACATGGAAGATTTTAACATGCCTATATGCGGACGATGCAGTCCTGTTGGCGGAAAATGCTGAAGAACTTCAAAGAGTGGTCACTGACTTTGATAGGGTATGTGAAAAGAGAAAGTTTAAGGGAAATGTAGGGAAATGTAAGGTAATGGTGTTTGAGAGAAGAATGCATGAAACTATAGATTTTAAGGAAAAATATAGAATCAAGAAAGAACACAAGAAAAGTTGTAAAATAAAATTGAAAAATGAAGTACTAGAAGAGGTGGAAAGTTTCAAGTATTTGGGAGCTGTACTATGCAAATATGGTAAAATGGAGAGTGAGATAAAAGAGAGAAAAATGCAAGGGAGAAAAGTGATTGGAGAACTTGATAGTATTCTCAAAGGAAGAATGGTTAGCCAGGAAGTCAAAAAGTCACTGAGAAACAGTGTGCTGCTCCCAACACTCTCGTATGGAAGCGAGACATGGACGGCAAGTGACGAGGACCTCTTCAAACTAAGAGCTGTGGAGATGAGCTTTTTCAGAATGGCATCTGGCATGAATAGGCTAGATGGGCCAAGTAATAGGGAAGTGTACGAGTCCTTTGGAATGGAAGAGCAGGCTTTGGGCATTGATTGTGGTGTGGTTGAGTGGATAAAGAGAAGTACTTTGAGGTGGTATGGTCATGTTCAGAGAATGGATGAAGACAGAATGCCAAGAAAGATATATGGGAGTCAGGTGAGTGGAACCGATAGTAGTGGAAGACCACCTATGGTATGGGAAAAGAAAGTGGAAAAATATATTGAAGAAAAACTTCCACGTAGTGGAAGGGGCATTGTGGCACGGGCAAAGGAGGCATGCCTTGACAAAGTAGCTTGGAGACATTTCTGTCAAGGCCATCCTCTAGTGGGGGTTTCCCAGGGGGAAGCAAGGCGTCGGAGATGATGATGATGATGATGATATAATTTATATATATTTAAATATATATATAAATATATATATATATATATATATTGTTACGAGGGGAGTCGGGGAAACAGATGCTCTGATAGCCTAGTCCACCGTGCTGCACTACCCTGCAACAGACACGCTCTTAATATCTGACTCAAACACCAAGACACGCAGGTTCTCCAGGAAAAATGGTTATCTTCCGCTTTGCTCTATTAACCCGGGAACCGCGGGAAGACTCTTAAGAGTAAGGGAAAATAAAAATCCATTTAAAACACCCCCAAAAAAAAAAAAAAATTTGTATTTTTTTATTTTTGTATTGCCCCTGGGCCATGCCAAATATCACTCCTCCACCTCCCCTCCTTTCCCACTTTCCTCACCTCCTTCAGTTATCACCTATTTTCCCTGTTATTCCCTTATTCTGTGGTATATTTTTGTGCTAACATTAGCGAGTTGCAAGCAGGGCATTGTCATCACTGTTAGCAAGCGAGTGCAAGAGAGAGAGGGAGAGAGAGTATCGATCGACTGTCTCTCTCCAGACGTGGAGAAAAGTGGTGGTAAGGGAGGTTGCCTCAGCCATACATTATGTAACTCCCGGCCTGTATCGCCGATTTTGACCATCCAAACGCTGTTTCCACTTGTTTTATTGTTGTAACAGGTTAATACCTTTATAATCAACCTATAATAGGCGCATATGGACTAAGTATTAATGCTATTTATGGTAAAATAACGATGTTAGTGATGGGAACAGTTCAAATACGTCAGCACAGGAGTGTGGTGTCTCATACCCCCCATGCGCACTTCAGAGGTTAAAGCAGTAACAAGGAGACACAAAAATATCTATTGTCCCCGAGTCTGGTCAATAGTGCTGCTAGTATTCAAGAGTACTTCTGGGGTTATTCTAAACTGCTCAAAACAATGATAACTAAAATGCTGTTAGACTCCCAGAACAAACCACATAATGCCCAATCGCTTAGGAATTGAGAATTATATGAACAAAAACCATGGAAATGTCCAATGCAATAACCTCTGTACCAAGCCTATTATCCCTACCTAATGCCCTAATAATACACCGAGTGGCTCACTTCAGCACAGCACGGCGGTGGTGTTGTAAGGGATAAATAACTTGAATAACTTATCTCTTACAACCTCATCAGGGGTTAGCTCAATACACCCGAATGCAATGGGGACAACCTCACCTAGTAGCAGGCTCCACCCCTAGTCCCTGACTGCACTGAATGTATTGCTGCTAAAACTAAACAAGGCACAAGGGTTGGTATCTTAGTAGGTAGAAGACTGGCTGCCACCCCTAAAGGGTTAACTAAGGCCCGAGTTAGAGGATGCTGTGTGGTGGAAGGGAAAAAGACAGTAGCCTAGTATGGCGCTGCAGGCCTACAAACACACCCAACAACCTCGCTCCTCAAAGGCCTACCAAAAACTAAGTAAACAGGCCAATCCTCAAACCACTAGAGATACCAACCAGGAATAATATTCACACAAAAATATAATAAGCAATGCAGTAGAATAATGGAAAAAACTGGAAGGCAACTGGTATGAAGCTTATATCTAAGATTTGCCAGAGAAAGGAATGCAGTGTAAACTAAATAAACTAGTAATTAAATTACTAAGATTAAAACAAAAACAATATGCTTGACATGACCCCAGCCCTGCTATGCTTCGATCCAATAAGAAACAACAATGAAATATGCGGTATTTAACCCGTACAGCCCCAGCGACGCGTCTGACGCGTCGGCGATGTATGTAACGCACAGCACCCAGAGACGCGCCTGACGCGTCACCCTAATTGCGCCGACCGTAACCTCAGGTGTAGCCACTCAAGAGGGCTCAGATTTGTATGGGAACTGTGTACGTATCCCACGCAACCGTGACGATAGTTGAAAACTCTCCAAGTCCACGTGCGTGCGCGTGAGCGCGCAATAACCTGTTTTTTTGGGGTAATTGCCTTCAATTTTTTACTCTTGTAAAATACGTTTTCGGGGGCTCTGTAGGACCATTTTGTAAGCTTTTTGAGTGGTTTTTCATGGTTTTTCCTTCATTCATAACCTATTCGCTATTGTTTCTGGAATAAAACAATTTTTTGAAAACCGGCCGGGTTCTGGTGAACAAACATTACAAAACTAGCCGGGGCTCCACGGGTTAAGGGAAACTAAGGAAGCAAGCCTAATCAACACCAAAGAGTGATGTTATCAGTACAAGAGGTGGGACTGGAGTTGCGCTGGGACCGTGAGAACACACACACGAGGGTCCTCTGGCGCGCCAAGAGAGAAGTGAGAGCTCCAAGCGTCACTAGATTGCATAATTATATGAGGCACTTGTGCTCTCATTAACAGTACAAAAGTAATCAAATAAATATAAGGCATCATTGTAAAACGAAATAATACACCGAAATAATCCCCCAAGGGCTGAACAAATGTAATTATACTCGTGGCAACAAAACATTGCTAACTTTGTGGCAACAGAGGAGGAACATATAGCGAGGCCCTAGCCTCCCACAGGGCCCTGCACAATAGGCCTTGTGAATTATAGAAGTTAAAACAAACACTTACAGCTGACGTGTCTGGTGGAAGTGACACCCTCACACCCAGGGGATGTATGTTGGTGCATCTGAAACAACAGACTGTTTATACTTCAATAACACTACAAGACATACACAACTACAGTCTTTTTTATAGTATTTTTATAGTTTTTATATTTTTGTATTTAAATATTTTCTTCTACACAGAAACACGGCAACTCCTACTTTACGACCCTACACTGGGCTACATACGGCAACCAACAAGCACCAGACGTAAACATGCTAATCAAACCAAAGTAGGAGGCTACACCAACACTGACTCAACGGCAAGGGTTTTCCTTATAACATACCCTCCCGTGACAAACAATCAGCCACAACATCATCAGTGCCTTCAACATGCCACACATCCAAACTGTGTTCCGGCAGCAAAACATCACCTGAGACTGATAAACTGCCCAGTCCACCACAAGACTGGCACTTCTCTTTGCTCTCTCAGGCAACGGGACCTGCCAATAGCCCTTCACAAATTCCACCTTAGTGATAAACGTGGCAGCCCCGATGCGGTCTATGGGGTCGTCAACTCTGGGTAATGGATAGGCGTCTGTCTGGGATAATGCACTAACACTACTGCAATCAACACAAAATTGGATCCTGCCACCCGGCTCAGGTTGCAAAGTCACTGGCAAAGACCACTCACGATATCCCTTATCCCTCAGACCCTTCTCCAACATGTAGTCCAGCTCTGCTTTTAAGACAGGCTGCCGAGCAGGGTTTATATGGTAGGGAGCCAACTTGAGCTTTGCACTGTCTCCAGCCTCTATGTCGGGTGCCACCCCGTACATCAGGCCTGGAAAATCACCAAATATGCGGAAGTACTGCCACAGCCTAGTAAACAACTCCTCTTGGCGCTTAGAAACAAGAGGTTGCATCTTATCTCGAAGAACAACATACTCATTGCCCTCCCATAACCCAGCTGGGACCACAGCCTCTAAACTATAGTCTCCCTCCTTCTCCTCCTTCGTCCCTAATACAGCCAGGTCATGAGAGGGACAATCTGTACCACCTGTGCAGTCACTCCCACAGTTCATATGTGCTGAGGCTTCCCCTCCGATACCAAACATGCGCACCCCCGCATTCCTTGCGGCTACACCTGCCTGCGCAGCATCACCTCCATCAGCGCCACGGCCAGATGGAGTCGGTCTATGGTAGGGCTGTTGCATTTTAATAGGGCAGCATTGGGAGCCTATGCGACGGTTGGGCGTATCTATTACCTAGTCAACCTCAGCAATCTACTTAATGACCTGATACGGACCACAAAACTTAGCAGCCATGGGTCGACCCTGAACTGACAACCATGCCAAAGCCTTGTCGCCCACCTTGAACACCCTAAATTTAGCCTGTTTGTCACAATGGCCTCTCATCTTCATGTTCATGCTACTAACCGGGATAGCCTCCGGGTATCTAGTGGTAGTATCAATTAAAGTGTGCAAGTATTTGTCTCCCGAACTGGTGGGTGATAAGGGACCAACCCCGTCAACTATGACACGAGTCAATGGCGGTTCAACTGCAGGTGTAGGGATCAAAGGTGCCACGGGTATCCCTTGATGAGGTTCTCCAACTAGCTTACCAATATGACACATCAAAAAAGAAGCCACCGATGCATGCATATTAGGCCAAGGGAGCACCAAGCTTATGTCTACTACTAAATACGACATAAGAGATAGACAAACCAAACTGAAATGATTACTGATTACGGATTACTGATATTTACTATAGGATGTAAGGTATCTTAAAATAACCCCCTAGAAATACTTTCTCTAAAGTATCTATTTCTTTATCCTCCCCATTTCCCCAGCTAACCTAATCCCACAAGGACTCCAATGGAAATACGCCTAACGGCCTTATTGGGCTATCCTTAGTTGGAATTATGCAAGGCTGGTACATGTCATATTTATAACATACTATGTGGTACCAACTCTGTAAATTGCTAACTGAATCAATATTATTATTATTATTATTATTATTATTATTATTATTAGGCCACCAAAAATAAGAATGTAGCCTATCAGTAGTCTCACATACCCCTAAATGACCCGCCAGTAGTGCCACATGAGTTAGCCTAACCAGTTCCTCCCTGAACTGGGCAGGCACCACTAACTGCTCCTCCCCCAAGCCTGAGTTCGTATCCGGCATCCACTGCCGATACAACAATGTTCCTTTTATAATACATTTCTCTGCTTGACCGTTCTTCTCACCAGTCGTACCAACCTTCTTAAACAGGAGGCCAAGACTCGGGTCCTCTTGCTGCGACTTGCTCAGTTTGTTTCTAGGTAACTCCATCAAGGTAGTTACCTCTGACCTCTCAAAAATATCAGAAGGTTGAGTCGGTGTCACTGTGTCAGACTCCTCATCCGGCACTAGGTCACCTCTACTAGTCTCGGTAGCCTCACTGGGGTCAGCCAAGCCCACAGCTGTCTCCGAACCAGTGTCATCTAGTAGTGCATCATGGGATGGCCCGCACTAATAGCCGTTGGCCCCGGCATCCACTAAATCATCCACCTGTTGTGCCAAATGTGCCACTGATTGGGTCACTGCACCAACAGGGTAGATAGAGTCCATGTTATCTTCTTGCAAACAACCACCACCAGGGGGCACAAAAACAGCCTCATCGACGACTATAGGAGGCGGGAAAACTACATCCCCTGCCAAGTCAGTCCAGAGCAAAAAGTCCACCCCTCAACTGGCAGAGTGTCCACCATGGCCACCTTACCCTCGGCAGTCGAAAGTGGGCACTCTAGGGTCACCGGGACTAAATCACAGAATTGTTCACTGATGATTCCCCTGCACATAACAAACTCTCCCGTGCTAATAGGTCCCCCTGTCAGGCTGCGACACATGGATTTTTGCGCACCAGTATCCCTAAACACCTTGACAGGGTAAGTCTGCTCCCCAACCAGTACTAATCCATCATGTATGAATGGCCGACACCAATCAGGGGAAGTTTGGTTATGCTCAGGTGGTGATACCATCTGGGGCGGCAAAGTGCTTACTACCCTGCTTCGCGCTGGCCAACACTGCCCCCAAACTCACGAGTACCTGGCTTGCCTTTCACCGGCACCTCCCCTAATGTTGCCACCAACTGGACAGCCTTGGGTTCCTGGGAAGCCTTCCATTTAGCACACTGAGGTTTAATATGACCCACTTGCTTGCAAAAATAACATCTCACTTCCATAGAAGCTCGCTGGTTGTCAGCCTTGGAATAATGTTGTGTCTCATTTGTGGTGACTTTGGGTGATGAGGGACGAGCGGATACCTTGGCTGCTTGGTGCACAGGTCGGTCTCTCCTGTCACCAACACCGCTCCCCATACAACTGCCACGCTGGGCTAGTGCAAAGTCATCAGCCCACACTGCTGCTTCCCTTATTGATTTAAACCGCTTTTCTTTTAATTTTGCCTCAATGTCCCATTCAATTATGCTTCTAAACTGCTGGGGTGTGGCCCAGGACACATGGGGGGAAGAAGGAGGATACTGGGGACTGCTAGCATAACTCGAAACAAAGGTACTGGCAATACGGGCATACCCATAGCACTGTGAAAATGAAGGGGCCATACGGATAGTTGTAAAAACTGACTGTAGAGGCATGGTGGCAGGTACTGTGGTAATTATGATGTTACAGTAAGGTCCCCGCTTGGATCTTCTGATCACTGTCTGATACAGGCCACCTGTCTATCACCTACCACACCTTCCCACTCTGAACCTGTTTTGGTGACTAAATGGCATTACGATAGGGCAGACTGGGAGGGTCTTCAAGGTTTCTTTATTGATATTCCCTGGACCTCTTTCTTTTCTAATGATGCACACTCCACCTTGAGCCACATACAAGATTTTGTAAAAATTGGAATGGAAACTTTTATTCCTCATCAAAAGTACAGTAAAAGATCTAATTCACCTAAATGGTTTGACCATAATTGTGCTAGAGTAACTGAACAAAAAGCAATAGCCTACAATGCATACACAAGATCAAAAACACATGAAGCCTTTAATTACTTTAGAAACATCAGAAATCATGCCAAAACTGTATTAAACCTAACTAAATCAAACTTTCTCCACAAGCAGGCAAATAAACTTCTAAATAATCCAAATGATAACAAAATATTTTGGTCTACTCTTAACTCATTCAAATCCAACTTCACTACTGCTTCATCCATTCCACCATTAAAATCTCCGACTGGCAATCTTGTAAGTGACCCAAGAGGTAAAGCTAACCTTCTTGCGGATATTTTCTCCACCAACTCAACCTTAGATGAAATAAATCAAGATGTCCCTGTACTTAATTTTAATTCGCCTGAAATTCCCTCACTTAAGATCCACACCAGACATGCCAAAACTATTTTGCAGAATCTCTCTGTAGATATGGCTCCTGGTCCAGATGAAATTCCTCCAATAGTACTTAAGAATTGCTCCTTGGTGCTCGCTCCTGTATTGGCAAAATGTTTCCGTCTGTGTACTCATACCTCATGCTTCCCAGTACCCTGGAAAGAAGCAAACATTCATCCAGTTCCTAAAAAAGGTGCCTCTTCAGATCCATCAAACTACAGACCAATAGCTATAACTTCCACTCTTGGTAAAGTCTTTGAAATTATATTAAATAATCACATAATTAAGCATCTTGAGAATAATAAATTAATCAGTGATAGGCAATATGGTTTTAGACGATGTCGATCAACTGCAGACATTCTTTGCCTTCTTACGCATCAAATCAACCAAGCTACAGACCAACATGGCGAAACACATACAATAGCACTGGATATATCAAAGGCATTTGATAGAGTCTGGCATCAATCCTTATTGTCGAAGATGTCACACTACGGCCTTGCATCATTAGTTCCACTAATTTCTTCTTATCTTCATAACAGAAAAATATGTGTAATGGTAGATGGCCTTTATTCTCAATTTCACTCAATAAATGCTGGTGTTCCCCAGGGATCAGTTTTGGCCCCAACTCTGTTCCTCATTCATATCAATGATCTCATATCTACCACTCATAATCCAATACATTCCTACGCAGATGACTCAACACTCCACAGTTCCTTCACATTTACCAATTCTTTCACCCAACCCGATCTTATAAATTCAAAAATAAACACTGCAATTTCTCTGAACCAGGACCTTTCTAGAATTAATGGATGGGGACAAAAGAATCTAGTTTCCTTTAATGCACAGAAAACCAAGTACATTCAATTTTCTAACCGACAGAATCTCACTGACTCCCATATATTTTTTAATGATGTAAATATTCCCACTTCCCCTAGTATTGACATTCTCGGTGTAACATTAACTACTAACTTGAGCTGGACACATTATGTTAGAAGCATTGCTAAGAATGCCTCTAAAAAACTGGGACTCCTGTACAGAGTTCGAGAATTCTTCACTGACGAGCAGTTGGCCGTAATATAAAAGTCATGTGCGTTCTCAGATGGATTACTGTTCACCTCTGTGGGGTGGAAGTGGAGTGGTTGCATTGAGGCAGTTGGACAAAATTCAAAATAAAGCTATTAGATTAATCAATAACCCTGCAATCACACAGGACCTTCCTACATTATCCATACGAAGAAACGTTGCATCCCTTGCATTATTCTACAGATATATTCACAGCAATTGTTCCGAGGAACTTGCTTCAATTGTGCCGCCTCTCCACATCTTTCCCCGTAGAACTAGGGCAGCTGAGAGCGCCCATGAATTTACACTTTCTCCTCCACAATGCAGAACTTCTGCTTATCAGAATTCATTTATCCCCAGAGCTACTACTCTTTGGAATTCACTTCCCTCGAATTGCTTTCCACAAACTTACAATTTAGAAATGTTTAAATCCAGTTGTTACAAACATTTTATGAATGGAGGATGCCTTTAGGCACATGGACCTTTTTGTTTTATCTGTGTTTTTCCTTCCTCCGTTCATTGTCTCTTAAAAAAAAAAAAAAAAAAAAAATAGGGGGAGACTGGCTTAATGCAGTCTCACCTAGCACTTCTGGAGTTGTTGCTCGTCTCCGGACCCCAGTAGAACAATAGCTAGCCTGACTGCTGGGATGCTGTGGCACATGCAGGATGGTGCCATCATCCACAACACAAGTACTAGCTTCAAAATAAGGACCACTAGGCTGCGTAGCCAACTTGCACACCTCTTGAACTAACTCTGCCTTAGAAATACCACTGCACCTCCACCCATACACCTCCAACACACGTCTTAATACATCACTACTCCTGCTAGCAACCTCTTCTTGACTAGGATGGGTTCTAATAAACTGCCAAACGTCCTCCCTCCCCACAATATGAACAGGAATGTAATCAACATGTGACATCCTAGCAATAGTTGTGGACACAGGTTAATGAAATAAGAGTACTATGTCCGTAGACTTTCGACTGCAAGAACAAATTACTGAACAATCTAAATATAATTGCTTCACACCACAAGAACTCTATACTATCACACTATCCTGGCCTGAGGTCGCCACTGTAAAGAGGGGAGCCGGGGAAACAGATGCTCTGATAGCCTAGCCCACTGTGCTGCACTACCCTGCAACAGACACGCTCTTAATATCTGACTCAAACACCAAGCCATGCAGGTTCTCTAGGAAAAATGGTTATCTTCCGCTTTGCTCTATTAAAGCAGTAACAAGGAGACACAAACATATCTATTGTCCCCGAGTCTGGTCGATAGTGCTGCTAGTATTCAAGAGTACTTTTAAACTGCTTAAAACAATGATAACTAAAATGCTGTTAGACTCCCAGAACAAACCACATAATGCCCAATCGCTTAGGAATTGAAAATCACATGAACAAAAACCATGGAAAAGTCCAATGCAATAACCTCTGTGCCAAGCCTATTATCCCTACCTAATGCCCTAAGAATACACCGAGTGGCTCTCTTCAGCACAGCACGGTGGTGGTGTTGTAAGGGATAAATAACTTGAATAACTTATCTCTTACAACCTCATCAGGGGTTAGCTCAATACACCCGAGTGCAATGGGGACAACCTCACCTAGTAGCAGGCTCCACCCCTAGTCCCTGACTGCACTGAATGTATTTCTGCTAAAACTAAACAAGGCACAAGGGTTGGTATCTTAGTAGGTAGAAGACTGGCTGCCACCCCTAAAGGGTTAACTATGGCTCAAGTTAGAGGATGCTGTGTGGTGGAAGGGAAAAAGACAGTAGCCTATTATGACACTGCAGGCCTACACGCACACCCAACAACCTCGCTCCTCAAAGGCCTACCAAAAACTAAGTAAACAGGCCAATCCTCAAACCACTAGAGATACCAACCAGGAATAATATTCACACATAAATATAATAAGCAATGCAGTAGAATAATGGAAATAACTGGAAGGAAACAGGTATGAAGCTTATATCTAAGATTTGCCAGAGAAAGGAATGCAGTGTAAACTAAAAAAACTCTAGTAATTAGATTACTAAGATTGAAACAAAAACAATATGCTTGACATGACTCCAACCCTGCTATGCTTCGATCCAATAAGAAACACAAATGAAATATGCGGTATTTAAGGGAAACTAAGGAAGCAAGCCTAACCAACACCAAAGAGTGATGTTATCAGTACAAGTGGTGGGACTGGAGTTGCGCTGGGACCGTGAGAACACACACAGGAGGGTCCCCTGGCGCGCCAAGAGAGAACTGAGAGCTACAAGCGTCACTAGATTGCATAATTATATTAGGCACTTGTGTTCTCATTAACAGTATATACAAAAGTAATCAAATAAATATAAGGCATCATTGTAAAACGTAATAATCCCCCAAGGGCTGAACAAAAAAAGTAATTATACTCGTGGCAACAAAACGGTGCTAACTTGTGGCAACAGAGGAGGGACGTATTGCGAGGCCCTAGCCTCCCACAGGGCACTGCACAATAGGCCTCGTGAATTATACAAGTTAAAACAAACACTTATAGCTGACATGTCTGGTGGAAGTGACAATATAATAATATATCAATATATATATATATAAATACATTTTTTATTTATTTTGTCTTTTTCTTTTTTCAGTCAGCACCACAAAAGATCATTAGCGATGGTAATATTAGCCTACCAATCATATTTTGATCACTCTCACACATTACCAAAAGGCTCGCTTAAATTTGGCTTCCATTACACGGAAGATAAGTGGATTTTTGTTATGGTGTTTTATTTGGTAGCCTAACACGAGATCTGCCCCGAAGCATCAGTTTATACTCCAAACAATTTTTATAATTATTCCGGTCCGGTAACAATTCTGTTTCTAATAGAAATTTTAACCCTTGTCTAGCGGGTGCTCTGTGGCCGTTTTGGGCCTTTCCAGGCCATTCTGACTGCTATATCAACCATCAGTATGAAAGGAACTGTATTGCGCCGAAAACTAGGTGGAAATCGCTACACAATGACGCCACATACAGCTACGTAGCACTTGTGGAGCACTGACAGTGTTACCTCGAAGATGGAAGTTTAGCTGATTTTGCTACATTGCTCACTTTTAGCGAACTATTGGTTACACTGTCATCCTCCCGCGCGGTGGGGGAACTGGAGTTAGTGTGGGCCGGGAGGCCACAGATGTCGGACGTATGGATCATTACTATCCCACCCATTTTCACTCGATTTCCACCCTTTTTTCACCCGTTTTTTGCCAGTTTTTTCAACTCGACTTATGTTGCGCGCCGCTCTTTAAGGGTAAGGTAATGGGATTTCACTTAACCTTTGGCTGGTCTCCACTTTGCACTTGGGGGAATCTATTATCCAATTGAAAGTGGTAATTACTGTCGATGTATTACAATAGAGCAATTATTTCGAAAATATAGAGCGTATACATCGGTAGGTACTTTTCCAAAGAATATATATTGTGACGCTCCTGCATAGTAGCCACGTGCGGGCATGCGCGAGTGTCGGCTGCCCAGCCATTTAGAAACCGGCTGGCGGCAGCCGGCCGGCCGGCTTTTCCTTAGTATATATCCTACGACAATGTAACTAATGTCTGGGATATTCTTATGTTGTTTCACAGCTTGAAGCTGCCCTTATTCTTAACCAACGCATCTTAGTATATTTTATTCTCGATAGTTGATTGTTTAATTATAATATATAAGATGTAAGTCTAGTGAGAGTGGGAGGAGACGAGTGGGAGAGAGAGACCGGCTGGGGGACGTTGCTTTGCGCGGGCGCGGAGAGACTAGCTTGGGACGAGCCTGATGTTGCCAATCTGATCGCAACGTTAGGCTTAGTTTCGACTCACGCAAGGGGTAGAGGATTTTGACCCGGCAACGGTGTTGAGTGTTGCCAAGCATGGGATGTATTTCTCATGCCTAGGGTGGGGTCCAGACAGATTCAAGACTCAGAGCTCACCTCACTGTCGTACCCTTCGGACCCCCCTTGATATCTATCCCTCTTAACCCCACTTAGAAACTTTCTTTCTTACTTTGTATACCTTCTTTCCACTACTTCACCAATCTATTTAATTATCCCATCCCCTTGATAGACCTTATATCTATTATTGTATTAACGACGAGCTCTCAGATAATTAGATAGGATTTTGGGCCTTATGCAGAGATGTAATTGTTAATGAGACCTAGGAAGCCTTTTTGTTGTCTCATATTTGGTGGTTTGATGCTTGCTAGTGTGTTCTTGTGGCAGGTGAGCAGGGGCTAGACCGGAGGGGAGGCTTTTTGCGATCCTTTAAGTAAAGTCTGCTGGGGCGAGTCCTGTGGACCCGCACGACTTTACTAGGATACCCGTGGGAGTCTGGGGGCATTTTCTTGTCTGTGTGCCTGTGTGTCTAGTGTTGTGTTGTGTGAGGGCCCTTGCCTAGTCCACTCAGCACTGCGCTAGCACGTCTTGCGTTTGTTTTAGGGTCGCCAGGAGAGAGTCAGATATTTGGGATCTGAGTCTCTCAAGAGAGCACCCTTTCAATTAGAGTAATTTGGCGCACAGACTTGGGAACGTCCCTAGGCTAGAGCAGGTAGCTCAGCCCGGGTATCCGAAGCCTATATCCTTCCGGCTAGACCTCTGCCACCTGGCAGATTAACAGCTAGGGGTTTATTATTTCTGCATGCTTGTTATTGTGCCACAGTATTACCGTTTTTGTGAGCATTGTGAGTCAGGGTGTGGCTTAGAGACTCTGTCCGAGCAGGCTTGCCTGACTAAGAGTGAGAAGCACACCTGTATGTGGTTATGTTGCGAGTTGCTGCCTTTATTTAATTATACCTATGCCATTATACACTGTATGGCCTATCACTAGTATTTATTCCTGCTTATGAGTTAAGAGTTCTCTAAATCCGTAATTTACTTTCTTTGCTAAGCATCAGATCCTACAGTAGCCGCATGCAGTTTAGAAACCTGCATCTTGCCTACCTGTACGATGTTTTGAGGACTGTTTGCTTTCACCTTCTTTCACGCAGGGGTGATTAGTTGTATTAATTAACGTAACATTAAATGTACTTTCTTCTAGTTTGTTATTAAATTGTTTCTGCAATTTAATTCCGTCATCTATCTTTTCCTTGAAGCTTTAAGTCAACTTAATTGTGTGATCTTTTATATAGCCTGCTTGACTATCAGCAGTCTATAGTGCGTGCACCCTGTAACCGAGTCATAGGATACCTTGTTGTCCAGGCAGGACTCTGGACGGTTTAGGGTGGTTTGTTGCCTGGGTTTATAGATAAGGGTTGGATCTAGCGTTTTCCGTTGTTGCTTGTTGCCGCATACCTAGTCCAATAGAAAGAGCCCAGTGTTTATATATCCCAGGACGTAACAATATATTGGTATTTCGTTTTTATATACAATAGGTCAGCTTTTCAGTGTTGGAGTCAATAAAAGAAAACAACACAATATTTAGAATTAACAATAGCTTAACATAGTCAGTTAAATTCATGACGATCATATATGTAAAATTATCCTTCATATTGATAACAAGTCTTATTTCAGAAATACGAGCAACACCCCGTTTTGATAAACAAATATTTCAAAATATTCAATCACGATATTCGATGTCTCAAGTTTCATAGTAATTGTCATGCCGTTAAGTACATAACATGCCAGAATTCAATAGTTATATTGACATTGATAATATACTCTCTGGATTATCAACATAATTTATCTGTTTTAACAGTAAGATTATTCAACATCATACTGATGAAATAATATTTGAATAACCATGATATATTTAGCACCATGAAGTTGAAGAAGAAAGGCCTCTTAAACTTAGTTCCACTCTAAGCTGTCTAGGTGTAAATGTAAAGTTCAGGGGCACACGCTGGAACAATGCGTAGTAGCGGCGCTCATCTCAAATTCATTACCCTTTGTGGCCTGTAGTTATTAATCCTACACAGGGGGTAATGCACTTTATGCGAGTTAACACAGATTACTTCGCCGACGACATAATTCCCGAGAAGGGGGTGGCCATAAGATTAGGTGTTTGTCACGAATCGCTTGGTCAAGTTGCTCGGGCTTGACATACACCAATAATATTTTGACAGTGCAGGCTTGATTCGCCGACCCTATGGTCAGCAGTCGACATTCAACTGATGGTGCATCAGCCCGGGTATCCGAAGCCTATATCCTTCCGGCTAGACCTCTGCCACCTGGCAGATTAACAGCTAGGGGTTTATTATTTCTGCATGCTTGTTATTGTGCCACAGTATTACCGTTTTTGTGAGCATTGTGAGTCAGGGTGTGGCTTAGAGACTCTGTCCGAGCAGGCTTGCCTGACTAAGAGTGAGAAGCACACCTGTATGTGGTTATGTTGCGAGTTGCTGCCTTTATTTAATTATACCTATGCCATTATACACTGTATGGCCTATCACTAGTATTTATTCCTGCTTATGAGTTAAGAGTTCTCTAAATCCGTAATTTACTTTCTTTGCTAAGCATCAGATCCTACAGTAGCCGCATGCAGTTTAGAAACCTGCATCTTGCCTACCTGTACGATGTTTTGAGGACTGTTTGCTTTCACCTTCTTTCACGCAGGGGTGATTAGTTGTATTAATTAACGTAACATTAAATGTACTTTCTTCTAGTTTGTTATTAAATTGTTTCTGCAATTTAATTCCGTCATCTATCTTTTCCTTGAAGCTTTAAGTCAACTTAATTGTGTGATCTTTTATATAGCCTGCTTGACTATCAGCAGTCTATAGTGCGTGCACCCTGTAACCGAGTCATAGGATACCTTGTTGTCCAGGCAGGACTCTGGACGGTTTAGGGTGGTTTGTTGCCTGGGTTTATAGATAAGGGTTGGATCTAGCGTTTTCCGTTGTTGCTTGTTGCCGCATACCTAGTCCAATAGAAAGAGCCCAGTGTTTATATATCCCAGGACGTAACAATATATTGGTATTTCGTTTTTATATACAATAGGTCAGCTTTTCAGTGTTGGAGTCAATAAAAGAAAACAACACAATATTTAGAATTAACAATAGCTTAACATAGTCAGTTAAATTCATGACGATCATATATGTAAAATTATCCTTCATATTGATAACAAGTCTTATTTCAGAAATACGAGCAACACCCCGTTTTGATAAACAAATATTTCAAAATATTCAATCACGATATTCGATGTCTCAAGTTTCATAGTAATTGTCATGCCGTTAAGTACATAACATGCCAGAATTCAATAGTTATATTGACATTGATAATATACTCTCAGGATTATCAACATAATTTATCTGTTTTAACAGTAAGATTATTCAACATCATACTGATGAAATAATATTTGAATAACCATGATATATTTAGCACCATGAAGTTGAAGAAGAAAGGCCTCTTAAACTTAGTTCCACTCTAAGCTGTCTAGGTGTAAATGTAAAGTTCAGGGGCACACGCTGGAACAATGCGTAGTAGCGGCGCTCATCTCAAATTCATTACCCTTTGTGGCCTGTAGTTATTAATCCTACACAGGGGGTAATGCACTTTATGCGAGTTAACACAGATTACTTCGCCGACGACATAATTCCCGAGAAGGGGGTGGCCATAAGATTAGGTGTTTGTCACGAATCGCTTGGTCAAGTTGCTCGGGCTTGACATACACCAATAATATTTTGACAGTGCAGGCTTGATTCGCCGACCCTATGGTCAGCAGTCGACATTCAACTGACTCTGCTACAGCTCGCAAAGTTAGTTCAATGAATAACAAAAAAAATTACTTATTCCTTCAAATGGTATTCCGCCGTTGATCTATTTGACAAAAGTCTTTGTCTTCCTGTAGCCATGTTCTGGGTATTCAAGACACCCAGACTATTTTGTTGTTAATTCTTTGATAGTTGCTATTATTACCATTCATAGATATTCATTGTTCTAGTCCAAGTTGCCTAATGGTGACACACTGGCGGTGGATGTCGCTCCCTCCGGACCTGGACCTGGTGCCTTGGGCCCAACCTGGACGAAATGGATCCCGAGGGTACAGTGCGTAGTGTTTCTCCGGACTGGCACTCTCCGTCCAACAGTATCGGGGCCCGAACCTGGTGTTATTGCTCCAGGAGGCTGCCCTGTCATTAGGTGTAAACTACCAGACCAGTCGTAGTACCATGTACGCGCAAGGGGTGCGTCCCTGCGGTCTCGTGGGGCACACCGGGACCACTGGACCCTACCACCTTGTAATCTCTTGCGGGAAGGTGTTGGGAATGGTCTCCGGGGTAGACTGGAGCCTGAGTTCTGGGAGTTGGGGGGGGGGATCCCCATTTGCCATCCTAATCACCAATTATGCCTCAACTTAAAGAGAAACAACATACTTTTGATGTTCCGAAACCGCACAGGATTCTGGCAATGTCTCAGTCTCAGACTTTCTAGTGTGAATAATGATAGTTTGAATCTGCATGCACATGAAGTGAAGTGGCTGAGATTTGTGAGAGGTGGCGAGTGGACGTCTGCTGTGCCAAGGATACATTCTGGAAAGGGTAAGGGGCTCAGTGGATTGTTGGAAGAAAGAAAAGATATAGGATGTACTAGAAGGGGGTTGAGTCTGATAAAGCGAACGGAGGAGTGGGTGTTCTGGTGGCTGAAGAATAGGTGGAAAGTGTACTTCAGATTACGAGAGTTAGTGAATGGCTGTTTGTTTTGAAGTTGAAAGTTGGTGAAATAATTCTGAATGTGATATCTGCATATACCCTACAGGCTGGCCTACAGCAAGAGATAAAAGAGGACTTCTGGAATGACACCATCAGTGTCATTTCAGGCCTCTGGGAGAACGAAATAACAATTTTGGGAGGGGACCTGAATGGTCACGTGGGAGCATCTGCAGATGGATACGAGGGAATACATGGAGGAAATGGTTAAGGAAGGAAGAACCTGGAAGGCGAATATATACTGGAATCCTGCGTTGCACGTAACATGGTTGTGTGTAAAATGAAGTTCAAGAAAAGACGGAGCCATCTGGTCACATATAACTCTGGTGTCTCCAGTAGCCAGATAGCTTACTTCTTGGTTAACAGGAAAGACTGGAAACTGAATCGGGATGTAAAGGTCATCCCGAGCGAAGAATGTATCCCCCAGCATAAACTACTTGTGTGCGACATTTGCTTATACAGAGATCCTGAGCGCAAGAAGGTATACATGCCCTAAAGGCGAGTGTGGCTGCTGAAGAACAAGGAAGTTAGGGATAGGTTTCATAGTGAACTGGAGGAAATTAATAGAAATAAGGAAGCTAAGCCTAGCGATATAAATAGTCAATGCAATTTCCTTAAGCAACAAGTGTGTAACACGGACAATCCCAATAGGATCTCCAACCGAGCTAGGCGAGTTAAAAATTACAGTAGGGATATTATAAGTGAACAGTGTGTTAGAAACGATAATGGGACGATTGGGTAAGCAGAAGATGAAATCAGAGAGTCATGGAAGGCACACTATGAACTATTTCTAAATGTAGAGTTTGAATGGAATAAGGAACAACTTAGTATCGAAAAACCAATATCTGGACCCCCTCCTTTGATAGCACCAGCTGTGGTGAGCGACGCAATCAATAAAATGAAGGACGGTAGAGCTCCAGGGTGCTCTGACATTGTCGCAGAGATGATAAAAGCCTCAGGGGAGACTGGTGTTAGCTTTGTTACTGATATGAAAAACACCATTATTAAAGATGGCGAGCAAGGGTCTACGAGTCAATATTAACCCGTACTGTACCGTGGGATACAGTAATAAAAGTCCCCAGCAGTCCCAAGCAATGTGGCCAAAATGACAGGAGAGACCACCTTTTCACCTCAAGAGATGAGGCAAGAGTGGATCAATCACTTTTTTTTTTTTTTTTTTTTTTATAAGACTTTGAGAACAAAAAAATATCCTTGTACAGGCAGTTACAAGACAAATACATTACTGACGGCTATAACCGTCACTGGGACTGGGGAGTTACTTATCTACTGACGGCTATAGCCGTCGCTGGGATTGTACGGGTAAACAAAACCAAGGCTATGCACTGTAGATTGACAAGAGGCAAAGAATGGTGCACACCCTTGTGCAGTGTGTGGAAAGACTGTGGGCGCAAACTCGATTCGGTGTAGCATCTGTCGATGATGGGTACACCATGGGAGTAAGTGCTGTAGTATAATATAATGACCCCTGGCAAAGGATAAGTAAGAAGTAGAGTGAAAGAGCGAGCTTGTGTTAACCTTTAAACGGCGAACCTATGGTATTTGAAAGTGCCCGCCAGGCGAGTATACTTTGATACAATCCCGACTAAAATTGTCATTATCCGATAAATATCGTTATTACTTATTCATATGCACCAATTTTATGTTTAACCCTTAAGGATCGGGGTCGGACTTAAGTCCGTTTCCAATTTGCAGAAAGTTAGGAGCATTATTAAGGCTTCTAAAGGGTTAAAATCGAGTGCAAATGGCCGGGAGCGTAGCGGGCCAGACAGCCGACTCCCAGGGCTTACCGCCGCCCATTAACTGATGTTCCTTGTGTTCTCGAGAGGCCGGCAGTGTAGCCAGTAGTGAGCATAGCTGGGAAAAATATGCCGCTATACGCTAAACTCCCATGTTACTGGTATCACTGTATGAGAACCACGAGTGCTACGTAGCTCGTTCTGGTCTCATTTTGAAGCTTTTAGCGCCTAGTTTTTTGCTAAATGTTTTTTTTCATGCAGATACTTGATTTATCATGCAGGAGGGCCTGAATATGCCCAAATAAGCCCAAAACCCCCCACTAGACAAGGGTTAAAATGAAGATAATAACATGTAACAGCAATAAAACAAATGGGAATAGTATTTTGGGGTTGAAAAAGACGATGTATTGCCGACCGGTTTATTCATATGATAGCCAGCGCGGCACACACCGTCCCACTTATCGATCAACACTGATGTGTTGCTAGTGAAGTCTCTCTTTTGCCACGATCTCTATAGGCTATGCCTCCTCTTCGACCTTGAAACCGGGTGGGGGATATGGGCGCGGAAAATAAACCGATAAACAAAGGAATAAGATTAAAATAGGTTATCATTGAAGGGGGGGGGGGGGTTTGGACACATGTGGAGGAGTGATAGAAGGTATGGAGGGGAAGCATCTTATTTAATCATATATTCCTTTGTTGTGAGTGCCTCTGGGGTCTTTTAAAAGGCTTTATTTAGGCCTTGGATCTTAAGAGTCCCGTCGCCTTCACCTAGTAAAGCCTCTTAAGAGTCTAGACGCCATTCCCGGGTTAAATGATGATCCTGTGGCTGTGAATTTTGGCAATGAGTCATTGGAGCTGGTGGACAAGTTTTATTACCTAGGAGATTCCATCTCTGCTGGTGGTGGGGTCACTTGAATTAGATGTGGCTGGGGGAAGCTCAGAGAACTGCTGCCAATTCTGACCATGAAAAGAATGCCTCTCCCCCTGAAGGGAAAGGTGTATGCCTCATGGGTTAAAAATGCAATGACGTATGCCTCAGAAACATGGGCCGTTAAAGTAGAATGTTAGAATGAAACGTACTGAAATGAGAATGGTGAGATGTATGTGTGGGGCCAAACTGGAGGATATAATAACAAATGATGAGCTGAGGAGACGCTTAGGTAAAAAGAGTATTAGCGAGGAGATGCGTACAAGTAGACTGGGATAGTATGGGCATGTGGATTGTGGAGAGAATGGATGAACAAAATTGGGTGAAAAGAAGCAGGTCTGTGACTGTGGAGGGAGCAGCACCAAGGGGTGGGCCGAGGAAGACCTGCGGTCGATCGGACTATACATGCCGATTTCGAATTCAAAAACTTGACAAGTTAAGCAGTCCTTAATAACAAGGTTGCCTGGAACAGCATAATTAAGAAAAGACACTGAAACTGCGTATATGTTTGGAACACTCAGTCTTAAAATTGTATGTATGTATGTATGTATATATTCATATACGTAGATATTGGTAAGCGGATGGATTACTATAATAAAGCTATAATTACAATGTGTCATCATTTTTCAAGGTCCAAACAATACATCAGTCAAAGTGATGAGAACAATACACCCTCGTCAGCAAGAGTAAACATATATGTAATTATTGGTTCTGAAAATGCTAACTTTTTTTCACTCTCTCACCTAATCACTGTAACTCAACTCTGTCAGCAACGTGTTCAGCAACGTCTAGTCTTCGTGGTGCAATGCATAAGTGTGTTGATTTTCGGTGTGAGCGTCCTGGGTTCGAATCCCCGGACTGCCACATGTGTTTGTTAATTTCATTAATCGAGTTTAGGAGTAAAGTTGGTTAGTGGAGAGAACATAATAATTAACCTCTCAGTAACTTTAAATATATACATATATATATATATATATATATATATATATATATATATATATATATATATATATATATAGTACTCGCGTCAGGCCAAGGGAGATAACCAATCACTACACTAACGAGGTTGTCCTTCATAAACCAATTTACCACCATCCAGTGTTCTCTCTCAAATCATTACACAGTTGCTATAGTGCAATACAACTATACTATACTATAGATTGTCAGTAGGTTTTATGATACAAAGGAATACAAAGGAATACAAAGGAGAACAAACTGCAACAGACCTATTGGTCCTTACGGGGCAGTTTGGATATCTAAAACTACTAATCTACTGACTACGAGGTAGAGAAAAGGATAGCAAAGAAGAAGGCTCCTCCCCACCCACCACTCCCTCCAGCTAATGCTGGCATGGAAACAGATAGGACAAATACCATGTAGTATTGAAAAACTGACACGGAAATTTGGACAGGACAGGGAGAAAAAAGAAGTTGATTTGTAATCTAAGCTAACTCTATTTACTACAATTCTGAAAGGGAACAGATGTATGAAAATCAATATACATTGCGGTATGCGTTGACATTTCGTTGTGCGTTATTCTGAAAGAAACTGTATTAATCGGGGGTTATTTTCCATGTGTTTATCCAGATGGTTCTTAAATGTTTCGACAGTATTACAGTTTACAATGTTCGAGGGTAGTCTGTTCCAATTATTCACAACGCGGTTGAAGAAGAAATGCTTCGCCTCGTGAGAATGAAAACGCTTGCCTATAATCTTATAACCATTGTTTCTCGTGTTTGCTTGATTGATCGTAAATAATTCGCTTACATTTAGGTTGCTGAATCCCTTGAAGATTTTGAACACCTCTATTAGGTCACCTCTCATTCTGCGCTTTGTTAAGCTAAACAAATTTAGTTCTCTTAAGCGCTCTTCGTACGGTTTATTACGCAATCTAGGTATCATTTTAGTGACTCTGCGTTGCACCCTTTCAAGTTTATTTATGTCCTTTCGGTAGTACGGTGACCAGAATTGCACGCAGTATTCGAGATGGGGACGCACCAATGAGTTGAATAGAGTAAGTATGATTTTTTCTGATTTGAATTTGAATGTTCTGCCGATGAAACCCACCAATTTATTAGCAGTTTTTATTACCTCTGTACACTGTTTACTCGGCTTCAGGTCACTTGATATTATAACTCCCAGATCCTTTTCATTAATTGTATTTGATAGTTGAATGTTGTTCATTGAGTAATCTTTTTTAGCGTTGTTACTACCGATGTGTAATACTTTGCATTTTTCTATGTTGAATTTCATTTGCCATTTTTCTGCCCAATTTTCTAAAGTGTCTAGGTCACCTTGTAGTTTTTGCCAATGTACTGTTGAGGTTACTTTATTAGTAATTTTGTATCGTCAGCAAATTTCGAAATTTTGCATTCTATTCCTTCGTCTAAGTCGTTTATGTAAATTATAAAAAGAATAGGACCTAATACCGAACCCTGGGGAACGCCACTATTTACTTTGCACCAATCTGATTCTTCACCATTTATTATAACTCGTTGTTTACGGTCTGAGAGCCAATTTTCGAGCCATTTCAGAGTGTTTCCTGTTATGCCATGAGCTTTTATTTTGTCAATTAGTCTCTTGTGGGGTACGGTATCGAAAGCTTTCTGAAAATCGAGATATATTATATCAACTGCTCTATCCTTATCATATGATTTGTAAACATCATTGAAGAAATCGAGTAAGTTTGTTAAGCATGAACGTTTATTTCTAAAACCGTGCTGAGAATCTTTTATTAAATTATTTTCTTCCAAATGTTTTACTATTTTGTCCCTTATAATGGTTTCCATTAATTTTTCCCGTTACCGATGTTAAGCTAATTGGTCGATAATTGCCGGGAGAGGACTTATTTCCTTTTTTGTATATGGGTGTCACGTTAGCTAGTTTACATTCGTTTGGAACTATACCAACATTCAATGATTTGTTGAACAGATTTGCGAGTGGGTTTAATAATTCGTGTTTTGCTTCTTTTAGGATCCTTGGGGATATTTTATCAGGGCCTGGGGTTTTATTAACTTTCAAATTGTTGATTGCGAACAGGATATCGTCTTCATAAATCGTAAAGTTTTCGAGCTCAGTGCCATTTGATTGATTCGTAGGGGTAGGTCGGTTACCGGTAGTATCTTCCGACGTGAAAACTGATGCAAAATAGTTATTTAGGATATTCGCCATTTGTACTTTGTTATCTGTATGATCTCCATTTTCCGCAACAAGTGGGCCTATTGTTGAAGTTACCGTTTTTCTGTTTCTTATATAGCTGTAAAATTCTTTCGGATTGGACTTGCTGGAGCTGGCAATATGAAGTTCCAGATTCTTCTTACTTCCTTTGATGAGATGTTTGGTTGTTCGACGCAGTCTATCGTGTTCTAATTTATCGCTATTATTCTGAGTTGCCTTATATTTTTGGTATGCCTGCTTATTTACTAAGAGGATGTCTTTTATTTAATTATTCCACCATTTTGGCTTATATTTGCCTGCTGGGCGCCGGTTTCGTAGAGGGATGCTTGTATTTATTGCTTTGTTTAGGTTATTAGATAATATGTTCCATAATCGATTTACATCGTGAGTTTCGGTCATTTCACTCCAGTCAATATTGGCAAGATGTCTTCTAAGTCGGCCCTTCGATAATCTGGTACTTTTTCCGTGCTCACGTTTTCTTTGTCATTATTTACTTTAATGTTAAAGGACACTATCCTATGGTCACTAGAGCTAAATTCCGGTCCGATTTTAACGCTATTTACCAGTCTTTCATTTGTTGTTAGAATAATATCCAGAATGTATGATAATAAAAGGTGGAGTGGAGTTGAACACAAACTTGCTATTTTTCTCTCTTATTCACTACACTAATTCTCTTGTCACAGTGTAATATTGTGAACATCTTAGCATATCACCCAACATAGGAGTTACACCAACGAAACGTCTAAATTGCCAGATTAATAATATATTGTTTTAATATCTGATCCCGATCTTGTGTTGAGTGCAATCGGTACTAAATAGGACAAGAATTGCTCACAAGGTGATACAAGCATAAAACTTTCCACAATAGTTCACAAAGACCTATTTTACAATTTCAGGGCAGGAGCCACCGAGATTTCAGTGTTGCATAGCAACGGTTGCTAGGCAAATCATTTTCCTTAGCAACCGGCAGCAACAATGCAGTTTCTGGAAAACTGTGAGGTGCTATGGTTTTTTCTCAACTCCTTGTTCTAAAAACCATGTAGCATTGCATTTGGAGATCATATACAAGAATTATGTGGCATAAAATCCAATTTAGGGCAAGTCAGGCTATAAAAATGCCACTCCTAAAGCTTCAGACACTGTTGTCACAGTCACTTTTGCATTTGCAGTAGGCTGTGTATTTTAGATGCGCATCAACACATTTGCAGTCTGTGCATCCTCCTCGGCAAGAACACTTCAGTAGTTCTGGGCAGGTTGCACTGGCTTCGGGTAAGTTAGACCACAGAGGCCTCCACTTTTCTGGGCAAGTCCATCCCCACTCACTTGGAGAGGGCAACTGTCGTTCTGGCACCGTGGTGCAGCCCCAGTGGTGCCCACCTTGTAGTACTGCCCTCTTCATGTGTTGCTGTAGAGCAGCCTTGGTTGGAGGTAGACATGATATCTGACGTCCTTTGTGGATGAACAGATTCTTTCTGACTTCATTGATGGAACGAGAAGTTGCTGTCCTGTGGATTATTCGGAATTGTTTGCAACATATCCATCATAAGCCTTCTTGAGAAGGATGTACAATGCACATGCAGTGACTTGGTGGGCATGACGGGTTCGAGTCACATGTGATGCCTTCAGGAAGGACTCAGCAATGCCTGGTGTGGCAACATCAGCTTCCTGGAGAACTTCCACCCAACCACTTCCATCAAGCCAATGACCCAAAGCTTTCAAGCCTGTCATTTCAGTGTGTAGACCCCCCATAAGCATTACAAACTTGTCCTCACCATACAGTTCGGACATATTCCATTGCAGCTTCTTCGGTGTAGCATACAGAGGATGGTCCCCACTAATCACTGGAGTCTGGCCAGGGTTGAGGTGATGAACTGCTGACTTCACCACTTCCATGCAATGCCGAAGCATAGATGGTGAGCTGGCTTCCTCAACAAAGAGAGGCATCATGGCATTCACAGATGGCAGAATGTATGGGTCTGGCACTCTGCTGGCATGGTATGCTGCCCAAGACAAAGTCGCCTCTGCTGATATGTCATCTGCATGATGTTTCTCAACATGACTCAGCCAGTCATATTCCTTGTCCATGTCCTTGGTCAAAGGGGTGTTGGAAGAAGCCAGGTCTGCAGGGATGGGTGGGACAAAGACGTAATTTTTTGGCAACCGTGTTGGTTTCAGTTCAGTGTACGAAAGGGGCAAGTCGCTCATTTTCCTCAACCCCCTCTCTTGAGTTATTGAATTAGTGAATCCTTGGCCATTGTCTTCATCTTCACAGACATCTCGCGGAGTGAGATTCTGGAACAAGGACAAGCTGGTGCCATGGAATGAACTTGTAGATGTCGCAGAGCTAGGGTTGTGGTGGATGTTGTCTGCAGCACTGGTGATGAAATGCCCTTTGCGAAGTTGAGGAGGACAGGCTGTTATTGCCAAACGATCCAGAGAATGTTATTTTGTGTGCGAAGATGTCCTGTCGGATCATTTCAGCAATTTGGGTCATCATGACACTCTGCTCGTCTCGATCAGTCTGGTATCCTTCTCGGAGAATAGAGCCAACATCTTCTTCACTAGCCATGAACACATCTCGTCCTTCTTTGTAAGCTTTCATCCTTGGGAGATGCATGAGAATGCGGTCTTTCAGATGCTTACTGTTTACTCGTGCAGTAACATCCACTCCAAGTTGATTTAGCCTGTCAGTGTAGAGCTTCACAAGATCTGCAAGTCTGAACACCTTCACATCCTCATCTTGCCTCTTCTCCTCAATGTAGGAAATCAGCTGAGCCAAAGCAATTCCTTTACATGTCTGGTCATCTGAGGCATCCTGATCCTGTGATACCTTTGCACGTGCTCTATTGTACAGGTTTGTAAGGCAGTTTGCATGATACTTTGCCTCCTGGGCAATAAGGTCTCCTGCACTTAATTTTGCAAGAAGATTTTCATCTTGTAGATCATGTGCGCATTTCCTCACACGAAAATCTAGTTGAAATGTACAGACTTCGCGGAGGTTCTCCTTTGTTTGCTGCTGGGAACAAAAGAAGCATTTGGGACAATTGCTGCCAACTGTTCCACTTGAGGCAGTATCACCACCACTGCTAGTGCTACATGTGAAAATTCGTTTTGAAGCAGTCCCATCTTCCTCAGACTTGTGCTTTCGTTTTGTGCGTTCCAGTTTGGTATGTGAAAACTTCTGATAACAAGATTTGTGCCACTTTGCATTCTGTTCTTTCAATGTTAATTGAATACCATTCCCATGGTCAAGTCGTGCCAGATTGATTTTGATTGGCATTGAGTCAAGGTTACTAAACTGTGTGATGTTGTCTACTATGGTTTCATAGCCTCTGTCAGTTGGTGATATGAGAGACTCTTTGGTGTCCAGTTGACAAAAAACACAGATAGTCTAATCAGTTGCTTGAACAGATGAAGATGAGGCACTGGCCATTTCTGTGAATATTCAGTACGTCTTGACCATCACTGTGCGCAGATTAAATATATCAAACTTGCTGAAACTGGAAACAAAATATGATTAAGGCCGAGGGTTTATCCTTTTACCACCTTTATCAAATACATCTGTTGCACACATTCCTTTATGGGATACAACTAGGTTCAGTTTCCCTACACCTAGCCCGATCATTCATCCAGTGCCATTTAAGTCCCGTGCGATCTGTACACCTTCCGGGTAATTCTTAAGCCCCATTACCCTTGGCTCGGCTCTCCCGCGCTGGCACATCCTGTCAATTCAGGCACGGCTATCTAACTACATCTACCAACTACAAACTACAGTTTAGTAGCTTGTGGATTTGGGGCTGTTAGATAGCATTTGGGACACTGATCTAGATATACTAGTACTTATTAAAGTACTAGTATATCTAGATCAGCTGGCACTGAACCCCATGCTGAGTTACACAGCAGTGATGTCACCAGTGTGCCCTGGTTGTGTGCTGACATTCACTCTATTATATAGATATATATGCTTTTATACATCTTTTGAACCATTTTAGGAGTGAATATAGGAAAATAAATAAAAGTACAAAGTCATAACACTTCATAGTAGTTCAGAAAGTGCATCGTTGCTGCCGGTTGCTAAGGAAAATGCTTTGCCTAGCAACCGTTGCTATGCAATCCAGAAATCTCGGTGGCTCCTGCTATGAAATTGTAAAGTAGGTCCTTGTGAACATTTCCGGGAAGTTTCATGCTTGTATCACCTTGTGAGCAATTCTTGCACCCATTTCCTTGACTAGCGAATGGGGAAGGTAGGAGGGGATAGGTTAGGTAAGGAGAGAGTGTGTAGAGTACAAAGTACAAAGGAGTACAAAGGAAATCAAGCATCAACAGATCTAGTGACCCTTCTAGGTTGCCTGTCCTCCAAAACACTGAGGATCAAGTGTCCAAACAGTGGTTTAGAGTGGGTAAGGGAACATTGGAAAGGGAATTATTGCCCTGGAACTAATGTCTGTGGCAGGATTTGGAAGTTAGTAGAGGACAGATGGGTTAGTAACTGAGGGGGGGATAAAATAAAGTTATTCATTTACAAACGCAATCAGTCGCGGGTTTGATGCGAGATATTTGTCTAGGCGGAGTTTAAATGAATCAACGGTGATGCAGTCTATAACGTTTCGGGGAAGCCCATTCCACAAGTTGACAACTCGATTGAAGAAGAAATTCTTTGATTCGTGCGAGTTAAAAGATTGACCAATAATTTTGCAACCGTTTCCCCGCAGTTTCCTACAGTTCATATGAAGAGGTCCGTGCCAGTGGGGCCAACTCGCCACGAGTAGAATTTTGGGTTATTGATGTTTAAAGTAGCGGAGGTAGTCACTCGTGTGTTGACTCTAACTCGGTTTGAGCGTGACTACTGAAGCACGTCTCGTACAGCGCCTCTGAGTGGTCGGGCGGGCGGCCACTTAATTCCCCACGTCGTAGCTGCGCTCTCATTGGCTGAGCGCGTTGGCGAGTTGGCCCCTCTGTCTACCCAGATTCACACCCATAAACGGTCTGCCAAACGGCAAAAACAAGGGTCGCTCAACCCTATGTGCAGTTGCTATAAGGACGAAAGTCGGATGTTTTTTTTGCCAGATGATTCCCAAGAATTTCACGGAGCGGGAACCAGCTAGAGCGCTGTTTTTGAAAATGTGGCGAGTTGGCCCCTCTGGCACGGACCTCCTCATATTGTCGATGCCTTTGATGATTTTGAACACTTGAATTAAGTCCCCTCTTAATCTGCGCTGGGTTAAAGGAAATAGATTTAATTCTCTAAGACGCTCTTCGTCAGGATTGGGGAAGAGTAGAAAGCGAGAGGATATACAATAGGGTCGGAAAGGGCATGAGTTGAGAGCATGTAAGGGGTTGGTATGAGTGAGGTAGAGTAACGTGTGAGAATCGATAGGATGTGAGTGTGTGAGGGGAAACAGAGAGAGGGAAGAGGGTGTATGTGGGGGGTCTGGATGTGGGTGGGGGAATGGCGGGTGACCTACATAACAGTTTGGGGTGAGGGATGGGGTGGGTAAGTGGAATAGGGCTGCGCCCTGGAAACAATATCACAAATGTTTTTTCTTGGCTGTGATGAGTCTGTTTATAACGCCCGCTAGTAATGTGTGTGTGTGTGTGTGTGTGTATGTGAGAGAGAGAGAGTATAATTTTGTAGCATGATAATTGACATTATCAGTATTATACATTTTTAACTAAATACATGTCTAATTATGTACGAAAGTCGCCCAACTTCCCCTGTAATGTTCATAATGTATCAATATCGGACAGGGCGCCACTAGCGCCATCTGTTGTTTTGTTTTGTTTGTAAACAAACGCTCTCTTCTTAGTTGATATAAAATCGTAGACCCTAATTTTACCCATTACCTACTGTAGTAAGTATCAATTTAACTGCCTTGTATGTAAGTAAACCTTTGCATATTAATTTGCTAATAAACAATATTGTGTACTAACTAACCTGCCTACAGGAACGAACGCCGACGCCATTTTGTAAACAAACTTTTTTTGGGGATTATACATATTAAATTCCAGCCAATGTTGTAGTAAATTTAAGTGCATTCATTTATCTTTTCCCCCTAGATATATTCTTGACTTTTTCTCCTCAGAGTGATTTTACTTTAAGCTAAGGGTGGTATTTGTACAAACTAACCTAGCCTAACCCAACCTGCCAAGCTTTTAACCTAATCCAAACCTAGCCTATAGCCAGCCAATCTGTTGTTCTTATTAACTCTAGTAGATATTGTATTTAGTATCCTACTGTAGCTATATATATCTGTAATTTTAGTTGTTGCTTGCACGATCTTGTAGTAACCTTTGACTGATACATTTTGTTTTGTTTTATCTAAAAAGAGTAGGCTACTGCTTTACTAGGCTACAGTGACACCAGGGCCATCTGTTGATACAGTATATTAACCCCTTGTGTGCGGTCACACTTTATTTTTATATAATCTCTATTTGGTGAATTGTATATTTAGGTACATATTCTGTTACATATATATATTTGTTTAAGGTTAGGTTATCACACCTGGTAGTCTATTTCTGCGTATTTCAATTTTTTATTTTCGGTTAGGCTATTCAACGCTGGTAGCCTATTGGTGCGTATTTAAATTTGTTAAAAACTTTTGGTTAGGCTATCGCCCCTGGAAGCCTAATTCTGCGTATCTCAAATTTTTTGTTTTCGGTTAGGCTATCACCCCTGATAACCTATTGTTGTGTATTTCAACATTGTTTTCGGTTGAAGTGATTGAAGTGTTTCTAAAGTGAGTGAAGTGTTTTAAAGTGAGTTAAGTGTTTTAAAGTGAGGTAAGTGTTTTAAAGTGAGTGAAGTGATCTGAAGAAACTGACTGTTACCATGCCTCGCACTTGTACGAACTGCGCCAGTAGGTTTGGTGAGTCCATGTTTGTTACTGTCGATCTTCAAGTCTGCCGTCTCTGCAAGCAACAGGAGAATTTGACAGTGAAATTAGATGAAGCCTACAACAAGATCAACGTCCTCACCATGAAGCTGGAATCACTCCAAGAGTTTGTAACACTCAACGTTGGAGTACCACAAACTTCAATTGTCACCGCAACTCCAGCAGCCACAAACGCCCCAACGTCAACTGCCAACAATTCAACGCCTGCAGTAGCCATTTCATCTGATGGTTCCGATACTCAAGAAACAAATAGTAACTCTCTTCCCCCTCAAGACAACTTCCGTGTTGTGAGGAACAATGTTTGCACCAAGACCAGGAAACCCATACCGATTACCGAGTGTCAAAACCGCTTCCAGATACTCGCAGAATCAGATGACGAAGCGGAAATAGAAGAAGTCCGGCTCGTGGGAGACTCGATGATACGTGGTCAGCTCACAGAGTTTTGCGCCAGAGCACCTAAGACCAGGAAGCGTTTTTGTATCCCTGGTGGTGGTGTGGACGACGTAGTTGCTGCAATTGACGAAGTATCTAAGCTGGCCCCTGCTAATACAATGTACGTCATCCACGTTGGATCCAACGATGTACAGCGAACCCGGTCGGAAGATTTGCTTTTAAAGTACCAGCAGCTGATCAAGTCGTTTAAGGAGAAGTTATCAAGGATCATCGTCTCAGGAATCGTCCCCCGGCTTGGTGTAGAGAGCCGATTTTACAACATAGCCAGCACAAATCGTTGTCTAGCAAACCTCTGCAGGAAGGAAAACGTGGGATTCGTCGACACCTGGGACAATTTCTACTACGATGACTATTTGTTTTCGGATGATGGAGTTCATCTGAACCAGGTGGGAGCAGCACGTTTTGGGCGTCTTCTCAACGATGCGGTGAAGGATTTTCGGAGAAGAAATCGACTCAGCACAGGACAACCAGGAAGGAGGACCGAAGACAGCGAGGGCGGCAACCTGCGAAGGACTTAAATGCTAATCTGTCAAGAACCGCGAATTTGGATAAAGCTCCACCAACACGACCCAAATTCAAAACCGCCAGGGATAACGACCGAGGACCGATGTCAGCCATGAATGTAAATGTAGATCCGATCAGAACCAAAAATTTGATTAAAGAACGTTCTGTGAGTTCTAAAACCGCAACTTTAAAGGTTTTCTATGCAAACGCTCGTAGCATACGCAATACATTTTCAGATTTAGAGGAACTAGTGTTTACTGAAAATTATGATGTGATTGGTATAACAGAATCTTGGCTCAATACAGTAGATAGAGACTTTTTAGAAGAGTATTCACTTCCCGGTTATGTAATGTTTGAGAAAAGCCGAATATGTAAAAATGGAGGTGGCGTTTTATTTTATATCAAAGAAAGTCTTAACCCGACCCTCTTGTCAAAACCTCAAATTGTGAACGTCGACACATCTTTTGTGCTAATAAAGAATAATAAAGGTACAAAAATAATACTTGCATTAATATACAGACCTCCAGCTCAATCAGTGCAAACTGACCGAGAAATTTATGAACAAATTGCAGATGTAAGTAACTCACAAGATACCGTATTTTTTGGCGACTTTAATTTACCTGTGACCAAGTGGGGCGATACTCTTACTTCACACTCCGGACATGACTTGTATACGAACTTGCAAGAGAGTTCGCTTTATCAATTTGTTCGAACACCGACCCGTGGTAATAACGTTCTTGACATTGTACTTGCAACAACAGAAGAATTAATAGAGAATTTGAATGTTGGTGATGAATTCAGTAACAGCGACCATCGTACGATAACTTTCACTTTAAACTTTACTAGTAACGAACCAAATAATAGCATCGAAAAAGTCCCTAATTTCAAGAAAGCAAACTTTCATAAACTTAGAGCTATGTTTAAAGAAACTGACTGGAGCTTTTTAATTAACAATAACGACATAAATACATCTTGGAAGTTATTCGAAACCACTTACCTAAAAGCAGTGCAAGACTGCATACCTTCAAAAATACGGCGTCCAGGCCATAATAATAAGCCCAAATGGTGGAATAAAGATATTTCAAACTGCCTGCTTGCTAAAAAATTTGCTAATGATAGATTAAAATCCTCACAAAATGACGAAGAACGGGTGAAATTTGTAGAGCTACGACGCAAAGCCAAAAAGTTAATTAAGCAAAGTAAAAAGACCCTAGAGTTACATATTGCGAATCAAAGTAAAACAAACCCGAAAGAATTCTATAGTTATATCAGAAAGAAAAAAGTAGTTACTTCAACTGTTGGACCGTTAGTCGATGAAAATGGAGAATACACCAAAGACGAAGTACAAATGAGTAATGCCCTCAATACCTTCTTTGCATCAGTTTTTACAACAGAAGACCTCAGTGATATCCCTACACCATCGCCGATTCAGATTGATAATTCAGATGTTCTAAGCAATATCACCGTTACAGAGAGAGAAGTATTAAATTGTTTAGATAAACTCAAGGTAAATAAAACGCCTGGACCTGATACAATCTCGCCTAGAGTTCTAAAGGAAGCTAAGGATGAGCTCTCCAAACCACTGACATTACTATTCAATAAATCCTTGCAGTCTGGAACTATGCCTGATCAGTGGAAGATAGCCAACGTAACACCGATATTAAAAAAAGGCAGCAAATCCCTACCCAGTAACTATCGTCCAATTAGCTTAACCTCAGTTGTATGTAAAATGCTAGAAACGGTCATAAGAGACAGACTCGTAAATCACTTAGAGGAAAATAACATACTTAAAGATACTCAACACGGCTTTCGTAAAAAACGTTCCTGTTTAACAAACCTCTTAGACTTCTTCCACGATATCCTCAACCTCTACGATGAGAGTAAAGCTGTAGATATTATATACCTTGATTTTCAAAAGGCCTTTGACAAAGTTACCCACAAACGTTTACTGCTAAAACTAAAAGCGCATGGAATACAAGACAGTGTGTTGAAATGGATAGAAAATTGGCTCAGCGACAGAAAGCAAAGAGTAGTCATAAACGGTAAGGCATCTAAATGGACCAATGTAAGTAGTGGGGTACCCCAGGGATCGGTACTAGGACCAATTATCTTTCTAATTTACATCAACGACATAGATGAGGGTTTCACCTGGACAATCTCAAAATTTGCTGACGATACAAAAATTGCAAATAGCGTACTCTCAAAAGATCAAGTTGACGATATGCAACACAATCTAGATAAATTGTCACATTGGGCCCAAATTTGGCAAATGAGTTTCAATGCGGATAAATGTAAAGTACTACATATTGGATACCTAAATGAGAAAGCAAACTATTCGATGAATGGCACTCAGCTTAAGAATGTAAACAGAGAAACCGATCTGGGAGTAACAATATCGAGTAACCTAAAACCAAGTCAACAATGTTCAGAAGTTGTTAAGAAGGCAAACAAAATAATTGGCTTTATAGGCAGATCATTTAAGCATAAATCCAAAGACGTAATCCTAACCCTTTACAATTCCTTAGTCCGCCCTCTTCTGGAATACTGCGTTCAATGCTGGTGCCCTTATTACCAAAAAGACATAAACAAGCTAGAACGAGTTCAACGTAGAGTTACCAAAATGATACCTAGCCTAAAGAACAAACCATACGAAGAGCGTCTTAGAGAATTAAATCTATTTCCTTTAACCCAGCGCAGATTAAGAGGTGACTTAATTCAAGTGTTCAAAATCATCAAAGGCATCGACAATATGAACTGTAGTAAGTACTTCACTATCGACCAATCTAATTACACGTGGGGAAACGGTTGTAAAATTATTGGTAAATCTTTTAACTCACACGAATCTAAGAATTTCTTCTTCAATCGAGTTGTTAACTTGTGGAATGGGCTTCCCCGAGACATTATAGACTGCAGCACCGTTGATTCATTTAAATTCCGCCTAGATAAATATCTCGCATCAAACCCGCGACTGACTGCGTTTGTAAATGAATAACTTTATTTTATCCTCCCCTCAGTTACTAACCCATATTTCCCCTACTAACCTCCTAGTCCTGCCACGTTAGTGGCAGGGCAGTAGTTCCCTTTCCAATGTTGCCTTACCCACTCTAAACCACTGTTTGGACACTTGATCCTCAGTGTTTTGGAGGACAAGCAGCCTAGAAGGGTCACTAGATCTGTTGTTGCTTGATTTCCTTTGTACTTAACATTATAATCTCCTATATTCTTCTAATTAGGATATTATAGCGCTCAATCAATTTCAGTGATAAGATGTCGTTGGGCATTTCTCATTTCTATTTTTCATTATTTCTGAAAATTCAAATTGGTCTGATTGCTCTACTGTCTTTCTGCCTGTCCGTCTGACTTTCTGTCTGTCTGCCCTCAGTCCTCAGTTATAAGATATTTAGACAGATTGAGTAGGTTCATAACTAAGCAGGAATTTATTCTCAGTTAGAGACTATCAAGTGGGTGGTATATTCCTGCACCTAGTTGGAAACATTAACCTATTTGTATTATGTTTAATAACCTAAGGCGGTGAGCATTATTAACTGGTGAAGTATGGCTAGAACAGTTTATCAAATTAGGTCTCCAGTGTAACTTAAGTATGTCTTCAAAATCAGTCCAGAATATCCGGTCCCCGAATGCAGTGCAAAAAATAACACATATTAAAAAAACGCACCAAACAATAACACACCGTAAAAAAAGAACACCTCTAAAAACAAACACAACATCCTTATGCAAACAACATGGTAATACAATTCAACATTATTCAGTTAACAGACTTTTTAATAACCAGCACAACGGCTCTACAACAATTACAAACAAACCCCTCAAAACAAAACCCTGACACTTTTTTCCGTCAACATTCGCCCCCAGCGAACGCAACATGCAACACCGCACTACAAAAATGAAGTATACAGAAGACATACATCACACGAACAATTTATCGGCGGTCTGTGTGGGGCTCACAGTGTCGGTATACAACATATATTTGAATACTGTCTACTAACTTACGATATTCACCTCTACTACATATATGCATTTTGAATCTAGTAGTTCGTAATCTTGAATATTGGAATGAAGAAATAAAGCCAAACAAAATAACACAAACAAATCTCAACATAATGTGAACAGTTTTTGACTCCGATGCAATTGGCCGCTAAAACTACTCGTGTGATGGCTAAATAATGACCCAACATAAACACCAATAACCGAAAACAATATATGCAAGCAATATTTGATCAGATACTACCTCCCAATAAAAGATAGGGCCACATTTCTAAGCAGAGAAAATAGGTGCCACAAAACCAATAATTCATAATTTATTCAAAGTTCAAATTACACAATATAACCCGATTAACAATAAACCCGCAAAATATATGGTTGCATTAAAATTAGGTTTATTAACAACGATAAGAAATTAAGGTCAGTGGCTTAATAATCGACTAAACCTTTCGTCCCTCCTACCCCACTCTTCCCCCCCCCATCTCTCTCTCTCTCGCTCTCTCTCTCTCTCTCTCTCTCTCTCTCTCTCTCTCTCTCTCTCTCTCTCACACACACACACACACACACACACACACACATGCACATTCTCTCCCCCTCTCTCTTAACCTTTTAGCGTGTGGTGCATCACAATTATTCGGCCAGTCCTTGGGCCCAACTCTCCCCTGCTCGGTCTTAGTTTCAGTGAGGGAAGGGTCGCCACCATCCTATATTTATACATTCAACTTCAAAACACTATAACATTCAACAACAAAACACTTCTATCACTACAAATTTCAGCACATAAGTAAAATGTCACAACAATTCACAAAACATGCCATCCTTCACAACTCACCATCACAAACAACAGTACAACTTCACAAACAAAGACACGCGACACTGAACCAACTATAACACAGCCCCACCCGAAACAAATGGACTTCCTTAATTAAAAAGTAACCACAATGGCTGAAATAAGTGTTTTGGGAGCGTTTTAGTTTATTACGGCCGGAAATAGCTGAAATAACACAACCTAGCACCAACTTGCCTCTCAGTACAACTTTATAATAGCACCATTAAGTTGCACTGCAGTAACAAGTTTGATAGCGTATGAACAGTCATACAATCTCGCAGGACGTCTTAAAAATGTAGCGCTATACTTGTTTCATTATATAGTTGAGCAATACACTTATACAACACTACATAAATATGCCAATGTAAGATAATACTAACAACATGATAGAATACCGGAAATACCACAGCTACAACAATAACAGAATACATATTATACATACAACAAACAAATTATAATATGAATAATACAATAATAATATATATAAATAAATATATACATATATATACAGTATATATATATATATATATATATATATATATATATATATATATATATATATATATATATAATCATATATATATATAAGCAATACCTAGCGATATCAGAATGCTCTACGTGATAATTAGCGAGAGTCTTATGAAGATCATGTAGAACTCTCACACTCACTCATTCTAACTATCTCTCTGTCTGTCTCTCTCTCTCTCTCTCTGCAGGGTTGAAATGAAAAAAATAATTAGACAGTCAGTCCCTGCAGAGAGAGAGAGAGAGAGAGAGAGAAAGATTGTGTTTACCCATTCAATTCCTACAGATCCGTCAGTAGCTATATAATACCATGTAATGATAGTTAGAATATACTATCGAAACGTGGTGTATGCAACTTTATGTTAGAATGCACCTGGTGAAAGGTCAGAGAGGTAATGTGGGAAGAGTAATGTTCGTTTGGGATATTTACAAGGGTCAAGAAGTCCAACATTTATCATCAGACATGCCAGACTGACACCACCACCGAGGTGGTGGCCAAACATGTATTGACAGTGGTGGTGGTGGTGGTGGTGGGAAGGGTGGACAAGAGACTGTCTGGGTTGAAACACAGTGAAACAGAATAACTCGAAAACAAGATAGGACAGATGTTTTGGGAAATATAAGCATGTGAGAAGAACAAGGGAGTTTCTGTGGAGAGAGGAAACTGAAGACAAAAAAGCCAAGGGAGTGTCTGTGGAGATGGACAAGTTGAGCAACAGAATAAAGAAAAAGACAGGATAGCTTCTTGGAAGAGAGAAAAGTGAGGAAGAAAAAAGAAAACAAAAATAGGATAGGAGATCTTCTGGGGAAAGTTAGAAGAGAAAGATAAAACAAACACAGGGAGGGATAAAATAGATTTTGTGGGAAGGATCAATGTACTGACGATCAAGCAGTAACATCCCAACAATTCTTCGAACTCCGTAAAATCTGTCTAAGCTTCATAGAATCCGTTAATTGTAGCCATAATATTGTATATAACATACAAACCCAGGTGACGTACAGCAGACACATAAACCCAGGTGACGTACAGCAGACACATAAACAGAACTACAGGAAGGTCCACACTAACGATGTCAAATGTAAACATAGAAGAACGAGAGCGGAGACGAAAGAAGACTGGGTGATAGTAAACAGTGAAAGAGGAAAACTGTTGTGTGAAGATAAGAGAAGGGTGAGGGAGATAATTGACAGACAGAGAGATAAGAGAAGGTCGAAAGTTGACAGTTGGAAGAAGGAGAGATAGAAGAAGGTCAAGGGAGATTATTGAAAGACAGAGAGATTGTAGAAGGGTGAGGGAGATAATTGAAAGACGAAAATATAGTAGAAGGGTTGAGGGAGATAATTGAAAGACGAAGATATAAGAGATGGACGAGCGAGATAATTGGCATACGGAGAGATAGGAGATAATTGATTGATGGAGAGATAGTAGAAGGTCGAAGGGTAATAGCTGGAAGACGGAGAGGTACTAGAAGGACAGGGGGAGATCATTGAAACACGGAGAGATAGTAGAAGGGTGAGGAAGATAATTAAAGACGAAGAGATAAGATAAGGGTGAGGGAGATAATTGCCAGACGGACCCCACTGTCTGGAGGCTGGCTGGGGTGCAATTTTTTTTTTAGCCGGCAGTTCCGGCAAACCGGACACGCGGCACCTCTGCACACTCGGAAGTTTGGCAACACTGCCCCACCCTAATCATATTATATTAGATTAACCAAACTAACCTAACCTAACCTAACCTAATCTAATCTAATATAATTATATATAACTAAAATAACAAAATAAAAATATAAAATATACCAGATCCTAACCTAACCTAATCTAACTTAACCTAATATAATCTAATTACATATAACTAAAATAACAAAATAAAAATATAAAATACACCAGATCAGAGTGGGCTCCAACACTGGCTTTCTTGGGTATGTGGTCAGACCTCTACCAACTGAGCTACGAGAAGACATGCTCAATACTGTTTGAAGATTATAATTTTAAACGCGGTTGGGTCTCTCTCTCTCTCTCTCTCTCTTTCTCTCTCCCTCTCGTGTTTATGGTGGGGCAGTGTTGCCAAACTGCCGGCTAAAAAAAAAAATCGCGGCCGGGGTGCAGAAAGGAAAAGAACCTTTACGATACAGATAATACGCAACTCTCACTCGATATTGGCGCTAAGCATGAGAGAACACCTTTTAACCCCTAAGTGTCGGCGCGCAACATAAGTCGAGTATAATAAATCTGGACTATCTGGCGGCGCGCGACATAGGTCGTGTGGCAATTTCAGCACGTAATGTTGCTGAGAGAGAGAGACAAGTGGTGGCAGGAGAGTAGCGAGCGTATGACTGCTCCAGACCACTGCGGCGAAGCTACTGACACGAATCCCACCTCCTCCCTCCCCCTCTCACTCGCTACATACTGATTTGTATGGGGAAAGTACCGAATTACATGCTTTTTGCACTCGCGTTACGCGGTTGTTGCAAGAAAACTAGCCGTCATAAAAGGATCGTTATGGTGTCATTGGAAAGCTCTGTTTATGCCCTTTCAGGGATAGATACTTGTTTTACGCTCTGGGTCTTATTTAGGCATGAAAATGATCACGTAAACAGCCATATTTTGGCTAAAAACACCCCGCTGGGCGGTACATATAAATAAACCGCTAGCCCGCTAATCTAGTGTTAAAGGGAGAATATTATTTATTATATTGATATTTTTGTTATAATGTTTCAGTATCCTCCATAGACCTTCATCACGCATACACAAATACTCCCTCAGACCCGCCTTCAAGATAAATGTGTACATGATAGGTTCCTCCGAATATTGCAGGTTCGTTATTACTTGCAAGGAATGAAATCGATATCAATATTACCGGTCTAATAATCAGAAAACTTATGGAGCGATTGTCTTAAAATCTCAAATATATTGGGGGTAAACATGAGGGAGGAGGGTGTCCTGAAAATCCCCCCTTAACATTGCTATACCTATAGATAATTGAAGCGAAGGAGTCAAGAATCATATGAAATGAATGGGTCATATGCTTTTTATGTCCATTTTCATACTATTTTTTTGTTCTGTTGATAAAACATACATAACTGTGGTAGAATATGAGCAGGTTGTCTTTTCTCTGCTTACTGAAGGGTCTGGAAAGAGGAGAGGCTGATAGATGCTTGAAAAATTGGTGAAGCGAGAGAGAGAGAGAGAGAGAGATTGTTGGTGTTGGTTAGAGGCTGAAAGGATTGTTTAGGTACAGTAAGATGTAAGAAAACCTTTGTTAGTCAGGGGAGGCTCAGCAAAACACTAAAACCAATTGACTAAAAATGTGTGCTAAGATAAGAGAAGGGGCAAGGGAGATCATTGAACGGCAACAACTGTTTGTAAAGCCAGGGAATAGGCAAGGAAAGTTAAAGCCCTATGTTCTAGCTCATTTTGAGTTACAGGGGATATAGGTCAAGTTTTGTCCCTACTTAGAATGAATATAGATATAGATATATATTATAGATAGATTAAGAAATAGAAGGATAGATATTTGATCTCCATTTCACACATCCCATTTTAAAATGCAATATATTACATACATTAAAACCACACACACCCACACACCAACACACGCACACACATTGAATAAACGAATAAACGTTGAGCCAAACTTTTTGTTTGAAAAAAAGGCGTGTGTGTGTGTGTGTGATTTGTCAATATAGTATGAACCATGGGTGGAGAATCAATTAATGTAGTGTTTATATTAGAAACACACTAGATAGAAGGTGTACTTAGAGAAGGTGAAGAGGATGTATGGTACTCAAATACATATAATTAGGTACAACAAAACACATATGGCCTTTCTGAATGATACGGTGGAGGAGAATACCTGGAGGAGTGGGTAACACAGATGGTATTATATTTTGGGAAAGAAAAAATATAACACAAGTAAGAGGTTTATACAAGTGAGTGATCTATTATTATGGTCGGTTTGAGAGGGATACATTTATAAAAGGAAAAACAAATAGTTAAATTACATGGCATGGAAGATTATTTTTAAGATACTATTTTTGAAGGGATAAAGCCCTTTCGCTGCGGGTGACGTTCTGGAACGTCCTGGCAATTTCCAGCAATTTCCAGGCTTCAAAAACCTGTAAAAACTGTAAAAATCGAGTGTCAGTGGGCGGGAGCGTGTGGGGCCCACCTCCGTTCCTCAGAGCAGCGAGCGGCCCACTGAGGTAGACTGTGTCTCGCGCGGGTCTCTCTCTGTCTCTCACAACTGTTGCCAAGCGAGCGAGTGCTATCAAATAGCGGATTTCCCGCGTTTCTATGGCACCGCTGCGGTTGAACCAGTGTGAACCAGACCAAGTACGAGGCCCGTTCTGGTCTCATTTTGAAGCTGTTTTCGCCTAGTTTTCGGCAGAATACAGTTAATTTAAATGCAGATGCTTGATTCATCATTCAGGAGTGCCTGAATATGCCCTAAATAGCCCAAAACAGCCCGCAGCCAAAAGACTAATCATCGAATAAAAAATGCTCTAAACCAACGATTTGACACAAATATGTTTATAGAAAATTACACACCCACACATCCACACAAGGAAGTATGCCGGATGTTTGGAAATACATACACTATTATCGTATCTTTAATATTAATACATAGTGTCCTGGCTACAAATAAAATTATCCTAACCAATCATCCCTTCATGTCACCACTGATTCATCCTTCATGATTTTGTTAACACACTTCTCCAGTATAATGATATAATGACGGAGATACTAATAAGCGACAACGTAAAAACCTTATTGTAAACGACACATGAACCATAAATACTGCATGTTTGTATTTTGTTATTGCCATCAACCACCAAAACAAATAAAACTAATAAAAAAATGTCCTATATGAAGTTGCGAAAATGTTATTCAAAATATTTAACCATGAAGTGGTTTCCACTCCCGTGCTCAATAACTAATACAAATAAATGCTCAACCAAATGCTCAACACAGAACCATGATGACACAATAACTAATACAAATAAATGCTCAGCCAAATGCTCAACACAGAACCATGATGACACAATAACTAATACAAATAAATGCTCAGACAAATGCTCAACACAGAACCATGATGACACAAAACGCGCTCACCCAGCATGATGTAAGCAAACAGTCCAAACAAGTAACACAAAAGTTGTGACGAATACACACAGAGGCTTGGGTAAAAAGTTATCAGATACAAAAACATACAAATACTGTCAAACAGTCGGACATACACGGAATGGTAAAAGCACATATAAACACTAACACATAAGTAAATATGTATAGAATTACTTGCAAACCTATAATAACTAAATCATACATAAGTACATGCATAGACATACACACATATACAGTACATGCATAGACATATACACATATACAGTACGCACTATACAGTTTGTATATTTTGTGGTAGAAAACATTCTTGGCCGAAGTCCGATTCCTCCTAAAACACAGGCTTGCTATCGCTCGCCAGGAAAGAATTGACATCTAAATTACACAAGAGGTCGTAGTAGTATTGACAAAGACATGGGGGTTAACGGTCATAAAATCGTCAAATAATGGGGCGAACGTCTGACAATCTCAAAAACTAATGGGGCTGTTCATGAGGAAGAAGGGGTCCAGAAAAAGCAAAGAACACTCCCTAATGGTGTCATTTAGAAGTATCGATCAAAATTGGTCGAAAATGGTTTGTTAAATATATTGGAAATACAAAGACAAACAAAAGAACATACACACCGGCCAACCTACTTTATTCTGCACTAATGTTGTTGATGATATAGACAGTAACATTGTATAGCCCAATGTGTGAACGAGGCAGTGTATATATTGGTGATATTACAGTGTTCTGGTTTATGAGGCTCTTACAATATTCTAGTTGTGTGTGTGTCTGTGTGTTTGAGTGTGTGTGTGTGTGGGTGGGTGTGTATGTGTGTGGGTGGGTGTATATGTGTGTGTTGAACCCTCCACATTATCTAAAGCCCTTATAGACTATTCCTTGTAATACTGATACATTAGTCTATCCTATTATACAACAAGATGCAGTAATTGAGAACCCAATATACAAGTAGTATATTAACGTACTCTATTTAATGCAGTGGTACAATAGAGCATCACATAATTATCTCAGTTCAGTGATCTAATTAAGTGTATTAATTGAAATGGCACGTGATATGCTTTAATGAGTGGCATCCATTATAGTGTTTCTATTTTTAATGTCGTGTAATCTCTCTCTCTCTCTCTCTCTCAATCGTACTGTCCTAATCTTCCACTATAAACTGTCCATGTCTAGTAGTATTAAGACCGGACCACCTATTTGGGACCGCAAGTTCTGTGTGGTCTGAGTATCTATGTAACTGTGTAACATACTCTCATTCACTCAGTCTCTCTCCCTCTCTCTCTCTCTCTCTCTCTCTCTCTCTCTCACTCATCAAGCCGTTCAAACAGCTAATAACTGTAATCACCAGGGCTCCTTTTTTATAGTGGATCATATATTTTTGTATACAGTTGATGAATATTACTGTTTTTTTATTTTATGAGTCTTAAAGGTTTAAATTTGTATTTCAGTTTAAAACCCTGATGTTTTATTGTTCATGGAACAGAAGCTTTGATGTTCTCAACTCATTACTCGGGCAATTGCAGAGTCGATATTGGCAATGTCTGCATGTGAGAGAAAAGAGAAGGTTATTTGAGAGAAAAGATAAAGTTATGTGTGTGTGTGTGTGGGTGTGCGTGCGCGCGCGCGTGTGTGTCTGTGTGTTAACTTTACAACATAAAATATGGGCCCCAGATGGTTCAGAGAGTCTTTTAATCACTCTGCTCGTATACATGTTACAGTTTATTAAATCAGTGACAGGTAAAAGTAGATCAAAGTAAGGATATTAGCCTCTAATTAAAAACAATGTAATTTGTCGACCGGCCCCCAAGTCAATACGACAATTATAGTCTCAAAAACTCCTGATATGAAATTAGGTCCGTAATAAACCTTTAACCCATTCAGTACCGGTGCCGTCCTTTTCACTTAAAGGAGGATGGGTTGGTTTTCTGGACCACTTTCTCCCTCATGTTTAGCCCGATTAGTTTTTAGATGCTAAGATGTTTGCCCCATTATTTAGTTGATTTTAAGACCTTTCGCCCCATTGTGTCGTCAATATTTAGACCTTTCGTGCTATTTATGTATCAATTTTGTTTCCCTGGCGAACGATAGTGAGCCTGTAATGTTGGAAGAACCGGCCTTCGGCCGGGACATTTTTCTACCGAAAAATGTACAAATTAATCTAGAAGGGGGATCTAATGGATGTTTTTTTGTTTTTAATTTGATGGAGGTCTAGGGAGGAGATTAGAAAACTACATGCAAAAATCGCCCAAAAAGTGAACCATCTAATGCTGGTTAGTATTAGGCGATTTTATTAAATTTAAAATGGGCCTCCAGCAATTAACAGGCTTCCAGCTATCTCACCTAACCTTTTTTTTGCAACCGCAGATACTTCTTAAACTGCACAAAACCCAATGAATGTAGCTAGAATAATACACAAAAGACACCACCGGTACAGAAGTGGGTAAAGTACGTTTGGCCACATCAACTTGTATATAGGCCCTAATTTCATGTATGGTAGGACAGTTAGTATGATTTAAATACAAGAATAATTGGTTGTAAAACCGTTAATTGGTCATCATACTTAACTACTGCACAACAATGAGGGTGTTTTTATGTTTGCATTGTATATTTATGTATATTGTTTTGCTTGATTGAGATTTAGGACTACTACATAAATACATAAATAAATGTATATAGAACAGCCAAAGCCAACCCATTAGACACAATAACACACACCAATATATAGAACAGCCAAAGCCAACCCATTAGACACAATAACACACACCAATATATAGAACAGCCAAAGCCAGCCCATTAGACACAATAACACACACCAATATATAGAACAGCCAAAGCCAACCCATTAGACACAATAACACACACCAATATATTGAACAGCCAAAGCCAACCCATTAGACACAATAACACACACCAATATATAGAACAGCCAAAGCCAGCCCATTAGACACAATAACACACACCAATATATAGAACAGCCAAAGCCAGCCCATTAGACACAATAACACACACCAATATATAGAACAGCCAAAGCCAGCCCATTAGACACAATAACACACACCAATATATAGAACAGCCAAAGCCAGCCCATTAGACACAATAACACACACCAATATATAGAACAGCCAAAGCCAGCCCATTAGACACAATAACACACACCAATATATAGAACAGCCAAAGCCAGCCCATTAGACACAATAACACACACCAATATATAGAACAGCCAAAGCCAGCCCATTAGACACAATAACACACACCAATATATAGAACAGCCAAAGCCAGCCCATTAGACACAATAACACACACCAATATATAGAACAGCCAAAGCCAACCCATTAGACACAATAACACACACCAATATATAGAACAGCCAAAGCCAACCCATTAGACACAATAACACACACCAATATATAGAACAGCCAAAGCCAGCCCATTAGACACAATAACACACACCAATATATAGAACAGCCAAAGCCAGCCCATTAGACACAATAACACACACCAATATATAGAACAGCCAAAGCCAACCCATTAGACACAATAACACACACCAATATGCCATAACAGTATCACGTGGATGAAGCCAAACCTGAATGTTCTATTGGTCAGTCAGTCCGTCAGTAATTATGGAAAGTAAACATAATTATAGAAGATCATCATGATGTTGATTTCTGGACCCCTTTCTCCCTTATGTTAAGGCACATTAGCTTTGAGATTTTAAGAAGTTCACTCCACTAGTTTGGAGATTTTAAGACCTTAATGAGATAGTCAAAGGAATACATCTACTGTTATTTGGTCCAGAGTATGTTAGGTCTGTTATCCACCTCATTACATTGTACATTTAGTGTGTACATACTATATGACATAGGCAGTATATTTTGACAGTATCTTATGGCTTTCATTGGACGATTGTATGCAGTTTAGGAAGGACCTCTAGCAATCTAAGGGGTCAAAGCCAACTCAATTATGCCTCTGACTCCCGTAGATCCTTCCTAAGCAGAATAAATCGTCTATCCAAAATATATCTCAACAGTGTTTTCTATGCCAAAGTTACTAAAAATTTATTTCGATTAGCTACTGTTACGACTGAGGTTTAAATATATCAGGGCTCTTATTCATTGGACTAGTAATGGCATAAAATAGCTACAACGGAAAGCGCTAGATCCAACCTCTGATGTATATTCCCAGTGAACAAAGAACACAAATACTCTCCAGAGTTCTATATGCAATAATGGGTTATTATACTCTCAATAAATGTGCGTCTACTCTAGGCTTATTGTTATGTGAAAACAGCCTATTACTACCTATAACCGAAGATGCTTGGTTATGGTATGCAAAGTAAGGTGGTAAGAGAAGTTACAGCTTACGTTACTTTAATCAATAAATGTCAGGCACTCCTGCACGAAAGAAAGTGCACTAAAGTCCTTCAACACCAACAAGGAATCTTCTTTAAATGTTAGATGCTATCAAGATGCTCGAATCGGAAATGGAACCCAAAAAGGCAGGCAGCGGAACAATGCTCGTGCAGGCTATGCACACAAAAAGGCAGGAGATATAATGCAGTCGGAGACAAGAATATCCTAAACGCCACAACAATAATAATAATCGCCACGACAATGCAGTATTCCTATCAACAAAAAGAGCCTAAGTCGTTTGTGTCTCAATACATCAAACTAGGCTGCGAAATGCTTGTGTAATCATAAACGGGTATGCATAAAAAGAGTAATTGGTTTAATATACTTAATGTCTACTGTGACTGATAAAGTCTAGCTAGAGTCAATGATTCGAGATACTGGTGCGCATGGCATGCCGCATAGCCTAGTGCAAATCTCAAGTCTGTGCGTCAAATATTACGTTATAGGGAAGGGTAGCTCTCTTGAGAAACCTTAATACCAAAGTATTAAACGTTCTCCTGGCGTACCTCAAAGACAAACAACGAGCTTAGAACAGTGCAGAATGGTATAGGCAAAAAGCCCTCATTCGTGCATGCTCTACTCTAAATGGCACACAGACTAGAATTTACCCAATCAACTCCAGTTCTCAGGTATGTCGTGCAGCTTTTAACTAAAGCCAGCACCCATCGGAAACAATACCTTATAGTATCAGACTCCTAGTCTAGCATTATCTAATCCAGCAGAACACTAATAATTATAGGAAGCGGTGCTGAACAACATGAATGCCAACCAATGCTTCGTGATCAACTTATCTTAACAACTAACATACATGGGTTATATCAGACCTTAACGCACAATACAACTGGCCAGCATGAAGCTGATTATGCAGAGTTAACCAGAGGGGATATAATATTAATAAAAGGTGGTGAAAGGTATGGAAATTGAGAGAGATAGGCAGAGGAAAAGGTTCTCAGGTGCAGTAAGGGGGACAGATATCAAAGGGATAAGAGGGATGCGTTCTAGAAACCAGATCTGAGGGAGAGAGTGGCGAGGGAACGGTATATATACTAGCACTAGCTCGAGCCGCGTGGAAAAAAAGTGGTAACAAGTCCTCTAACCAATGCTAAAGAAGCCAGCCAAACATGACGTCACAAAGCATGTTAAAAAAACTCCCTCAACGAATCCCCACGAGGCCAGCCAGCTATGACGTCATCGAGTATAGCAAAACACTACGCGCCTCCTCTCACTCTGTTCTACTCTCTCTCTCTCTCTCTCTCAATTCCTATCATTACTACTTAATGATAAAACATATACTTTGCAATTAAATATATAAAGCCTTGACATGGGAGAAAACAAAGAGCCTTTCTGGACTGCCCATGACACAAGCTTTCATATGAAATAAAGCACACAATAATAAATCAACTGTAGCCACATCCACTGCCCTGACGATCCTAGTGAGTCACTGTAGGACAAGCCATGCGGTTCTAACGGAGTGGTTAACGTCACACTACTTAATGCTTAATATTACTTCTTTTAAGCAAGACGAATGCGAATGCATAATTATGTACCAGACAATAATGTTTCAATATTATTATGAGGGTTGTGTACCTTTAAAAGTCTCTCAAAATTATCCAAATTGTAGACATTTCAAGAAGGAAGACATTCGCACGAATAAGAAAATCAATTTATCAACATGATAAAAGGTTGTTGCACATTGCCATGACAACCCCTTCAGGACTGGCACGAACACCCACGACACATACAAATCCTGTGTCTTACCGAATTTACTAGAAATCGCTGCGAAAAGGGCTGGCGTCTTTAGAGTCGTATCTCTTCCGCACGACTTGATAAGACTCTATCGATGCCTATACGGCGGAGAAACAAATGCTACGAAGAAGATAGGAAAAGTTGTGCGAAGGGTCCACGACTAGTCCACGGAAAATATATGACCCAAAAGACTGCGATACAACTCAGAAGAATTGTATCAACGCCGTATCGACACCATGAGAAGTGCAACCGGATTGAGGCTAGACGTGCGGTTGCCAACTCGACCGTTGCCAATTTTCCGCACGGAAGAGATACGGTCCGCACGGCAGGCTTACGCATCAGACGACGATACGGGCCATACGGCTTTGATACGGACCACACAATTCTGATACGGCGTGTTCGTGATGCAGACCAGAAGCCGGGGGATTCCCTGGAACCTTTGAGTAGCTCAAATTCTCGTATCGACTCCCGATACGTCTCTTGAACCGTGAGAATCACCCACAGCTAATTTCCGATATCCACGATTATGTTTTGCCGATTCGCCGTATCAGGCTGAAAATTTGAGTCGGGAACTCTCCTGTCAGTGTGCAACGACCTTTAAGGTCGTTGCACACTGACATGAAAGCGCCTTCAAGACTAGCACGAACACCCACGACACATACAAATCCTGTGTATTGCCGAATTTACTAGAGATCGCGACGAAAATGGCTGGCATTGTTAGTCGTATCTCTACCACATCTCTTCTGCACGACTTGATAAGACTCTAGCGATACCAATACAGCGGAGAAACGAATGCTACGAAGAAGATAGGAAAAGTTGTGCGAAGGGTACACGACTAGTCCACAAAAAAGATATGACCCAAATGACTGAGATACAACTCAAAATAATCGTATCGGCGCCGTATCGACGTGCATCCGTATTGAGGCAAGACGCGCGGTTGCCAACTCGACCGTTGCCAATTTTCCACACGGAAGAGATACGGTCCGCACGGCAGGCTTACGCACCAGACGGCGTTGATACGGGCCATACGGTTTTGATACATATCATAAGTCTTTGATACAGACCACACGATTGTGATGCGGCGAGTTCGTGATGGAGACCAGACTCAGACGATTTTTTACAGTTGCCGGGGGATTCCCACGAACCTTTGAACAGCTCAAAATATCGTATCGACCCCCGATATGTCGGACCGTGAGAGTCACCCATGGCTAATTTTCGATATACACGATTATGTTGCCGATTCGCCGTATGCGGCTGAAATTTTGAGTCGGGAACTCGCCTGGAGGGGCTTTCGTGTCAGTGTGCAACGACCTTAAGAAAACTTTAACTGCCTTTTGCCAGAGGACTGGGTGGGAGATGAACAAAGAACATGTAGGGAAAGAACATAGAATGGCTTACTGGAAAATATTTGGTGTTGTAATTACGTACATTTGTAAATAATATTATAGAATATGTAGATTATGTCCCTGCACTCTGTCATATGTATTCGACCATATGCAACACAATCTAGATAAATTGTCACATTGGGCCCAAATTTGGCAAATGAGTTTCAATGCGGATAAATTAAAAGTACTACATATCGGATACCTAAATGAGAAAGCAAACTATTCGATGAATGGCACTCAGCTTAAGAATGTAAACAGAGAAACCGATCTGGGAGTAACAATCTCGAGTAACCTAAAACCGAGTCAACAATGTTCAGAAGTTGTTAAGAAGGCAAACAAAATAATTGGCTTTATAGGCAGGTCATTTGAGCATAAATCCAAAGACGTTATCCTAACCCTTTACAATTCCTTAGTCCGCCCTCTTCTGGAATACTGCGTTCAATGCTGGTGCCCTTATTACCAAAAATACATAAACAAGCTAGAACGAGTTCAACGTAGAGTTACCAAAATGATACCTAGCCTAAAGAACAAACCATATGAAGAGCGTCTTAGAGAATTAAATCTATTTCCTTTTACCCAGCATAGATTAAATGGTGACTTAATTCAAGTGTTCAAAATCATCAAAGGCATCGACAGTATGAGCTGTAGTAAGTACTTCACTATCGACCAATCTAATTACACGCGGGGAAACGGTTGCAAAATTATTGGTAAATCTTTTAACTCACACGAATCTAAGAATTTCTTCTTCAATCGAGTTGTCAACGTGTGGAATGGGCTTCCCCGAGACGTTATAGACTGCAGCACCGGTGATTCATTTAAACTACGCCTAGACAAATATCTCGCATCAAACCCGCGACTGACTGCGTTTGTAAATGAATAACTTTATTTTATCCTCCCCTCAGTTACTAACCCATATGTCCCCTACTAACTTCCTAGTCCTGCCACGGACATTAGTTCCAGGGCAGTAGTTCCCTTTCCAATGTTCCCTTACCCACTCTAAACCACTGTTTTTTTTTGTTTTTTTTTTGTTTTTTTTCTATATTCCAACTTACTTCCTCTCGGGCATAGGCTGAGAGCCTTAACATTCACCGCTTTACAATGAACAGTGAAGCCCGTGAGGTCTTGTTCCAGTCTAGGGAGTGAGACATGTGAAGCACGTAGAGTACAACGAGCACCTGCCATCTTGCCTTCACATGAGGCACGGTGCTCACTCATGGCCCGAAACGACCCCATCTCTGAAGCCACCTCGTTCCCGTGCTTCATTGTCTCACCCCCTACACTCGGACTCTCACACTTACACACACACAACGCCACCTGTTGAGCAGATAACTCACCAGGCATTGCACCCCTATAGCATATTTTGAATATGGGAATATTCATACAGTGCTATTTAATCAGGGAACAATGAGGGTATTTTATTGACGTTTCGGTGGGCTTGTGGTAATGCACTGATACTAGGTACAGCACAAATTCCATCCCAATAATGTCTTCCCATTGATACATCGGGATTTGAACCCGGGACCTTTGGATTACCAGGCCAGTGGCAAGACCACTCCACTACACCTCCCAAGTTTTGACACTTGATCCTCAGTGTTTTTGAGGACAAGCAGCCTAGAAGGGTCACTAGACCTATTGTTGCTTGATTTCCTTTGTACTGCTTTGTATTCCTCAGATGCTACATTCCGGCCTCTCATCCCTAGCTTTGACCTCGTTCACTAAGTTCTCATATACTGTTTATACAAACATGGTAAGAGGTATGTGTGTGAGAGAGAGAGAGAGAGAGAGAGAGAGAGAGAGAGAGAGAGAGAGAGAGAGAGAGAGAGAGCAAGAAAGAGAGACAATTATTCCCCAACAGATAATTTGGTCACACTTTAATCTTCAGTGGTGAACACAAGATCAAGTTAATTGTTCCCTCTAGCATTGGCAGTTCTTGCTTCCCAGTTTACTATGCAATTGAAGTCACTTAAAATCACACTGGTTTTATCCTCATTAACAGCACTCAGTCTTGTGTACAGAAAATCATGTTTTTCAACATTTTGTTGTGGAGGCCTGTACACCAGAACAATCCCATAGATACTGTTACCTAGATTGAGGTTTACTCCAAGCAGTTAATGTTGTGACCTGATCTTGCAGTCAATTGGGTTTAGACAATCTCTGATATACAAAAGAATTCCGCCCGATTCCTGCATGGTTCGATCTCTGTGGAACATTCTATATCCAGGTATTTTATATTCCTCAGCATAATGTCTGGAATCACTGTGAATCCAGGATTCAATGAAAGCCTCTACATCAAAGCATTCTATAGACAACACTGCCTGAAGTTCGGATAATTTATTCCGAATTGACCTGGCTTTAAAAAATACTACCCTAAGGGGATTCAGGTTTGTCTTGGAACTCCCTAGTTTAGCCTGTTTAGCCCGTCTCTGGGGGTAGTTCATTTTCTCTCACACTATTTCTCTTTACACTATCAGAGGTGTTGCAATCCCCTATGTTTGGTGAATCCTCACCTGAGGTAAAAGAACCACTATCCAGTGGTTCAGAAATTGGCAACTGAGGTGTAGAGTCTAGAGGGAGTAGTGGGACATCTCTCAATCTATTGGGGAACTCTTTCATTTGTTGAGAGGTATTCTTGCTCTCAGAGGGATGAACTCCTTTTTTTATGGGACCTATTTTTGGAAGCTTGAGGTGATGATATAGGCACAGTGATGTCTGCTGGTGTTGGTGGTGATGATAGGTGCACAGTGATGGCTGCTGGTGTTGGTGGTGATGATAGGAGCACGGTGATTGCTGTTGGTGTTGGTGGTGATGATATAGGCACAGTGATGTCTGCTGGTGTTGGTGGTTGAGATAGGTGCACGGTGATGGCTGCTGGTGTTGGTGGTGATGATAGGGATACGGTGATGGCTGCTGGTGTTGGTGGTGATGATAGGGGCACAGTGATGACTGTTGGTGTTGGTGGTGATGATAGGGGAACGGTGATGACTGCTGGTGATGGTGGTGATGATATGAGCACGGTGATGGCTGCTGGTGTTGGTGGTGATGATAGGGGCACGGTGATGAATGCGGGTGTTGGTGGTGATGATAGGTGCACGGTAATGGCTGCTGGTGTTGGTGGTGATGATAGGGGTACGGTGATGGCTGCTGGTGTTGGTGGTGATGATAGGGGCACAGTGATGACTGTTGGTGTTGGTGGTGATGATAGGGGTACAGTGATGACTGCTGGTGATGGTGGTGATGATATATGCACGGTGATGGCTGCTGGCGTTGGTGGTGATGATAGGGGTAAGGTGATGAATGCTGGTGTTGATGGTGATGATAGGTGCACGGTGATGGCTGCTAGTGTTGGTGGTGATGATAGGGGCACGGTGATGGCTGCTGGTGTTGGTTGTAATGATAGAGGCACGGTGATGGGTGCTGGTGTTGGTGGTGATGATAGGGGCACGGTGATGGCTGCTGGTATTGGTGGTGATGATAGGGGCACGGTGATGGCTGCTGGTGTTGGTGGCTATGATAGGGGCACAGTGATGGCTGTAGTTGTTGGTGGTTATGATAGGGGCCCGGTGATGGCTGCTGGTGTTGGCGGTGATCATAGGGGCACGGTGATGGCTGCTGGTGTTGGTGGTGATGATAGGGGCACGGTGATGGCTGTTGGTGTTGGTGGTTATGATAGGGGCACGGTGATGGCTGCTGGTGTTGGTGGTGATGATAGGGGCACGGTGATGGCTGTTGGTGTTGATGGTGGTGATAGAGGCACGGTGATAGCTGTTGGTGTTGGTGGTGATGATAGAGGCATGGTGATGGCTGCTGGTGTTGGTGGTGATGATAGAGGCATGATGATGGCTGCCGGTGTTGGTGGTGATGATAGGGGCACGGTTATGGCTGCTGGTGTTGGTGGTGATGATAGGGGCATGGTGATGGCTGCTGGTGTTGGTGGTGTGATAGGGGCATGGTGATGGCTGTTGGAGTTGGTGGTGATGATACGGGCACGGTGATGGCTGTTGGTGTTGATGGTGATGATAGGGGCACGGTGATGGCTACTGGTGTTGGTGGTGATGATAGGGATGTTATGATCACCACCAACACCAGCAGCCATCACTGTGCCCCTATCATCACCACCAACACCAGCAGCCATCACCGTGCCCCTATCACCACCACCAGCAGCCATCACCGTGCCCCTATCATCACCACCAACACCAGCAGCCATCACCGTACCCCTATCATCACCACCAACACCAGCTGCCATCACCATGCCCCTATCATCACCACCAACACCAGCAACCATCACCATACCCCTATCATCACCAGCAGCCATCACTGTACACCTATTATGACCACCCACACCAGCAGCCATCACCATGCCCCTATCATTACCAACAACACCAACAGCCATCACCGTGCACCTATCATCACCACCAACCATCACCGTACCCCCATCATCACCAGCAGCCATCACTTTACACCTATCATCACCACCAACACCAACAGCCATCACTGTGGCCCTATCATCACCACCAACACCAGCAGCCATCACCGTGCCTCTATCATCACCACCAACACAATCAGCCATCACTGTACACCTATAATCACCACCAACACTAGCAGCCATCACCGTACCCCGATCATCACCACCAACACGAGCAGCCATCACCGTGCTCTTATCATTACCACCAACACCAACAGCCATCACCGTACCCCTATCATCACCACCAACACCAGCAGCCATCACCGAACCCCTATCATCACCACCAGCAGCCATAACCGTGCCCCTATCATCACCACCAACACCAGCAGCCCGCACCGTACCCCTATCATCACCACCAACACCAGCAGCCATCACCGTACCCCAATCATCACCACCAACACCAGCAGCCATAACCATGCCCCTATCATCACCACCAACACCAGCAGCCATCACGGTACCCCTATCATCACCACCAACACCAGCATCCATCACCGTGTCCCTATCATCACCACCAACACCAGCAGCCATCACCGTACCCCTATCATCACCACCAACACCAGCTGCCATCACCATGCCCCTATCATCACCACCAACACCAGCAACCATCACCATACCCCTATCATCACCAGCAGCCATCACTGTACACCTATTATCACCACCAACACCAGCAGCCATCACCATGCCCCTATCATTACCAACAACACCAACAGCCATCACCGTGCACCTATCATCACCACCAACCATCACCGTACCCCCATCATCACCAGCAGCCATCACTGTACACCTATCATCACCACCAACACCAACAGCCATCACTGTGGCCCTATCATCACCACCAACACCCATCACCGTGCCTCTATCATCCCCACCAACACAATCAGCCATCACTGTACACCTATAATCACCACCAACACTAGCAGCCATCACCGTACCCCGATCATCACCACCAACACGAGCAGCCATCACCGTGCTCTTATCATTACCACCAACACCAACAGCCATCACCGTACCCCTATCATCACCACCAACACCAGCAGCCATCACCGAACCCCTATCATCACCACCAACACCAGCAGCCATAACCGTGCCCCTATCATCACCACCAACACCAGCAGCCCGCACCGTACCCCTATCATCACCACCAACACCAGCAGCCATCACCGTAACCCAATCATCATCACCAACACCAGCAGCCATAACCGTGCCCCTATCATCACCACCCACACCAGTAGCCATCACGGTACCGCTATCATCACCACCAACACCAGCATCCATCACCGTGTCCCTATCATCACCACCAACACCAGCAGCCATCACCGTATCCCTATAATCACCACCAAGACCAGCAGCCATCACCGTGCCTCTATCATCCCCACCAACACCAGCAGCCATCACTGTGCCCCTATCATCACCACCAACACCAGTAGCCATCACCGTGCCTCTATCATCACCACCAACACCAGCAACCATCCCCGCGCCCCTATCATAACCACCGACACCAGCAGCCATCACCATGCCCGTATCATCACCACCAACACCAACTGCCATCACCGTGCCCCTATCATCACCACCAACACCAACATCCATCACTGTGCCGCTATCATCACCACCAACACCAGCAGCCATCACCGTGCCCCTATCATAACCACCGACACCAGCACCCATCACCGTGCCCGTATCATCACCACCAACACCAGCAGTCATCACCGTGCCCATATCATGACCACCAACACCAGAAGACATCACCGTGTCCCTATCATCACCACCAACACCAGCAGCCATCACCGTGCCTCTATCATCACCACCAACACCAGCAGCCATCACCGTGCCCCTATCATCACCACCAACACCAGCAGACATCACCGTGCCTCTATCATAACCACCAACACCAGCAGCCATCACCGTGCCCCTATCATCACCACCAACACCAGCAGACATCACCGTGCCTCTATCATAACCACCAACACCAGCAGCCATCACCAGAACCAGACATGCAATTATGAGGGCCTCACTCTGCACCTGACTGAAGCAGCTGTCATCAGGAACCATCACGGGCAGTAATGTCTTCACGCCGCCCCCTTAATATCCTCCAGGGTGTCTCTCTCCTGCCTCACCTCTCTTATCATGGTAAGTGTTATACAGCCGTAGCAGATAGTGGTGCTGCTGCTGGGGCAAGGTTATTTTGAGTAACATAGTTCTGGCTGATCTAACACAATCTTAACATGTTATGTTCATATGAGTATATTTTGTGTAACATATTTCTGACTGACGTAACACAATCTTAACATGTGGCGTCCGTACTCAAGTCTATCAGTACTGTGGACATCAATACACCTCAATATAGCATAAGAAGTTACCACTACCAAATCACCAGACCAGAGCAATAATAACCTTATCGCAAATTTTGAGAGTTTGTTTGCAACAGGTACTACAATCCTTCGTTTGTAACTGGGGTTGAGTTCACTTTTTAACTGGCTGTATAAGGGCAACTTTGCCTACAAAAACTGTCCATCCCTCGTTTGCAACAGGAATTACTAGTGAACTAACAACAATATTATCAACTGGTTGTGAGCCCATAATTTGCCAAGGGGAATCTCAGCATAACAACGTAGCCTGCAATGGGTTGCCAGGCAGTAGAAGAGCCATTGCAAATCAACACCAAGAGAGAGCCAACAACACCAGAGTTGTCATTCTGCCCAGCGGCACAATATCTGCTGATTATTGTCCATACCAGTAGGCCTGTTGTTACTGAATGTCCTTTGTAATCCTTTGTAATCTCTCAGATTGTTGTTGTTTAATATTTATATTTATGTTGGTTAATTTGCTTGTAATATATATATTTTGTTTTTAATGTGATTGAGGGAGGCAAAAGGCAGAACTGCCTATAGCGAGTGCCACCCAATAGTTGAAAGAGTGACAGGGCCAAAATCAAGGGACGTTCGAGCCAAAATGCCTGGACACACAGAGTTTGAAGCAATTTAAGTCATAGGAAGAGGGAAAGACTGATTCTGGGAGAGAGTTCCAGAATTCAGCTGTTGAGTAGAAAAAAGTTTGAGAGTAACATTTCCCTCTTGGGTTGGAGAGTTGCACAGAGTAGGGGTGGGATTGATTTGCAAGACCGGTACCACATTCGCTACATAAAGGAGGTGGTATACACTGGGAAAGCTCTGAGGAACACTGATTATTATAGTAGCGATAGAATAGCGGGAGAGATGCAACATTGCGGCAGAGAGAGAGAGATTGCAGAGAGTTGGTGAGTGGACGGGAGTTAATGATACGAAAGGCCTTCCTTTCAATTTTGTCTAGGAGAGTGGTGTGAGAGGAACCTCCCCACACATGTGAACAATACTCAATACAATGACGCACTATGCCCCTGTACAGAGCAAGAAGCTGTGCTGGAGAAAAGAACCCCCTAAGGTGGTTGAGCACACCCAGCTTCTGGGAGGCTGCCTTAGCAAGACTGGTAATATGATCCTTCCAACTGAGAGCCGAAGAAAAAGAGACACCAAGAATATTGAGAGAAGATGAAGGATTGATTTTTGTATTGTTGAAGAATAAGGGATAGTCCGCTGGGAGTTCCTTACGGGTAGATAGATGGAGAAATTGGGTTTTGGAAGCATTAAAGGTAACAAGGGCTTCTCTGCCCCAATTGGAGATAGTATTTAGATCAGAATTTAAGAGTTCTATGGCTTCATTACGTTTGTCGTTGAGGGATTGCTGGTTGGGGCTTTCTGAAAAACTAATGGAGTAGTGTAAGGTTGAGTCGTCTGCGAATGAATGGATGGGAATTGAGGTACAGTTGAGATCATTTATAAAAATTAGAAAGAGAATAGGAGATAGGACAGAGCCCTGAGGAACACCGGAGTTTATAGGGTGAGGAAGTGAACGATGGCCGTCCACTACCGCGGCTATGGAACGGCCGGAAAGGAAATTTGAGACAAAGGCACAGATGGAGGGATAGAAACAGAAGGAGGGTAGTTTAGAAATTAAAGATTTTTGCCAGACTCTATTGAAGGCTTTCGATATGTCTAGGGCAATAGAAAAAGTCTCACCGAAGTCCCGAAAGGAGGATGACCAAGAGCTAGTAAGATATGAAAGAAGATCACGAGTAGAGCGACCCTTAAGGAAGCCATACTGGCGATCTGAGAGCAGATTATGAGAAGAGAAAAGCTTAAGAAATTTGGAAGCAAGAATAGTTTCAAAAACTTTAGAAAGACAAGAGATGAGAGCAATTAGACGATAGTTGGAGGGTTGAGAGCGGTCACCCTTCTTTGGGACAGGTTGAATGTGAGCAAACTTCCAGCATTAAGGGAAGACGTTAGAAGATAGACAGAGACAAAAGAGTTTGCCTTGGCAGGGAGTCAGCTCGGAAGCACAGTTTTTGAGAACAACAGGAGGAACACCGTCTGGACCGTACACCTTATTAGTATTAAGCCCAGAGAGGGTAGAAAGTACATCTTTAGAAGAGATTAGGATATTAGGCATAAGTAAGAGAGAGGAGGGTGGAGAGGGAGGAATAACACCGGAATCATCCAAGGTGGAGTTTCTAGCAAAAGTTTGAGCGAAGAGTTTAGCTTTATCAGAGGAAGAAGTAATGGTTATGCCATCAGAGTGGGAAAGGGGAGGGAAAGACGAGGAAGAGAAATTGTTGGAGAGGTTTTTGGCTAGATGCCAGAAAGCTTGGGAAGAGCTAGAGTTGGATAGTTCAGTGCATTTATTATTGATGAAAGAGTGTTTGGCAGTCGAAGAACAGATTTGGCTTGATTCCGGGCAGAAACATAGGAAGAATGAGAGTCTTGAGTTTTAAGGCGTCCGTACCGTTTGAATGATTCCTCCTTATTGCGGACAGCAGTAGAACAGGCGTGAATAAACCAAGATGTTTTAGCATTAGTCTGAGAGAAAGAGAATGGAATGTATGCTTTCATGCCCGATAGGATTACCTCGGTAATGCGTTCAGCACTCTCCGAGGGTTCCCGGCCACGGAAGCAGAAATAATTCCATGGGAAATCAAAGAAGTACTGCCGGAGAGCCTCCAAGTCGGCAGCACCAAAGTGCCACAAGCGCCGCCGGCTAGGAGGATCAGGTGGCCGTACTGGGAGATAGGATAGGTGACAGAGATAAGTTTATGGTCAGAGGAGCCCAAAGGAGAGAAAAGATCAACAGTATAAGAAGAAGGGTTAGAAGTTAGAAACAAGTCAAGAATGTTGGACCGATATCCGATGCGATCCGGGATACGGGTGGGTTGCTGAACTAACTGCTCTAGGTCATTTAGGATAGAAAAGACGTAGGCTTGTTCACCAGGTGGGTCAGTAGTGTGAGAGGAGAGCCATTGGTGGTGGTGAACATTGAAATCTCCTAAGATGGAGATTTCTGAGAAAGGAGAAATGAATAGAATGTTTTCCACTGTAGAGTTTAGATAGTCAAAGAATTTGGGAAAGTTGGTAGAGTTAGGGGAAAGATAGGCAGCGCAGAAATATTTAGTAAGAGAATGACAGGAAAGTTTGAGTCATAAAGTTGATAATTCAGAGGAGTCGAAATCGGGAACACGAGAGCAAGTGAGTTTGTTGTGCACAAATGCACAACATCCGCCTTTGGCTTTGAAACTAGGATAGAGAGAGTAGGAGGATACAGAGAAGGGGCTGCTGATTGTTGCTACAGACATCTGAGTTTCGGTGAGGAAGAGAAGATCAGGTTCGTAGGAGGAGAGATGGTGTTCAACAGAGTGAAAGTTAGAGGAAAGTCCGCGAATGTTGCAGAAATTAATAAAAAGAGTAGCAGGCCGAGGTCCAGGTAATTTTGGGGGGGCCGTCAGGGGATGGTCGGTCGGATGTGGGGGCATTTATGCCCCCCCCCCCCCCCCCCCCCTGGGGACTCCGAGGCTGGGCTAAAATTCATCATTGGTGTCTATCTCAGTAGATATGTTGCTACATGAATTGATTTGAAATTCTTCGTAATCTCTCCGTTTGCTGTTTATCCCAGTAAATAAGTTTTTTGCTTGCCTTCCTTTGCCTTCCTAAGTAATATGGCCCCTCACATGTTCTCGGTTCTCTGTGTGTGGGCTGGCGTGGGTGTTGTCAGTATCTCAGAAATACGAGGTCAACTATACTATTTGCATTGAACAAAGGACCTGGGCTACTCCTGTGCACGCTCGCTCACTCTTGCTCTCGCTTCACTCACTCTCACTCTCTCTATCTCTCTCATATACACAAATATACTCACTCTGTCTCTCACTCTTTCTCTAACACACTATAATTGTATAATTAATACTCAAACAGCATTCAATTGCCCTGACTGACATGAACCTGGGACCAATTCCGTTGAGAACTGTCTGTATAGAACCACCATAGGGGGTAATGCATACTATTATACTGTTTTAATAATATAATATATAGGCTTACTCACTTCAAACTAAATTGTTACTAGTTAATTTCATAAACTCTTATTAAAACTATGTGGCAAACCCGTTAAACTTTTTAACTCTCACATTCGTTCAAAGCACTTGTATTATTAAATTAAAGCTGTACCTGCGATCGGCTACATATTTACAGTATACAGTATATTCTCATATTCGTACAACTCTGCAGCGCCATAGCGTACTGTACCTTCACATGGAGAACGACAGAATGGCAATTACACGTTAATTAAACGCCATGCTTAATCTTACACTACATGTACAGTAGCGGACAACAATATGTATAAGTAATGTTTAGATGTATAGTATGAACAGTATTCAACAACACAGATATGGAGGAACAATCAGGCTTGTGCTATCACATAAAGTGGTTCAGGCAATTATCTAATTAAGGCTTTGTATCAAACCAGGAGGAGACTCTCTCTCTCGTCTAGACACCTCCCCGGCACTATTAGGATCATACTGGTTATTATCTTATACAAAGTAATGAGTGGAGAATCTTCAGAGTAATTAGGCCAATACACGTCTTCACATATAGAACTATTACACTCTCATAATAAGCGTATTAAAAAGATAAATTTTGCATCGGACACGGCTTAAATTGAATGTATTATATTAAATTGGTTACATCAGGATTTTTATCTAATCAAACTAAAATTACTCACGTAACAAAATATAAAAAGTCTTCATATTCGCACATAGAAGAACGAGAGGATATTTACAAGTATCGCATTGGAGTGTGTATATTTATGTAGTGATATATTATGTTTTAAAAGTATATATACCTTATAATGGTATATATCCTGGAAATATTAAAGCATTTGTATAATAAAATATAACCAGTACTTCAGAGGTTCTTTAATATTTTGAAATAATTTGATTTTTGGTTAAATTTTGTCAAATAAAATACAGGCAATTTACCAAAGGTATCGAGTGTAGTTTCAGCACTTTATTTCCCCTTATAGCATCTTTCTCTTTCCCATATTATTGACAGCGTATATATATATATATATATATATATATATATATATTGACAGCGTATATATATATATATATATATATATATATATATATATAATTTTGATAGGTTCACCAGTAACATTAATATCATGATATTTATACTACTTCTACCCCTACTACTCTTTTGTACTATGTGTATGGAGGAGAGAAAAAAGCAGGCTGCCTGTAACGAGTGTCTCCCCTAAGTTAAAAGAGTGACAAAGCCAAATTCAAGGGACGTTGGAGTCAAAATGCCTGGACACACAAAGTTTTTAGGCAGATTAACTCATAGGATGAGGGAAAGATTGATTGACGGAGATAGTTCCAGAGTTCACTTGTCGAGTAGAAGAATGACTGGGAAAACGTGACAATTCCTGGGTTGGAGAGCTGGACAGAATAGGAGTGGAACTGTGTTGAAAGGTGGGTACCTCGCACTCGCCGCAAGGGGGGAGGTATACACTGAGAGAGCTCTGAAGAACACTGATTGTTGTAATACCGATAGAAGAGTGATAAGAGATGTAACATTGCAGCATGTAGAAAGAGATTGTACGGAACTAGTAAGAGGAGGCGAGTTGATGAGGCGAAATACTTTTGATTCTACTCGTTCAAGAAGTGTGGTATGACTGGAGCCTCCCCACACATGCGAACCATACTCAATACAGGGGTGCACTGATATAGAGCAAGAAGCTGTGCAGGGGTGAAGAACCCACAGAGACGGTTGAGCACACCTAATTTTGGTGAAGCTCTTTTAGCAAGAGTGGTAATAAGATCTTTCCAAGAAAGGCCAGATGAAAACGATACACCTAGAATGTTGAGAGAAGATGAACGGTTGAGTTGTGTATTGTTGAAGAATAGTTGTTAGTCATGTGAAAGATTGTGATGTAGAGATAAAGGGAGAAACTGAGTCTTGGAGGCGTTTATAGTAATAAGATTTTCTCTACCCCAATCAGAAATAATTGAAAGATCAGAAGATAGGCATTGTATGGCCTCGCCACATTTGTTTAGGAGTGTTTGCATGCTAGGTTGATGTGAAAAACTCTTTGAATAGTGTAAGGTAGATTCATCAGCGCATGAGTGGATAGGACTATTACTACTTCAGTAATACTACTACTGATACTACAATTACTTCTTACTACATAATAATCAGAATAATAATATTAATTATTATTATTATATGTATAGGTATTATTATATGTATAGGTATTATTATATGTATAGGTATTATTATATAAATAATAATTAATAATGCAAGCAGCACTGGGGGTATATTGATTAAGGGGAGTGACCTGCTTTTTGTTATTTCTCTCCTTTTCTCTCTTTCTCTCTTTCCATTCGGCCCCATTCAGCCAACTATTTTAACACGTTTATCCCCATTTAAGTGTCGATTTCTTCCTGGCGAGCGATAGCGAGCCAGCATTATATGAAGAAATCCGGCTTCGCCGGAGAAACTTTTCTATCGAAAAATGTACAAATTTAGCCTGCTGTCAAACAAAAATAAAAAGTATGCTGGCTCGCTACCGCTCACCAGTAAACAATTGACACCTGGATGGGGATAAACGTCTTAAAACAGTAGGCTGAATGGGGTCAAATGGGTGCAAGGCAGAGAAAGATAGAAAAGGACAGAACAAAAACAGGTCACCCCCCTTAACAAGGTAAATAATAGCATATCCTTTCTTAAACTTGTATACAGTATTACACAGTAAACAACGTAATTAATAAACAAAAGGTATAACTTTTTCCAATCAACGAGTTCAGTTAACATAGGCTGATTAATTATATATGCAAACAAAAATATATATTATCGACATTAAATATATGATTATTGTGTAAGGAGCAGAACATATTTCACTGGCATAATGTTTGATCTCTGTTATAATTGAAAACTGACAAAATGGTATATTTTAACATAAAAGACAATTTTCATACACAAAGGTCTGACAAATTTGCTTTAATAACTCCTGGAAACTGGCGTCTACATTTTTACTTTATTCCGAATCCCGACAGACCCTCCTTTTGGGGCTAAATTCGAGACTCGTGTGATTTTTCCGGCCGGCATTCATATTTAGTATTTCTGAAATTCATACTTACATTTTCATTCACCAAACCCCTTGAGTATGTTGACAGTATATATTGGTTATCATTGGGACAATTGTATGTAGTTTAGGAAGGACCTCCAGGAATCTAAAGGGTCAAAAGCAACTTGATTATGTCTCTGACTCACACAGATCCTTACTAAGCTAATTAAAATAATCTAAAGATAGGCAAAATACACTACTCAAACCTGTCATAATCCTCAAGGGGTTAAAATAATTAACCTTCAGCCTATACAGTCATAGGCATACACTTTACAATAGTCATACACAATGTATTGGTGAGGGAAATAACTATATGTAAACTATAAACTTCAATACACCAGCTAAAACTATTTTCTCAAGTTAGCACTCAATACTTATAGATTCGCCATGGTATATACAATCGTTAATACAATTATTCAAGTTTCGAAGTCGATAACACATTATATACTAGTGGACAGAATACATGAGTCGGATGGTTTAAAAAGTCAACATAATATATATTTCGTTTGTACATTTGTTTTCACTTTGAAAGGGTCTCCTCGTAATTATTAAAAACAATTTGTGATAGGACAACCTGGAATTCGTCATCAGAATTAAATGGTTCTTTTCAAGTTTTAGAAGTACTACATTATATTTCTTTAACGGTATAACTCAACACGGTTAACTTAATATGCATATTATATAAGGCGCTGAAAATGGGAAGACAAAATATACAATCCCTAAAGGAAGATATAAAAAACCTGGACCCCTGTGCAAAGCTTATAAGCCGAGGTAAGTCCCGCTATACCAGGGACTTTCAGGGGGAAATGTTCACGTCTGTTTTGATAAGAGCCATGTTTTACAACTCTTTCTGCAATCTGTTTAAATTCCAACGTGCCCATGATATTTCCTACGGTACAATACATGCACAACTATATAGGACATGCATAAGAAAGACAAAATGTATATCAGCAATCCTTACTGTAGAATATTCAATCATGATTGTAAATCCCAAGTATGTACAGTAGCCCAACTAAGTTTTGCGACAATATTAGGTACGTGGCACCTGTCTAGTTTGCACTCCCGTCCCAAGCCCGTGTGTGTGGTCGTGTCTAGCAGGGACCCGTGGCGTCTAGGCAGGCGCCACCGCCTGCGCCAGGGCACACAGACACAGTACTCGCACACGCTGGGCGCTACATATGACAATATTGCTATCATTATTTGTTTGTATCATATTAGAAGGCTCTCTCTCTCTCTCTCTCTCTCTCTCTCTCTCTCTCTCTCTCTCTCTCTCTCACTTAGGTTAATATCTATCAATTTTCACCCTACACTATTTGTAGATTAATTAGCACACACACACACAGAAACGGAAGGCAAAGTTCAGTGTTATAAACCCACATTCTTCACTGATTTCCGTGATAAAACAATGAGGTGTAAATAATTGTGTTCTTTTATCTAATTAACCCTTTCAAGATCCAATACGCATTTCTGTTCTGTGTTATGGTAGTTATTAGACGATTTTATTCAGATTAGGAAGGGTATAATTATGGAAGTCAGAGGGTTGATCGAGCTAGTCTTTACCCTTTTAATAACCACAGATCCTTCCTAAGCTGCATAAAATCGTCTAATGATAGTAAAATAAAGTGCTAAAACGCATCAGAGCTTCAAGGGGTTAACACTCTTTAGATAATACAGGTATGTTATAATCTGCATCATCTTGCAGTGCTGGGTTATACGAGTAGTTCTATTTGCAACATCTGCATCAGGTAATATTATTAATGATAAGAACGTGTATTAACCCATACAGTACCGGCGACGTCCTTTTCTTCCTATTCTAGCAACTATTACGCGATTTTATTCAGCTTCGGAAAGACCTCTAGCCATAATAAGGCTTCAAACTATCTCAACCAACCCTTTTAACTATCACAGATCCTTCCTAAGCTGTATAATATCGTCTAAATATAGCTAGAATGAAATTGAAAAGACGTCGCTGGTATTCAAAGGGTTAATATACAGTTAAAGTTCTTACTGTTTCTATGAGACACTATTAGAATATAGAACATTATCGTTACCGTATCATGATTTTAGAATCTAACTTCGATGAAATTATGTCTACTATGGAAATATATGGGAGTATAACTAACATTATTTAGTTTACCGGGTATATATATAATTCAAGTTCTATTTTACACACACACACACACACACACAGCCCGTAGCCTAGTAGGTAGAGCTCTCGTCTCACACACGAGGGGTCGGGGGTTCAATCCCCGGCCGGGCGGAGACAAATTGGGCTTGTCTCCTTTCATGTGTTAGCCTCAGTTCACCTAGCTGTAAATAGGTACCTGGAATAAGTGGACGACGTTGTGACGTCCCATCTGGGGTTGGCAAAAATGGTACAAGGCGAGATGGGTATCATATGGTTCACCTAAGCTGATGGCTACCTAAGCCTTCGGGCGAGACGGTACCGTCTATAGTGAGAATGGTACCATACAGATCCATCCTAAGCCTTCGTTTCCGATGTCGCCAATTGGCTAAATACAGACTACACACACATCCACAGCCATTCCAACAGTACATAAAACACTTAACATGCATTTCACGCAATACATTCCCAGTTAAGGAGGCGCGATAATAATGAGCTTAGCTCGCATTGCGTGGATTCCCCTTGACGAACAAGTAACTGAGTAACTGAGTAACTGAGTAACAGTGGTCCGTAGCATATTGGTCAGCGCACTAGGTTCACAGCCAAAAGGACACAGGTTCCATTCCCGGGCAGGAAAGAAACATTTGGGCAATTTTTCTTACACAATGTGACTCTCTAGACCTAGCAGTATAAATAGGCCTCTGGAATAACAGGCCACTTACGACGTCTTGTTTAGTGTTGGTGGTCTATTACTAGCTGGACGGGTACCGTACAGGTCAACCAAACACTCAAAATCCAGATATCGGCAATTGGCTGATTACAGATTACATGCATATCTACAGCCACTCCAACCATACATTAACACTTCACGCAATATATTCCCAGATCAAACTTTTTTCGGTAAAACATAAAATAAAAATAAAAAATAAAATAAAAACACGTGAAGCTGTAATTATTGGAAACTGAGGTGATCAGAAAATGCTCAATACTCTCTTGCCCACATCACACCTAGTCATCCATTCAGCAAGTCATGGCTCATCAGGCTGCTAAGGTTACTGAACGTGGTAGTATGGTTGGAATGAGCGAGAGTGGGATGTCGGAACGTTTACCGGTGGTAAGAAAAGGTGGGAAGAAGGGCAACTGACAGATCGACATAGAAGTGGAGCTAAGCGGAAAACCACTCATAACAGGACCAAGAAATTAAACAGTATATGTATAACCATCCATTCTCCAATGCCGACGAAGCTAAGCAACATTTGTAATTTCAAGCTTCTACAAAAACTATACGCAAGAGATTGAAGGTGATGGGATATAAACAAAGATCACCAGCTGTCAAGCCAAACTTAACCAAGAGGCACAAACAAACTAGGCTTGATTTCGCTCGACTATTTATTGACCAGGGCATTGCTTATTGGGCACGAGTTGTTTTGATAATGTCAGAGAGGTTCCATAATATTACCAGGACGATTAAAATTGTGTCACTTAGCCGAGTTGGCGGGGGTTCTTCAAATAAGAATAAATGTGGCTTCCTTTATCCGCTCATGGCCGAGTGGTAACGGGGCCCAACTCTCCCAAACATACCTGGAGTGAGTTGGTTCGAATCCTGGTCAGGATAACTCTCTCTCAACCAAGAGTTGTTTTCTCAGACAAGAAAACTTTCAGCTCAACCACGCATGGGTCGAAGCCTGCTCTGTTGGAGGCCTAGGAACACACAGCATGTGAGTTAGTCCTAGTTGATATTGTGCATAACATAATTATATAGAATAGTCATCATACAGAGTAATACTTTCCATCATATCACTCTTGGCTAATTTCATGTTAACCGAGCATTATATAACTTGTTAGTTTCATTACTCATCCACTAATACCCCTAACTTACTAGTTAATTAACTCCTTACTTATATTGTTCAAATACTATTAAGCTAGCATGCCTTGATATAATATGCACATTAACCACTCCTGTCTATACCAACGGTTGTTTACCTAAAAACCAACCACGTTCGGTTTATTAACTCATCCTAGCCACCTCACCCGCCACTAGCTTGCAATTTAGGATAGATCTTACCCTATTGCTTCCCTCCCCCCTCAGTGAATGCATATAACTTGTTTGCGAATATAATAAATAATACCTTACCTAAACTATCATTGGTGAATAGAGAGACCAGTTTATCATGAGAATCAATAAATATATACTCATTAATCCCATTAGGATTGACTAATTTTGGCAGTTTAATCGGGCTTTTCATTAGAGGGTTTATACAACTTAAGGAGGTTCTGTAGGAATTATAGGGACACATACTATGTCATATTTACCCTTCGACTTTCATATTCTCTTTCTACTCTGAATAAAATAGTCTCCTTTTCTACTCTTAATATAATAGTATAATGCTAGTCTGAATACACTGCCAATTACCCGTCCTGATTCCACTAGGCCTACATAAACAGTAACATAAACAACAATCATAAAAGAGGGATTTTTTTCAGAGGACTGAGTCCATGGGCTGACTGGCCCATGGTATAAAGACTAATATTAGTCTTTATACCATGGACTGGCCCATTCACGGCGGATCCCATTGACAATCAGCACATCACAGCCAAGTGCCTATCTAATTATGCTACTAAGCTTTCTGTCGTTATTGATCCTACTGTAGCAATCGGTAGCCTATTTCACATGTCTACCAAGGTTGTGCATGCTTATCACGGAGCAGCAATCCGTTTCCCACTTACAACTTAAGCATCTGTATCATATCTTCTCTTACTCTACACTTCTAATATATGCAAGACTAATGTCCCCTTTATTTTGTACTGACCATATCATGTATTTCACGATATTCACTACCTCAATAATCTTTTACTTCTGTTAAAATTTAACATGTTCTAACCCATAATGTTCGAACCTATTCTGGCTATAATTCCGTGTCATTTGGCCTTAGTCGTCAGGCGTTAGAATATTATTGATGTTCTAATGTTCTATTATTCTGGATTGTTTTGCCATTCTTCTTTGTACCGTAACTTCCAATCAAGCTATGGACACTGGACAGCAAAATTAAAAACATAATCCATGTGAAGCCTTACTAAGGCCGGTGAAATTTTAAAATTACGTTTGTTGTTATTCACGCTTCTAGATATCTATCTAAAAACTCTGATTTCAAACAATGTTGCATTTGTCTTTCTTTTTGTATCACGACTGACGATGACTTCCAAATTTGTTGTAATGATTGAGTTACTTAATTCCATGTTATTTAGCCATCTATATACCACTGGTATTGCGTCTTGCCCCTGTCACCACTCAGATTGGTCAACAAATTATATATTTTTTCTTCTGAGATATAGCTGGTAGTTACTGGCTACCCTGGCCTTGAGTAAGGGAGATGGGTAATGAAATCGGACATCACAAGAATGCCTTGAGCTATTGAATCTCCTTATACGGGAGATATATGGCGCGTAATTATTGACAAAGTAAATATTGTTAAATTTATATCCTGAATTTTTTTGTCGATTTCCCAATATTAACTAAACTCAGTAAACTGCATGTATTGCCCATTCGGGTAGTGTATCAAATTATTTTTGGAGAGCATGAATCGTTATCAGGATCAATAATGCAACCTAATTTTAGTGTCATTAGAAAAATTACTAATCTTTTTAGTTAGGCCTAAGTCAAGGTAGGTTGTAAAAGATAAACAATTGAGGAACTAAAACTGACCATCGTGTAAGATCCCAACACCCAATATGATTGCATAGGCTACTGTTAATGTTAATTTTGTGTTTCCTACTAATTAGCCATGGTCTAATTCACGTAATATACTTCGCCCTATTCCAAGAGCTGCTTCTTTAATCAGCAATCTTTCATGTGGATATTTATCGAAAACTTTACTGACTTGTCAATATCTTTGAAGGTATTTTTTGTTTCTGTTTATCGATTCGTATGCTTGGGAAAAGAAAGGTTAATAGATAGCGAGACACTCGCAGCCAACACGGTTAAATTCCATTGCAAGATTGATGATTAAGAGCTTAACAAATGTGACAGCAGCATACTCCTCTTAATTTGACGTTTGTAATTTAGTCAGTAGCCAGCCCTTATTCCCACAAAGGGTAGGGACTATCAACAAGAAACACATGAAAGGACGAAAACAAAGAGGTGGCAGGGGAAGAATCCATACAGCAATTCGCACACAAACATTTGGAAACCTCAATCACTTATTAGCCCTAAGATCATTGGCTTCACCTCAGATGCTATTGACGTCCAGACAAATTAAGTCTCTCAGTCATTATGGTCACCTAAATGGTTTGACCAAAATTGTGCTAGAGTAACTGAACAAAAAGCAATAGCCTACAATGCATACACAAGATCAAAAACACATGAAGCCTTTAATTACTTTAGAAACATCAGAAATCATGCCAAAACTGTATTAAACCTAACTAAATCAAACTTTCTCCATAAGCAGGCAAATAAACTTCTAAATAATCCAAATGATAACAAAATATTTTGGTCTACTCTTAACTCATTCAAATCCAACTTCACTACTGCTTCATCCATTCCACCATTAACATCTCCGACTGGCAATCTTGTAAGTGACCAACGAGGTAAAGCTAACCTTCTTGCAGATATTTTCTCCACCAACTCAACCTTAGATGAAATAAATCAAGATGTCCCTGTACTTAATTTTAATTCACCTGAAATTCCCTCACTTAAGATCCACACCAGACATGTCAAAACTATTTTGCAGAATCTCTCAGTAGATAAGGCTCCTGGTCCAGATGAAATTCCTCCAATAGTACTTAAGAATTGCTCCTTGGTGCTCGCTCCTGTATTGGCAAAATTTTTCCGTCTGTGTACTCATACCTCATGCTTCCCAGTACCCTGGAAAGAAGCAAACATCCATCCAGTTCCTAAAAAAGGTGCCTCTTCTGATCCATCAAACTACAGACCAATAGCTATAACTTCCACTCTTGGCAAAGTTTTTGAAATTATATTAAATAATCACATAATTAAGCATCTGGAGAATAATAAATTAATCAGTGATAGGCAATATGGTTTTAGACGATGTCGATCAACTGCAGACATTCTTTGCCTTCTTACGCATCAAATCAACCAAGCTACAGACCAACATGGTGAAACACATACAATAGCACTGGATATATCAAAGGCATTGATAGAGTCTGGCATCAATCCTTATTGTCGAAGATGTCACACTACGGCCTTGCATCATTAGTTCCACTAATTTCTTCTTATCTTCATAACAGAAAAATACGTGTAATGGTAGATGGCCTTTATTCTCAATTTCACTCAATAAATGCTGGTGTTCCCCAGGGATCAGTTTTGGCCCCAACTCTGTTCCTCATTCATATCAATGATCTCATATCTACCACTCATAATCCAATACATTCCTACGCAGATGACTCAACACTCCACAGTTCCTTCACATTTACCAATTCTTTCACCCAACCCGATCTTATAAATTCAAAAATAAACACTGCAATTTCTCTGAACCAGGACCTTTCTAGAATTAATGAATGGGGACAAGAGAATCTAGTTTCCTTTAATGCACAGAAAACCAAGTACATTCAATTTTCTAACCGACAGAATCTCACTGACTCCCATATATTTTGTAATGATGTAAATATTCCCACTTCCCCTAGTATTGACATTCTCGGTGTAACATTAACTACTAACTTGAGCTGGACACATTATGTTAGAAGCATTGCTAAGAATGCCTCTAAAAAACTGGGACTCCTGTACAGAGTTCGAGAATTCTTCACTGACGAGCAGTTGGCCGTAATATATAAAGTCATGTGCGCTCTCAGATGGATTACTGTTCACCTCTGTGGGGTGGAAGTGGAGTGGTTGCATTGAGGCAGTTGGACAAAATTCAAAATAAAGCTATTAGATTAATCAATAACCCTGCAATCACACAGGACCTTCCTACATTAGCCATACGAAGAAACGTTGCATCCCTTGCATTATTCTACAGATATTTTCACAGCAATTGTTCCGAGGAACTTGCTTCAATTGTGCCGCCTCTCCACATCTTTCCCCGTAGAACTAGGGCAGCTGAGAGCGCCCATGAATTTACACTTTCTCCTCCACAATGCAGAACTTCTGCTTATCAGAATTCATTTATCCCCAGAGCTACTACTCTTTGGAATTCACTTCCCTCGAATTGCTTTCCACAAACTTACAATCAACAAATGTTTAAATCCAGTTGTTACAAACATTTTATGAATGGAGGATGCCTTTAGGCACATGGACCTTTTTGTTTGATCTGTGTTTTTCCTTCCTCCGTTCATTGTCTCTTAAAAAAAAAAAAAAAAAAAAAAAATTTAGCTGTATAAAATTACAATTTTGTTAGTAACATCGAATACATTTAAACGTTTAGGATAACTCATACAATATATACCCGGTGCCAGCGAACTTGGTGCTAATCCTGACCGCATAACATCTTATAACTAAAAACAAAATTATATATATATATATATATATATATATATATATATATATATATATATATACATAAATATGACTAGATCAGGAGATATATGTAGAGATTGACTACCCGTTCCTCGAATAGTTTCTACACCAACACCAAGTATAGTTTTTAATAGGGGTTCTGATTAGAACAATCACTAACAAGTGTATACTAGATTATATAATACAAGCTATGCAACTCATTATATTCATTTTAACTTATGTATAGAAATGGATCTATAAAGTAGTTTGTCGCGCGTAAATATGTTTGTATTTAACGAAGAAAGAGAGAGAGAGAGAGAGAGAGAGAGAGAGAGAGATAGCCTTCTATTATGATACAAACAAATAATGATAGCAATATTGTCATATGTAGCGCCCAGCGTGTATGAGTACTGTACTGTACGTGTGCCCTGACTGTGGTAGTTCAGGTGGTACGGCGCCTGCCTAGACACCTTGGGTCTCTGCTAGACTCGGGCTTGGGACGGGAGCTCTAACTAGACAGGTGCCACGTACCTAATATTTTGTCGCAGAATTTAGTTTGGCTACTGTACTTCCCACCAATAATAGTGAATGAAGTGGGAGAGAAGAAGAAAGAATCGAAGGAAGAACGGGAGGGAAGATTAAATGAAGGCATTCATATATTAAGAAAGAGAAGGAAGGAGGGAAAGCCGGAGATGTGATAGGATTATGGAGATGAGGATTGAGGGTAAGAGTAAGAGCGGTAGGAGAAGAGGGGGGGGGGGGGGAGGTGATGGAGGCTTGGTGGATATTGGTGAGTCTGGCAGGGTCTAGTGGTAAGAGAAAGGTTATGAGGGGGAAGGGTACAACTGCATGTTATAATAAGGTAACCAGATCTAAACGGCCACACTCATTAACGGCCATAATTGTAAGCAGCCTATAATTATTAGGTTAGGTTAGTTTAATCAAGGCCTGGTTTTGTAAAGCTGGTTTAGGTTGGGTTAGGTATGATTAGGTGAGATTAGGTTTATTTTGGTTAAATTTAGTAAGGTTAGGATAACAGAATGTGGTCGTTCTGGTTACGGCAGTTTCGGATATTTAGCTTGATCAGTATCGAACCCAAGTGAGACAACGTAAATTTGATATATGCCAAAAACTTCAATATTTGGCATGACAGGTTCAGATATATAAAAGGATATATACTGTCCATACTATGACTGATGACTGTACTGTTGGAGGGTTGAAGGAGGCAGGATCGATATTTACAGTTTTATTCCCACAAGTGTGAATCTCTGGAATTTCCGAGGGTTTATTGCAGTAGTGTCGGCCTTCTGGAAAACTGGTACAATTCCTCCTAGCTGAAAATGGGATATAATCATCCCAATATATTAAGAGAAAGGGGATAGACATGACTGCAACCATTCTTGTGGTGCTACAATGCTCAACATGTTCGCTCCAATTCTCGAATATAAGGTCATGGTCTCTCTCAACCAAAGATTCCTATGCAGAACGACGACACTGGATATTCAAGACACTGGTTATATGTATAAATATATTAAAATATTCGAGATTAAAATAACCACCATGCCACAACAAAACAGAAAACGAAGCCTGGAAACAGAAAGAGAAAACAAGGAGAAAAGAAAGGACGACAGAGAACAGGTATCATTGAAGAAAATGGAGAGAAAGCATGATAAGACCAACAAACCAGGAAGAGAGACGAGAATACCAAAAACTACCACACCCCAGACAAACGCAGGAGAAAAGACGAACAAGAAAAAAAATCAACAGAAGGAGAAAGAAAACTCGCCCCGACGCAGGAACAACTCACCAACACCACCACCCAGAATTACCAAGAAGACGAAGGTAAAAGAAGAACAACATGGCCACTCATCAACCTCACTCCACCACCCACCCCAGGAAAAACAATCTGCATCACTATCAACAATACAGAAGAACAAAGAAAAATAATACGATACCACCAAACAAAAGAAGAACAGCAGGCTCAAATCTCACCTCTTCAGATGCGCCGATCATCCGCGCAGCTTTCTTACCTCCAGCGCGGGAATTTCTTGGGGGTCTACCTAATCCCCATGAACGCCCCCCCCCCCCCGCACCTATGAGCTTCTGACCTCCAAGTACCAGCCCTGGGACATAGCAGCCAACATCATGACCTTCTCGACGAAAACCAGATAGAGTCAGCAATTCAACAGCTCAAGAACTCCTTACATGTAAGATTATTGAGCCTAAGAATTACTCTCCCATTCATTGAAGTATTCATGCCATGGTTAAATTCTTTATGGTCTGAGAGTTCTTTTCCCTTCCAGTAAACTTTGTTCTTACATGCCATGGTATAGTAAAAACATGAGGATCTCTTTTAGGCTGCAATTTTGACATTGGAAGTTGCACCGAAGGGCATGCCACAAACTGACTTCCAGTATCAATCCCGCACTCTACAAAACTATTAAAGAAGTCTTTGCCATGGCAAGACAACTCTAATGGTTCGGGCTTTGCAAGATACCATCTAAATAACGGCACTTAGCAAACAAAAGTCCATACTGCATCTGTCTAACACCATGGTCAAGGACATATGCTGTAAAAAGGCCTAATAACCGACCCCTGGGTTCTTTGAACACTCTTACAACGGTCCGAGGCAGATTGAGTGAACTAGCAAGGTCATGATCTTACTTATTCCTCACATTAGTCCAATACTTCGTTGCTCTGTCATCACACTAGCGTATAAAGACCATACACCAAGAGTACCGAAACAAAATGTCATCACCGACTAGTATGAAGGGCAGGATAGTCGAGCAGTTATAAATTAAGACTGGCCCTAGTTCATGCTCGCGTTCGTCCGATGGCATGCACCCTATATCGTGACATGGAAAACTACCACCACCCAAAACCAACTAGTCCATTTGTATCCCTACCCCCATTAACCGCACGGCAGGACTCAGGACTCGGCAACTCACACTTCATCCACCTGTGGCTGCAGCTTTAGATCTACACAGTGTTAAAATAGGAGTGCAGCAGGATTTATATTAATTGCTACACCAGTGCGAACCAAGTGTATTTCTCTAATTGATGCAAGTGAAAGAATAAGAGGGCTAAGTGTATTCTATAGGTCAGTCATGGATCCTCGTCCATGCTAGGACTATTATATTGTGTAAAGTGAATTACTGTATTTGTATTGTGTATTCAAGTGATTATTAAAAGGAAATTCATGTTTGCACTCAGTATTATATTTACCCTTTACGACTTTTGTGTATGTGTAGTTTGGCTTTAACTTCTCCAGTCAGTAAGACCCTACCATTGTCCAATAAAACCCCGGTAAAAACCCTGGCATAACATTGGCGACAGACGGTGGTTCTTGATTCGGGAAGAAAAGTCATTCCGCACAAAAATTAAAAGAAGTAAAGCGTGATATAATATTAGTCACCATGGCGAATAACAGATAACATATCCCCATCCCAAAGTATGATGGAGACACATATGATATTGAAACCTACCTAGACATGGTTAAGCCAGTACTTGACTTGGCTTACATCAGTGATTGGGAAAAGATCGCTGTACTATTAACTCACCTGGGAAAAGCCGTTTCTCTGGTGGCCGGACAGGTAACCCCAGTGATTACCTGGGATCAATTGTGATTGATGCTGTGCAGCCATCATTGGGCTCCGTCGTAACCCTAGACAAAAATTAAGTTAGGTATGAAGGGGATATCTACATCACCCTAGAAGCCTTAAATCAACGTGTGAAATTCGCATACCCATTCCAGACGACGGAACAACAAAAACAACAGGTTTCTACCAACCTATTGCTAGTACTCCCCGCATTCGTAAAAGAAAACTTCACCATCCACGACCCTACAGGCTTCCAAAGAGACCTCATAACGATCAGTAAACTCCTGGTGGCTCGCCCAAAAACATCCACAGTATGCGCTATTAAAAGGTTTCCCACTCATCCACAAGCCAACAAGAGGCAGGGATATTACTACCACCAGTATGGAGCCAGGACAACACAGGGTCGCCCTCAGCCATTATGCCCCGGGTCGCCTCCACAACTTTAGACCAACACCACCACAAGGCGCCCTCCAGTGGGTATATCCTCCCTCCAACCAGACTGGACGAGGCCCTCAGAGAAGGCCCTAGAATAACCCACTTAGAGACCACCCGTTAATCACCATCGACCCAATCGACTTCCGGGCCTGCAACTCTGCCTATCCCTCACACTTTATCCGGGACCAAGTAAAGAACAAGAACTCAGCACACCGAGCTTCAGCTGCAGAAGAAGAGTTTAGGGATGGAGGAGGAAAACGTAGAAGAAGAATATGTCCCAGAAGACATAGCACCCATTCACACAACCGAAGAAGAAGAAGAAATCTTAGAGGGATCTCAAGATTCCCTCTAGGATTTTTAGCGCCTCCCCCGCCCATTATGGCTTCGGTGGTGGAGTCTGTTATGACCAAACCAACACTTATATATGACATTGCAAACATTCAAGGCATCCCAGTTCGGCTCCTCATCGACACAGGTGCAGCCAGATCGTGCTTATTCAACTCTTTTTATCAGAAGTACCCCTGCAAGCTGGGATCACTAAATGCTGCTACCACCAACTTCAACAGTGCCGGAGACACATCCCTCATTATTCGAGGTGAGACACCACCCCTGCACATCACGACGCTCCAACCAGAAGCCGCCTGTCGACATCCATTTGTAGTCTTCTACTCCGAATGTAACCAGTGCGACGGGTACATGGGACTCGACGTACTCCAACTTCTCGAAGCACAATTGGACTGCGGAAGACGACTCCTCACTTTAAAAAAAACAAAATAATAAAATCTCAGCCCACCACTAACTCCCGCAAAAATCATTGGGAGAAATAAACAAGCAAAAAAACAAAACCACAAACGTCAACCAGCCAGCCCACAAATCAACGCCACCCAAACCATTTCTGCCACCAGTTTCCTTCCACCAACTTCTGCCACACCCCCCACCAACACCACTCCATGAGCACCACATGACCCCCCCCCCCCCACCATAATAAGCCCAGCAGTAACAATTCAACGCCTCTCCAAACCTCCCCAACACGAACAATGGGTGCCATTATGCCCTGTACAACCACAGTCCATGATATTCACCCATCAGACAAATTCTACCAATTCAGACCGTTGTCGTATTCAGCCTGCAATACTTACCCCTACCCTCAACGCCGCATTAATAGCAAACCTATGGGAAGAACCACTCACCTTGACCAAAGGCCTCATCATTGGAGACCTAGAAACATTTGATGACATACTATCAGAACAAATCAGCCACCATATACCACCCATTCTTTCCCCCATTCCAAAACCTCTCACCACATCATATGAACAATATGCTACAAGAGTTCTCCGACGTATTTGCACAATCATCCACAGAAATAGGAAAGACCAACATGGAGGAACACCTCATCTACACCACTGGACCCGCCATTCGCCAGCCATCCCGCCGAAAAAATCCATTACAACGGCAGGAGGAAGATCGTCAAGTTCAGGAGATGCTGGATGCGGGCATTGCCACACCTTCTGTCAACCCCTGGTCCTCTCCCGTGGTACTCGTGAAAAAGAAAGACGGGTTAACATGATTTTGTGTTGATTACCGCCAACTGAACGACGCCACCATAAAGGACGCCACACTTCTTCCCCGAATAGATGACTCTTTAGACTCTCTACATGGCTCTAAATGGTTTACAACCCTCGACCTACAAGCCGAATACTGGCAAGTCCCCATCAAACCAACGGAAAACTGCTTTTTCCACCAGCGGAGGGCATATCTACGAGTTTAATGTTCTTCCTTTTTGACTATGCATCGGCCCTGCCACTTTTTCTCGCCTCATGGAGTCAATACTAAAAGGATTAACGTGGGAGACCTGCTTAGCGTACCTGGACGACGTCATCGTTCACGGGAAAACCTGGACGGAGCACCTGCAGCGACTTCGTCAGGTTCTGCAACGCATCCTGTTGTACTAAATAACTGTGTTTCCGTGCTAACCCCATGCCTAGGCAAACTCTTTTGTTTCTGTCTCTCCTCTAACGTCATTCCTTCTTGCTGGAAGTTTGCTCTCATTCAACCTGTCCCAAAGAAGGGTGGAAGGAAAAATCAACAGAGAATTCTGGAAGCGGTGAGTGAGTGATTAAGGTGGGGGAAGGTTAAGGCCGAATGGGGTAGTAGGAGAAGGAAGAGAAGGAGGGAGAAGAGTAGAAAAGAAAATAACAAATGAGAAGTGAAGATAAGATAAAATTATGTAAAGAACATAAGATAAGAGAAGAGAAGGTGTGAGAAGAGAAGAGCAAATAAAATAAAAAGAAATAGAGGAAAGATGAGAAGGGAAGGGTGGAGACACAAGGACATGGGAAAATAAATATGGAAGGGAATAAATGTTGGAAACAAGAAAAGACGGGAAGGGAATACATGACGGAAACAAGAGCAGACGGGAAGACAGAAGAGGAATAGGAAAGATAGTAAATCATGGAAACAAGAGGAGACGGGCAGAAAGAAGAGGACTATGGAAGATAATATATACGAAGAGAAAAGTAGCGATGCAAAGATGAGAGAAACAGAACATGGGAAGAAGAGAGTAATTGATGTAGAAAGACAAAATACGAATTACGAAGAATAAATATAGAAATATTTGGGCAAATTAATGAATATGCACTAAAAAAGGATAAAACAGCAGATTAAACAGCAGAGTGAGACAGATGTGAAGAACAATCAGGAAATTTAAGATAATTGTGGGGAATGGAAGGGGGAAAGAATAAAGTAGGAGATAAAAGAAGATATATAAAGGAGATAATGGAATAGGTGAATGGAGAGACAAGAGGAGAAAAGCTGATAATAGAAGATGAGAGGAAAATAAAACTGAGAGGAGGGGAACATAACCGAATCTCTCTCTCTCTCTCTCTCTGCCTCTCTCCACCAACCCCCTTTCTATAGCATTGTATAGGTCATTAGTTTTCCTTGAAGATTGAAATACAAAGTATTTGAACTGTTAGAACAATGTAAAACCATGTCAGCTACATAGTACTACATAACTCAAATCAACTTGCGCTAAATGCAATAAGCTAAAGTGGTGTATCGACTTCAACGAAGGTGAATATGCCAGCATCCACCATGATAGTCTCTGTCTCTTTTGTGAGGTAGAAGGCAAACTAATGAAGGAGGTAGCTAGGATAAAGGAACAATTAAAGGAAAGAGACACAAAACAATTCTAATTTTAAAGAACAATTCTAAAGAACAAAGTTTCTGAAGGAAGAAAATAAATCGAAGAGTTGTAAAAGGTAATAGATAGCCTTATAACTGAAGCTATTGAGAGAATGGCAGCCGTTCCTTTAAACACCAGCACAGGTTATATAGGTGCAGAAAAGCAAAATAAGAATGTAGTGCCAGTCAAGAAGGCAACAATTGAAGCAACAACTACAGAAGAGGATGCGATTCCCGCTACAGCTAGTGACCCTCACTATGCTTGGAGAGAGGTCACACACCAAAAAAAAAAAAAAAAAAAAGACCAGACAGGAATATGAGGTTAACACCTCAAATAGATTCAGTCTTCTAGATCATGCCAAAAGTCAGTATGACTTCCCTAACTCCTCACAGAACAGAGTAAAAAAGGATCGTCAAGTGCAGAGTGAACAGTGAAATGTTAAGCCTACTATGCATCATTCAAACAACAAAGGGACCAAACTTAACATGTCAAGCAGGTTCGGCCTCGTTAATAACAAAGATACAAACACAACAATACAACAGAGACAACAAGCAAACATGTAGTAAGCATTCCCCAGCAGGAAAAGAGCAAACCCTCACCAGCAGTTGAACTCAAACTTCCAAAAAGAAGTCCCACAAAAGAAGGAGAACGTCCCTCTGAGAGTAAGAATATCTCTCAACAAATGGCAGAGTTCCCCAATAGATTGAGAGATGTCTCGCAACTCCCTCTAAGAGACTCAACACCTCAGTTGCTAATTGCTGAACCACTATATAGTGGTTCTTCTACGTCAGGTGAGGATTAATTAAACATAGGGAATTGCAACACCTCTGTATTGTACAGAGAAATAGTGTCCAAGAAAATGCAGTACCCGAGAGACCCCTTTCTCTTCAGAAAACGGGGTAAACTAGGGGTTCTAAGAAAAACCTGAATCCTCTTAAGGTAGTGTTATTTAATGCCAGGTCAATTAGGAATAAATTCTTCGAACTTCGGGCATTGTTGTCTACAGAATGCTTCGATGTAGTGGCTATCACTGAATCCTGGATTCACAGTGATACCCGAGATTATGTTGGGGAATTTGAAATACCTGGATATCGAATGTTCCACGATGACCGAACAATGCAGGAAGGGGACGGAATTCTTTTGTACATCAGCTATTTTCTAAACCCAATTGACTGCAAGATCAGGTCAGAACATGAACTGGTGTGAGTAGACCTCAATCTAGGTAACTCTATCTATAGGATTGTTTAGGTGTACAGGCTTCCACATCAAAATGTTGAAAAGGATGACCTTCTGTACACATGGTTGAGTGCTTTTAACGAGGGTAAAACCAGTGTGATTTTAGGTGACTTCAAGTGCCTAGTAAACTGGGAAGCAAGAACTGTGGACTTTACTAACGATACATTTTTGACCCAGTGGGTGAACGAGCCAATAAGGGGGAACAATATACTAGATCTTGTGTTCACCACTGAAGATTAAAGTGTGACCAGCTTATCTGTTTGAGAATCATTTGGAGGTAGTGACCACAATCTTGTTAGGTTCTGTCTTCGCACCTTTAGCAGCAGACCCATCAATCCTTAGAGTGCAAAATTAGTTTCCGTTGTGCACATTTTGAAGGCCTTCGGAGAAGCTTATACAAGATCAGATTTGAGTGTGAGAATGTTAATGGGATTTGGTGCTCATTCAAAGAGCAGTTTATGGATCAACAAGCTGCATTCGTTCCTACTAAACTTAGAAAATCAGGGTCAACCCAACCAAAATGGTTCACAAGTGACATAGCTTCAGCAATGATAAAGAGAAAGGTTGCATACAGAAAGTCCATAAGAAGTCAAGACCAAAGAGATTTAGATTCCTTCAAAAATATGAGTAGACAAGTGAAATGTCTTACAAAGGAAGGAAACCAGAATGAAGAACTAAGGGTTGCAGCCCTCTGCAAAGAGATCCCTAAAGAGTTATTTAGCTATGTGAACAGCAGGAAGTCATTCAAAAGTAGCATTGGACCTCTAAAGAATCAAACAGGCCAACTTAAACCTTTTGACACTGATATAGTGAAATCCCTCAACAACTATTTTGCCTCAGGATTCACACAGGAAAATACCAGTGACATGCCAAGTCCAGGACTAGTGCATGAGGGTGAAGTTCTTAGTAGAATTGGATGTACCCCAGAGGAGGTAGCAAAAAGAATAAATCAGTTAAATAGGTTCAAGTCATCTGGCCCAGATAGCTTTCTTCCCCGAGTTGTACGAGAAGCGCGTGATCAAATCGCACCATTGTTGGCAGACATCTTCAATAAATCACTAAAAAATGGAGAGGTCTCTGAAGACTGAAAACTGGCAAATGTGACCCAAATAGTTTAAGAAAGGGGATCACGAGTGTCCCAAGAATTATCGGTCAATTAGCTTGACTTGTATCATAGTACGACTCTTAGAAGGGTTATTAGTAGACAAACTATTTTACTACCTTGAAACCCACAATTTAATTACAGATTCCCAACATGGATTCAGGCGACACCGATCATGTCTTACCAATTTGCTGGAATTTTTCCATTAAATGCTGAGTATGACGAAAGTAGAGCCATAAATATCCTTTACTTAGATTTTGAAAATGCTTTTGACAAAGTGCCTCATTGCAGGCTAATGTCAACAGTGAGTGCGTAAAAGGAAAGGCTTTGATGAAAGATCATGATTAAAGAACATAAAAGTCGCAAGCAGAAGATGTGTAAAAGACCCTCTTTACTTAGACAACAAACATATGAACAAACAAAAAAGGTGCAAGAAATGAGGAGAGCATACAACAACATAAACGAACCCATGGACAAAATTGAAGAATGTAAATCTATGGAGGCTCAAGCTATTATAGTGTATACCGAACCATAAGAATGAAGAGAAAAGAAAGGGAATAACATATTATATATATATATATATATATATATATATATACATTATACATTATATATATATATAAGACATAAGTAGGTGGCCGAGGGCACCGCAGTTTCCATAGCAAGAGGAAGAATAGGGATATAGTTGCGCCATACGCCATGTTTATTAACGAATTTTCGGCATCAACAAGGTGCCATCCTCAGGTTATACAGACTGATCGTAAAAATATACAAAATAAGTATTTTACTATAGGAGAGACAAGGTGTTGAAGAGGTTTCTTACAGTAAACTATGTGCTCCAGATCAGGCTAAATCCAATGTACCTAAATTGATAAAATACATTATAATGCCCTTTTACGGTAAAGTAAGTTATCAGTACAGACTATACATATCTAAATTGTTGAGTACCAGTTTCCCCGCTGTTAATTATAGAATTATATTCACAAATGAGTTTACCATAAGACATTTCTTCTCATATAAAGATCGAGTGCCTGACCAATTGTGCTCGAACATCGTATATAAATTGACTTGTCCTGGTTGTCAGACCAGGTATATAGGATGTTCTGGACGTGCCTTTAGAGTGCGAAAGTTCGAGCACATTGGTAAAAGTCATCGATCAGGTCAATTTTTGCAAAACAGGTCTTTTTCGGTCATTCGTAATCATGCTAGAGAACAAAACCATCCCTACACTCCTAAGGATTTTCAAATAGTTGCCAAGTGTCGGAGCCACTATGAAGCACTTGTTGGTGAAAAATTGCTAATAAATAAAATCAATCTTGAACTAAACGTTTCGCCCAATTCATATTTTTTGTATTTGATATCATTCTCTGCAGTTAGTGTCCGAAGCTTGGGGATTGGTTGTACGAACGGTTGTGTTTGGTTGAGTTGGGTTAGTTTAATTGTCCCAGAGCTGTCATGGGGTGTGGATCTCTGTCGATGTGCTTACGCTTTTGAGGTACTGTACATGGGTGACTTTTGTAAATTTTCGATTGTCTTCTTCCTTCCTCCATACTTTATTGTCCTGTCCTATTCATTTGTTTTTCTTTCTTCCTTTCATATGTTTTTTTAAAGCCTCTTCCTCCTCCTCTATCTATCTATCTATACCTATCTATCTATCTGTGTATCTATCTATCTATCTGTATATCTATCAATCTATGTATTTTCTCTCTCTCTCTCTCTCTCTCTCTCTATATATATATATATATATATATATATATATATATATATATATATATATATATATATAGAGAGAGAGAGAGAGAGGGAGAGAGAGAGAGAGAAAGAGAGAGATACATAGATTGATAGATATACAGATAGATAGATAGATAGGTATAGATAGATAGATCTAAACAAAAATAGAAAAAAAAGATAGATAGAGGAGGAGGAAGAGGATTTAAAAAAAACATATGAAAGGAAGAACAAAAATGAATAGGACAGGAAAATAAAGTATGAAGAAAGGAAGAAGACATAAAGTGGAGGGGGCACAGAAGACATGTAAAGTGGAGGGGGCACAGAAGACATGTAAAGTGGAGGGGGCACAGAAGACATATAAAGTGAAGGGGGCACAGAAGACATGTAAAGTGGAGGGGGCACAGAAGACATGTAAAGTGGAGGGGGCACAGAAGACATATAAAGTGGAGGGGGCACAGAAGACATATAAAGTGGAGGGGGCACAGAAGACATATACAGTGGAGGGGGCACAGAAGACATATAAAGTGGAGGGGGCACAGAAGACATATAAAGTGGAGGGGGCACAGAAGACATATACAGTGGAGGGGGCACAGAAGACATATAAAGTGGAGGGGGCACAGAAGACATATACAGTGGAGGGGGCACAGCAGACATAAAGTGGAGGGGGCACAGAAGACATATACAGTGGAGGGGGCACAGAAGACATATACAGTGGAGGGGGCACAGAAGACATAAAGTGGAGGGGGCACAGAAGACATATACAGTGGAGGGGGCACAGAAGACATATACAGTGGAGGGGGCACAGAAGACATATACAGTGGAGGGGGCACAGAAGACATAAAGTGGAGGGGGCACAGAAGACATATACAGTGGAGGGGGCACAGAAGACATATAAAGTGGAGGGGGCACAGAAGACATATACAGTGGAGGGGGCACAGAAGACATATACAGTGGAGGGGGCACAGAAGACATAAAGTGGAGGGGGCACAGAAGACATATACAGTGGAGGGGGCACAGAAGACATATAAAGTGGAGGGGGCACAGAAGACATATACAGTGGAGGGGGCACAGAACACATAAAGTGGAGGGGGCACAGAAGACATATAAAGTGGAGGGGGCACAGAAGACATATACAGTGGAGGGGGCACAGAAGACATAAAGTGGAGGGGGCACAGAAGACATATACAGTGGAGGGGGCACAGAAGACATATAAAGTGGAGGGGGCACAGAAGACATATACAGTGGAAGGGGCACAGAAGACATAAAGTGGAGGGGGCACAGAAGACATATAAAGTGGAGGGGGCACATAAGACATATAAAGTGGAGGGGGCACAGAAGATGTAAAGGCACTAACACACGAGCGATTTTCCCTCAACATGTAACCTAAACTCTGGCCTGGCTTCTTGTAACGTAAACTTATAAACTAATTATGCCACCTAAGTTAACAAATCTTCAATCTAGTTTCCGATATAAGTATAATGTAACAGATCTCCCCATGATATTCTAAAAAATATAATGACCATTGAATTTTGATGATACTATCTCTCGTGTGGTGTTATACCCTCTTATGGCAGCAAAAAAAGAAGCCTGACAGTTAACTCCGGATGAGAGGCTAGTATATAGGTCTAGTGTGTGTGTGTGTGTGTGTGCGTGTGTGTGTGGTAGCTACTTCCAGGGCACCATTGACATCAAGCGAATTAATGCCTGTGCAGTTGTTTATGTTTTGTTTATGTGTTTGTATTTTTTAATCTTAATCATTTGGTCCTACCTATTTAGTGAATAATTATACACTACAAATTATAATACTCGCGGAATGGTATTCTACTGAAACTAAATTATATTTCAAATTCTACCTTTTCTTGACACAACAGGGTTGATCTTGGAATAGGTTTTGGCTTCTTTGTGGACCCTCCTTTAGTTTTGAGATTTTTTGTGTCGATTTCGTCCTGGCGAGCGATAGCGATCCTGCATTATAGGAAAATCCGGCCTTCGGCCTACCGAAATTTGATCATCTATAACTGTACTCCACACTTGATTTCAAAGACAGCAAATGTAAATTATGAATATTGCATGATCCTCTTTACCCACTAATAGCATTATGCAAGGTATATCTCTGATATAGGATTTTAGGAGTATAGTTGGTTGTTGGAAGGAACATAATAATAGATAACGGTTGTTGATCTTGTGGTGAGTTACTACATACCAATAATACTAGACGTGGCATCACAATATGTTTTACAAGACATAACTTTAGAGTAACTGTATATATAGCGGCAATAAGGGAGAATCTTTAACTTCAAGACGACAGCTGTAAATATTCCTGGAGGTGAGACTCTATCATTGGCACAGGTTATGGTGTGAGACCCCTATAGTAATACAGATAGGTCAACATCTAACATATTGGTTCCACTGTTGTCAATGGCTGTTCTTTACACTCAATTAATGCCAATACATGGTGTATAATACGTAGCTTGGTGTCTTGATGTTAAGGCTACATGATCAAAGTAAAGTATTACCTTGTTGTTTGATAATTATGGCACCAAAATGGCGTCCAAAGCAGACGGCGATCAATCTTTGTTACTTCGGGGTTTCCAGGGTTGTCAAGTGGCAAAAAGTGGGTCTTAAACAAGCACGAGCAGCCACCTGAGATATATACTGTGTGTGGTGGTGGGGAGGACGAAGTAGGAGAGAGAGAAAGAGATTTACATGGAAAAGTTAGTAGCTCAAAGACCTTGCAGCCCATTCCAAGAAGATACTGTACTTTTCCTGAAAACAGAGAGATAATACTGTATAGTGAAGTAGTATCATGACAAAGTATACATAATACTATCTTGTATTTTCTTAACCCATACAGTACAAGTGACGTCGTTTTCATTATATTCTGGCAAGTATTATACGATATTAATCAGCTTAAGAAGGACGTATTCCCATTGAAAGGCTACACACTATCTCAATTAATAATTTTACCTGCCATATATTTGTCCTAAGCTTCATAAAATCGTCTAAATGCAGCTGAAATCAAAACAAAAATACGTCGCCGGTACGGTATGGGTAAAACTTGCACTGAAGGACTGTTTACAATTTTGGGGGGAAGTTTATTCCAGGTAGAATATATCCTGCACGTGAAGGTTTTCACGTAAGCTATTGCTATATCTTTATAAACTCAAACTTCCTGCCTTGTGTTGTATTCCTTTTGACAGCAAACGTTTTGTTGAAATCCTTGTTGACAAACCAATCCAGTAAAGCTAAATTATTCAATGATTGTATTAAGCTTAGGCAGATACTGTGGAAGCTATGGGTTAACTAAAATATATCCAACTTTTTATTTTGTTAAAGTCTTATCACAGCTATATATTAGTGTCTATTACTGACTAAAATTACATTATATATATCTATATATTTATAGTATATAATGTTGTAATGTATTGAAAAACACAACACGAAAAAGCTGCTCTACCAGGAAAAGTATATTTAAGTCCACATAATAATTGTATGTAAAAATGTATAGAAATATACAGCGAAGATCAAAAGACCATTAATGCCATCAATAATCTGTATATATACTGTTAAACACAGCGCAATAGACCATTAATGCCATCAATAATCTGTATATATACTGCTAAACACAGCGCAATAGACCATTAATGCCATCAATACTCTGTATATATACTGCTAAAGACCATTAATGCCATCAATACTCTGTATATATACTGCTAAACACAGCGCAATAGACCATTAATGCCATCAATACTCTGTATATATACTGCTAAACACAGCGCAATAGACCATTAATGCCATCAATACTCTGTATATATACTGCTAAACACAGCGCAATAGACCATTAATGCCATCAATACTCTGTATATATACTGCTAAACACAGCGCAATAGACGAAGGTTGAACTCCATCAGGTAAAACAATATTAATTTCACATAAGAAAATACAGGTTCAAAGACATATAATAGACAACGAAGACCCAAAGCATAAAAGAGAGAGAGAGAGAGAGAGAGAAAGATATATATATATATATATATATATATATATATATATATATATATATATACAGTATATATTTATATATTATGCCCTGATTTTATACAGAATTAACGATTGATACAGGTGAGTTCTACTAGACTGGGACTTCAGAGTTCATATAAATACATATACAGAAGATAACAGAGGATATATAATTCACCAAAATATAGTTTAGAATACAGCTGTATTCCCTTATCTAAATACATGAATGGAGTGTGAGTGTGAGTTTAGAGACACAACCAATGAATAACACTTAAAACATTTTCTATCTTCCAGCACAGTCGCGGATCTGGATAGAGTGCAGCTATTTTAGCACAGCTTAACTGTATTCCTTTTGTCCGGAATCAGGTGTACACTAGTCCTATCGAGGGTTGATACAAGTAATATCATCAGTTATGTATTTCACTATATGTAATCTTGAGTTATATACCGTGCGCACTGGTATGAGAGCAAGTTCAAAGTCAACTAAGAATGGACTTTGAAATATCCTCTTCGTGTTAGAATAATTGATGAGTCGCTTGTGGACCCTGAGATATTTTCACTTGGTCGAAATAATGACAGAGTCGCTTAGCATCAAAATTGGCTTAATTTGATTTAATTCTGAAAATCACTTTTACTGGTCGGGGACACTTCAATAGATTTTGAAACATTGGTAACTGGAATTCGTTGCTATAAATTCCTAGTATTAACACTAATGGATTTTTGATGTTTTTAACACTTTTTAGGACTGTTTATTTTACTCTTGAACTTGGGTGTTTGGCAGAGTCGCTTGTGGACTCTTAGATACTTAGATACTTCCTCTCGTTTCTGGTTATCGACTTAGACGTCTTTTCTATATCTTCTTTCCGACGATGGTTAGGGTGTTTGCTGTCTGTAGTCGTCTGCTCCTCCGTGGGCCGTCCAGGTTGGCCGGCTGTGTGAAGATAGTTACAGGTGGGTTGATGGGTTTGGGGTCTTAAGTATGGCTCCGTAACTTATTGTAATCATCTGGCAATTACTGTTGGGCACCATACCGGACCAACGCGAGTATTCTAGAGGTTATTTGGAATACTCGACTATCCTGACCTTTATCAACAATTGATGAAGTCCCGTTAAGATACTCTTGAACTAGGGTCTTACATATCGTACCTCAGTGAGAATGTATATGGTGGGATATCGGACTAACGCAGGAAGATTTTGTAACTACTCTTCATGACTGTCTGACCTTTTTAAGAGGTTCGGGGGACCCGGGACGGTGTTTAAACCTTTCAGTTACACAGTCTAATGGGATGCCACAGACTCAGTGCACCTAGGACTTGTATATGCAGAGTCCCCTTGAGGGTATCTCGCGAAGCCCTTCTTTCACAGCGGTCTCAGATGCTTCGAGACTACCTGTGAAAAGTGGTAGTGTTCACTTTCAATATTAATAAGTAGAGAGGTCGGGATGCCGGAGTCTCTCAACTCTAACTAGGGAAAGTGGAACCTAGCAGAGGGGACAATGTTAGATACTGGGATGCCAGTAGTAACAAAGTTCCTCTGAAAGGACACTTTGCACAGTGTTCACTTCCAAGAGTAATAGTAGAGAGGTCGGAATGCCGAAGTCTTCTACTTGTACTAGGAAAAGTGAAACCTGGCAGAAAAGACAATGTTAGATACTGGGATGCCAGTAGCAACAAAGTTCCTCTGAACGGACACTGTCACAGGGTTCACTTCCAAGAGTTATGGTAGAGAGGTCGGGATGCCGGCCGGAGTCTCTCCACTTTTACTAGGGGAAGTGGGACCTCACAAAAGGAATAATGATAGAAAATGGGATGCCAGTAGTAACAAAGTTCCTAGAGTAGGACTTAGCACTTTTCACTCTAGAGAATATTGAGGACGGGATGCCGTTCTCCTCAACTTCTTTTAGAGAGGGTGCATGTGGACTTCTTTAACTAGAAAGGAAGGGGCGGGATGCCGGGACCCTTCTTCTTATGTTAAGGAAAGCTTTATTAAAGTAACAGAAGGTATGTTAATCACTGGGATGCCAGTGGTAACAAAGTTCCTGTAACAGGCCACAGTTTCGGTAACTGAAAGAATAGAAGTGAAGCTCCGGGATGCCGGTCACTTACACTACTATAATTTAGTTGACACCGCCTATCAAGAGTCTCTATGTTAGCTGACGGGATGCTACCAACAAAGATCCCTAAGAATAGGATTGTTTTATCTCACAGACAGTATATTGGACTTTCGGGATGCTGTAGGTCCAACTGAATGGAAGTTTAATTCTAAGACTTCTAGAGGTGGGAAGAAGCCTTAAAATTGCTTAACTCTCCTAAATTATCTTGACCTGGTATTGAGAATTACTGCTAGGGATCCTTCCTAACGTGTAGGATGGTAAGGGGAGGTGTGGTGGAGTGGTCTTGCCACTGGATTGGTAATCCAATGGACCCGGGTTCAAAGCCCGATATGTCAATGGGAAGATATTATTGGGATTGAATTTGTGCTGTACCTAGTATCAGTGTATTACCACAAAGCCCACCGAAATGCCAAAAAAATACTCTCATTGTTCCCTGATTAGATAGCACTGTATGAATATTCCCATATTCAAAATATGCTACAGGGGCAAAATGCCTAGTGAGTTCACTGCTCAATAGGTGGCATTCTGAGAGTGAGGGTCTGAGTCTGGAGGGTGAGACAGTGAAGCACTTGAACGAAGCAACCAGCGGCTTCAGAGATGGAGCTGCTTCGAGCCATGAATGGATGCTTCACATGTCTCACTCCCCAGACTGGAACGAGACCTCACGGGCTTCACCGTGTTGAGCGGTGGATTGTAAGCGCTCTCAGCCTATGCCCGATAGGGATTATAGAAAAAAAGGGCATGAGGATGTATCCCTGGAGGGGTCTATAGAATCTTCTTGTTCTGGTGGTCAAGATATTCTCTTTATAAATCAATTTAGTATGTCACACGGTGGTACTCATATCAAGAGACATATTACTCAGAAAGGTACTTCATCAATGGTTAAGAAAATAATTATAAAATATATAGGTAAGGTCAATAGAGCCTTGGAAAATAATAACTTTGCTCAAGGAAGAGAGTTCCTTAATTCTTAACTTGAGCGGGAGGCTTAGGGTCGTGTGCAAACACAAAGTGAGGAAGTACAGGATGTGCATCGACGTATTCTGTATATCATACTCATCCACGGGGGTCTGAAATGAGAATCTACTTATGTATCATCGGTAGTATGATGTACGTTGATGATGATTTGTAAAATATAGCATGGTATGTTATCTATTAATATAGCATTCTATGTAGGTGTCCCTCCCGGAATGCGTTGGTACTCCTGGCGAGCTAGCGTGCAAGCCAACTGGCTTCCGGCGCGTGTTTGAAGAACACCAGCGCCACTTGGTGTTGCGGCGACTTTGATACTCTCTACTATGCATACACACTTATATGAGAAAGAAGATATTGTGGCTTGTATAATTAGAAGATATGATCAGAGGATAAAAGAAGACGTATATATGTGTGTAGGAAACAATGTCCAAAGGATCTATTGATGTACTATTTAATATTAATTTTGCATAGTTAGGTTTAACAAAAGAGCATGTCATATTCATATCATACTTGTTTGTTATATTCTTAATATTATTGACACATCTTATTACTTATTATAATGACATATCGTATTACTTATTACACATGATTACATAACATTATAGAAGATAGGAAAAGCAAAACATATACAGTGTCTTGGGTTCCCTCAAAACATATACAGTGTCTTGGGTTCCCTCAAAACATATACAGTGTCTTGGGTTCCCTCAAAACATATACAGTGTCTTGGGTTCCCTCAAAACATATACAGTGTCTTGGGTTCCCTCAAAACATATACAGTGTCTTGGGTTCCCTCAAAACATATACAGTGTCTTGGGTTCCCTCAAAACATATACAGTGTCTTGGGTTCCCTCAAAACATATACAGTGTCTTGGGTTCCCTCAAAACATATACAGTGTCTTGGGTTCCCTCAAAACATATACAGTGTCTTGGGTTCCCTCAAAAGGGTTGGCTGAAAACTATTTTCTTTATAGGGGACGTCGTGGGGCGAATCGTCTTGCCCGGTGTGGGTGTGCATTCTTCCTGTTGCGTGTCCTTCTTCAGCATAGCGATTCGTCTGATCTTGAGTTTCGCTACTGCTGTAGATCCTTGTGGTGTTGTGATGGATGCTGGTGTGGATGCTGTTTTCTCTATCTTTGTCCTTCCTTTCCTCGGGTCTTCTTGCTCCTTTCTCTTGGTTGGTTTTCCTTTTTTCCATTCCTTCGGTCTCTCCTGTCTGACAGTCTTTCCTTTTCTGGGGTATTTTAATATATATATATATATATATATATATATATATATATATATATATATATATATATATATATATATATACTGTAGCGTTTATATATATATATATATGTATGATAAGTATATAAATAATAACTACCAACACATAGTCACATCGCCAGATATTCATGTGCATTAATTTACTATTCGTCATAAGTAACTAATTAACAAGCGTCACACGTCGCTACCCATCAAAATACTCTGGCTGCTGTGACACCAACATTTGATAGGCATATTGTTGTCCTATTTAAATAATTATTAATACGAATTTATTATCTCTCTCTCATATACATAACAAACACACATCTTCCCTCCTCACTTAAAGTGAACATTAACTTCTGACCATTACCTGCTCATATTTTACCCGTCACTCTATTACATGTTTAATTAATCATAGAAACATCCAATTATAGCGGGGTTCTATCTGTCCCATCCGCTTTCCTCCCCATAATTACCTTCTAATCATCTTCACAACGTCATTAAGATTCGTAACATGGTTTCCGAAACAAGCACTTGTGCCTGACAGACCTCCTTGATTTTCTACGATGTAATTAAAATAGTCAATGAAAAAACAGTGATAGCCGTGGTCATAATTTAACTTAATTTTCACAAAGAGTTTTACAATAACACACACAGGACTAATAAAGAAAATTAAACCTACTAGCAAACGCAATTATGTACACCGATCTCTCCTATTTATTTCCCCATTCGTTTATCTCTCTCTCTCTCTCTCTTTTTTTCTCTCTCTCTCGGACTGATCATACAATTCTCACCGTCACTCTGGTCCCTATTCTTGCTTATTTGTCGTACTTTTTCTCTTCTTCCTTCTACTCTCTCCACCTCCTACTGCTTCCCCTCTTTATGTTCCCTCCATGTCCTCTGAAGTGACGGGATCCAAAGAAGAACCGCACAGAATAGCGGTGGTCAGAGAATCGAGGGACAGCAGGAGGAAGGAATTCATTCAAGTTTCCCATTCTCCAGAGGACGGGAAATTCAAAACGGGAAATTAGGCCAGTTGACCCATTCTCTAATTCCCGGGCAAACAGGTGAGTTGCCCCCTCAATACAGGTCAAGCCCCACCAATCACCACCTCTCACGACCCCACCAACCACAGCGCGGGACTCAAACGACCAAGGCGGAATTACCCCTCGAATATTACGATGAAAAGGTACTTATGCAAGCTACACATCAAGAGCCCTGGGAATACCTAAATCGTTGGGGCTCGTCCCCTTGAGGAGCTATCCTGTGAAAAAGGAAGAGAAATTGTGATAGCAAGTGCCGCATAACAAAATCATTGCATAAACAATACCAATAGACAAACTAGCTAGTGAATAGAAAATCACGAATTACATCATCATGCCATATAGTAGAAATAAGAAACAGAGGTCAAAAAGACAAGAACCTCAGTGCGATATTATTAAGCACCTACATATATTTGTCATGTAATTATTACCCTCGACATAGCCACTTTTTATGTATTTACTATGCCCCTGTTAATGTGAGATAATGCAACCTGACCAAGAGAAACAATCCAAATATAGCCTGACTGAAATTATAGGAAGGCAGTTCAAACTCAGTAGGATGCTCTGTCTGGATTATTGTCCGGGAGTAATATCTGCCTACTAGCACTCCGTCTGGATTATTGTCTGAGAGTCATTCCCCCCCCCCCCCCCCCCCCAGAGAGAGAAGGTGCCTGCCGTCCTGTTCCCCCCGCCCCTTGGACTCCTGACGAAGTGGTCCTCGACGTCCAGCCGCCGTGTCCAGAGCTCTACGACGCCCCGACCATCGTACCTGGCCCTTCTCCCCACAAAGCTGTCCTGTGTATCTCAATTTGTGGCTATAGTTGAAGGTAAGGTAGAATATGCGAGTATTCCTAAAGTATTGATGATTTGATCTGTGCCAAGGATCTGTGTTTATTAATTATTGTAATTCATATTTGTGTACACGCTACATAGTCATTTATCCTCCCATAAATATTAATCTGTACAAGTGATTTCATAGTACCAGATATTGCCCAGTGAATCCTATCTAGTGTAATTCTTAATTAATTATTGCAATTCAGATTTTTGCACACATTATATAAACCTACCTTTATACAGACTTAAACGGAATACTCGCAGATTTCACCTTTATGTGATATTATTTTTTTGTGTATCTAAGTTGAGGCAAAGGTGTATACGTGAAGATATTCCCTATTTTACCATCATTTACCTAGGACCTATGCCCAAATTTTAATCTATCTATCCTTTTATACCGAAAAATCAAGAATTAAGTTAATATCAATTCATGTATACAAGTTCTCTAGTTTATCGAGTGCTTGTCAATTAGTCTAGTCTACGTGTGCGGTTTTCGTAATTCTTTTCACACCATTGTAGTAACTCATATTAATATTATTTTATTTGTTTCACTATATTGTTTAAGTGACCGATTTTTCTTAATTTACTATTGTCAAAGTAAAATTTGTATTACATCTTGTGTTATGAAATCCGCTCTACTTCGTATCTTTGATTCGTGTATTGTTTATAGGGATTTGTTAATACATTCAAATTACCTCTTTATGCTACAATCGTGATATTTTATCTAGCACAACTTCGTCGTGTGCGCCCCATTTATTCAAAGTTTATTCGAAACTCTCAATTTCTGTTATCTACAGTCGCATCTTAATCGAGTATAAATTAACTCTTTTTTTAGTATTAATTTGCAACTTACCCCCAAAACCTTGTTATAGCTATTCATCAACTTACGTTGAATTTGAATTTCTATATACGTGGGATCAGATCTCATACCCGGTTTATAATTATGTTTCGTACCTCGTGTGTAGACTCTTTCACAAAACCGCTTTGACAATCTAGTTCGAATTTAAACTACCTTGCCTCTAAGACCCCAAGTGTATATCTAACTTTCATCTGTGAACTATAATCGCACTAAACTAAATCGAGTATTCGCAAAAAAGCAGTCCGTCTGACCTATGCTCAACACACTATACCTACCTATCTCACTTGTGTGACCCATGTGACGTCTACCAGCGTTGGCAGAATCGCCTCACGTTGGCCACTAGCGCTTGCCAGGGACATCGAAATGGGCTACAGTTATTAGAGAATGTTGTTCTTTCTTTCCTAGTAATCACATTGTCACAGACAGTCCAGTGGTGGTCTTTGTTTTTGTCTGTGACAATGGGTTATATTTTATATCAACAGTAGTGATACCAGCGTGGGAATGAGAAAGACTTTCAGTGCGAGAAAGTAGTGTCTGGCTGTGTCCTGTGGCGCCTGCTGTCTTGTGACGTCTCGGCCCGTGATTGGCCGACCATCGCGCCTTTGCGGGCTCCTGTGTAACTAACCTCCTCCATGAGGGTCCCCAGGAGCTGTCCCCGTCAGGACAGGCTTGGCGCGTGTGCTTCTAACATCCCCTTGCATACTCTCTCCCGATCACCCCCTTTACCACTGTTTCTCTCACTCGATTCTCTCTTTCCATACTCTAACCTTTATTAACTGCACAACACTCCCCATGGGTTCTGCATACGGTTTCCATAGCCGGCCCATTGTATTGCATGCGCCGTCCTCAGAGATATTTACATGTACTTAGAATAGGTTTGAGGCTTCTTAGTTAGTGTAGGTTAAGAACTTTGTGTGTCTCCATTATTGATTTAGTGTTTCTGCTCTTTTATTTAATGCTAGACTGGGATAAGGTAACTGTAGTCGTTGTCTCCGATGTGTGTACGGTTTGTTAATACCTACACGACATCGACCGGTCCTGTGGTAGCCTGGGTTGTCTTTTCGGTTGCGTCCTTTGCGAGTGCAGCATTGTGTTGACTGAGGGTTTTGGCTTGTACCAGTTCCACACTTTGCTGCCTCTTTGCTTGTCTTTAGAGGGTCGCCAGGATAGAACCAGATACTTGTGATCTGGATCTATAAAGAGAGCACCCTAGTCAATTAACTTAACTTAAAGGATGCAGTCTTAAGGACATCGCTAGGCTGCGAGCCTGTCTTGCTCAACCCTAGTTCCTTACCTAGAGTGTCCCAGCAAGACATTATTAATCGAGTAGACACTTGATAGTATTTAACCCCTAATTGGCGGCACTCGACTTAAGTCGTGCACCAATTTGCAGCAAGTTAGGAGCATTATTTAGGCTTTTAAAGGGCAAAATTGAGTGCTAATGGCCGGGAGCGCAGCGGGCCAGACAGCCAACTCCCAGGGCTTACCGCCGCCCATTAACTCATGTTCCCTGTGTTCTCGAGAGGCCGGCAGTGTAGCTAGTAGTGAGCATAGCTGGGAAAAATATACCGCTATAAGCTAAACTCCCATGTTCGTGGCACGACTGCAAGAGAACCTCGAGTGCTACATAGCTCGTTCTGGTCTCATTTTGAAGCTTTTTGCTGAATACATTTCTTTTCATGCAGATACTTGATTGATCATTCAGGAGGGCCTGAATATGCCCAAATGAGCCCAAAACACCCCGCTAGACAAGGGTTAATATAAGCTCTTTGATATATGCGCATTATTATTCACAGCATTTATTAGTCTAGGTTGTTGTTGAGCCGCACATCCATAGCAGACTGTTTCGTTGATGAGAAAGTACTTCTTTTAGTGTCGAGCATTGCTACCGTTGCGCATTTATAGTATTCTCGTGTCAGTTAACATTATATGTCCTACCTTTTAGTGTATTCGATTTACGCGTGTGGTGTCCTGCCTCCTGCCATTATATAATTTAAGATACGAGCATCTTATCAGCATCAGACTTTCTTCAGAAGTTTCCAGGTCTATGCTGTAGGACTTATACTTCACTTTCTTTCAGATAGGAGTGAAGAGTTTATTGTTGTTTAGAGTAACTGTATTGAAGCATCTTTTTATTGTATTAAATCTTGCAGTGATTTAATTGATCTTTCCATAGATTCCCATTTATGCATTTTAACGTAACTTGCATCTTGTTTGTTATCAGGCTATACCAGTACAGGTTAGCCTGAAGTAGAGTAAATTTATGCCAAGTTAAGGATACCCCGCTATCGCAGATTAACCCTGGAGGGTATAGGTGTTTTTGTTCGCCGGCATATAAGTTCGAGGGTTTGGATCTAGCGTACCGTTGTTGCATAGTGCCCTATTACTAGTCCAATCATTAAGTGCCCTTGTTTTATTCGTAGTCCCGTCGTAACACCCCTTACTAATCCCTTTGACTGTCCTTCACGCGCCGCGCCCGTGATCGCTCTTTCAGGCAGGTTCACTCAATACCAGAATTCTTCACGTTAGACGCTTCGCTCACATATGTATTATTATCTCAACTGAAATACTATGTACAGTCGTCAGGATTAATTAGTTTCATTTCCCCTGGACTAGGCGTTAGTAGCACTGCACGGTGGAGGAGTATCCCCTCTACCTCTTTTCCTTGTTAGTTCCATACCCCCACCAAAACCCTTCCACTTTCTCTCCGACCCCAAAACTACACCCACCCTCCCTTCTCTCCCTCTCACCCAGCTACTTCTGGACCTCACCAATGGCATGTATTCTGATTTTTTTTTTTCTTTAAGAGACAATGAACGGAGGAAGGAAAAACACAGATAAAACAAAAAGGTCCATGTGCCTAAAGGCATCCTCCATTCATAAAATGTTTGTAACAACTGGATTTAAACATTTGTAAATTGTAAGTTTGTGGAAAGCAATTCGAGGGAAGTGAATTCCAAAGAGTAGTAGCTCTGGGGATAAATGAATTCTGATAAGCAAAAGTTCTGCATTGTGGAGGAGAAAGTGTAAATTCATGGACGCTCTCAGCTGCCCTAGTTCTACGGGGAAAGATGTGGAGAGGCGGCACAATTGAAGCAAGTTCCTCGGAACAATTGCTGTGAAAATATCTGTAGAATAATGCAAGGGATGCAACGTTTCTTCGTATGGATAATGTAGGAAGGTCCTGTCTGATTGCAGGGTTATTGATTAATTTAATAGCTTTATTTTGAATTTTGTCCAACTGCCTCAATGCAACCACTCCACTTCCACCCCACAGAGGTGAACAGTAATCCATCTGAGAACGCACATGACTTTTATATATTATGGCCAACTGCTCGTCAGTGAAGAATTCTCGAACTCTGTACAGGAGTCCCAGTTTTTTAGAGGCATTCTTAGCAATGCTTCTAACATAATGTGTCCAGCTCAAGTTAGTAGTTAATGTTACACCGAGAATGTCAATACTAGGGGAAGTGGGAATATTTACATCATTACAAAATATATGGGAGTCAGTGAGATTCTGTCGGTTAGAAAATTGAATGTACTTGGTTTTCTGTGCATTAAAGGAAACTAGATTATTTTGTCCCCATCCATTAATTCTAGAAAGGTCCTGGTTCAGGGAAATTGCAGTGTTTATTTTTGAATTTATAAGATCGGGTTGGGTGAAAGAATTGGCAAATGTGAAGGAACTGTGGAGTGTTGAGTCATCTGCGTAGGAATGTATTGGATTATGAGTGGTAGATATGAGATCATTGATATGAATGAGGAACAGAATTGGGGCCAAAACTGATCCCTGGGGAACACCAGCATTTATTGATTGAAATTGAGAATAAAGGCCATCTACCATTACATGTATTTTTCTGTTATGAAGATAAGAAGAAATTAGTGGAACTAATGATGCAAGGCCGTAGTGTGACATCTTCGACAATAAGGATTGATGCCAGACTCTATCAAAATTAATGCCTTTGATATATCCAGTGCTATTGTATGTGTTTCACCATGTTGGTCTGTAGCTTGGTTGATTTGATGCGTAAGAAGGCAAAGAATGTCTGCAGTTGATCGACATCGTCTAAAATCATATTGCCTATCACTGATTAATTTATTATTCTCAAGATGCTTAATTATGTGATTATTTAATATAATTTCAAAGACTTTACCAAGAGTGGAAGTTATAGCTATTGGTCTGTAGTTTGATGGATCTGAAGAGGCACCTTTTTTAGGAACTGGATGAATGTTTGCTTCTTTCCAGGGTACTGGGAAGCATGAGGTATGAGTACACAGACGGAAACATTTTGCCAATACAGGAGCGAGCACCAAGGAGCAATTCTTAAGTACTATTGGAGGAATTTCATCTGGACCAGGAGCCTTATCTACTGAGAGATTCTTCAAAATAGTTTTGACATGTCTGGTGTGGATCTTAAGTGAGGGAATTTCAGGCGAATTACAATTAAGTAAAGGGACATCTTGATTTATTTCATCTAAGGTTGAGTTGGTGGAGAAAATATCCGCAAGAAGGTTAGCTTTACCTCCTGGGTCACTTACAAGATTGCCAGTCGGAGATTTTAATGGTGGAATGGATGAAGCAGTAGTGAAGTTGGATTTGAATGAGTTAAGAGTAGACCAAAATATTTTGTTATCATTTGGATTATTTAGAAGTTTATTTGCCTGCTTGTGGAGAAAGTTTGATTTAGTTAGGTTTAATACAGTTTTGGCATGATTTCTGATGTTTCTAAAGTAATTAAAGGCTTCATGTGTTTTTGATCTTGTGTATGCATTGTAGGCTATTGCTTTTTGTTCAGTTACTCTAGCACAATTATGGTCAAACCATTTAGGTGAATTAGATCTTTTACTGTACTTTTGATGAGGAATAAAAGTTTCCATTCCAATTTTTACAAAATCTTGTATGTGGCTCAAGGTGGAGTGTGCATCATTAGAAAAGAAAGAGGTCCAGGGAATATCAATAAAGAAACCTTGAAGACCCTCCCAGTCTGCCCTATCGTAATGCCATTTAGTCACCAACACATGTTCAGAGTGGGAAGGTGGGGTATGTGATAGACAGGTGGCCTGTATCAGATAGTGATCAGAAGATCCAAGCGGGGACCTCACTGTAACATCATAATTTTCTGAATTGGTTGTTAAAAATAAGTCCAGTAGGTGGGAATTATGATTAGGATTATCTGGTACACGGGTGGGTTGGTTGACTAGTTGAGTGAGATTAAATGAGTCTGCAAATAGCTCACATTCAAGACCAGCATCATCAGTCCTGGCTGAATGAGTGAGCCATTCAACATTATGGACATTAAAATCACCCAACACAGTGATTTCAGAAGAAGCATTTAAGTTGAGGACACTGAGTTGTGAGGACAGAGAATCAAACAGACTTTGCTCTGGAGGAGTATTTGGGGAACGGTAGATGCAACATATGTATTTAAATTTACCAGCAGAAATTAATTTGTATATAGAATAATCAAAATAGGGACAATTGAAACTAGTAACCTCCTCCAGGGCAATTCCAGATTTTGCGAAGCAACATACACCTCCTTTAGGTCTGACATTTTGGAGCAGTTGATAACCTGGAGAATTAAATCTAGACGTGTCAGATGTGGATGTTACTTGAGTCTCTGTCAAAAAAAGGAGAGTAGGGGATTCTGCTTGAAGAAATTGGTGTACAGAATTGATGTTAGAGTGAAGTCCCCTTATATTACTAAAGAAAAAGCTGCACCGATGAGCATCTTTGGGACGTTGCAATGCTCTTGACACAGTCGCATGATGACGACCGGGAGGGCCCTGTGTCAATGACCCAACCCTGCCGGGTGTGGATATCCGAGGGACCACCAGGTTTGCTCTTAACAATTGTACTGCCATATTTATTAGGTAAGTGTATGTTGTTGCATGTATGATATGTAGTGGGAAGAGTAGTGTTTTATGGATAGAGGATAGCGATGTAGGGCAATGTCGTGAAGTTGGATGTGTATGTTATATAAAGAGGGTTTTCCTGATACCCCTGATGTGTAAGGCAGAAAGATATGTATCCAGCTACCAAGGCCTGGGAGAGAAAATGGAATTCAGGCTATTCCCTGAGTCTCCCGAAACCTTGGCGGTAGTACTTCCCTGGGCGGGGCACCCTACCCCTACTACCTACTAATGAAGGAATGCAATGTATCATAGGTAGAGTTAAGTATGAGCTTTACTAAATTTGAAAACAAGAGAGAGAGAGCTACATAGAGCTACATAGAGCTACATAGATACACAGACCACACAGACCTCAAGGTCCTTACTAGGCAGTCTGGCCTTATAAACTATATATGTATATATGCATATATATATATATATATATATATATATATATATATATATATATATATATATATATATATACACCGGTACATACATATACACACATACACACACACACACACATATACACATACACACATACATACATACACACATACATACATATATATACAGTATATATATATATATATATATATATATATACTGTACAGTGCACACACATACACATACATACATTTTTTATTTTTTTTTTTTCATATCACCCCAGCCCTCTGCAGATAGAGGTCAAGCCTTCCCTTGAAAGCGTTTATTGTGTCGCTCTCCACCACTCTCGCTGGTAGTTTATTCCACTCTGTCGCCACACTGTAGGTGAAGAAACTCTTTGTGACATCTAGGTTTGCCTTTTTGGTTTTTAATTTCATTCCATTTCCGCGAGTTTGATTAGTATTGTTTAATGTGAATAGTGCATTTACATCGACTTTGTCGAAACTTTTTAGTATCTTAACCCTTAAAAAGCGGCTCACCACTTAAGTCGAGTTAAATAAAGCTGGACTATGTGGCGGCGCTCGACATAGGTCGAGTGGCAATTTCAGCACGTAATGTGGCTGAGAGAGAGAGACAAGTGGTGGCAGGAGACTAGCGAGCGTATGACTGCTCCAGACCACCGCGGCGAACCTACTGACACAAATCTCAGCTCCCTCCTCTCTCTCTCACTCGCTACATACTCAATTATGTACCGAAAGTACCGAATTACCTGCTTTTTGCACTCGCGTTGCACGGTTATTGCAAGAAAACTATCCATCATACAAGGATCGTTATGGTGTCATTCGAAAGCTCTGTTTATGCCCTTTCAGGGATAGATACTTGTTTTACGTTCTGGGTCTTATTTAGGCATGAAAATGATCACGTAAACAGCCCTATTTTGGCTAAAAACACCCCGCTGGGCGGTACACATAAATAAACCGCATAGGCCGCTCGTAAGGTGTTAAAGCACTCAATAAGCTGACCCCTCAACCTCCTCTTTTTTAATGAGAACAGGTTCAATCGTTTAAGTCTTTCTTCATATGGTTTATTTCTTAATGAGGGTATCATCTTCGTCGCTCTACGCTGTACTGACCCGAGTCTTACAATGTCCTTGATCAGATAAGGTGACCAGAACTGCACACCATATTCAAGGTGGGGCCTCACCATACTTTTGAACAGTGGCACTATTACGTTTTCATGTTTATATGTACATTTTCGTTTAATAAAGCCCAATGCTATGTTTGCCTTATTTGCAGCTGCTATACATTGGTCGGAAGTTTTTAGGTTTTCAGATATTAGTACCCCTAGGTCTTTTACTACCGTTGCGGTTTTTATTTGTTTGCCATTCATTTCGTATTTGTATTTCATATTTCTGCTACCAACCTGCAGCACCTGACATTTATCGACATTGAAGGGCATCTGCCATTTTTTCGACCACTCTGATATCTTGTTTAAATCAGATTGCAACGCATTTCTATCATCTTCGTTCAGGACTGTATTTCCTATTTTTGTATCGTCGGCGAATTTGGAAATGGTGTTGTTTACCCCTACATCAATATCGTTAATGTAAATGAGAAACAGGACCGTTCCAAGGACTGAACCCTGTGGAACTCCACAAGTGACAGGCTCCCACTCCGATTCCACTCCATTTATCACCACTCTCTGTCTTCTGTCTGTAAGCCAATTTTTTATCCAAGAATGAATTTCACCTTTGATACCTATCCTCTCCAGTTTAGCCAATAGTTTTCGGTGAGGCACCTTGTCGAAAGCTTTTTGAAAGTCCAAGAAGATTATATCTAGTGATTTCGTCATGTCGTTATATGTGAATAGTTTGTTATAAAATTCAATCAAATTTGTTAGGCATGACTTATTTGATCTAAAGCCGTGTTGACTATTTTTGATTAGGTTGTTTGATTCGAGGTAATCTACTATCTTATCTCTAAGGATTTTTTCCATGATTTTTCCTACAATTGAAGTTAGACTGATTGGTCTGTAATTACTTGCTTTGGCCTTGCTACCCTTCTTGTATATCGGCGTAATGTTCGCATCTTTCCAATCACTCGGTACAATCCCCTGTAGTAATGATAAGTTAAATAGTTGTGTCAGGGGTTTTGCTATTTCGTCCTTAACATTCTTAATTATTTTCGGGTGGAGCATGTCGGGTCCCGGGGTCTTATTTACATTTAAATTACTCAATTTGCTTTGTACTTCGCTAACACTGATGGTGAAATCTCCTATCACATGAGTTGAGGTGTTATTTTCAAGGGTATGATCGATAATTTCTTCTGTGAAAACTGAGCCAAAATATTTGTTGAGCAGATTTGCCGTGTTTGTGTCACCTGTTATTGTCTGGCCATCTTCTATTAGCGGTCCGATTCCGCTTTTGATCTGTTTATTTTTATTTACGTAACTGTAGAATTTTTGGGGGTTTGTGGCACTTTCTCTGGCAATAGTTATTTCGTAATTTTGTTTGTTCGCCCTAATTATTTTTTTCAGCGAGAGAGAGAGAGGGAGAAGGGGGGGGGGGGGTTCGACGAAAACCTTACATATGATTCGAGTGAATCCTAGTGATACATTTAGGCCTACCATTGAAACCTGAAAGTTTCATACCGATTCACTGATGGTTTAATACTGTTGAACTTTACTCTAATAAAACTGCCAAACTAACCCACGCGAAGTTGTATTTCCTTTTCATCGCTGTAATGGCTCAGGCTCGGCTACGTAACAAGCGTGAGACAACGAGGACCGTCTGTGTCAATTCCACTATGGATCTCTCCCATTAATAAACACACAAAATAAACCATTCAATTATTTTGAATGATTTCTTTGTATAACATTATTTAATACTAATATAACTACTTATTAGCACCGTATACAGAACTAACCATTTGCTTAATAATTTTCTCCACAAATCTCACTGCTGACAGACAATTCCGGACTCATTAAGTGTAAACAGCCAATTTGCCAATACATGCTATGAATTATTGCCAAGAATGTGCCCCGTGAGTCGGCCATGTGACTGCATTACGTGAATTCAACACTCTTAACATAGCTATCTACCCAATCATTAGGCCATATTGCTTTCCTAATTGACCATAATGTAAAACTACACTATATAAACGGGACACGAACTACCCTATGGCAAGGTACTGTAGTTTTTGAAAAGAGGCTCCAACTTTGAAAATATTACTTGATTTAAACAGGCTAAATAATCCTGAAGGGTTGATAACCAATATATATGCCTTATTTTTACTAACTACCCCTAGGGCACTCTTACGCTCATCTATCCATTAGGGTGGGTCTTATTTTAAAGTTCCCTTTCCCTCAACATTTACGTTCACCCATACATTAGGAAAGACTTATTCATATTATCACCATACCCTTAAAACCTTGCCATAGGGTTACTCTATTTTATCAGGTATCTTGTGTTGCAACCAAGTTAAGGGGGGCATCCACTATGGTTATGTAGCAAAATGGGTTGAAACAGAAAATTGTGTTAAATACTCCCTGATTAATGGCAAGACGTAGAGTATCTACTCCACATAATACTATTGAAAGCTTCACGCCTATTCAAGCTTATTCTCTTGAGATAACTTTCAAGATAATTGGAATTCACATCTGTTAAGAATAATTACTTAATAACTATACAACGCTCATTTTTATTTTATTATATCCCAGAGCAACTACAAGAGTTATAATATTGAACTGATCTTTAATTCTTCTACTACAATACCACTGTGTATAACAGTTTCGTGTATAACCAAATAATCTCATTATACCTTACATATAATTATATAAGTGTGTATATCTACCCCTCATACCTGGTATATCCATAAACACTATACAGTAACGTTAACCCTACTAGTAACGGTAGTAATTAGCAGCTTCAGGTTAGGTTTCGTTTATTTCATATTTCTGATGTGCAGGAGATGGTGATCGAGAGATGTGTGCGAAATACTGCATCTCTTCATCAGGTGTTCAGAATAAATGTACACGGTGAGGTGCCAGAAGTAGCTCCCAGCTGGGTAAGAGCGAGAGAAGGGAGGGTAGTGGGTGTAGTTCTGTGGTCGGAGAGAAAATGGGAGGGTTTAAGTAGGGGTATGGAACCAACAAGGAAAGGGGGTAGAGGGGATACCTCTCTACCGTGCAGTGCTACGAACAGGGAAAATGAAACGAATGAATCCTGACGACTGTACATGTATAATCTTGTTCTCCTACATAATTACATTATTAATACGGTGTGTAACGTGACATATAACACTTAATTAATCAGTATAATAGACCATAATCTGAAACGTCACCTAAATCAATTACCTTCTGCCGGATATGACAGATAGGTATAGTTGATTCCCCATAATGTATGCCATTGAATAAATAAGAGTGTAGAGTACCCTGTGTTATTATTGTATATACAAAGGAGTACAAAGGAGTACAAAGGAAATCAAGCAACAACAGGTCTAGTGACCCTTCTAGGTTGCTTGTCCTCCAAAACACTGATGATCAAGTGTCCAACCAGTGGTTTAGAGTGGGTAAGGGAACATTGGAAAGGGAATTACTGCCCTGGAACTAATGTCCGTGGCAGGATATATATGCTGCCTTAGTGTGAGAATTTATAGCAAGGTTCACAAAGCTAGATGTGACCCTGTCGGGCATATTCTATCTCCCTATATCCTATTACAGGATTGTTGACGAGATAATACTAAGTCCAGTTGAAATACCAACCCGACATGTCATCCTCTTTCTCCGTAATCTCTCCTTTCTCTCTTATCTTCGTCCTCTTCTTTACTACCGCCCCTTCCACCGCATTCTCAATCTCCCTGTTTACCTTCTAATATGTCTCCCTTGTCCTATTTGTGTATTCTTATCTGTCTCTTCTCACTTTCTCTCTCTCTCCTTATCCTTCAACTAATTATACTTCCCTTGTTATTCCCTGTTCGTAGTTTCCACCATTATCCTTAACCTCATTCTCCTCCTCTTCCCTCTTTCAGTTGCTCTGTTTCTGTCCACCCTCTTCAATTATCTCATCATCATCCTCCTACTGTTCCTGTTTATCATCCTATTCTTCCACCGTCTCATCCTTCCCATTTTATTTATACTGTACATATTTCTCGTGATTATTTCATTTTGAATATATTTGTTTCTGTTTGTGCATCCATCTTCCTCTCTTTTTAATTCATCTTCTTACCCTTTTTCTACTTGTATTTTGTATCTCATTCATTCTCTCCATCTCGGCTACATTTTCGCTCGTAGCATACGCAATAAATTTTCAGATTTAGAGGAACTAGTGTTTACTGAAAATTATGATGTGATTTGTATAACAGAATTTTGGCTCAATACAGTAGATAGAGACTTTTTAGCAGAGTATTCACTTCCCGGTTATGTAATGTTTGAGAAAAGCCGAATAAATAAAAATGGAGGTGGCGTTTTATTTTATATCAAAGAAAGTCTTAACCCGACCCTCTTGTCAAAACCTCAAATTGTGAACGTCGACACATCTTTTGTGCTAATAAAGAATAATAAAGGTACACAAATATATACTTGCATTAATATACAGACCTCCAGCTCAATCAGTGCAACTGACCGAGAAATTTATGAACAAATTGCAGATGTAAGTAACTCACAAGATACAGTATTTTTTGGCGACTTTAATTTACCTGTGACCAAGTGGGGCGATACTCTTACTTCACACTCCGGACATGACTTGTATACGAACTTGCAAGAGAGTTCGCTTTATCAATTTGTTCGAACACCGACCCTTGGTAATAACGTTCTTGACATTGTACTTGCAACAAAAGAAGAATTAATAGAGAATTTGAATGTTGGTGATGAATTCAGTAACAGTGACCATCGTACGATAACTTTCACTTTAAACTTTACTAGTAACGAACCAAATAGTAGCATCGAAAAAGTCCCTAATTTCAAGAAAGCAAACTTTCATAAACTTAGAGCTATGTTTAAAGAAACTGACTGGAGCTTTTTAATTAAGAATAACGACATAAATACATCTTGGAAGTTATTCGAAACCACTTACCTAAAAGCAGTGCAAGACTGCATACCATCGAAAATACGGCGTCCAGGCCATAATAATAAGCCCAAATGGTGGAATAAAGATATTTCAAACTGCCTGCTTGCTAAAAAATTTGCTAATGATAGATTAAAATCCTCACAAAATGACGAAGAACGGGTGAAATTTGTAGAGGTACGACGCAAAGCCAAAAAGTTAATTAAGCAAAGTAAAAAGACCCTAGAGTTACATATTGCGAATCAAAGTAAAACAAACCCGAAAGAATTCTATAGTTATATCAGAAAGAAAAAAGTAGTTACTTCAACTGTTGGACCGTTAGTCGATGAAAATGGAGAATACACCAAAGACGAAGTACAAATGAGTAATGCCCTCAATACCTTCTTTGCATCAGTTTTTACAACAGAAGACCTCAGTGATATCCCTACATCATCGCCGATTCAGATTGATAATTCAGATGTTCTAAGCAATATCACCGTTACAGAGAGAGAAGTATTGAATTGTTTAGATGAACTCAAGGTAAATAAAACGCCTGGACCTGATACAATCTCGCCTAGAGTTCTATAGGAAGCTAAGGATGAGCTCTCCAAAACACTGACATTACTATTCAATAAATCCTTGCAGTCTGGAACTATGCCTGATCAGTGGAAGATAGCCAACGTAACACCGATATTAAAAAAAGGCAGCAAATCCCTACCCAGTAACTATCGTCCAATTAGCTTAACCTCAGTTGTATGTAAAATGCTAGAAACGGTCATAAGAGACAGACTCGTAAATCACTTAGAGGAAAATAACATACTTAAAGATACTCAACACGGCTTTCGTAAAAACGTTCCTGTTTAACAAACCTCTTAGACTTCTTCCACGATATCCTTAACCTCTACGATGAGAGTAAAGCTGTAGATATTATATACCTTGATTTTCAAAAGGCCTTTGACAAAGTTCCCCACAAACGTTTACTGCTAAAACTAAAAGCGCATGGAATACAAGACGGTGTGTTGAAATGTATAGAAAATTGGCTCAGCGACAGAAAGCAAAGAGTAGTCATAAACGGTAAGGCATCTAAATGGACCAATGTAAGTAGCGGGGTACCCCAGGGATCGGTACTAGGACCAATTCTCTTTCTAATTTACATCAACGACATAGATGAGGGTCTCACCTGTACAATCTCAAAATTTGCTGACGATACAAAAATTGCAAATAGCGTACTCTCAAAAGATCACGTTGACGATATGCAACACAATCTAGATAAATTGTCACATTGGGCCCAAATTTGGCAAATGAGTTTCAATGCGGATAAATGTAAAGTACTACATATCGGATACCTAAATGAGAAAGCAAACTATTCGATGAATGGCACTCAGCTTAAGAATGTAAACAGAGAAACCGATCTGGGAGTAACAATATCGAGTAACCTAAAACCGAGTCAACAATGTTCAGAAGTTGTAAAGAAGGCAAACAAAATAATTGGCTTTATAGGCAGATCATTTGAGCATAAATCCAAAGACGTAATCCTAACCCTTTACAATTCCTTAGTCCGCCCTCTTCTGGAATACTGCGTTCAATGTTGGTGCCCTTATTACCAAAAAGACATAAACAAGCTAGAACGAGTTCAACGTAGAGTTACCAAAATGATACCTAGCCTAAAGAACAAACCATACGAAGAGCGTCTTAGAGAATTAAATCTATTTCCTTTAACCCAGCGCAGATTAAGAGGTGACTTAATTAAAGTGTTCAAAATCATCAAAGGCATAGACAATATGAACTGTAGTAAGTACTTCACTATCGACCAATCTAATTACACGCGGGGAAACGGTTGCAAAATTATTGGTAAATCGTTTAACTCGCACGAATCTAAGAATTTCTTCTTCAATCGAGTTGTCAACTTGTGGAATGGGCTTCCCCGAGACGTTATAGACTGCAGCACCGTTGATTCATTTAAATTCTGGCTAGACAAATATCTCGCATCAAACCCGTGACTGACTGCGTTTGTAAATGAATAACTTTATTTTATCCTCCCCTCAGTTACTAACCCATATGTCCCCTACTAACTTCCTAGTCCTGCCACGTTAGTGGCAGGGCAGTAGTTCCCTTTCCAATGTTCCCTTACCCTCTCTAAACCACTGTTTGGACACTTGATCCTCAGTGTTTTAGAGGACAAGCAGCCTAGAAGGGTCACTATATCTGTTGTTGCTTGATTTCCTTTGTACCCCTTTGTACCCCTATTCTTCCTTTGACTGTAGTAGAAAGATAAACAACACTAATACAACTTAAACCTCTGTGGGGTGGAAGTGGAGTGGTTGCATTGAGGCAGTTGGACAAAATTCAAAATAAAGCTATTAGATTAATCAATAACCCTGCAATCACACAGGACCTTCCTACATTTTCCATACGAAGAAACGTTGCATCCCTTGCATTATTCTACAGATATTTTCACAGCAATTGTTCCGAGGAACTTGCTTTAATTGTGCCGCCTCTCCACATCTTTCCGCGTAGAACTAGGGCAGCTGAGAGCGCCCATGAATTTACACTTTCTCCTCCACAATGCAGAACTTCTGCTTATCAGAATTCATTTATCCCCAGAGCTACCACTCTTTGGAATTCACTTCCCTCGAATTGCTTTCCACAAACTTACAATCTGCAAATGTTTAAATCCAGTTGTTACAAACATTTTATGAATGGAGGATGCCTTTAGGCACATGGACCTTTTTGTTTTACCTGTGTTTTTCCTTCCTCCGTTCATTGTCTCTTTAAAAAAAAAATAAAAAAATAAAAATAAAACTGTTGCTTTATCCCTCTAACTTATGGAAACTGGAATGGAACTTGAAAGGAAAGCATAGCAAGAAATATCATTCAGTGTTATCACTACACCAGGCAAAATTGAAATATAAAGTTTGTAATGGTTATGGCTGCGACATACCCCCCCCCCTCTCTCTCTCTCTCTCTCTCTCTCTCCTTGTTATTGACCATTTCCCCCTGTCTCTTTCATCACGCTCGTAGTTGCATTATCTTGCACTCTCTGGTCTTTACTGTAAATTTGTTCCACACTTCCTGTGACATAAACGCTCTCCATTTATCTTACTCACTCTCACTTTCACACACACTCTCTCTCTCTCTCTCTGTATACTTGACAATTTCCCCCTCTCTCTTTCATGACTCTCATAGTTACATTACGTTATATTCTCTTTGACCTTTACTCCATGTCTGTGCCACATTTTACGCTTCCATCAAACGCACTCTCACTCCCTATTTATCTATCTATGTCTCCCTCTCTTTCGCTTTGCTGGCATTTTCTTTGCCTTATTATATTTGGATTGTGTTTATATCTTACAAATATTGACTCCTAACAACCTGACTTGGATCGTGGCACCTGTGTGGCTAGTATATAATTATATGCAAATCTCTCTCTCTCTCTATTTCTCTCTCTCTCTCTCTCTCTATTTCTCTCTCTCTCTATTTCTCTCTCTCTCTATTTCTCTCTCTCTCTATTTCTCTCTCTCTCTCTCTCTCTCTCTCTCTCTCTCTCTCTCTCTCTCTCTCTCTCTCTCTCTCTCTCTCTCTCAGTATCAATTACATTAGACTATTCCCTCTCTCTCTCGCTGTCTGGCTTTTCTCTTGTATCGGGGACAGCACTGTAAATATATTTCCATTGGTTTCCTTGTATTAATATTTCAGAATCTTTCAGACATATAATCTCCACCACAGGTAAGTTTATATATCATCAAGTCCATTATGCTTACACATTGCAATAATGCTTATTTACATTTAAACAACGAAGTAGCAACCATGTTATCATACCTCGGCTTAACTCATATAAGTATTTACACTCACTATATAGTCATTATTATATCATGTTTTAACATACGCCACAAATAAATTGATTATCAAAGAAAATAATATAGAAACAAGTAAGTTATATCCCTTTGTTTCTGCTTCTATGTTGTATAGTGTTACATAGTTTCATCGATACACAGACTACACAGACCATGCAGTCTCTACTAGGTAGTCCGGACTTAGTGCTAAAATAGAATTTGCTACAAAGTGGAAGGCAAGAATAGCAAAGCAGAATGCTCTCTCCCCACCCACCTCGCCCGCCGACCGTTGGTCGGCATGACATTTAGTTGGGGAAACAAGTCCCCCAGCAGAATGAGAAAGACTTCAACTGGGAAATGTATAGTAAAGAACTAAGTTCAGAAATATTTTATGTGATTGTAAGATAATAATGACTTCAAACACTTTACGTTAATTGTTAATAATGCAGAAAGGTTAATATTGCTATCCTATACAGTGAGATCATATTCAACCCAAAGAGAGGTGTTCTCGTACCACATCCTTTACAGTGGCACATATAAGCCATAGGTGTTAAACCTTTACGTATAGCATGAAGCTATTGTTCATATAATTCTGGTTATTATAACACGTAACATGTTTGCCTTGTGTTCTGGCTAATATTAGACTATCTTAAGCAAATAATGCATCGGTGGGAGTAAAAGGATTTACTGATATTATTTTACCACTGTGTTTGCTAGTATTCCTGTCTAGACTATTTTAAATAATCTAATGTTAGTTACATGATATTCCATACATGCAAATAATGGCTTTCCTTGTCATTAAATTGTATTGGCTCAGACATGGTTATCTTTCAGCAGTTAGAACAATAACGTCCTGTCTAAAGACTGTCCCATCATGTCACCACCTTGTTTAATGTTGGCATAGTGATAACAGTAATTGTTTAACAAGACTCAACCAACTGTGTCCCCTTGCAGCACCTGCAGCTGCAGTGCCTGCACCACACCAGCCTAAACAGTACTACAACAAAACAATGCCATACATAATAATAATTATGTGTTATTGTATTGGATGGCTGTCGGTCTAGACATGTTTGCCTTGTACGACAACACACGCACAGTAGGATCCATTTTACTCCACTAAAGGACAAGGGGGTTGGGATTAGAGACAGAAAATAATAGAATATGCTGCTAAGGTGTTGGAAGGGTTAAATATTCAGTATGTTAATGTCAATGATAATATTTAAATATGTAGCCCCACCCACTAGCCTGTAAACTTTTCCACATTGCTATTCCTCTGAAGATTATGATGCGCTTCCCAGCATATGTTTGTTATCAATAAAATATTTTATACAAATTAGGTAGGATATGTGGAAATTAATGCCCTAAGAGCGGGCCTGTCAGTATCTTCTACTACCCGCCAAGCGGGTAGTTTTACCCTAAACGACCTTGTTTCCGTGCTCGTTTTCATGCATAAACAAGAGCCAGAGCATAATACAATTATGTATCCCTGAAAGGGCGATAATTGAGCTTTGCAATGACACCAGAACCATCCTTCTACAACCACGCGTTCATTTGCAACGATCGTGCAAGACGAAGGAAAAATCCCTAAAATACAGTAATTTCCTTACATAATTCCCTGTGTAGCGAGTTAGTGAGTGTGGATATGTGTGGAGGGGACGGTAGTTGCTGTGCGGGACCCGTGCCGAACGGTCAGAGCCGACCTACGCTCCTCCCACCGCTCGTCTCTCTCTCAGAGCCAACTATTGCTCAAAATTGCACACCTCCTGAAGTTGGTCCCCGCCACATAGTCCTTTCTTCTCTAGACCGACTTAAGTCCGGTTCCGCCAGACAAGGGTTAAAAGGGTAAAGACTATCTCAATTAACCCTCCAAATTCCATACACCCTCTCTAATCTGAATACAATCGTTTAATGATAGCCAGAATACACTGGCAAAATGCGTCAAAATCCAGAAGGGGTTATGATAAAGATGACTCAACATATAATCTAACCTAAAGATAGTTCAATAAATATTCCAAAGGCATTATATATATTCTATATATATTAATTTCACTCCAACACCAAACACCTCAAAATTAAATTGATTGAAGCATGTGATCCACCAAGATTCAAACCTTTGTTACCACACACAAATGTTATACACTCTAACCATTACACCATCAAGACAGTTATATATAACCTATATAATCTATATAGCCTAATATAACTTATGTAACGATTCTCATTTGTTTTGCCTGCGACAAAATATTCTGGGTTTAAGTGCAAGTTTTATATGAGAGAGAGAGTGTCAAAATACTGACAAAGTAAAATTGTTAATCGTTATTTTTGGGGGTATGATAGTATACATTATATATATAATTAAGCTTGTTGGAGTAAATAATATTCAGTACATACTGTCAAATATCTGGATTAATATGGATATCAGATAACTTATATTGTTGATAGTGTGTAAAATATATAAAGCTCTCATTTCAAAGTTACTGTTAATGTTAATGGGGTATAGCATAATTTAAGATATATCTAATACATAGTTATCAACATAATTATGTTGGTGATGGATATTCAATTAAAGCTTCATTTACTTCATTCAGAGATTCGCTACACGTAATTCAAAAGTTTATAATACGAAAGTGATTCAGGGGTTCATTTATATTATGAAAGTGATTAACCCTCTGTTCCCGGAAGGGCTCTTGAACGCCCATAAAAAAGCATACCACAGCTGCCCGGAAGGGCTCTTTAACGCCCAGTGCTTGAAAGCCTTTGAGCTTGGTGTGCGAGGCGTCAGTCCGACGCATGTAAACAACAGCCGGCAGGACCGACGCCCCGCATCTCCGGCCACAAGAAGGAGAGCGTCGCTTGTTCGTGTGTGCCTGTATGTTGTTGTTAAGTATCGAAAAGTAGTGTAAAGTGGCTGTTGTTGCCATAAAGTTATCTCCAATGAAATCATCATCACAACTGAACCAGTTGACTAAGAGAGCTCTACTTAACGCCATTCTACAGGTAAATAACACAGCTACGCTTGGGGATGTGCGGGAATGCGGAAGCAGTCAGAATAACAAAGATACGGTAGCCTAGCCTAGACGTTTTTCGGCCAAAACACCCGAGTTTTGGGGAATATTTATGTAATGCGTAGCCGGGGCTGGAGGGTTAAGGGGTTTCGTTTATATGGATTCGTAATACAAGAGAGTTTCCAAGCTGAATAAGAAGGTAACGTAAACGAATTCGAGATCTTGTTCAGAAACTGTGATACACTAGTTAATGCTTCAATCCCTCCTTTACGAGCTGAGGTGAAACAGTTGCGTGAGTGGGAAGTCAGTCAACCAACGCACCCTGAGTTGAGCACACCTGCTCTCCCCTCCTCGCCTACCTGCCGACGCCAGCCCACCATATTGACCCAGCCAGGACCTCCTCTGCTTGGGGAGCCTCTACTGATGCCTGTGCAGTGCGGGGGGTATACAAGACGTCAGGGTGGATGCATCCTCGGGATACCAGTGTGGCCAGCACCGCAGAATGCTTCATTAGCCTCTTTCAAGACCCTGGTGATGCGGTCAGTGACGGAATTGGTTGGGACCGGCTAGAAGTGGGTGTACGGCAGTGTGGAGAGCTACGTGTCTGGCCACCAGGAGGGACTTGTGTCTGGCCGCCAGAAAGTGTATCTGGCCGCTAGAAACGACTAATGGGCGTGGCTGCCAGGAGCGACGTGTGTGTGTGTGTGTGTGGCTGCCGAAACAACGTGTGTGTGCACTGTGTAGCTGCCAGGAAGGATTTGCCTGGGAGACGGTGAAGTGTGGTGAAACTGCTTGGAGAGTTTTGAGTTAACTACCTTTTTAAAGACTTCCATCTTTATGAAACTAATTAGTAATTCTTGGTTCTTGGAACTATTTATGAAAGGCTGTATTTCTACATAACTGTAACCTTATTCCTTGTTCATAATTTTGAATAGTTTTTGTGTCTGCTAAATGTTGATTAAATGAAGTAAAGTTTTGGTAAAGGATCTGATTGATTACTAAATAATTAAGAGATTAATATTGCCATCCTCGAAGCCTTACAAAGTAAGTTAACAGCCTTTTATATAACTTATTCAACTGTACATATGTTATACTGCATAATACATGAACAATATAATTGTGTGTGTGTATCTTATCCCTGTACCAGTTATTGTAATTTCTAGAGCACTATATAGAGGGTCTAATTAACTGGAGTGTATTTCCAACATATCGCACTCCTAAAGCTAACATTTTGGAGCCCGAACAGGGCCTTTCTGATGTGCTCAGTATAACAATAAGATGGTCGGGATGGATGTGGACAAGTACATGAATCTTGGTAAAAATATCGGACTTGAAGGAGTGGATTAGAAGGTGTTTATACAGGAGGGCCTAGCTCATGATCGTGAAAAGGAATCTGCTGAAAGAGCTGAGAGGCAGGCTGAACGTGAGCTGAAATGGGAAGAACTGCGCATTCGAGAGTGGGAACTTGACACAAGACACGAGGTAACACCCAACTATGAAAAGGTAAAGTTGCCTAAACTTCCGGTATTCAATGAAAAGTATGACAACTTCGATGCTCTTCTCTTGAGATTTGAAAGATTTACCGTTAGTGCTAAGTGGCCACGAAATGTGTGGGTAATTGGATTAGCTTCGTTGTTGCAAGGGAAAGCATTAGAGGTTTATCACCAACTTAACCAGGACGACGCTGAAGACTACGACAATGTTAAGGCAGCTCTTTTAAAGGGTTTTGATTGCACAGCGGAAGGCTTTAAAACATAGCTTAGGAACTGTAAATTTTGGAAAGGAGAGACCGTTAAGCAAGTAGCAGCCAGATTAAGGAAATTACTGGAAAGGTGAATGGAAATGGAAAACTGTGGTCAAAATATTTAGGAACTTAAAGATTTAATTTAACGAGAACAATTCATATCAGCATGTGATAAAGGTTTAAGTGTGTTTTTAAAGGAAAGGTCACAAGGAACTTTAGATAAACTTGGGGTAGCTGCTGATAGATACATAGAAGCTAATGGGGGATCTGTATCTCAGAAGCCTTCAGGCACTAAGTCTCTAGATAATACTAGTAAAGAAACTGTATCCTCGCATCCTCCAACTAAATCTAGAGAACTATGTTTTATATGTAAGAAACCCGGTCATCAAGCAAGAGACTGTGGTTTCAGACGGAACCCTAGCTCTACTCATCCCCAGGTAAAGAAGGAAGCAATGGCTGCTGTTGGGAGAGTAACCGCTTCCCCGAACCAAACCAGACCCGCAGGACAAGAGGACGCAGCGACTTCAGTCAACGTTAACCGGACGGAGCCTAAGGATGGGAACAGAGGGCTAGTGCAGGAGGGTAAGGAGTTGAGAGTTCATAGAGGAAAAGAAACCATAGACAAAGGTAAGCTGAACATAGCCCCAGGAAAAGTGGAAGGACAAAAGGTTAATGTCATGAGGGATACTGGATGCACTACAGTGTTAGTGAGAGAGTCTCTAGTGCCAAAGAATAACTACACTGGGAGAATTGTTCATGTTGTACTTTCTAATTCTGAGGTGTACTCCTATCCTGAAGCAGAGATTTATGTGGAAAGTCTCTATTTTACTGGAGGAACCTTTGCTGCTTGTCTTGACAACCCCTTGAATGATCTCATTATTATCGGAGAAATACCAGGTGCCACCTTAGGACCAGAAGTGACCAGTGCTGCTGTAACCAGGAATCAACTTGCTACGAGTACGAAGAAGACGCCGAAGCTGAAAGTTGTGGAGCTTGTGAACCTCGTGCAGAACACCACCCTCCAGGAAGCTCAAAAGGAAGATTTATCACTCGCAAGGATATGGAGGTATGTGGAAGAGAAGAGAAAATTAAAAAATCTTAAGAATGGGGAAAGTTCTCAATTTATGGTGAAGAGAGGACTATTACGCAGAGTTGTGGAGAGACCCGGGATTATACAGGATCAGATTATAGTTCCATCAAGCTGCAGAACAGCGATAATGGAATTGGCTCACTCAAGTATCATGGGAGGACACCTTGGCACAGGTAAGACCAGAGACAGGACACGCGAAGTTTCATTGGCCAGGAGTTTCTCGGGATATCGCTCACTTCTGTAGGTCTTGTGATGTGTGCCAGCGAACCGTGGATAAGGGACGAGTTGGTAGGGCCAAGTTGGGGAAAATGCCTGTGATTGGTGAAGCATTTGCCAGAGTTGCCGTCGACCTAGTAGGACCTATAGAGCCGCGATCATCAGATGGATCGAGGTATATCCTAACTGTGGTGGACTTTGCGACTCGTTACCCTGAAGGGGTGGCCCTCAAGAATATTGATACTGAAAGTGTTGCTGAGGCCTTGGTAGGTATCTTTAGTAGAATTGGGATACCGAGGGAACTCTTGTCGGATAATGGGTCTCAATTCACATCACACATGATGAAAGAAGTTTTGCGGCTTCTGTCTGTGCAGCATCCCACGTCAACTCACTATCATGCCATGTGTTACGTTTTTGTGGAAAGATTTAATGGGGTACTTAAGAAGATGCTTAAGCGTATGTGTGTAGAACAACCCAAGGAATGGCACTGATACTTGGCTCCTCTTCTTTTTGCCTACAGAGAGGTTCCACAGATAAGCACTAAATTCTCCCCTTTTGAATTGGTGTATGGGCACACCGTAAGAGGGCCTCTTGCATTAGTACATGAGATGTGGGAAGGTGATATCCAGGAACCATAGACGAGGACGGTGTATGAATATGTCATAAACTTGAGAGAGCGCCTGGAATACACATGCAAGAGAGCACTACAGGAACTTAAATATTCACAACAGTCTGCAAAGCTATATTATGATCAGAAAACAAAGAATAGGACAATCAACGTAGGGGATGATGTTTTGCTTCTGTTGCCCAATGATTCGAACAAACTGCTATTCTAGTGGAAGGGACCCTTCAAGGTTGTAAGCAGCCCCAATAAGCTGAACTATGTCCTCGATGTGAATAACACCCACAGGAAATACCACATAAACATGTTGAACAAAATTATATATCCACAGATGTTCAGACAAGGCTGATGATGAACTACTACCTGCTGCCGTTACAGTATTGCAGATGGAGGAGTCGCCGGGGACGAATGTGACTGTGATGCCTACCTATCTTCAAGAAGAAAACTGGGAAGATGTACAACTTGGTAAGAATCTTGACTGGAAGAAAAGACAGGAAGTGAAGGAACTACTACAAACCTACTCTGATGTACTTACTGATGTGCCTGGTAAGACTAATCTTGTGAAGTGTGAGGTAGAGCTAACTCATCTGGAAGTCATCAGGTCAAAGCCTTATTCAATACCTTATAATCTTCAAAGCATAGTGGCTAAAGATTCTAAAGAATTGAAAAATATGTTGACAGTAGGGGTAATTGAAAAATCTGATTCTCCTTATTCTTCTCCTATGCTTGTTGTGCCCAAGAAAGATGGCAAATACAGACTCTGTTTAGACTTCAGGAAGTTAAATAAGACTATTAAATTTGATGCTGAAACAACGGGGGATCCAGAATAAATTTTTGCTAAGTTAGGCAAGAGTCATTACTTCTCTAAAATAGGCCTCAGTAAGGGATATTGGCAGGTGCCTTTGGGAGAGAAAACTAAGAAGTATACCGCATTCTGAACCCCCTCAGGATTATACCAGTTTACTGTACTTCCCTTTGGCTTAGTCACAGCTCCTGCAGTGTTTAACAGATTTGTATGGAAGGTGTTTGCTGACATGGAGAATGTAGAAACCTTCTTGGATGACATCCTTATCCACTCTACCACCTGGGAAGAGCACTGCCTGAAGCTGAGGGAGGTGTTTGACAGACTACCCCAGGCAGGATTTACGGCTCGCCCCAGCAAGTGTGATGTGGGCAAGGTAAGCTTGGAGTATTTGGGCTATGTTATTGGAGAAGGTAAACTCAACCCCAGCCCTGTTAAGGTAAAGGATATTCTTGGAGTTCCCAGACCTACAACTAAAAAGGAAGTACGATAATTTCTAGGTTTATCTGGATATTACCGCAGGTATATCCCTGATTATGCCACCATAGCTGCACCCTTAACTGATCTTACCCGCAAGAATTCTCCCAATAAAGTGGACTGGCAGGCAGAGCATAAACTATCCTTTGAAACTCTCAAATTAATCTTATCTGCAGAGTCTGTCTTGAAGCTGGTGGATCATAATAAACCCTTCATTCTCCGTACAGATGCTTCTGGTGTGGGTTAAGGTGCGGTTCTGCTTCAGGAGATTGGTGATGAGAAGTGGCCCGTAGCGTACGCCAGCCGTAAGCTATCTTCCGCTGAGAAGAAGTACTCTGTGGTGGAGCCAGAATGCTTCGCAGTGGTATGGGCAGTCCAGAAATTCTACCTGTACCTGTATGGGCGAGAGTTCATCCTAGAAACAGATCACCGGCCTTTGACCCACCTGGATTCAGCTAGCTACTAAATCAACGACTTATGAGGTGGGCTCTAAAATTACAGGAATTCAGATTCACTAAGATGTACATCAAAGGAAAGGAAAATGTGGGTGCTGATCTGCTGAGCAGACTGGTGGAGGAGTAAAAGAAAATGGGATTGTCTTGTTAATTGGGGAGGCAATGTCAGATTACTGACAAAGTAAAATATTTAATCTTTATTTTTGGGAGTATGATAGTATACATTATATAATTAAGCTTGTTGGAGTATACTGTATAATATTCAGTATATACTGTATAATATCAGGATTAATATGGTGTGACGTTAACCACTCCGTTAGAACCGCATGGCTTGTCCTACAGTGACTCGCTAGGATCGCCAGGGCAGTGGATGGGGCTACAGTTATGTATTCGAGTGTGCTTTATTTCATATGAAAGCTTGTGTCATGGGCAGTCCAGAAAGGCTCTTTGTTTTCACCCATGTCAAGGCTTTATATATTTAATTGTAAAGTATATGTTTTATCATTAACTAGTAATGATGGGATCTGGGAGAGAGAGAGAGAGTAGAACAGAGTGAGAGGGAGCGCGCAGTGTTTTTGTCCCGCTCGATGACGTCACGGCTGGCTGCCTCGTGGGGGTTGGTTGAGAGAGGTCCTTCCCATGCTGTTAGCTCCCTTGCTAGTGGCTAGAGGACTTGTAACCACTTTTTTCCCACGCGGCTCGAGCTGGTGCGTGTATAATATTATATACAGTTCCTCGCCACTCTCTCCCTCAGATCTGGTTTCTAGAACGCACCCATCTTTTTCCCTTGCTACCTGTCCCCTGCTCTGTACCTGAGAATCTTTTCCTCTGCCTATCTCTCTCATTTTCCTTATCTTTCACCACCTTTTATTAACATTATATCCCCTCTGGTTAACTCTGCAAAATCAGCTTCATGCTGGCCAGTTGTATTGTGCGTTAAGGTCTGATATAACCTATGTATGTTAGTTGTTAAGATAAGTTGATCACGAAGCATTGGTTGGCATTCATATTGTTTAGTACTGCTTCCTTTAATTATTAGTGTTCTGCTGGATTAGATAATGCTAGACTAGGAGTCTGATATTATAAGGTATTGTTTCCTATGAGTGCTGGCTTTAGTTAAAAGCGGCACGACATACCTGAGAACTGGAGTTGATTGAGTAAATTCTAGTCTGTGTGCCATTGAGAGTAGAGCATGCACGAATGAGGGCTTTTTGCCTATACCATTCTGCACTGTTCTAGTCTCGATTGTTTGTCTTTGAGGTACGCCAGGAGAACGCTTAATACTTCGGTATTAAGGTTTCTCAAGAGAGCTACCCTTCCCTATAACGTAATATTTGACGCACAGACTTGAGATTTGCACTAGGCTATGCGGCATGCCATGCGCACCAGTATCTCGTATCATTGACTCTAGCTAGACTTTATCAATCATAGTAGACATTAAGTATATTAACCTAATTACTCTTTTTATGCATACCCATTTATTATTACACAAGTATTTCGCAGCCTAGTTTGATGTATGGAGACAAACGACATAGGTTCTTTTTGTTGATAGGAATACTGCATTGTCGTGGCGATTATTATTAGTGTTGTAGTGTTTAGAATATTCTTGGCTCCGACGGCATTATATATTCTGCCTTTTTGTGTGCATAGCCTGCACGAGCATTGTTCCGCTGCCTGCCTTTTTGGGTTCCATTTCCGATACGAGCATCTTTATAGCATCTAACATTTAAAGAAGATTCCTTGTTAGTGTTGAAGGACTTTAGTGCACTTTCTTTCATGCAGGAGTGCCTGATATTTATTGATTAAAGTAACGTAAGCTGTAACTTCTCTTACCACCTTACTTTGCATACCATAACCAAGCACCTTCGGTTATAGGTAGTAATAGGCTGTTTTCACATAACATTAAGCCTAGAGTAGACGCACATTTATTGAGAGTTTGATAGCCTATTATTGCATATAGAACTCTGTAGAGTATTTGTGTTCTTTGTTCACTGGGAATATACATCAGAGGTTGGAGCTAGCGCTTTCCGTTGTAACATTTATGCCATTAATAGTCCAATGAATAAGAGCCCTGATATATTTGAACCCCAGTCGTAACAATGGATATTCAGATCACTTATACTGTTGATAGTATGTAAGATATATAAAGCACTTATTTCAAAGTTACTGTTAATGTTAAGGGGTATAGCGTAATTTAAGATATATCTAATACATAGTTATCAATATATGTTGGTGATGAATATTCAATTAAAGCTTCATTTACTTCATTCAGAGATTCGCTACACGTAATTCAAAAGTTTATATTACGAAAGTGATTCAGGGGTCCATTAATATTATGTAAGTGATTCAGGGGTTTCGTTTATATGGATTCGTAATACAAAAGAGTTTCCAAGCTGAATAAGAAGGTAACGTTAACGAATTCGAGATCTTGTTCAGAAACTATGATACACTAGTTAATGCTTCAATCCCTCTTGTACGAGCTGAGGTGAAACAGTTGCGTGAGTGGGAGGTCAGTCAACCAACGCACCCTGAGCTGAGCACACCTGCTCTCCCCTCCTCGCCTACCTGCCGACGCCGGCCCACCATATTGACCCAGCCAGGACCTCCTCTGCTTGGGGAGCCTTTACTGATTGCTGTGCAGTGCCTTGGGTATACAAGAAGTCAGGGTGGACGCATCCTCGTGATACCAGTGTGGCCAGCACCGCAGAATGCTTCATTAGCCTCTTTCAAGACCCTGGTGATGCGGTCAGTGACGGAATTGGTTGGGACCGGCTAGAAGTGGGTGTACGGCAGTGTGGAGAGCTACGTGTCTGGCCACCAGGAAGGACTTGTGTCTGGCCGCCAGAAAGTGTATCTGGCCGCTAGAAACGACTTATGGGCGTGGCCGCCAGGAGCGACGTGTGTGTGTGGCTGCCGAAACAACGTGCGTGTAGCCGCCAGGAAGGACTTGCCTGGGAGATGGTGAAGTGTGGTGAAACTGCTTGGAGAGTTTTGAGTTAACTAACTTTTTAAAGACTTCCATCTTTATGAAACTAATTAGTAATTCTTGGGTCTTGGAACTATTTATGAAAAGGCTGTATTTCTACAAAACTAACTTTATTCCTTTTTCATAATTTTGAATAGTTCTTGTGTCTGCTAAATGTTGATTAAATGAAGTAAAGTTTTGCTAAAGGATCTGATTGATTACTAAATAATTAAGAGCTTAATATTGCCATCCTCGAAGCCTTACAAATTAAGTTAACATCCTTTTATATAACTTATTCAACTGTACATATGTTGTACTGCATAATACATGAACAATATAATCGTGTGTGTATCTTTTCCCTGTACAAGTTATTGTTATTTCTAGAGCACTATATAGAGGGTCTAATTAACTAGAGTGTATTTCCAACATATCGCACTCCTAAACCTAACAGAGTTACAAGGAATAATTTGTATCCCAGAGACCTTGAGGTTCATACCGAGGAGATACTCGAAGTGGAAGGAGATGAATTGTTTAGTGCAAAATACTACCTACTCTCTTTTTGAACTGCTCTATTCAACAACTATTTAAAACTTCGGTGGGAAGTTTCTTCCAGTTAGAACAGATCTTATATGTGAAAGTTTCCACAAATACTAGTGCTGAACCTTTTCTATTCTAGTTTCCAGCCATGGTTTCCTGTGGAATTCCTATAGAGATTAAACATTTTGCTATAATCAACATTCTCTATGGATTTTAAGAACTTCAATGAGCAGACCTCTTAGCCTGAGTGTCTCCAACGGGAAGCGATCAAGAGCTCTCAACCGGTCCTCGCAGCTTATTCTTCTAAGCGATGGAATAAGCTTTGTAGCCCCAACCTGTACTCTTTCCAGTCGCTCTATATCTTTCCTGAGTGCTGGAAACCAGAATTGAACTGCATACTCCAGGAGAGGCCATATCAGAGCGTTGTAAATTGTGAGGAATATATCCCTATTTCTATACTAAAATTGACTCTTAATATAGCTCAATAATTTCTGAGCTTTCTTCTCTACTGCAATACACTGCTTGGAATACTTTAGGGCAGTGGTAATCAGAACACTCAAATCCTTTTCCAAGTCAGTCACTTCCAGAGGCATTCCCAATAATGAATACCCTGAAATGGGGTTTGCTTGGCCAATATGCATCACGTAGCACTTTTCCAAGTTCAGAGGCATCTGCCATGTCTCCAACCATTCACCCAGCCTGTTGAGGTCCATTCTGAGCTGTTCAACCCCTTTTGGGTCTTTCACATTCATTCCAAGTTTTAAGTTGTATGCAAACTTGGAGATCACACTCGAGAGACCAATATTGATGTCATTTACATATATGATAAACAGTAGTGGGCCAAGGACAGATCCCTGTGGAACTCCAGAAGTGACGGGAATCCACTCGGAAGAAACTCCATTGATTACCACTCTTTGTTGTCTAGCTGTTAGCCAATTTTCTATCCAATTTGTGACCTCTGTATTGATGCCTAGTGCACTCACTTTTGACTTTAGCATGCAATGAGGCACTTTGTTAAAAGCTTTTAGAAAATCTAAGTAAAGGATGTCTGTGGCTCTACTGTTGTCATACTCACTCAGCATTACAAGGACATATTCCAGCAAATTGGAAAGGCATGATCGGTGTCGCCTGAATCCATGTTGGGAATCTGTAATTAAATTGTGAATTTCTAGGTAGTCAACTATCTTGTCTACTAGTATCCCTTCTAAGAGTTTTACTATGATAGAAGTGAAGCTCATTGGCTGATAATTCTGAGGACACTCGTGATCCCCTTTCTTAAAAATTGGGGTCACATAGGCCAGTTTCTAGTCTCCAGGGACTTCTCCATTTTCTAGTGATTTATTGAAGATGTGTGCCAAGAAAGGTGCGATGGCATCTCGAACTTCTCTTACAACTCCGGGAAGAAAGCTATCTGGGCCGGATGATTTGAACCTATTTAACTTATCTATTCTTTTTGCTACTTCCTCTGGGGTACATCTAATTCTGCTAAGAACTTCTCCCTCATGCACTAATCCTGGACTTGGCATGCCACTGGTATTATTCCTTGTGAATACTGGGAGAGAGAGCGCACCCGCATTTCATTTAATGTTTTTTTATTTATTGACTAAAAATTAGTCAAAAGGATGGTGTAGATACCTACTCACACCCAATGCATTAGTGTCCCTCCTGGGGCTCACAAATCAAATCTAATACGATACATTCAGGGTATAATCTACATACATAAGTAACTTCTCCAGCTCCAAAATGCACATTCTAAAACAATTAAAAGTTAGAGCACTTGCAGACACCCATACAACTTTGCCCATGTCTCCCCCACCACTCCCCTCTCTGAGAATTATCTTTTAACACAGATGGTGCGTTTTTGTACCACACCGGTTATCATGAGACTGACTCCTGATGTTCAAGTACTAGGTTATTAGTCTATTATATGATAAGGTAATGTTAGAAGAATGAAGGAGGGAAAATGCTTACTGAGACATCTGTTTAACCCCATCTTTACCGACTAAGTCATTTTTACTTTTATGTTATCTATATTTAGATGATTTGTGCAGCTAATAAAAAGTATGGTAATAAAAAGGGTTAAATGAGATACTTCAAAGCCTGTTAATTGCCAGAGATCCTTCCAAAACTGAATGAAATCGAATAGTAGTAGCCACAATACATTAAAAAGACGTCGCCAGTACAGAAGGGGTTAGGAATATTATTTTCTGGACCTCCTTCACCATTATGTTTAGCAAAGTTACTTTTTTAAATTTTAAGACATTCGTCCCATTAGTCTGGCGATTTTACGAACTTTCGCCCCATTCTTGAAAACAAAATAATATCTGTCAATATAACACAGGAGAAGAGGTTATAATAGCTGTGGAAGACAAGAAAAAAGCGTATAGAGAGTGGTTGGCTAGTATAGGGAATGAAAATTTGGAGAGACAGAAACAAGCAATGTACGTGGAGAAAAAGAGTGGTGAAGAGCGTAGTGAAGGAAAGTAAGAGAAGAGTAGATGAGGAATTTGGAAGGAATCAGAGTGTAAAATGGAGGGAGTGTAAGAAACTGTTCTGGAAAGATGTCAACAAGAGAGCGTCGAAAGATGGAGGGAGTACTTCAACGAATAGCTAAATGTAAGGAATGAAGCGCCAGCAAACATAGTTGGATAGGGTATGGGAGGGAGAAGAAGAGAGTAGTGGAGGAGGAGGTGGGGATCAGGTCAGAAGTGTGTGAAGCCATGAAAAGAGTGAAGTTGGGGAAAGCACCAGGAATTGATGGAGTGTGTGGGGAAATGGTGAGGTATGGTGGTGAGATAGTGATCGAATGTGTATGGAAAATGTGCAAACTGGCATGGGAGAAGGGGAGTGCACCTGATGGCTGGAAGACAGGCATAATAGACACCCTATATAAGGGGAAAGAGTGTGTGGTAACCACCGAGGAATATGTCTTCTAAGCGTAGTAGGGAAGGTGTACAGTAGGGTAGTGATTGAGAGAGTGAGATAGAGAACGGAGAAATAGGTAGGTGAGGAGCAGGGCGGTTTTAGGAAGGGAAGAAGATGTGTAGATCAGATTTTTACCCTGAAATGTGTTGCGGAGAAATATCTGGAGAAGCAACAAAACTTTGTATGTTGCCTTTATGAACTTGGAGAACGCCTATGACAGAATGGATAGAGGGGGTATGTGGAAAGTATTTAGAATACATGGAGTAGATGGCAAGTTGCTGAAACCAGTGAAGAGCATGTATGAGGGTGCATACTGTAGGTGGCAGTACGTGTGGAGAATGAGCAGAGCAAATTCTTTTATCTGAATGTTGAGTTAAAGCAAGGGTGTGTGTGATGTCCCTTCTTTTGTTTTTTTTCTATGTGATTGAGGGAGGCAAAAGGAAGAACTGCCTATAGCGAGTGTCTCCCCCATAGTTGACAGAGTGACAGGGCCAAAATCAAGGGATGTTCGAGCCAAAATGCCTGGACACACGGAGTTTGAAGCAATTTAAGTCATAGGAAGAGGGAAAGACTGATTCTGGGAGAGAGTTCCAGAGCTCAGCTGTTGAGTAGAAGAAAGTTTGAGAGTAACGTTTCACTCTTGGGTTGGAGAGTTGCACAGAGTAGGGGTGGGATTGAGTTGCAAGACGGGTACCACGTGCCCTACGTAAAGGAGGTGGTATACACTGGGAAAGCTCTGAGGATCACTGATTATTATAGTAGCGATAGAATAGCGAGAGAGATGCAACATTGCGGCGGACAGAGAGAGATTGCAGAGAGTTAGTGAGTGGACGGGAGTTAATGATACGAAAGGCCTTCCTTTCAACTTTGTCTAGGAGAGCGGTGTGAGAGGACCCTCCCCACACATGTGAACAATACTCAATACAAGGATGCACTCTATCCCTGTACAGAGCAAGAAGCTATGCAGGGGAAAAGAACCCCCTAAGGCGGTTGAGCACACCCAGCTTCTGGGAGGCTGCCTTAGCAAGACTGGTAATATGGTCCTTCCAACTGAGAGCAGAAGAAAAAGAGACGCCAAGAATATTGAGAGAAGATGAAGGATTGATTTTTGTATTGATGAAGAATAAGGGATAGTCCGCTGGGAGATCCTGACGGGTAGATAGATGGAGAAATTGGATTTTGGAAGCATTAAAGGTAACTAGGTTTTCTCTGCCCCAATTGGAGATAGTATTTAGATCAGAATTGAAGAGTTCTATGGCTTCATTACGTTTGTCATTGAGGGATTGCTGGCTGGGGGGTTCTGAAAAACTAATGGAGTAGTGTAAGGTTGAGTCGTCTGCGTATGAATGGATGGGAATTGAGATACAGTTGAGGAGATCATTTATAAAAATTAGAAAGAGAATAGGAGATAGGACAGAGCCCTGAGGAACACCGGAGTTTATAGGGTGAGGAAGTGAACAATGGCCGTCCACAACCGCGGCTATGGAACGGCCGGAAAGGAAATTAGAGACAAAGGCACAGATGGAGGGATAGAAACCGAAGGAGGGTAGTTTAGAAATTAAAGATTTGTGCCAGACTCTATCGAAGGCTTTGATATGTCTAGTGCAATAGAAAAAGTCACCGTATTCCCGAAAGGAGGATGACCAAGAGTTAGTAAGATATGAAAGAAGATCACCAGTAGAGTGACCCTTAAGGAAGCCATACTGGCGGTCTGAGAGCAGATTATGAGAAGAGAAATGCTTAAGAAATTTGGAAGGAAGAGTAGTTTCAAAAACTTTAGAAAGACAAGAGATGAGAGCAATTGGACGATAGTTGGAGGGTTGAGAGCGGTCACCCTTGTTTGGGACAGGTTGAATGTTAGCAAATTTCCAGCATGAAGGGAAGACGTTAGAGGATAGACAGAGACGAAAGAGTTTGCCTAGGCAGGGAGTTAGCACGGAAGCACAGATTTTGAGAACAACAGGAGGAACACCGTCCGGACCGTACACCTTATTAGTATTAAGCCCAGAGAGGGTAGAAAGTACATCTTTAGAAGAGATTAGGATATTAGGCAAAAGTAAGAGAGAGGAGGGTGGAGAGGGAGGAATTGCACCGGAATCATCCAAGGTTGAGTTTCTAGCAAAAGTTTGAGCGAAGAGTTTAGCTTTGTCAGAGGAAGAAGTGATGGTTGTGCCATCAAAGTGGAAAAGGGGAGGGAAAGACGAGGAAGAGAAATTGTTGGAGAGGTTTTTGGCTAGATGCCAGAAAGCTTGGGAAGAGCTAGAGTTGGATAGTTCAGTGCATTTATTATTGATGAAAGTGTGCTTGGCAAGTCAAAGAACAGATTTGGCTTGATTCCGGGCAGAAACATAGGAAGAATGAGAGTCTTGAGTTTTAAGGCGTCTGTACCGTTTGAATGCTTCCTCCTTATTGCGGACAGCAGTAGAACAGGTGTGAGTAAACCAAGATTTTTTAGCATTAGTCTGAGAGAAAGAGAATGGAATGTATGCTTCCATGCCCGATAGGATTACCTCGGTAATGCGTTCAGCACTCTCCGAGGGTCCCCGGCCACGGAAGCAGAAATCATTCCATGGGAAATCAAAGAAGTACTGCCGGAGAGCCTCCCAGTCGGCAGCGCCGAAGTGCCACAAGCGCCGCCGGCTAGGAGGATCGGGTGGCCGTACTGGAGAGATAGGACAGGTGACCGAGATAAGTTTATGGTCGGAGGAGCCCAAAGGAGAGAAAAGATCAACAGTATAAGAATAAGTATAAGTATTTATGTTTTGTTCAAACCAAAGGCCCTTGACCTTGGGATCTGTCAGGTTAGAAGTTAGAAACAAGTCAAGAATGTTGGGCCGATCTCCGATGCGATCTGGGATACAGGTGGTTGTTTACTGTATATATGGATGGAGTCATGAAATAAATACAAGGATGAGCAGTGGAAGTTGCTTTATCGCTGATAAGGGCGGGGAAATGAGTGGAAGCTGCTTTTACTGCTGTTTGCTGATGAAACAGTTCTGATGAGCGATAATGAATGGGAGTTGCAGGGTCTGGTAAATATGTTTGGAACAGTGTGCGGGAAAACGGAATTTGAAGGTAAATGCTGGGAAGAGCAAGGACATGTTCTTCGAAAGGGGTAATGCCAGAGAGTGTGAGGTGCAGCTGAATGGTCAGGCTATGGAGATTGTCAGCTCATTTAAGTATCTGGGCAGTATGTTGATAAAGAAGGGACTATAGATGAAGAAGTGTGGGAGACGGTGCAACAGGGGAAGAGGGTTGTAGGAACGCTGAAAGCAGTAACAAGAAATAGGGTGGTCAGTATGGAAGTGAAGAAGTCCTTGCATGACAGTGTGGTAATCCCGACACTGACTTACGGAAGCGAAGCATGGACGTTGGTGGAGAGACTCAAACCAAGAATGAGAGGGGTGGAAATGATTTTCTTGAGAAGTGCGTGCGGAGTTACATGGAGGGATAGACAGATGCATGAGGAAGTAAGAAGGAGGTGTTGTGTGGATGTAGATTTGCTGGAAAGTGTGAAAAGGAACACCTTGAGATGGTTCAGCCATATGGAACATATGGGAAACGAGAGAATGACTAAGAGGGTGTACGAGAACGAGGTGGAAGGACAGAGAGGGAGAAGTAAACCGAAAGAGAGGTGGAAGGATGGAGTGAGGAAGTATATTAACCCTTTCACACATTTATGACGCAGAGGTTGCCAGATTAGCAATAATAAATAGAGTTCTCTCACTCTTATAATTACCTCTCCAAAATTAGTTTTCTGCCCACAGCTAACTCAAAGACAACTGCAGAGGTTGAAGTAACTAAACTAAAGGTTTCTAAATACCCCTGATGGTAACAAAGGCTTTAAAGTATCCCCAGTAGGCTCAAAATCGCGTCATATGTCGGAGAGGGTTAATGAAGGCGGTGCTGATTGGGAGGAGGGGCGTCGACTGACTGGGGACAGAAGTGTATGGGTTCGTTTCGTTCGTGGCAACCCATTCGGGGATCACGGTGTCAAGCAATAGATAGATAGAACACCTTTGTACCATTTAGGGGTCGATTTTTTCCTGGCGAGCGAAAGCGAGCCTGTAGGAAGAATCTGACGAAAAATATACACATTTATCTCAAAGAGGGGCTTTGTGGGTATTATTATTTAAGCTTGATAGAGGTCTATGGAGCAAACGAGAGGTCTACGGAGTGAGACAAAAAAATCCTGCATTGAAATGTTTCAAATTACTTGATTAGCGTTTCAGGCTTCGCTAATACATTGTATGCCATCTTTCATTGCAGGTGATCGTACATTCATATTCAAATTCTCTTGGTATAAATCCGGTGTCACACGAGTGATTTTTACGGCAATATTTAGGATCAATTCTCGTCTGGTAACTTCATTATTACACTGATATTTGTCTTAAGCCACCAAACATGTTATAATTGCTGTCTAGTTCTGGATACCAATGTAAATAAACACCAAAATATTGCGGACATAAATTTGCCCCTAGAATACTATTTTCCGTGTGAGAAAGCACTCATGAACAATACTGAACACAGCCTAAATAAAGTCTGTGTGGATATGTTGTACAGCTGTATTACTTTGTACTACACATACACTCTCTCCCTCTCTCTCTAATTAACTGTATACTTCTTGATTGCGGCAAATTTCGCTCTTGACACAAAAATCAATCATAATGTGTGTTTTTCATTAACTGAAAACATTTGGCCAGGCAGTCAGAATTGGTCACAACTTCATCCTGAACCTCGTTACCTGTTTCAATAGCAGATGTAAATGAAGCCAAGCACCGTAATAATTTCCAAATGGAGTTTTTCTGTCATTTCATACTAACCCCTTGAGGGTTTTTCAGCATGTTGACAGTTTATTCTAGCTACTATTAGACAATGTTATATAGCTTATAAAGGGTCAGTGGGATAAAGGGGTAAGGATTATTTAAATTAACTCTCTGACCTCCATATACCATTTCTAATCTGAATATAATCATCTAATAATAGCCAAAAAGCAGGACAACAAATTTTCATCCTATCTTGGAAGGTTAAAAAACCGGAAGTTCTCTGACATGGACACATTAGGACAATTAAGTTTATATTATATTATAATCAAACAGACAATGGACTTTACTACATCTTAGAAAACGTACTTTTTAACAAATTAGTGACTTCTTCATTAATTATTTGAATATTACTTATGTTTTTCCTAAGCACGTATTCATTTAGGGGTCTGCTATATAGGATATAGTAAATTATAGTATACTAGATTACCCGGTATGTTAGGTAATGTTTGACTAATAACTAATTGGTATCAACTTGTGTACTAAATGCATCTTCTTGGTTGAACATAGACAATCAAGTTTGCTCTTATACGTACTAACACAGTTGCACTTGTACAGTCAAGAGCTTAACGGGAGACTGACCGTTTGTTTGGTCTATTAATTCAATTATTCATATATTTTTTTTAGTTTCCTCCCTAGACCTCCATCAAGCTTAGAACAACACCCCCTAGATCCCCCTTCAAGATAAATGTGTACATTTTTCGGTAGAAAAATTTCCCGGCCGAAGGCCGGTTCCTTTTAAAATTGCAGGCTCGCTATCGCTTGCCAGGAAATAATCGACACCTAAATGGCACGAAAGGTCTTAAAATTGACAACGAAATGGGGCGAAAGGTGTTAAAATCGCCAAACTAATGGGCCGAACATCTTATAATCTCAAAACTAGTGGGGCTAAACATTAGGGTTAAGGGGGTCCAGAAAAACGGTCTTCCTCCCCTTAAATGACGACGAATCCATCTGAATCAGTATCGAACACAAACGAGACAACACGATGCTTCATTATCGCCCAGATGATTCAGATCTTGGTTTTACAGGTTCAAAGATTCACATTGGTATTACCATATATTTTCTGAGTAATGTACTGCCACGGAGACACAGACACACAGTCACTCACTCTCTCTCAGCAGGAAGGATGGCACGGACAACAATAATACCGTCGGTGATAACGTAACGAGAACACGCGGATGGAATATTTGTAACACCACAAACTACATCAATAGTTTTTCCTCTCTCTGACTACTGCTGCTGTACAGGCTGTTAGTCTTGGCCAGGAGTAAGTTGTCAGTCAGTCAGTCAAAGAGGATACTAGTTTAATGTCAAGTCAGTCAAGGAGGATACTAATATGCCAGTCAGCTTAAAATTGTGTTAGTCAGTCTAGTGAGTCATGGAAGATGATAGTTAATCAATCAGTCAGTAAAATGGTAGACAATCCCGATACACAACTCCAAGGTAAGTGGAGATAGAAATGTCCAGAGCAAAGAAGACCTCAACATTTACAAGGATGAACTTCGGATTATTTGAAGATTATATAGTATATATATATACAGGGTGATTCTTTAAAGCATATTGTAAATCAGATAGTGATATCCCTAGACAATTCCAAGGCAAAAAGTGCCTATAACAAAATGTGTACTTCGGATTAGTTTCATAGTTACATGTTCATGTATGAGGGAAGGTTGGAGTCACACATCCATAGATTTATGTATGGTATTTAAAATATTATTAACATTATTAATTTATGTTAGGTTTTACATTCGTGTTACATACATTAATGATGTAAGACTTACATAAATTAATAATGTAACTAATAATTGAACTACCATACTTAAATCTATGGATGTGTGACTCCAACCTTCCCGCCAATAGTTCCTCATACATGAACATGTTGTAACTATGAAACTAATCCGTCATCGACATTTTGCTATAAACACTTTTTTTATGTGAAATTGTCTTGGGATATCACTCTCTGAATTACGAAATGCTCTAACGAAACACCTGTATATATATATTGTTACGGCCTTACAATGCTGAACCCAAGAGATTACAATTCAAGCAAGGGCAACTAGCATGCTGTTGCGTTCAGAAGGTCAAAACGGGTTAATGTCTCAGATAATCACAAATTAATGAAGAAGGATGATATCAAACACTTCTAATTTTCACATTAATTATAAATACTACTAACTAGGTAAAACGAACAGGTTGATAAGCATGATAATTCAGTTAAACACGGCAAAGAATAATAATAGCCTAAGCGCCGAGTGAAGGCTTCGAGTAAATGCACTCGTTACAAGGAATGAACACTACACAAAAAGAACATCTGAAGACAACGGTTAATCAACGCCTAGCCCGCCGAACAGTAAACTGGATCACACTCAATTACAGACCGATATATGATGCCATATGATATCACCAGACAACATGCTCGGACAACGTGTACACTCAAGAACACTAATCAGTGTTCGTTACACAATACCCAACACACAATAAACTCAGAGCTCCTCACAACACTAAGGCTCATTACACATACACAATAAATGCACCTATGCTGTCTCATCTCCCCTTCAAAGGACAAACAGTACACTATACCTTCTTGTCTTAACACACAAGCCAGCAGACAACACGTCACGCATGTCCAGTGGTGTACCCAGACCAGCGTGAACAGTAGCACTTCTCCCACCTCTGCCTCGTCGGGCTCTCCAACAGGTACTAACTCTCAACTCTTCCCTCCCTATACACATCTCTTCCCAAGCTCTACTTTCGGCAAGAACCCGGTGTCACACTAGTCTATACAGCAGAGTCACACGGAATATCAGATAAAGGCCTCCTGTCGTGGGAAACTTAGATCTTCCCACGCCTACATGCCCCACGTGTGTAGGTGAGTGAAGGGGTCCCAGGCCTACACACCATGTGTATAGACTCCCACGGGTGGTGCTTGCGACACTGGACACCAGCCGCTATTGGTGTAGATAAAGGTGGGTCGCCTGTCTCTCTCCTCCCTCGTCTCTGCTACCACGCTGCTCCCTTACAATATAATTATATATAATATATACTGTATATATACTGTGTATATATATATATATATATATATATATATAAAGAGAGAGAGTGAGAGAGACCATACATTTATAAAACTGAAGGCCATGTGAAAATTGAACAAACCCATTCTTTCATTTGCATTAATTATTATGTTAATTTATTGGTGTTGTGAATGGAAGGACAGAATGGCAGTCTGGCAGAATGAACACAAATACATGAACAATTCAATGTGTTGTTTTTAGCTAACTGCCACATATTTTTTGGTTCAACTATCACTATATATTTGTCATCAACAACTACCATTTCGTTTCATCTACCATAGTCAATATACTACTACCATTACTATCACCTACCATAGTCAATATACTACCACCATTACTATCACCTACCATAGTCAATATACTACCACCATTACTATCACCTACCATAGTCAATATACTACCACCATTCCAATCACCTACCATAGTCAATATACTACCACCATTACTATCATTTACCATAGTCAGTATACTACCATTATTACTATCACCTACCATAGTCATTATACTATCACCATTACTATCACCTACCATAGACAATATACTACTACCACTACTATCACATACCATAGTCAGTATATTAGCACCATTCCTATCACCTACCCTAGTCAATATACTACCACCATTATATCACCTACCATATTCAATATACTACCACCATTCCTATCACCTACCATAGTCAATATACTACCACCATTCAGGGAACAATGAGGGTATTATATTAGCGTTTCGGTGGGCTTTGTGGTAATGCACTGATACTAGGTACAGCACAAATTCCATCCCAATAATATCTTCCCATTGATATATCAGGATTTGAACCCGGGACCTTTGGATTACCAGGCCAGTGGCAAGACCACTCCGCCACACCTCAGCATGTAATGCTGTATCGTCAGCTTCGACCACCAAAAGTGTCCATTTAATAATACTTGACTGCATACTTTTAAAGTTCAATCAGTCATAACATTTGCGTACATCCCATGTTATTAACCCTTAACTGGCGGCGCGCAACATATGTCGAGTGAAATAAATTTGGACTATGTGGCGGTGCACGACAGCTGTCGAGCGCCATTTTCAGCACGTAATGTTGCTGAGAGAGAGAGCTGAGCGGTGGGACAATCGTAGTAACCTTATGACCGCTCCCCACGAACACCGTGGACGTACTGAACTGTATTGCACCCTTCTCCCCCCTTTCTCACTCGCTACACAGGGAATTATGTACGGAAATTACCTTATTTTAGGGTTTTTGCACTCTTGTTGCACGATCGTTGCAAGAGAACCAGTGGTCGTACAAGGAAGGTTCGGGTGTCATTGGAAAGCCCTGTTTACGCCCTTTCAGGGATAGATACTTGTTTTATGCTCTGGGTCTTATTTAGGCATGAAAATGAGCACGGAAACAACCCTATTTAGGGTAAAAAAAAAACGCTGGGCAGTACGGTCAAATAGACCGCCTAGCCCGCCAATAAGGTGTTAATGACCTATAACTAAATTATTAACTACATTTTAGAATTATTATGTGTAAGCACATTATATTTGTTTAATGGTTACTAATTTGCACCCAGTAATTTATCCTATAAGCATAACTGTCTATGGCATAGTATAACAATGAGATGCACGAATGTCTGCAAATACCTGAACACCTATAAGCCAGTTGTGCGTCCTCCAATATCAATCTCCCTTGGCCTTATATGTGTCAACCTCCGTCAGTTTCATGGAGGGACAACATTAATATACTTACGGTGTTTTCAAGCTGGGGCTATACTGATTACTGCTGTGTTAATGAGAGAGAGAGAGAGAGAGAGTACAAAGGACTACAAAGGAAATCAAGCAACAACAGGTCTAGTGACCCTTCTAGGTTGCTTGTCCTCGAAAACACTAAGGATCAAGTGTCCGAACAGTGGCTTAGAGTGGGTAAGGGGAAACTGGGAAGGGATTTACTGCTCTGGAACTAATGTCCGTGGTAGGATTAGGAAGTTAGTAGGGGATAGAATTGATGGGTTAGTAACCCAGTAGAGAGGGAAGGGGGGGGGGGGGATAGTTGCAACGTAATTAAGCTAGTTAACGATTTTATATTTACATCGTTGGCAGAAATTTATATAATTGGATGTTGATATTTGTCAGGGTTTACTGTTGGTGGTGGAGGGGTAGGGAGGGAAGTAAGGGGGCGGGTGGGGGATTAAAGGTAAAGAGCTTGAACCTGCCATATATTATCTCAAATTTTCTATAATTATTGGTAACCTACCATTCAGAGTTACACGTTGAATATTTTTTTGTCCGAGTGCCTTACACCCCCATTTATTATATTTAATTAATCCATTATATTCACATTCTCATATTCCTAATGCTTCGTTGTATCATTATATCATTCTTTTTTCAATCAAATATGTTCTACTACCTTATACATTTCTACACGGTGCCTATCTGGGGGCGGGAGGGAATTAAGAGTAAACACGACTAACAATTCGTAAACTATTTTTTTGTAAGTTATTTTTTTATGCCGCTCAATACCCTTGATGTAAAGTAGAGAGCCTATCAACCACAGAGTGCCAACAGTGTTAGTACTAGCAAGAGTTTTGAATATATATATATATATATATATATATATATTGTTACGGCTGGATCGGCAATACATATTCGGGATTCTTGATCGTAGGACAGAAATGGCTTAAGTGACAACGACACGCTCGATTCCAGTCCCAAATACTATATGCTCCAGACAACAAAAGCACCAACGCCCTACAGAGTTATCGTCTACGGTAACGAGGTACCTTAACTCGGCGAAAGTGTACAACAGGGGTAGGCTATGAGGCTAAACTCCCTCAGACATTTATAGGTTACGTTATTACTAAAGAAATGCAATACTCAAGAAACTACGTTAATATTAAGCCTCTAATAATGTAGAATAGAAGCAGGCTAAAGGTATGACAGTGAAATGCTAAATGACAAATGTACACGCCTACTTGAAAGCGCGTGCACTACACTAACTGTCCCCTACTAACATGCACTAGCATGTAGCATACAAGATGTTCATGATCCAGTAGATACCTAATAATACACATGGGAGGAACATAAACAGTAGTCACTTATTATAATAATGAATCTATACTTGGAATAACTAAAAGGTTGCAGGCAACAGTACTGCGCCGGTAGCCTACTACCGCATAGGCTACTTCGCTTCTCTCACTCTGTCTCCCCTCCGAGTCCGTATGCGCCCTACGCAACAGAACTCCGGACACAGCAGCAAAACGACAGTGCAGTTAATTGATACATGAAAGTATTAATAGTGTTGTCTTGTGTGTGAGTAATGTGTATTGTAAAGTGTTATAGATATATACTTAAAGAGAGCTGCAATGCATAGTAAAATAAAGATATATCCCACTCATCATCCCCATGTGTTCTAGCTAGCAGGCCAAGTCACAGGAACAACGAGTCCCAGCACCGAAAGCGAGAACCCAGGAGAAGACTGTAGAGAACACAAGGACAGATAAATTACGTTACTCTACTATACCGGCACTACGAGCGAGCTGTAGTCTCGGGTGCTACACTCGCTCCTGGCTCGGTATGCAAATCAAGGCTAAGTCCTCGTCCCTCTACAGACAACTCCTGGGCATGGTCGGGCTCTTACACATGGCACCAGTCTAGTCACAAATGGGATGATGAGCAGGGCATATAACTCGTGAACATGTAGAACGTTCACCAACTATCCTCATCAAGAAGATCGCTGTTCACATTAACCCCTTAAATCTAATACATGTAAATATATGCTTGTCCTAAGAGTAATACGAGAGGTGAGTGCTGAAACTCCTTTAGGACCTCAAGGGAAGGTTATGCATTTAAATAGAGAGAAGAATGAAATGAGAGTAATGTCGTCAGAGAGAAAGAGTGCAACCGTGAGAAGTGGGGAGAGAGAGCAAGGGATGTTAGAATCTCAAAGGTTCTAGGCAACCTAGTCCAGGAACACACAGCCAACCTCCAGGCAGTGTGCTGTACGACAACATGGGCCCAGCCCAGGCAGGCAACAATGGACTACCAACCCTATCGCGCCTAGCTATAAGGGCAAGGCTGCCAACCAGTCCATACGTCTGGCAACCACCCGGCCGGCAGCGCGGCGTGTTGCTACCCTCTTGCTCTCTGAATTCCCATTATCCTATCTATCAACTTCTCTATTGATACTACATATTAAATGGAAGGTCTCGACATGGCTTAAAACAAAACCCACCACTGGTTAGCACATGACGAGACCTTTGCAGAGATACAAAGAACATAGTTATAAGTTGTCACACTCAATATACATAGCGGCTGACGGTAGCCAGATCACGGGCGGTACAGTGGAGTACCAAGGAGTACAATCAGGTTGCGTTGCCCAGCACTGGGGTGCGTCTCAGCCCCCCCAAGATTTTAGATAATCGACCTTAGAAGCATTATCAAAATCTGACAGGCAACCAACCGACCTGCTACCCTTAGCTGCCACTAATTGCAAAAGGTGCACAACAACTGAAGTGTGAATTATACATAAAACACAATATTGCATGCATCATGCTACAACAATAAAGAGTTACAAAACTAAAAAAAAGAAAGAGTTTTCTCGTTTATTTTATTGTTTTATAATCTTTTTGGACGGCGTTATGATAGCCTAATTTTACTCCTGCTCAACCCACACACCGTGCACGACTATCTTGGATCATCAACCCTTGATAGACAATCTGCTATCACGTTCTCACTCCCGGCAATATGCTGAATGTGGAGATTATACTCTTGGAGCATTAGGGACCACCTGGTCAACCGCATATTCCGATTGTGAAACTGATTTAGGAATTTCAAGGGATGATGGTCCGTATAAATCGTCACTACCGGGCCGTAGGCTGGAACATAAACTTCGAAATGTTTGAGCGACAAAACGATAGCCAGAAGCTCCTTCTCTATAGTCGAGTAATTCCTTTGTGCCGAATTAAACTTGCGAGAAAAGAAGCTCACTGGGTGTTCCAAGCCCTCGGAATCAGTCTGCAGTAACACTGCCCCGGCACTCACACCGCTGGCATCAGTTGCCAGCTGAAAACTCCTGGAGAAGTCTGGGGCCCTCAAAATCGGATGTGTACACAGCAGGTGCTTGACTAGGTCGAAAGCCCTCTGACACTCCGCAGCCCAACAGAACTTCACTGACTTCGACAGTAGATCAGTTAACGGTGCTAAGACAGTAGAGTATCCCCGGATGAAGCGCCTATAATAGCCTATCATACCTAGGAACCGCATGACCTGGCGCTTAGTGGTGGGCCTGGGAAACATATTGATAGCCTGTATCTTGCTCAGGGGGGGGCACACCCGGCCTAACCCGACCACAAAGCCAAGATACTGCACAGTAGCCTTTACAAACTCGCACTTCCTCAGGTTCACCACCAGCCCAGCATCGTGCAACTTCCTAAACAGGGTCTCTAAGTGCCTTAGGTGATTTTCAAAATCGTCATCATATACTATCACGTCATCAAGGTAGACCGTGCAGTTAGGGATTTCGTCACAAATATCGTTCATCAGGTTTTGAAACGTGGCAGGTGCGTTCTTAAGCCCATAAGGCATTACGTTACATTGGTAGGTCTTGCCATCTACCACAAAACCACAAACTTGCTTAGCTCGGTCCGACAGGGGTACTTGCCAGTAGCCTTTTACAAGATCAATTTTAGTAAGGTACTTTGCATTCCCTATCTTGTCCACGCTGTCGTCAACTCGAGGCAAAGGGTAAGGGTTGGTGGTGGTCAAGCCATTTAGCCTACGAAAATCTATGCAGAACCGCACCTTGCCGTCAGGTTTTGGCTGCAACGTGACGGGTGATGTCCAGTTCACATAACCTTCAGTGATCATCCCTCTCTCAACCATGTACTTTAACTCCTCCCGTAAAGCTGGCAACTTTACCGGGGGCACACGGTAGGGCACTGACTTGAAGGGCACATTATCACCGACGTCCACGTCGTGCGTTACCTGAGTAGTGAGACCTGGGTGTTCGGCGAAAACAGAGGGGTATGACCTGAACAGGCCTAGGACAGCAGCACCCTGGTGCTCAGGCAGGTGACTTACAGCTTGCCTAGCCTCTTGTTCAGTATTCCCCGCCCACTGTTCCGCGGAAATGACACAGTCCCAGCTATCCTCCTCAGCAGCATGACTGTCCCCACCTCCTTCTCCACCCTGGCCGCTGCAGGCCAGCACAGGGACAGTGAGAGGCTCTGAGGGGCGTCTCACATACTCTTTCATGAGGTTAACATGACATAACTGATGTTTTTTCCTACGGTCAGGTGTTGCAACGAGATAATCAAGGTCGGACAGTTTCTTAGCCACCACATACGGCCCAATGAACTTGGCAGAAAGGGGGTGTCCAGGCAAAGGTAAAAGCAACATTACCTCCTGACCCACCGAAAACTCCCGAAGCTTCACCTTGGCGTCATACTGGTGCTTCATGACCGCCTGTGCATTAACCAAGTTATTACCTGCCGCTGCCATGCAACCTATAAGTCTCTCCCGGCTCTCAAGGACATATTTAAGTACAGACCCCGGCTTCTCTTCGCCCTCCCAGATCTCTTTCACCATACTTAAAGGTCCTCTCACATTATGGCCAAAGACTAGCTGATTTGGACTGAACCCCAGGCTCTCTCCTGGGACTTCACGTGCAGCGAACAGAACATACGGCAGACCCAAATCCAATCAGTGTCATGTTCTGCACAGTAACAGCGTAGCATACTCTTCAGGGTCGAGTGCCACCGCTCCAAGACTCCCTGATTCTCGGGATGGTAGGCTGACGACACTACAGAACATATACCGTGCAACTGAAGGGTTTGCTTGAACAATTTGGATGTAAAATTGCTCCCCTGGTCTGACTGCACCTCACGTGGAAATCCATAACGGGAACAGAACAATAATAAGTTTTTAACAACTGCCTTTGCCGAGCCGTTTCTCATGGGGTATGCGTCCGGGTATCTCGTAGCCACATCCATGATTGTCAACAGGAATTTATTGCCACTACTAGTAGGCGGGAAAGGGCCAACCAAATCTACTACAACTTTGCTGAACGGAGGCCCGGTGACAGGTATGGGAAACAAAGGTGCCTTCGGGATTGTCTGGTTAGGCTTCCCCGTTGTCTGGCAGGTCGCACACCCAGCCACCCATGCACAGACATCAGCCTTGACCCCAGGCCACCAGAAAAACCTGCCCAATGCCGCCAATGTTTTTGTTAGCCCCAAATGACCCGCCACCGGCACATCATGCGCCAGACACAATAAGGACTCTCTATACTTATTTGGAACAACCACCTGGTCTACTACCCTCGCACCGCCCTCCCACTTCGATTTGGGGTCTAAAAATCTGCGGTACAATATCCTGTTGAGCCTAAAGAAATCTCCCGGCTTCGCATCCCCATCTTCCTCCAACTCTATGGCACCATTGCTATAACGAGCTAGGCTAGCGTCTTGCAGCTGCTGCTCACTTATGTCCCCGGGCGTCAATGCATCAAGATGGTTTTGTAATAAGACATTACCCCGGCTAGTAGGCTCTACTGCCTTAGTGGCTCTCGCTACAGCTCTTGCCTCACGCGAAGTCTTACCCAACTCTGCCTTGTTACACACCATCTCTGGGCCAGAGTCAACTCCCGTGTTTATTATAGGTCCAAGTACCGAATCACCGAGAAGTGCAGCAGAATCAATGTCCCTTTTCCTGCCCTTAGCAACCTTCTCCTGATCCTTCCTCCACTGTCCCCGAGGTTGAGTGCTAGGCTGTGCAGGATCCGCAGAGCGAGATCGGGTTACCACACAGGCCATCTCATCCTGTTGGCACCTCCCAACCCATTCCCGATTCTCACCATCCACGTCGGCCGCCCTCTCGGCAACGACTAAGGGTGGAGTCCCGGAAGTGGGCACCGCAAAGTCGTTGCCGAGAAGAAGGTCGACGCCCTCAACTGGCAAACACTCAACGATCCCTACATCCAGCTCCCTGCACACCTCTCCCACTCTCAACTCCAACCTCACAAGTGGGTATGACCTCGTAGCATTTATACCCTGCACCACAACAACTCTGGCCGCATTTATCGGTTTCCCTGTGAAGTTCCTCAACAAAGTTTGCGAAGCCCCCGTATCCCTCAACAAGTCAACCCTCCGTAGTTCACTCCCCAGCTCACAAACCCGTGTCCCCGATGGCTACAGAAAGTGTCCCGGACAGGTGTCGAGCCTTCCGTACGCTTCTTTACCGCGTGTGCCTCAGCTGCTGACAACCTACCCCGGGCAGTTGCTGCAGCCTTCAGAGACACACCGATACTGTGAACCAATGACACCGGCTTAGCGGGAGTGTTACTAGGGCACTCACTGTGAATAATGGCCTAGCTTCTGACATTTGTAACATTTCACATCCCCAATGGGCTTCTTCCCTTGTGCGGGCGAAGAAGGGGCCTGACCTTTAGTAAACGGGAGAGGCTTGTGTTTGTAGGTGTTATTAGGTGCAATGCTTTTAGTGTGGTTATGTGTGTCATAGGATTTGTTATTATCGAAAACTCTGGTGGGTGGGGTATAGCGCCCCTTCTGCCCTGACTCAGCCCTCTGAGCGGCACCGCAACCACGAATCAATGATAATCTGAGGTCTGCCATCTTGGCAGCCTCCTCTACTGTCTTGGGACATTTTTCCTTAATGTTCAGCATTAGATCGGTTCCAGTACATTTGTAAAACTGTTCCAGATAGAAAAGTTGCTTAATTTCCTCAGCCGACTCTGCGTGCTCGGACCGAAACCAGTTATTACATGCATCTGTTAAGTCCCGTGCGTGCTCCATAAAACTGACGTCGCTCTTCTTATTCACGCCACGGAACTTCAATCTATAAGTTTCGGGTTGCAGTTCGTAGGCCCGGAGCACAGCCTCCTTCACCAGTCCATACACGACACTCTCGTCCAGTGACAGTGCATCGTAGGCTTTCAACCCCTTACCCACTAGACGTGATGAAACTAATGCTGCCCATTTAACCTCCGGCCAGTCATACTCACGACACTTCTTTTCGAAACGAGCAAAAAACTCAGTCACTGCTGTCTCATCAAATGCGGGTACTAACTTAATTAAATGCGAAAGTGAGTCTGTGGTGGTGCCCACCACCGAGATGACGCCCCGTGGTCTCTACTCTAGACTTCTCGACATCCATTTCAGCCTGGTACCTGGTTGCATCCTGATTGGCTTGGATTCTAGCAACCTCTATGCGTTCTATACTAGCCTGTTGTATCTGAGTCTCCTGCAGCTTAAACTTAGCTAGTTCTAGCTGAAATAACATCTCAGGAGACAGGCCTGGGGGGGGAGAGCACAAAATGGGGGATCCACACCGAGACGTGTTTACGGGTAAGCCAGCTTGCCATTGAGAACCCTCCTGCTGCATCGTGCTAAGACTCGCTGGCTGAGGGCCCAGCTCAGGGGTAGAGTGGAATGGAGGCTTGGAGGGAACCCCCCAAGACCCCACTCCACCCACCGCCCCATCGCCATCACCCAACAAACATGCCACCAAATTCTTCTTGGGCCAACTGTCAGGACAGTCCCGCCCCAAAACCGTGGCTAAACAGCGAAGACCGTAACAATCAATAGCCTGCAGGCGCTGTTCGGTCAAAGGTGTCTGCAAAAATGCCCGGGCATCCCTCTCTCCACTTATAACACTCCCCTCCCTAAATATCTGCTGTACTTGCTGGTCACTAGGCTGTACCGTGTTATCCTCCCCCGTAAATGATGAGTCATTAGACATAGTGCTGGTTATACAATTGCTGTTCATGAACAAAAAAAAGTGCTTATTACTAATTGCAGTCTCGACTCACAAAATGTTAAAGATGCTTGAATGACTCTACTCTAGACACCTAACGAAACAATCTGCAAGTCCACCAATACAATAATGACACAATAAAAATTCCTCCAATATGCAAGAAAATTCTAGCCAGCTCTACTAGGTAGCATAGAATAGTTCTCCAAAAAACATGTGATAGGATACTACTGAATCTTGTGCAAGGTCGCCATTTTGTTACGGCTGGATCGGCAATACATATTCGGGATTCTTGATCGTAGGACAGAAATGGCTTAAGTGACAACGACACGCTCGATTCCAGTCCCAAATACTATATGCTCCAGACAACAAAAGCACCAACGCCCTACAGAGTTATCGTCTACGGTAACGAGGTACCTTAACTCGGCGAAAGTGTACAACAGGGGTAGGCTATGAGGCTAAACTCCCTCAGACATTTATAGGTTACGTTATTACTAAAGAAATGCAATACTCAAGAAACTACGTTAATATTAAGCCTCTAATAATGTAGAATAGAAGCAGGCTAAAGGTATGACAGTGAAATGCTAAATGACAAATGTACACGCCTACTTGAAAGCGCGTGCACTACACTAACTGTCCCCTACTAACATGCACTAGCATGTAGCATACAAGATGTTCATGATCCAGTAGATACCTAATAATACACATGGGAGGAACATAAACAGTAGTCACTTATTATAATAATGAATCTATACTTGGAATAACTAAAAGGTTGCAGGCAACCGTACTGCGCCGGTAGCCTACTACCGCATAGGCTACTTCGCTTCTCTCACTCTGTCTCCCCTCCGAGTCCGTATGCGCCCTACGCAACAGAACTCCGGACACAGCAGCAAAACGACAGTGCAGTTAATTGATACATGAAAGTATTAATAGTGTTGTCTTGTGTGTGAGTAATGTGTATTGTAAAGTGTTATAGATATATACTTAAAGAGAGCTGCAATGCATAGTAAAATAAAGATATATCCCACTCATCATCCCCATGTGTTCTAGCTAGCAGGCCAAGTCACAGGAACAACGAGTCCCAGCACCGAAAGCGAGAACCCAGGAGAAGACTGTAGAGAACACAAGGACAGATAAATTACGTTACTCTACTATACCGGCACTACGAGCGAGCTGTAGTCTCGGGTGCTACACTCGCTCCTGGCTCGGTATGCAAATCAAGGCTAAGTCCTCGTCCCTCTACAGACAACTCCTGGGCATGGTCGGGCTCTTACACATGGCACCAGTCTAGTCACAAATGGGATGATGAGCAGGGCATATAACTCGTGAACATGTAGAACGTTCACCAACTATCCTCATCAAGAAGATCGCTGTTCACATTAACCCCTTAAATCTAATACATGTAAATATATGCTTGTCCTAAGAGTAATACGAGAGGTGAGTGCTGAAACTCCTTTAGGACCTCAAGGGAAGGTTATGCATTTAAATAGAGAGAAGAATGAAATGAGAGTAATGTCGTCAGAGAGAAAGAGTGCAACCGTGAGAAGTGGGGAGAGAGAGCAAGGGATGTTAGAATCTCAAAGGTTCTAGGCAACCTAGTCCAGGAACACACAGCCAACCTCCAGGCAGTGTGCTGTACGACAACATGGGCCCAGCCCAGGCAGGCAACAATGGACTACCAACCCTATCGCGCCTAGCTATAAGGGCAAGGCTGCCAACCAGTCCATACGTCTGGCAACCACCCGGCCGGCAGCGCGGCGTGTTGCTACCCTCTTGCTCTGAAGCCCAACTCACTCTCTCTGAATTCCCATTATCCTATCTATCAACTTCTCTATTGATACTACATATTAAATGGAAGGTCTCGACATGGCTTAAAACAAAACCCACCACTGGTTAGCACATGACGAGACCTTTGCAGAGATACAAAGAACATAGTTATAAGTTGTCACACTCAATATACATAGCGGCTGACGGTAGCCAGATCACGGGCGGTACAGTGGAGTACCAAGGAGTACAATCAGGTTGCGTTGCCCAGCACTGGGGTGTGTCACAATATATATATATATATATATATATATATATATATATATATATGTTAGTAAAGCCAGGTAATAAATTTTCTTTAATACATAATTGTGGCGCCCCCTGCTGAAGTGAGGCAAACGACGAACATAAAACAATGAGAAAACAGCGTTTGAAAGTTCCCGCTCTCCATCTCAACCCACGTGACTTGCCTCCCTCCCACCACCAGGGAGGGAGGGAGGCAGGCAGGCGCCGGTAAGGGGTCGGTTGCCTCGCTACGAACTGTCAAACGCTGTTGTGGAAGGGGAGTGGTGGACGCTGATTGGCTGGCGAGCGATGACTCATCATCATGGCGCCCGCTGATTGGTGGCGGCTCTTGTCTCGGGGCTTTGACTCAGTTCAGCACAGACTTCTCAGTCGTGCGTTAGCTGGGTAAAAAATCCTGCAATAATTCTGGGAAAATCGTCCTTCTAGACACTTCCATGTCGATTTGAGGCAAATGCTTCTTCCACTGGCTCAAGCATGCCTTTGCCTATCCGAGGCAAGTGCTAACTGAATTTCATCCGGCCCGTCGTTTGCCTCACTTCAGCAGGGGGCGCCACAATTACGAGGTTGAAAGAAATGGCAATTTCTGCGTTGGAAATGTTATTATTCAAAGTTTCCAGGTCTCTGATGAGTTTTCGCTGGGTGGCAGGAAGTAGATGAAGGAGATGAGCAAAATTCATGGTGGTACAGGGTTACATTAATGTACATGATGATACAGGATATACGACGCGTTTCACTGGACAACCAGCATTATCAAGTAAGGATAGAATGATATAAAAGGTAAACAGGAAGGCTATATATAGAGGGTGGAGGATCAGAGGAGGCGAAAATCAGGGGGCAAAAGTCTGCTATTGGTGGAGGGGTATTCTAGGAGAGAGAAAGAGAACCGCTTCACGCATGCGCACTGGATGCGGGATGGTGGTCGGTTGGCGGGGTCGAAGCTGATTCGCTATCTTCGTATTAAACGTAAAATAGGCGCATATTTATAAGTAATAACGATATTTATTGTAAAATTACGATTATAGGCAGGAATGGAGATTAATACTTCTGGGCGTTTGACAGTTCGTAGCGAGGCAACCGACCCCTTACCGGCGCCTGCCTCCCTCCCTCCCTGGTGGTGGGAGGGAGGCAAGTCACTTGGGTTGAGACGGAGATCGGGAACTTTCAAACGCTGTTTTCTAATTTTTTTATGTTCGTCGTTTGCCTCACTTCAGCAGGGGGCGCCACAATTATGTATTAAAGAACATTTATTAACTGGCTTTACTAACATATATATATATATATATATTATATATATATATATATATATATATATATATATATGTTCAAAACTCTTGCTAGTACTAACACTGTTGGCACTCTGTGGTTGATAGGCTCTCCACTTTACATCAAGGGTATTGAGCGGCATAAAAAATAACTTACAAAAAAATAGTTTACGAATTGTTAGTCGTGTTTACTCTTAATTCCCTCCCGCCCCCAGATAGGCACTGTGTAGAAATGTATAAGGTAGTAGAACATATTTGATTGAAAAAGAATGATATAATGATACAACGAAGCATTAGGAATATGAGAATGTGAATATAATGGATTAATTAAATATAATAAATGGGGGTGTAAGGCACTCGGACAAAAACATATTCAACGTGTAACTCTGAATGGTAGGTTACCAATAATTATAGAAAATTTGAGATAATATATGGCAGGTTCAAGCTCTTTACCTTTAATCCCCCACCCGCCCCCTCCCTACCCCTCCCTACCCCTCCACCACCAACAGTAAACCCTGACAAATATCAACATCTAATTATATAAATTTCTGCCAACGATGTAAATATCAAATTCGTTAACTAGCTTAATTACGTTGCAACTATCCCCCCCCCCCCCTTCCCTCTCTACTGGGTTACTAACCCATCAATTCTATCCCCTACTAACTTCCTAATCCTACCACGGACATTAGTTCCAGGGCACTAGATCCCTTCCCAGTTTCCCCTTACCCACTCTAAGCCACTGTTCGGACACTTGATCCTTAGTGTTTTGGAGGACAAGTAACCTAGAAGGGTCACTAGGACTGTTGTTGCTTGATTTCCTTTGTAGTCCTTTGTACTCTCTCTCTCTCTCTCTCTCTCTCACTCTCTTTCTCTCTCTCTCTCTCTCTCTCTCTCTCTCTCTCTCATTAACACAGCAGTAATCAGTGTAGCCCCAGCTTGATAAACACCGTAAGTATATTAATGTTGTCCCTCCATGAAACTGACGGAGGTGGATACATATAAGGCCAAGGCAGATTGATATTGGAGGACGCACAACTGGCTTACAGGTGTTCAGGTATTTGCAGACATTCGTGCGTCTCATTGTTATACTATGCCATAGACAGTTATGCTTATAGGGTAAATTACTGGGTGCAAATTAGTAACCATTAAACAAATATAATGTGCTTACACATAATAATTCTAAAATGTAGTTAATAATTTAGTTATAGGTCATTAACATCTTATTGGCGGGCTAGGCGGTCTATTTGACCGTACCGCCCAGCGTTTTTTTGTTACCCTAAATAGGGTTGTTTCCGTGCTCATTTTCATGCCTAAATAAGACCCAGAGCATAAAACAAGTATCTATCCCTGAAAGGGCGTAAACACGGCTTTCCAATGACACCCGAACCATCCTTGTACGACCACTGGTTCTCTTGCAACGATCGTGCAACACGAGTGCAAAAACCCTAAAATAAGGTAATTTCCGTACATAATTCCCTGTGTAGCGAGTGAGAAAGGGGGGAGAAGGGTGCAATACAGTTCAGTATGTCCATGGTGGTCGTGAGGAGCGGTCATAAGGTTACTACGCTTGTCCCACCGCTCAGCTCTCTCTCTCAGCAACATTACGTGCTGAAAATGGCGCTCGACAGCTGTCGTGCACCGCCACATAGTCCAAATTTATTTCACTCGACATATGTTGCGCGCCGCCAGTTAAGGGTTAATAACATGGGATGTACGCAAATGTTATGACTGACTGAACTTTAAAAGTATGCAGTCAAGTATTATTAAATGGACACTTTTGGTGGTCGATGCTGACGATACAGCATTACATGCTGAGGTGTGGCAGAGTGGTCTTGCCACTGGCCTGGTAATCCAAAGGTCCCGGGTTCAAATCCTGATGTATCAATGGGAAGATATTATTGGGATGGAATTTGTGCTGTACCTTGTATCAGTGCATTACCACAAATCCCACCGAAACGCTAATATAATACCCTCATTGTGTTACGACTGAGTTTTAAATATATCAGGGCTCTTATTCATTGGACTAGTAATGGCATAAATGCTACAACGGAAAGCACTAGATCCAACCTCTGATGTATATTCCCAGTGAACAAAGAACACAAATACTCTCCAGAGTTCTATATGCAATAATAGGTTATTAACCCTCCTCTAGCGGGTGCTCTGTGGCCGTTTTGGGCCGTTCTGACTGCTATATCAACCATCAGTATGAAAGGAACTGTATTGCGCCGAAAACTAGGTGGAAATCGCTACACAATGACGCCACATACAGCTACGTAGCACTCGTGGAGCACTGACAGTGTTACCTCGAAGATGGAAGTTTAGCTGATTTTGCTACCTTGCTCATTTTTAGCGAACTATTGGTTACACTGTCATCCTCACGCGCGGTGGGGGAACTGGAGTTAGTGTGGGCCGGGAGGCCACAGATGTCGGACGTATGGATCATTACTATCCCACCCACTTTCACTCGATTTCCACCCTTTTTTCACCCGTTTTTTGCCAGTTTTTTCAACTCGACTTATGTGGTGAGCCGCTTTTTTAGGGTTAAACTCTCAATAAATGTGCGTCTACTCTAGGCTTAATGTTATGTGAAAACAGCCTATTACTACCTATAACCGAAAGTGCTTGGTTATGGTATGCAAAGTAAGGTGGTAAGAGAAGTTACAGCTTACGTTACTTTAATCAATAAATGTCAGGCACTCCTGCATGAAAGAAAGTGCACTAAAGTCCTTCAACACTAACAAGGAATCTTCTTTAAATGTTATATGCTATCAAGATGCTCGAATCGGAAATGGAACCCCAAAAAGGCTGGCAGCGGAACAATGCTCGAGCAGGCTATGCTCACAAAAAGGCAGGAGATATAATGCAGTCGGGACCAAGAATATCCTAAACGCTACAACACTAATAATAATCGCCACGACAATGCAGTATTCCTATCAACAAAAAGAGCCTAAGTCGTTTGTGTCTCGATACATCAAACTAGGCTGCGAAATGCTTGTGTAATCATAAACGGGTATGCATAATAAGTGTAATTGGGTTAATATACTTAATGTCTACTATGACTGATAAAGTCTAGCTAGAGTCAATGATACGAGATACTGGTGCGCATGGCATGCCGCATAGCCTAGTGCAAATCTCAAGTCTGTGCGTCAAGTATTACGTTAGAGTGAAGGGTAGCTCCCTTGAGAAACCTTAATACCGAAGTATTAAGCGTTCTCCTGGCGTACCTCAAAGACAAACAACCGAGCCTAGAACAGTGCAGAATGGTATAGGCAAAAAGCCCTCATTCGTGCATGCTCTATTCTCAATGGCACACAGACTAGAATTTACCCAATCAACTCCAGTTCTCAGGTATGTCGTGCAGCTTTTAACTAAAGCCAGCACCCATCGGAAACAATACCTTATAGTATCAGACTCCTAGTCTAGCATTATCTAATCCAGCAGAACACTAATAATTATAGGAAGCGGTACTGAACAATAGGAATGCCAACCAATGCTTCGTGATCAACTTATCTTAACAACTAACATACATGGGTTATATAAGACCTTAACGCACAATACAACCGGCCAGCATGAAGCTGATTATGCAGAGTTAACCAGAGGTATAATATTAATAAAAGGTGGTGAAAGATATGGAAAATGAGAGAGATAGGCAGAGGAAAAGGTTCTCAGGTGTAGAGAGGAGGACAGATATCAAAGGGATAAGAGGGATGCATTCTAGACACCAGATCTGAGGGAGAGAGTGGCAAGAGAGCTGTATATATATACTAGCACTAGCTCGCACCGCGTAGGCAAAGCGGTAACAATTCCTTCAGCCAATGCCAAAGAAGCCAACCAAACAGGACGTCACCAAGCATGGTAAAAAACTCCTTCAACCAATCCCCAAGAGGCCAGCCAGCTGTGACGTCATCGAGCATGGCAAAAAACACTGCGCGGCTCCTCTCACTCTGTTCTACTCTCTCTCTCTCTCTCTCAAATCCTATCATTACTACTTAATGATAAAACATATACTTTGCAATTAAATATATAAAGCCTTGACATGGGCGAAAACAAAGAGCCTTTCTGGACTGCCCATGACACGAGCTTTCATATGAAATAAAGCACACAATAATACATCAACTGTAGCACATCCACTGCCCTGGCGATCCTAGCGAGTCACTGTAGGACAAGCCATGCGGTTTTAACGGAGTGGTTAACGTCACAATTGTTCCCTGATTAAATAGCACTGTATGAATATTCCCATATTCAAAATATTCTATAGGGGTGCAATGCCTGGAGACTTATCAACTCAACAGGTGGCGTTATGTGTGTGAGTAAGAGTGAGAGTCCGAGTGTAGGGGGTGAGACAGTGAAGCACGGGAACGAGGTGGCTTCAGAGATGGTGTGACGCTCACCGCTTCCCCCAGAACCGCATAGCTTACTCGCTAGGACTCGCCAGGGCAGAGAATGTAGCTACAGTCTACCTATCATTGTGTACTTTCCTTCTCGAGAAAGCTTGTGTTGCAGACAGTTCAGAACTGTTCTTTGTTTTCGTCTGTCACAATCCTTTCTATTTTATTTAGTCAATTGAAAGTATTGTGTTAAGTAATTGAATGATGGGAAGGCGAGCGGGAGAGAGAGACCAGGTGGTGTGACTTGGTGGTGAGTGTGGCGCGTGGCCGGCCCCCTTACATAGGCCTCGCGGGATTCGTTGCCTCCTGCCTAACACGGCCTACTAGGCGGCTGCTTACTGGGCGACTGTCGCGCGCCCTCGTGCCATTCCTGCGAACTGGGACTCCACCCATGCGGTCCCTGGAAATATCCTGGTCAGATCCGTCCCAGACAGCATACTCTAAGCATCTCCCTTGAACTGTTCCACACTCTTGTCTTAGAATCTTTCTCTTCTACCGCCTCTATCATATCCACTAAATCCTCACCTTTTATTAATATCAATCCCCCTCTGGTTCCCTGCATCCACACCTTGAATTGGTGGCCAGACTGTATTATATGCTGGATCTCACATTTCTTATGTACTAGGCTAAGGTTGAAGATAGTCATTGTTTTTTTGGGAGATTGTATTGCTCGGACTGTCTCCATCAATCACTAATGTTTCTACAGGGTTAAATAATGCTAGACTAGGGATCAGGTACCTTGCTGTTGGTGTTTTCACTGTGTGTAGGCTACTTTTGAGCTGCACGACACTACGGATTCTGTGGGTTACCTGGGTGGATCTTTTGTCTGTGTACCTTGGAGTTTAGAATGTGTAGTGCGTGAGGGCTGCTTGCCTAATCCACCCAACACTGTTCTAACTCTATTGGCTTTTACTTTTGAGGGTCGCCAGGAGGATACTCGATACTTGTGATCGAGAATCCTCAAGAGAGCACCCCTTCATATTAACGTAATCAGGCCGCACAGACCCAAGGTCCACACTAGGCTAGGAGCTGCCTTGCTCCACCAGAATTCTGTACCTTTGCACATCCCAGCTAGACTTTATTAACCCGGGTAGACATTAGCTGGATTAGATCATATACTCTTTTATGCATACCCATTATTTCTACACAAGCATTTTGAGGTCTAGGTTGCTGTAGAGAGACACAACCAGCATAGACCGGTTTTGTTAATAGGAGTACTACTTTTTCGTGGCGAGCATTATTACTGTTGCACCGCTTATAATATTCTTGTGTCCAATAACATTATAGGTCCCGCCTTTTTGGGTATTTAGCCTACACGTGCATTGTCCTGCCTCCTGCTATTTTGTGGTTCCATTTCCGATACGTTCTTCTTAGTAGCATCCGACATTATTCAGAAGATTCCTTGTTCGGTGCTTGAGGACTTTACAACACTTTCTTTCATAAAGGAGTGACAGATATTATTGATTAAAGTTACGTTAAGTAAACCTTCTTCTTGTTTGCATTATTTTTTTATTATTTTTTTTTTATTAATTTTTATTTTGCCAATCAAACATACAATATATGTCAATTTTACAATAAAATAATATCATGGCTGCGCCTTTTGAGAACAATCTCTCTTAAAGGCACCTTGAATACAACTCGATGGTTATTTTACATACAGTAAGATTATTAAAACATATAATATTATATAATTATAGCTAATAAGGCACAGCCCCAGCCCCGCAGCCACAGCAAGAAGGGATTCGGAACAGTGGCCAGGTATAATTACCTAGCCACCACCCCGAACCACCCCCCACCCAGACCGCTGTGGGTAGAGCAAACCCCAGCCTTATATACAGTACGGTACCTACATATTGATCAACACCAGAACAGTATCTTAATTTGTTTCCGATATAAAGGTGATTGTAATTTAGGGTTGTGGCAGTTTTATTGTCAAATGTTAAGTAAGATTAATATATAGACATTAGTGAAGATTTGAGTGATATTTTGAAACTAGGCAGAGTGGGTTTATTTTGTAAGTCAGGAGACTACTGATTCCAAACTTTCGCACCATGGTATTTTATTGATGTCTGGGATTGTCTAGAGGTCATTAGGGGAATATTTAAAGAATTTATATTTCTTAATGCATACCTTTCATTTTCACGATTTCTAAATAATTCCACATTGTTATAGCCATGTAATGCTTTGTATACAAAGATAGCACTGCAAAATATGTTAATATCTTCAAATTTTAAGAGATTAAGTTGTCGAAATAATTCATTGGTGTGAGCATATTTGGATCTAAATGTAATTGTTCGTATAACTTTTCTTTGTGCAACTTCAACAGGTTGTAATTTACTTTTACCCGTCGCTCCCCATACTGTATGACAGTATAAGAGAAATGGATAAATTACTGAATAATATAAAAGCTTTAGGGCATTTAAGTCAAGACATTGGCGTGTTAAGTACAGTATACCACATTGTTTATTTAGTTTATTTGTTACGTCCTTTATGTGTAAGTTCCAAGACAGTTTTCTGTCCACCGTTATCCCCAGAAACTTAACGCTCTCCACTTCTCTCACTGATTGATTACCAAATTTAATTGGTTGCATATCATTTGGAACGTTTTTGTTTCTGTGAAAGACTATAAAGTTAGTTTTATTAATATTTAGTGTAAGTTTATTGGTAGTTATCCAATTATGTACATTCTTAAGTTCATTGTTTATAGAAACAATAAGAGAGCGCAAGTCCCGGTGACTGGCGTACAGAGTACTGTCATCAGCAAATAATATATATTTAAATAACATACTTGAGTTTACAATATCATTAATAAATAAAATGAACAACAATGGACCCAGTATAGAACCTTGTGGTACTCCGTAGGATATTATTTGCATATTAGATGAATTGTCCTTATATTGTACATACTGTTTTCGATTAGTTAGATAAGAGTGAAACCATTTGCTAATGGTACCTCTAATGCCATAATGTACGAGTTTCTTTAGGAGGATTTGATGGTCAACAGTATCGAATGCTTTGGATAGATCTAAAAATATACCAACTGTAAAATGCTTGTCATCAAAAGATTTGAGGATATCGTTAGTAAATAATGATAAAGCTGACTCTGTTGAACATCCTTTTCTAAACCCATGCTGAGCCTCATTAATAATATTGGTAGTTGAACAAAACTCTGTAATCCTTGTATGCATAATTTTTTCTAGGATTTTACTCATAGCTGGGAGTACAGACACAGGACGGTAGTTATTAAAGATTGAACTATCTCCGGATTTATATATATGAGTAACTTTTGCAATTTTAAGGCAATCGGGAAAAACACCACTGGAAAATGACATGTTACAAAGATATCCTATAACTGGAGACAAAGCTGTAATAACAAACCTTAAAACTTTCATTGGTATTTCATCATAACCAGGAGAGGAGTCCCGTAGTTGTTTTACTGTATTGGTTATTTCATCGCTTGTGACGGGAGACATGGAAAAAGGCGTTACTTGTCTATTTTGTAGGTAGGATGTAAAGTCTACGTTTGAAGTATCTATATTTTCTGCTAATTTTTTACCGACATCAATAAAATATGAGTTAAAGTGTTCCACAATATCACTAGGTTTAGTCAACTCGGTATTATTATTAATGAAAGTGTTGTTTATTTTGTGTTTAGTTTTCCTTGCAAGAACAGAATTAATTATGTTCCAAACCTTTTTAGCATTACCAGCAGATTCTTGGAGTTTAGATTTATAATGGTTTCTTTTAGCTGATCTTAAAGCTTCTGTTACCTGGTTACGTAGTCTACGGAACTCCTCTCCAAATGTGATGGGCCTAATAGCATATTTCCTAGCTAGTTTATTCTTCTGTTTAATCATTTTGTTTTGTTTCGGGGGTTATATACTGCTTATCTAGGTAGGCGTTATTTATTCGTTTTGTAATTATTGGAAAATATCTTTTAAAACAAGCATTAAATATTGTCATAACATTATTATATACAACATTAGGGTCATTGGAAAAATAAACTAGTTCCCAGGACGCATCTTCTATGGCTTTCTTAAATTCATTTAGATTATTTTCACTATAATTTCTATATCTTATAAAAGTATGGTCTTCTTCCCTATTATTAGATGCGCATATCTCAGATTCATAAATGGTAAAGATTGGAAAATGATCAGTTAATTTATTGTATATAATTCCACTGAACACATTTTGCGTGAAATTGTTTGACCAAATGTGATCTATTATTGTTGCTGTTGTAGAAGTTACACGTGTTGGCTTATTTATAGTATTGAAAAAAAGTTTAGAATAGCATGTGGAGATAAATTCAGCTACTTTGTTGTCATCTTTATATTTTAATAAGTTAAGATTAAAGTCCCCGGTAAGGTAACATTTTTTCCTCTCATCACTTATTACTGAGATTATGTCATTAAATTTGTCATGAAAATATCTGAAATCAGTGTGTGGCCTTCTATATATTATGCCTACTATTATGTTGTCCGAGTTGGTGTTACATATTTCAATAAATAATGTCTCTATACTATTATGTTGAATTGTTAAGTCGTCTCTTACTATGTATTTGTAGCCTGTTTTAAGGTACAAGGACACTCCCCCACTGGTTCGTGTGAAATTGTTATTGAATTTTGTGTAATTAGGAATATCATATAAGTGCTGTATATCAGATGTTAGTTTCGTTTCACATAAGCCTATCACATCAAACTTAATCGAAATTGGGTTCAGAAACAGCTCAATGAAATCATCAAAATGCAGTGGTATACTATTTATGTTATAGCTTAGGAGAGAAAAGTTAGATCTGGGAATTTTATGATACTGTTCTTCAAAGCTATGAGGGAAAACATAATTACATAATGGGTTTTTATAATTTAGAGAACTTAATAAATAGTTGTCGGGGTCTACATCGGCATTGTAAGCGTCATCATTGAAGCTAAAAGGGTTAAAGATTAATTTATCTAGTGTGTTTAAAGGGATATTTTCACTGTTGGGATTATAAACATTTTGGTTGATGTGTAATAACAAATCTTCATCATTTAGATGTGAAAAAGGTAAGATGTCGTCCATCTTGAAAGGTTAACTATGTGTGAAACTATATCATTATTTCTTGTTTGGGAATCTAGTTGGTTGTTTCCTATGTCGCTGGTGGTGCTGAGGTGCTGAGGGGGTTGAGTGGTCAGCTTCCCCCAACTGCTCAGGTTCATCCTCTCCCTGTAGACGTTGAGGCAGGTCCAAGCTCGAGCCCCCGGTGCTAGTCTGGGGGCCGGCACCACGTAGGACATCTTCCTGGTGTAACCTGGCAGTGGAGGCTCGGATTTTCGGGGGCGGAGTTCTGCTTGAATTAGAGGTAGGTGGTCACTCACTGGGTTGTGGGGTGCTGGAGATCCTGGGAGAGGGTAGGGGTCAGGTGGGTTGGTGGTGGGGTGAAACAGTGGTGGATTGGCGAAGTGGTGGTGGGGAGGCGGCAGAGCGTTGGGGGGAGGGTCGAATTGGTGGTAGTGGAGTGGTGGTCCGGCTATGGGGTGGAGGAGGAGTGGTGGTGGTGGTTTGGCGGGGAGAGATGTAGTGTTGTCGTCTGGCTCCTATCCCTCCACGAGGTTCTCTCACAATGAGTGTTCGGTAGTTGAAAAAGGCTGTTTTACCGCTTCTCCTCGCTTCGTTAAGGGAACCAAGCTGACTTCGACGGATTTCCAGGGTGGTGGGGCACAGATCTTCGTTGACGTAAATGTCTGTTCCTTTCAGCTTTGTTCTGTTGCGGTAGACAGCATCACGGACAGGGAAGCTTGAGAACTTAGCCACAATGTCTCTAGGTCCTACTCCAGTGATCCTGCCAACTCTGTGAACCCTTTCAAAGGGTTTGATGGTTAGATTCATCTTGCTATGTATGAGGGTTTCAATTTTCTTCTGGCTCTGCTCCCAGTTCTCCCCGGTTGCTTCGGGGACCCCTGAGAACCGCAGGTTGTTCCGCCGGCCTTGATCGTCGAGGTAATCCAGTCGTTGTTTTGTTTCCTTCAGCTGGTTTTTCAGTTGTTGGTTTTCCTCCTTCAATTGATGAATAGCGTTCAGGCCAGGTAGCGAATCATCCAGCCTTGATTGAGTGAACTCCAGGCTAGTGATGATATCATTTATCTTCTTGTCTACTTCCTTCACAGATTCCATGAATTGTCGTTGTAAGCGATCTAATGAGTCATTGATGTATTTTCGTTGGACATCGAGCAGCGTTAGGATCTCCTGTCTCTCCATGGTGGTAGTGAGTGAAGATTTTTGAAACTAGTGACGTCACAAAGTTAGTGCGCATGCGCTGACTCCGGAAAATTTTGACGTAGAGGTTAGAGGACTTGTATGCCACTTTTAGAGTTCAAATATAAACAAAGTCCACATATATAAATATCACCTCTTCTCATTAAACGATTCTGGGTGGCTTACTCTTTTGGTCAGTCAACTGGGAAGTTTGCAGATCACCGTATTCACTTCGAAAAAGCTATTTATAGGTAAGAGCTCCGATCGAGTTGTTTACACACGTCGCCATTCCTATCTTTTTTTGGATTAGATCACTCTTGTGATTTAATTAAGTTAACTATCTTTTCCTTGTGTACCATAACTAAGCAACCATATGTTATAGGTAATAGGCTGTTTCAGAGAACATCAGCCTATAGTAGAAGCACATAGATACTGAGAGTTAAGATACCCCGCTATCGCAGATATAACTCTGGAGGGTATATGTGTTCTTTGTTCGACGGGATTATATATCAGGGGTTGGATCTAGCGTTTCCGTTGTTGCATTTATGCCAGTCTAGTCCAATGTATAAGAGCCACTGATTTATACGAGACCCGACCGTAACAAATGGCGACCTAGCTCAGGATTTGGTGAACTGACATATAATTGCAGGTTATTGTGCAGATTTTTCTCACAGTTTAGGCAGTGAACATTTGTTGATTTTGTGGAATATTTTTTGAGGACATACAAGAATTATTTTTTTAGCAAAGTAATATAGCACTTAAGCGGTCTCCGAGAATTTGTTATTGTGAATATTGTGGTATAAGAGTTTGGGGTACTTCTTTTTTGTGTATCAAAGTGAAAAATCTTCAGTGAGCATCATGTCTTATAGCGGATCAGTGCAGGATGAAGACACAGTACGTGATGTAGAAGCTGAGGAGCAGCAGCATGGGTAGGTTGTTAACTTGGTGAACAGTGAGGAGGATGCAAGGAATTTTTTACAATGGCCTGTTACTTCCGACCGGTTGGTGGGTGTGAATCGGTACGGTCTCCAGTGCTTAGCCGCAGCTATCGGTCATGTATGTACTAGTGGCATGACCAAGGATGACCTGATGACGTGTGTGCTGGGTTGGGTGACTGGCGTACGAGGTAGGGTGAGTGCTCAGAGCCCTTTGGCCGAGCCTCTCCTTCACTCGACTCCCAATCCTCCTATTGGAGTACCGACCCTGAGCACGCTTCCGCAGGTGGGTAGTGACTGGCAGGGTGGTTTGCCCCTGGGGGGATCACCGGGTATTTCTAACATCATTGCATCTCCTCCTCCTCCTCCTCAAGGTTTGACCCCGGAGATGCTCTTTCAGGCCGAGATGGCAAAGATGCAACATCAGAGTCAACAGCAGACAGAGCTAGCTAAGATAGAAGAGAGAAAAGAGCTAGCTAAGATAGAAGAGAGAAAAGAGCTGGCTAGGATGCAGCAACAGACGAGGGAAGCTGAGCTTAGGACTGAACTAGAATCTACAAGATACTGTGCCGACATTGATTTAGAGAAGTCTCGTGTTGAGACGACGGGACAGCGACTCGGTACTGGAAACCGTGCGCATGATCAGTCTCTGTCGCACCTTCTCAAACTGGTCCCTGTATTTGACGAGTCTGGTGTCACAGAGTTTTTCAATAGATTTGAGAAGAAGTGCCGGGAGCATCAGTGGCCTGAAGTTAAGTGGGCGGCCCTTGTGTCCTCTAGACTCGTAGGTAAGGGGCTCAAGGCTTACGATGCACTGCCTTTGGAGTCCTGCGTTGTTTATGAGGAGCTCGAGAAGGCTGTCCTGCGGGCATATGAGCTACAACCCGAGACATATAGGTTAAAGTTCCGGGGTGTGACTAAGGGGCGAGACAGTACCTTCTTGGAGCACGCCCGGGACCTGTCTGACGCTATGGGAAACTGGCTCAGATCAGAGAAGACAACTACGTTTGATGAGATGAAACAGTTATGCTTCTAGAGCAGTTTTATAAGTGTACGGGCGGCGACTTGACTTTAACCCTTAATTAGCGGCTCACCACATAAGTCGAGTTAAATAAAGCTGGACTATGTGGCGGCGCTCGACATAGGTCGAGTGGCAATTTCAGCACGTAATGTTGCTGAGAGAGAGAGACAAGTGGTGGCAGGAGACTAGCGAGCGTATGACTGCTCCAGACCACCGCGGCGAACCTACTGACACGAATCTCAGCTCCCTCCTCCCTCTCTCACTCGCTACATACTGAATTATATGGGGAAAGTACCGAATTACATGCTTTTTGCACTCGCGTTGCACGGTTATTGCAAGAAAACTAGCCATCATAAAAGGATCGTTATGGTGTCATTCGAAAGCTCTGTTTATGCCCTTTCAGGGATAGGTACTTGTTTTACGTTCTGGGTCTTATTTATGCATGAAAATTATCACGTAAACAGCCCTATTTTGGCTAAAAACACCCCGCTGGGCGGTACATATAAATAAACCGCATAGGCCGCTCGTAAGGTGTTAAACCTTAAAGAGAAGAACCCAAGAACTCTCATAGAAGCATCAGAGATGGCTGATCGTCGGTTGTCACTAATTCGGGGGTGCGGCTCTGCACAGACAAAAGATGTAGGCGTTAAGGAGCGTTACCCTCCCCCTCCCCGGCATATGGACACACATAAATTTAAAAGCAATGTAACTAAGACTGATCACAAACCTAGCACCGCCCCGTTTAAGAAGGGTCAGGGGACTTTTACACCTCAGTATAAGTCCAAGGGGAAATTTGAGTGTTATCACTGTCACAAAGAGGGGCACATGGCGAAAGCTTGTCCGAGCAGACCTCCCACGGCGGCTGTGTCATTGGGGTGTTCCAGAAGTCTTCTGTGTTTGCTGGAGGCATAAGATCAGAGGATGGAGCACCGCCAGTGAAGAAGGATCCGGAAGGCTTGAACCCTGTCCGCGATGCCTTTTGAGACCATAGAGGGCATGGCTGCGTGAAGTTGGGGGGCAAGAAGCACGGGGTACAGCTTTTGCGTGACACAGGTGCCTCTCAGACACTCTTGAAGAATTTCACTGGTAGACCCATAAACGCGGCGCGGGTAGTTGTGGTGCATGGAGTTAATGCAACTAGGTAATACCCGCTTGTTAGAATGGAGCTTGAAGTTGACGGTGTGACTCGCGAACTGGATGTGGGAATCGTGGAGAAATTGCCTGTTGGGGGCGTCGACCTCCTTCTCGGCAATGACTTTGCGGTGCCTGCTTCTAAGGTTTCACCCTTAGTCGTTGCCGAGGAGCCGGCCGACGTGAGTAGGGAGGAACAGGAGTGGGTTAAGAAGTGTCAGGTGCAACCAATGGCGTGTGTTGTAACCAGATCTCTCGCATCCAGGGAGTCACAGCCTAACCTATTTTTCTATTGCACTAGACATATCGAAAGCCTTCGATAGAGTCTGGCATAAATCTTTAATTTCTAAACTACCCTCCTTCGGTTTCTATCCCTCCATCTGTGCCTTTGTCTCTAATTTCCTTTCTGGCCGTTCCATAGCTGCGGTTGTGGACGGCCATTGTTCACTTCCTCACCCTATAAACTCCGGTGTTCCTCAGGGCTCTGTCCTATCTCCTATTCTCTTTCTAATTTTTATAAATGATCTCCTTAACTGTACCTTAATTCCCATCCATTCATACGCAGACGACTCAACTTTACACTACTCCATTAGTTTTTCAGAACGCCCCAGCCAGCAATCCCTCAACGACAAACGTAATGAAGCCATAGAACTCTTAAATTCTGATCTAAATACTATTTCCAATTGGGGCAGAGAAAACCTTGTTAACTTTAATGCTTCCAAAACCCAATTTCTCCATCTACCCGTCAGGATCTCCCAGCGGACTATCCCTTATTCTTCAACAATACAAAAATCAACCCTTCATCTTCTCTCAATATTCTTGGTGTCTCTTTTTCTTCTGCTCTCATTTGGAAGGACCATATTACCAGTCTTGCTAAGGCAGCCTCCCAGAAGCTGGGTGTGCTCAACCGACTTAGGGGGTCTTTTCCCTGCACAGCTTCTTGCTCTGTACAGGGGCATAGTGCGCCCTTGTATTGAGTATTGTTCACATGTGTGGGGAGGTTCCTCTCACACCGCTCTCCTAGACAAGGTTGAAAGGAAGTCCTTTCGTATCAACTCCCGTCCACTCACCAACTCTCTGCAACCTCTCTCTCTCCGCCGCAATGTTGCATCTCTCTCGCTATTCTATCGCTACTATAATAATCAGTGTTCCTCAGAGCTATCCCAGTGCATACCACCTCCTTTACGTAGGGCACGTGGTACCCGTCTTGCAACTCAATCCCACCCCTACTCTGTGCAACTCTCCAACCCAAGAGTGAAACGTTACTCTCAAACTTTCTTCTACTCAACATCTGAGCTCTGGAACTCTCTCCCAGAATCAGTCTTTCCCTCTTCCTATGACTTAAATGGCTCGGAAACTCCTGTATGGCAGCTGTCACTCTTCCAACTATGGGAGGCACTCGCTATAGGCAGTTATGCCTTTTGCCTCCCTCAATCACATAGAAAAAAAAAAAAAAAACAAAAAAACAACAGTCTTCAAATAAGCGGAGGAACGGTCACGAGAAGGTGCTGAAAGCTGATACGGTGGAGAGTCTAGTACCAGCAGCGCTTCTCGGGGACGAGGCAGGGCTTAAAGAGACTCAGAGGCAGCAACGGCATACACGGAGAGAGCAACGGGATGCAAAGTTCGATGTTGGGGGAGGGCATGAGTTGTTTCGCAAACACTTAGACAGGCTAGCTCCCTCAGATATTCGCAAATTGCAGCTAGAAGACCCGGAGGTTCTAAAGTGTAGTGACGGTTCTGTCGAACTTGAGAGTAGAGAACGAATGTTGCGTAGTCTGGAGTTGGCTGGCCGCAATCTGGTAGGCTCTCAGGCCCTCATGAAGGACAGGTACGACCACAAGGTGGAACTCAGGGAGTTTCACGTGGGTCAGGAGGTGTTGATACTACTCCCTCTTGTAGGTCACCCCTTATCCGCAAAGTACACTGGTCCTTATAGGGTAGCAGAGAAGCTCTCGGACTTAGATTACCTCGTGGCCACTCCAGACAGGTGTAAGAGGAATCAGTTATGTCATGTCAACCTGATGAAGGAGTATGTGAGGCGCCCACCTGAGCCTCTCACTGTCCCCGTGATGACTTTCAGCAGTCAAGGTGGAGAAGGAGAACGGGACAGTCATGCGCAGGTGGATGACAACTGGGATTATCATGTTTCTGCAGATCAGTGGGCGGGAAACACGAGACAGGCGGCTCATGAGGCTTTGCAACACCTACCTGAGCAACAGCGTGTGGCTGTCGAGCACCTATTTTGTTTATACCCTACTGTATTTGCGGAACACCCAGGCCTCACTACTCAGGAGGTGCACGACGTTGACGTCCGAGACCACCCACCCTTCAAATCAGTGCCCTATAGGGTGCCCCCTATTAAACTTCCGGCCCTCCGGGCGGAGTTGGAGTATATGTTGCAACAGGGACTGATCGAGAAGGGGGCGGTAAAGTGGACATCTCCCGTAACGCTGCAACCTAAGCCGGATGGCAAGGTGCGCTTCTGTGTTGATTACCGCAGGCTAAACGGCTTGACTCCCACCAACCCATATCCTCTTCCCCGGTTCGATGACTGTGTAGACAAGATTGGCAGGGCCAAGTTCTTGACCAAGGTGGACCTGGTAAAAGGTTACTGGCAGGTGCCTTTGTCTGAACGGGCGAAAGAGGTGTGTGGTTTTGTGGTGGATGGTGCTACAATCGTTGTAATGTCATGCCGTAACGGTCTAAAGAACGCACCAGCGACCTTCCAAAGCTTGATGAACGAGTTAGTGGCTGACATTCCGAACTGTACCGTGTACCTGGACGACGACTATTATCTACGATGACGATTTCAAGAGCCACTGTGAACATGTAGAATCCCTATTTAAGAAATTAAGCGAGGCAAACTTGGTGGTCAACCTGGTAAAGTGTGATTTTGTGCGGGCTACCGTGCAGTATCTGGGGTTCATGGTGGGTTTGGGCCAGGTGTGCCCCCCACAGAACAAGATATTGGCTATTAACCACTTCCCCAGGCCGTCCACCAAGAAGCAGATCATGAGGTTTTTGGGCATGATTGGTTACTACCGCCGCTTTATAAAGGGCTATTCTACTGTGCTGGCTCCTCTGACGGACCTATTGGCCAAAGATAGAAAGTTTAAGTGGGCGCCTGAGTGTGAGAGGGCTTTTTTGCTAGTAAAACACCTGTTGTGTACTCACCCAATCCTCAGGGCCCCGGACTTTAGCCGACCATTCCAGCTGGCAACTGATGCCAGTGGTGTGGGGGGCTGGTACGGCACCAGCCCCCCACACCACTGGCATCTGATGCAATCAGATGAAGATGGGCTGGAGCACCCAGTCAGTTTCTTCTCAAAAAAGTTCAACTCGGCGCAGAAGAACTATTCAGTAATTGAGAATGAACTGCTGGCGATTGTGCTAGCGCTCAGGCACTTTGAGGTGTATGTTCCAGCCTATGGACCAGTGGTGGTGATCTATACCGATCATCACCCCCTCAAGTTTCTGAATCAATTCCATAACCGGAATATGAGGCTGACCAGGTGGTCATTAATGTTGCAGGAATACAACCTAGACATACGCCATATTGCCGGTTCTGAGAATGTGATTGCAGATTGCTTACCGAGGGTGGAAGACCCGGGGTAGATCATCACAAGGGTAGCCTCCTACTTTGGTTTGATTAGTATGTTTACGTCTGGTGCTTGTTGGCTCGCGTGGGTAGCCCAGCGTATTGGATCGTAAAGTAGGAGTTGCTGTGTTGGTATAGAAGAAGAAAAAAAAAAAAAAAAAACTAGGCTGCCCCTGTAGTGCAGCCGCCATAAACATATTCAAAAATATAAAAATCCTATAAGAACTCTTTCTTTGATAGTTAATTTTTGTTTAAGTATGTTATAGCAGAAATTCTGAGTTGTACTCACAGAAGGCTGGGCTAGTGAAGCTCGCTCTTATGAGCATAACTATGTAATTTAATCTATTGTGTTGGGAGGGGTTGTTCATTTTTATAATGTGTTATTTTGAAGAGAACTGTGCTTTACATTTCATTGTCGCTAGGTGACTAGGAGTGGCGAATTTTGTATGGGTTCTGCGTGTCAGATTTAGAGCTCATAGTTGGAGCCTCTTAAAAATCTTGGGTGGGGTGTGACGCTCACCGCTTCCCCCAGAACCGCATGGCTTACTCGCTAGGACTCGCCAGGGCAGAGAATGTAGCTACAGTCTACCTATCATTGTGTACTTTCCTTCTCGAGAAAGCTTGTGTTGCAGACAGTTCAGAACTGTTCTTTGTTTTCGTCTGTCACAATCCTTTCTATTTTATTTAGTCAATTGAAAGTATTGTGTTAAGTAATTGAATGATGGGAAGGCGAGCGGGAGAGAGAGAGAGAGAGACCAGGTGGTGTGACTTGGTGGTGAGTGTGGCGCATGGCCGGCCCCCTTACATAGGCCTCGCGGGATTCGTTGCCTCCTGCCTAACACGGCCTACTAGGCGGCTGCTTACTGGGCGACTGTCGCTCATCCTCGTGCCATTCCTGCGAACTGGGACTCCATCCATGCGGTCCCTGGAAATATCCTGGTCAGATCCGTCCCAGACAGCATACTCTAAGCATCTCCTTTGAACTGTTCCACACTCTTGTCTTAGAATCTTTCTCTTCTACCGCCTCTATCATTTCCACTACTTCCTCACCTTTTATTAATATCAATCCCCCTCTGGTTCCCTGCATCCACACCTTGAATTGGTGGCCAGACTGTATTATATGCTGGATCTCACATTTCTTATGTACTAGGCTAAGGTTGAAGATAGTCATTGTTTTTTTGGGAGATTGTATTGCTCGGACTGTCTCCATCAATCACTAATGTTTCTACAGGGTTAAATAATGCTAGACTAGGGATCAGGTACCTTGCTGTTGGTGTTTTCACTGTGTGTAGGCTACTTTTGAGCTGCACGACACTACGGATTCTGTGGGTTACCTGGGTGGATCTTTTGTCTGTGTACCTTGGAGTTTAGACTGTGTAGTGCGTGAGGGCTGCTTGCCTAATCCACCCAACACTGTTCTAACTCTATTTGCTTTTTAGTTTTGAGGGTCGCCAGGAGGATACTCGATACTTGTGATCGAGAATCCTCAAGAGAGCACCCCTTCATATTAACGTAATCAGGCCGCACAGACCCAAGGTCCACACTAGGCTAGGAGCTGCCTTGCTCCACCAGAATTCTGTACCTTTGCACATCCCAGCTAGACTTTATTAACCCGGGTAGACATTAGCTGGATTAGATCATATACTCTTTTATGCATACCCATTATTTCTACACAAGCATTTTGAGGTCTAGGTTGCTGTAGAGAGAGACAACCAGAATAGACCGGTTTTGTTAATAGGAGTACTACTTTTTCGTGGCGAGCATTATTACTGTTGCACCGCTTATAATATTCTTGTGTCCAATAACATTATAGGTCCAGCCTTTTTGGGTGTTTAGCCTACACGTGCATTGTCCTGCCTCCTACTATTTTGTGGTTCCATTTCCGATACGTTCTTCTTAGTAGCATCCGACATTATTCAGAAGATTCCTTGTTCGGTGCTTGAGGACTTTACAACACTTTCTTTCATAAAGGAGTGACAGATATTATTGATTAACGTAACGTTAAGTAAACCTTCTTCTTGTTTGCATTAGATCACTCTTGTGATTTAATTAAGTTAACTATCTTTTTCTTGTGTACCATAACTAAGCAACCATATGTTATAGGTAATAGGCTGTTTCAGAGAACATGAGCCTATAGTAGAAGCACATAGATACTGAGAGTTAAGATACCCCGCTATCGCAGATATAACTCTGGAGGGTATATTATGTGTTCTTTGTTCGACGGGATTATATATCAGGGGTTGGATCTAGCATTTCCGTTGGTTGTTGCATTTATGCCAGTCTAGTCCAATGAATAAGAGCCACTAATTTATACGAGACCCGATCGTAGCAATGGGGTCGCTTCGGGCCATGAGTGAGCACCGTGCCTCATGTGAAGGCAAGATGGCAGGTGCTCGTTGTACTCTACGTGCTTCACATTACTCACTCCCTAGACTGGAACAAGACCTCACAGGCTTCACTGCTCATTGTACAGCGGTGAATGTTTAGGCTCTCAGCCTATGCCCGAGAGGGAGTAAGTTGGAATATAGAAAAAAATAAATAATAGTATGCACTTTACATTACATTATATTGCAGCAGTACATGCACATTGCATATGATAATTTTACTAATGGAGTTATTTAAATTAGTTGTTGCCCCATAGCTATGTGACTATTACATAATATATCCTGCATTGCCCAAAATGGTTGTCATCTGCTATGCCTACAGCCCGGAATGACCGAGACCAACACATAGAATATCAAAGTGAGATTGTGCCACAAGGCAGGCTAGTCGAGGGTTGATATTGTAGCATGTAGATTTACCTTTGAAGAACGTGAAGTATAGGGTGGAGCCTTTTTCATAGTATTCCTGCTACCATTAGACAATTTCAGAAGTGTAAGCAGGATCTGTGAGAGTCGAAAGCATAGATAACAATTATTAGACCTATATGACAGCTACCATTTGACGTTTTAATACGTTTTGTAAGGTTCTGTGAGAGTTAGAAGGATAACAGACATAAATTTGAGCTCTATTACTTTTAGTGGTACTTCGTAAGTTTCATAAATCGTCTAATGTTAGCCAGAATCAAAGTAGAAATATGTCATCGTTTACTGAAGGGGTAACTACACACATTCCTGTATATATGTTGTTGTGAACGTGTACAGATATATTTACAGGCAGGTAAAACACATACAAGAAACACTTACACTCATGGAAGAACGTACATGCACATTTGTGTAATATGAATACAATCACAATAATCAACAAACACACACACATATATACACAAACCTATAAATGAAGTAATCACACACGATCTTGCACATATATACGTAAGCACACACACCCACATAGACACAAATCCCTCCCACACGAACATTCAGCCACTCATGATGAAGGATTAAGGAACGATCATTACAACACTAAGTAAAAGACACAAGAGTGTTTTGTTAGTCACAGATGAGAATAGGGCACGGTAGGAATAATGTAAAGAGGAGGCATGTTATCCAAGTTTGGAGAGGTTTCTGTACTCACAATGCTTTTCATGTATCAGAACGTTCACGGTAATTTGTCCTAACCTAACCTAGTCGAACCCAACCTAACCTAACCTAATTACCTGACAAATAATAATAAAACCTTACCGAACCCCACTTAATCTAACCAAATCTAACTAATCGGTCAGGTAAAATTACGTTCGATTAGGTTGGGTTGAATTAGAAATAAATTACCTGGTACGTTGATCGTCCTGATAATATAATAGTAGCGCTAGAGTATGGACGTGTCCAAAACTCGAGACTATGCTTCCAGGACAACTTAACCAGTAGACCATTTCTACTAGTTAATCTTAACCTGTGCCAAGTAGTAAGCCCAAACCAAATCAATCAACGCTAATTAAACCTAAGCCAAATTAAATTCTTAGCTTAACCAAAATTAAATAATATTACCAACATCAGGATAGACCCCTCATAGTCATGGTGTAAAATAAATACCTTGAGTACCAGTTTCAGGATAATGATGTTCTGTCATTGTGTACTGTCTACCACTAGGCGATTCTATTGGGCACATACATGCCTTCCGTAGTTAAATAATAAAGCATTAGACGTAACAAGACTGGACATTTTAACTAGCTATGGTATGTGTGACTTATGAATGGGTGCCTTCAATCTAAATAAAACGAGTAATGAAACAGGTAATTAAGTGAAGAGATAAGTAAGAATGTGATGTGATGTGAAATGAGGTGTGTGCTGAAATACATTTAAAAAACTCCAGAAGATGCATAAATAAAATGAAATCATATTAATTAGTGTTTTTAGAGTTTGGGAGAACTGATAGTCGAGTTATATAGAGTTATACAAAAGTGAATTGAAACCAAGGGGGGAATTGCTAAGAAAAGTAACGAATACAAGTAAAGGTGAATGTCAAGCCATACATTACAGAATTTCCAACCGTATGTTATGTGTTATCAAGTAATATGACAGTGCCAACGGGATTCACAAAGCATGGTTGCCTTCCAAGAATGTCTGCAGTGTTTGTTTGTGTCCTTCTTTTGGAGTAAGTAAGAGTGTTCATGTATTTCTAGGCATTATTTCCTGTTAGAAACTCTTTTACCTGGGGGTGAGCCCTGTCTAATAAGATACAACTGTATACACAAATACAGTACCTTGGTCGTAGGAAAAGTTACCGGTGATCAGACAACTCAACCAGCAAACCATAATTATCATATAGTAGCTATTTCCAACCAGTTCCAACTCCATTATTACTAGTGGGTTGGGTTAGGTTAGGTTTGTTGATCCTGGTTGACTTAGTAATGGTTAAGGTTTCTGATTTATATGGTTGAAATATCCGGGAATAAATGCATAGTATTCAAGTGGCAGCATAGCGTAATCACAACACCTGCATCACTGTCCTAATAATATTATGTTTAGGATGGTGAGCACCTGGAGAGCACAAGGGTATAACAACCACCAACACGGTCATAACAATGACATTAAAAGGATTACCAATTTTAACATGGGCTATTAATCGGGTCGTGACAACATACGCCAATAATAATACAGGCACATAATATATTTGTTTTTCAATATCATGACACATTTTTCTATAAATATTCTGGGAATCATTGCATGAGTTTATCCATCATAGGAAGTACATTTAGAGAGCAAAAGAGAATATGTAATTTGAATTAGCATTTTAAATCACATAGACCCATATTACAGTATAGTTGAAAATATCCCGAAAACCCCCATCCAGATCTGTAAATGTTTCGGTACCAAACGTACCGGGCGAAAGCCGTTTCCTCCTGACTTACTGGCTCGTAAGAGAGAGGGGTGTATGTACGAGCGTAGAATATGTAGGAGAGACAATATACTTTAGCCATCCATGTTTTGGTTTTTGTGTCCCTAGAAATGCATTTGTTATTCGTGACCATATTCTCCTAAACTCAAACTTCACACACAAATACTACACTATTAAGGCAGCGTCGTACGGACTGTTACGCTGGCCAGCTTGCCAGAATGCACTCATAACTCGCTAGCGCTCGCCAGGGGAGTGAAATGGGCTACAATAATCGTAGAACGATGTTCTTTCTTTCATAGAGTTCATGTTGTCACAGACAGATCAGTGGTGGTCTTTATTCTTGTCTGTGACACTTGGAAGTGTTTTATATCATTGATAGAATATAACATGCATTGTGTGAAGTTGTAGGGAGAAAGAGAAAGAGCAGCGTGGTGGTAATATGTGCATGTGTATGTACGTGTGGCTCCCTCACTCGGGCGGGCTTTCCCACACCCTTGATTGGCCGGTGGGCCTGGCTACGTCATAGGACGCTTGCTCTTCATGACGTAGGGGTCTGTGATTGGAGGCCGCTGTCCTGGGAGGGTGGTGCGGGGCTCCTGCCCGCGTTTCTCCTGCAGAGCTTGGCACGGTGTGCTTGGTCGTACATGTCCTTTGCAATCTGTCCCCCATATAACCCCCAATACTACTTTCTCTCTCTCTGAACTTCTTCCTTTTCATACTTCTCTCTTTATTCAATTACTTATCCCTTCTGGTTCTGCATACCACTTCCATACTCGGCCAGTCGTATTACCAGCACCAGCTCTCCATATATGTTTGCACTAGTTTAAAGGGATTATTAGAGTTATAGTCATATGGTAGCCTAGTGTTGGGGTGCTTCTAATTAGTGAGCTGTTCTTTCCCATTATTTAATGCTAGACAGTGGAAGGTATCTTTGGTCGTTGTCTGAGTTATGTATGTGGCAAGTCAGAGCCTGTACAACATCGACGAAGCTAGCTAGCCTGTAACCCTTGTGCATATTTTCCTTTGCGAGTGTAGCAGTATACAGGTAAAGGGCTTTTGCCTACTCTTACCTGTATGATTGCTACCTCATTTTGTTGACCTTTGTGGAGCGCCAGGGCAAGACCAGATACTAGAGATCTGGACTTACCAAGAGAGCCTCCAAGTCACTTAACGTAACATAAGGGAAATCTGTTCAAGGGGAGACAGTAGGCTATGAGCATGCTTGCACTCTGCCTAGTTTCCTGATACCTTTTATGCCACTGCTAGACTTTATTAGTCAGAAAGACAGCATTGTGTTTATTAACTTTCATTGTGTATGCTTTAGGAATTATTCACGCCTTATTTTAGCCTAGGTTGATGCATAGTGCACAACCCAGTTTGGCTGTTACGTTGGCTAAGGAAGTACTGTTTCTGAGTGGTTATTATTAGTGCTGTCACAGAGTTGTTGCACTCCCTTGTTATATATATGTATCCTACTTATTGGTGTATTTAAGATACACGCTTTGGTGTCCTGCCCCTGCATTATTTCTGATCTATATTAACGAGCATCTTGGAGCATCAGACCTTTTTCAGAAGATTCCATATCTGATTGCTGTAGGACTAGACTTCCAATGTTTTCATAGAGCATTGAAGAGTTTAGTGTTGAGTACAGACTCACACTAAAGTTAACGTAAGCATATACTCCTTTATTAAATCTTAAATAGTTTATTCAAGCATTGTTATTACTTAAGAGCATTTTCGTAACGTAAGTACTCCTGTTGTGAATTGGCTTTACCGTCACCGGAAAGCCTTTGTAGAAGTGCACTAAAAACCTAGTTAATTGATACCCCGTTATCCAGTAGATTAATCCTGAAGGGTTTTATGTGTTTTTGTTCACCGGCGTAATAGTTCGAGGGTTTGGAATTAGCGTACCGTTGTTGCAGATATAGCCTATCATCTAGTCCATTATTAAGTGCCCTTGTTTATTTCGTAGTGCCGGTCGTAACAGGACCATCTCCTCGTCGCTTTCCTACCCTGTTAGTGGTTCGGGCTTAAACTTGTCACAATATTTTCGATTATTGTAGTTCCTGTGACTTGTGAGGGGAGAGATTGTAGAGAGGGCATTGATGGATTATGTGCTGGTGACAAGGGAAAGATTGTGTAGACTGCTGGATGTGAATGTGATGAGAGGTGAGGCGGAGGGTATGTCAGAGCATTACCTGGTGGAGCGAAAGCTAAGAGTTAAGAGTTACAGGAGAATAAGAGACAAGCGTGAAGTAAGAGAGGTAATAAAAGTTAGTGAATTAGAGAAGAGTGAAAAAGAGAGGGAGTACAAGGAAAGACTAAATGAAAAGTGGATGGAAGTGAGAGAAGTAGAGGTTGAATGGCAACAGTTTAAGGAAGGAGTGAAAGCAAGTGCAGAGGTAGTATGCGGCAAAAGGAAAGTAGGAGGCAGTGGTATCAGGAAGGGAAGCGAGTGGTGGAATGATATGGTGAGAAAGGCAGTTGAGGAGAAGAGACAGTGTTTTGAGAGGGTTTTACAGGATGGTAGTGTTGAGGTATGGGAGAGGTACAAGGAGAAAAGGAGAGAGGCAAAACGGAAAATTAGAGAAGCGAAAAAAGATGCAAACGAAAGGTGGGGCCAAAGGCTGAGTGAGAATTTTGAAGAACGAAAGAAGATGTTCTGGAAGGAGGTAAATAAAGTAAGGAAAGGAGGACAAAAGAGGGAAGAGTCAGTGAAAGATGAAAATGGAGAATTACTAGTGGAACCAGTTGAAGTGAGGAAAAGATATGCCGAGTATTTTGAATCTTTGTTAAATACAAGAGATGGAAGAGAAGCAGTGATTGAAGCAGAGGTGGATGGAGATAGGTTACCCAGGCCACCCAGGTGGCAGGGAATGAATGAAAGGATTGAGGAAAATGAGGTGAAAGAAGCGGTGAAACAAATGAGAGCGGGAAAAGCAGAAGGTTTGGATGGTATTGCTGTGGAGTGTATAAAGAAGGGTGGAGATGTGATAATAGATTGGTTGGTGAGACTTTTCAATGTGTGCTTTGCTGTGTCAATGGTACCAATAGACTGGAAGAGTGCATGTATTGTACCGTTGTACAAGGGGAAGGGAGATCGGCAGGAGTGTTCAAGTTATAGAGGTATTAGTTTATTGTCAGTGGTTGGAAAGCTGTATGGCAGGGTGTTGATAGAGAGGATAATAAAGTGTACGGAAGTTGCAATAGGAGAAGAACAGTGCTGTTTTAGGAGGGGAAGATGGTGCGTGGATCAGATGTTTGCAGTAAGACAGTTATGCGAGAAGTATTTAGAGAAGCATAAGGAGATATTTTGGGCTTTTATGGACTTGGAAAAAGCGTATGATCGTGTGGACCGTGAAGCAATGTGGAAGGTGTTAAGGATTTATGAAATAGGAGGAAATTTGTTAGAAGCAGTTAAGAGTTTTTATGAAGGGAGCAGAGCATGTGTGAGAGTAGGAAATGGTGAGTTGAGTGAATGGTTTGAGGTAAAGGTAGGTTTGCGACAGGGTTCTGTAATGTCACCATGGCTGTTTAATATGTTTATGGATGGTGTGGTGAGGGAGGTGAAAAGGAGAACTATGGGAAGAGGATTGGGTTTAGTAGGAAAGAATGGTAGAGATTGGGAGTTGAATCAGTTGCTGTTCGCTGATGACACAGCATTGGTGGCGGATTCTGATGAGAAACTGCAGCGGGTAGTCAAAGGAGTACAAAGGAAATCAAGCAACAACAGATCTAGTGACCCTTCTAGGCTGCTTGTCCTCCAAAACACTGAGGATCAAGTGTCCAAACAGTGGTTTATAGTGGGTAAGGGAACATTGGAAAGGGAACTACTGCCCTGCCACTAACGTGGCAGGACTAAGAAGTTAGTAGGGGACATATGGGTTAGTAACTGAGGGGAGGATAAAATAAAGTTATTCATTTACAAACGCAGTCAGTCGCGGGATATTTGTCTAGGCGGAATTTAAATGAATCAACGGTACTGCAGTCTATAACGTCTCGGGGAAGCCCATTCCACAAGTTGACAACTCGATTGAAGAAGAAATTCTTAGATTCGTGCGAGTTAAAAGATTTACCAATAATTTTGCAACCGTTTCCCCGCGTGTAATTAGATTGGTCGATAGTGAAGTACTTACTACAGTTCATATTGTCGATGCCTTTGATGATTTTGAACACTTGAATTAAGTCACCTCTTAATCTGCGCTGGGTTAAAGGAAATAGATTTAATTCTCTAAGACGCTCTTCGTATGGTTTGTTCTTTAGGCTAGGTATCATTTTGGTAACTCTACGTTGAACTCGTTCTAGCTTGTTTATGTCTTTTTGGTAATAAGGGCACCAGAATTGAACGCAGTATTCCAGAAGAGGGCGGATTAAGGAATTGTATAGGGTTAGGATTACGTCTTTGGATTTATGCTCAAATGATCTGCCTATAAAGCCAATTATTTTGTTTGCCTTCTTAACAACTTCTGAACATTGTTGACTCGGTTTTAGGTTACTCGATATTGTTACTCCCAGATAGGTTTCTCTGTTTACATTCTTAAGCTGAGTGCCATTCATCGAATAGTTTGCTTTCTCATTTAGGTATCCAATATGTAGTAATTTACATTTATCCGCATTGAAACTCATTTGCCAAATGTGGGCCCAATGTGACAATTTATCTAGATTGTGTTGCATATCGTCAACTTGATCTTTTGAGAGTACGCTATTTGCAATTTTTATATCGTCAGCAAATTTTGAGATTGTACAGGTGAGACCCTCATCTATGTCGTTGATGTAAATTAGAAAGAGAATTGGTCCTAGTACCGATCCCTGGGGTACCCCGCTACTTACATTGGTCCATTTAGATGCCTTACCGTTTATGACTACTCTTTGCTTTCTGTCGCTGAGCCAATTTTCTATCCATTTCAACACACCGTCTTGTATTCCATGCGCTTTTAGTTTTAGCAGTAAACGTTTGTGGGGAACTTTGTCAAAGGCAAAGGCAAAGGCAAAGAGTTTGGTGTGGTTTGTGGAAGGAGGAAACTGAAGGTGAACGTCAATAAAAGTAAAGTAATGGTGTGTAATAGGGGAGAGCATAGGGTGAATCTAGAAGTGAGGCTGGATGGGGAAATATTGGAACATGTAGAGTGTTTTAAATATCTAGGAGGAACAATAAGCAGGAGTGGAGGTATGGAAGTGGAGGTAAAACAGAGAGTGTGTGAAGGAAGGAAGGTTTTCGGAGCAATGGGAAGTATGTGGAAGACGAGAAATCTCGGAGTGAAAGTAAAAAGTGCACTGTATCAAGGAATTGTTGTGCCAACAGTGATGTATGGGGCTGAGAGATGGGCTCTGAAGAAAAAGGAGAAAAGAGGGCTGGATGTGATGGAGATGAGCTGCTTGAGGAGTATGTGTGGAGTTACTCGTAGAGACAGATTGAGGAATGAAGAGATACGTAGGAGAGTGGGGCAGCAGGAATATTTGTCAGCCAGAGTGGACAGAAGGGTGCTGAGCTGGTATGGTCATGTTGAACGAATGGGAGATGAAAGGCTTACAAAGAGAATATGTGAGTCAGGTACAAGGGGAGATAGAAGGGCAGGAAGACCCCAATTGAGATGGAGAGACTGTGTAAGAAAGGCTTTGGATGATAGAGGAATGACTATAGATCAGGCAGGGAAGTGGTGGTGGACAGGAGTGAATGGAGAATGCTTGTGAATAGTTGAGTGAACACGTGGTCATTTGGAGTAAGGGGTCGGGCGCAAGTTGGACTAGATAATAGTCCATCAGGCGCCTGGCCCGGGGAGACGATTAATATGAAGGGTGTGCCTAGAAGTGTGGTGGGAGCGCTTGTGGCTTTGGCTCCGCTGCATGTCTGCCTGCCAAGATCGGAACCTCTCCAGGTGGTCAGGGGCCGGGGGAGTTCTGGAGCGACCTGGGTAACCCTGGTCTCTGGGTCTTCTCCTGGGTGACCTGGATGTGTGAGAGTTTATGTTTTGTATCTGTGTTTATTTTTTGTTTTATGTTGTTTTTGTGTTTTCCCTGTTCTTGCTCTGTCTTGAGTCGGCTACCCCCAAAATGGGGATTGGGCCAGAGCATATAGATAGATAGATAATTCCTGTTATCTGACTTCGAAACAATCATCAAATTCTGGCACTAAGTAAATACTAAAGTGAAATAATCGCCCATTTTGCTCAAGATTAGCTGGCCATAATCGGATAGCGCCTAATAAATCGTTAAGTATACGTATGTGGCACATCCCTGTTAGATTAAAAATCTAACAGGATACATAAACCCTGTAGTAATTCTATAATAAACTACCGATCCCGTGTACCTGACAAACCCGCAGCAATAACAACCACCAACACGACCATAAAACTGTCATTACACAGATTATCAACTAGATTAACACTTACAACACTGAGGGTATTAATTGGTCCGTGATAACATAATACACTCTGTGGACACCAGGACTTTGATCTTTGATAATTAACAGAATAAAAGTAAAAATATTGTATATTATAGCCTTCTTAGTATACACACCAAGACGCACTCTATAATTTTATGTTGTTATTTGTAGACGGTTTAATTCAGCTTACGAATGATCTGAGGCAGTACAATGGGTAATTGAGATGGTTATTACACTTTCAACTCTTATAGATCAAATAATGTGGTACCTCCTACCTATGGTCACCTATGGTAGAGTTCGCTACACTTCTAGTGGGACCGAGGAACACTCCGTCCCTCGCTATGGGCGGTGATAGATAAATCGACCCTAAGTTGTAAACAATCATATATACCGGTGTATATATATATACACACACACACACAGCGGTACAATTGGAGAATTAACTCAAGGAATATAAAAAATCGACCCTAAGTTGTAAACAATCTTATATACCGGTGTATAATATATATACAGTATATATACACACACACACACAGCGGTACAATTGGAAAATTAACTCAAGGAATATAAAGAATTGCTTAATGTTTTGTCGCTGAAACAAATATTTAATAGCGTGTTTCTGAAAATCATAATTCACTATCTCGTTATCGGATTCCCGCGTAGCCGAACAAGTGGGGAAGAATGTTGTATTGACGTCTCACCACTAAATCAGTCTGTGATAATATCTGAATGGAAAGGAATTGGGGATATGAATAGAGAAGAAGATGGTCTTGTCGGTCGTAAGTTTCTTGGTTAACAAAGCATACATTACACTGTGATAACAAATTGCAGAGAATCCATCTTTTATATTTGTGAAAAGATTGTATTTCATAAGTTCTATCATTCAGAGACTGTGTGAGAGAGAGAGAGAGAGAGAGAGAGAGAGAGAGAGAGAGAGAGAGAGAGAGAGAGATAATAGAATAATACTCTGATATGTGATAAAGCACATACATGATTAAACTCCATTATAATGGATATCGGTAATACTCATTCGTTTCCTAATAACCGGGAATTTAGCGAACCAGGTTTTAAAAAGGCAAATTTGTTACAACCTCCGGTAATGATCGGTCCATTACGACACCAATTAAGGGGAAGTGGTTGGTGTTATAATAGTCTACGGTAGAACACACGCTTTATGGGAATACATTAATATATTGTATGCAGTATATACTGTATAAGCGGTAAACACAAGGGGGGGATGTTGGTTGGAAGCGGTCGGATGCTTGCCAATAGTTAATATATTCTATTCTGGTACCAACAGCAGGTAATGACACAGTTTCCTCACTAGCCGTTCATTAGCTTTTAAGTCATTCTGCCAACCATCAAACAGATGTCAACGATGATCAAATAATCTCCTCACACTTCGGTTAGAGGAAATATCCAATCGTTAATACTGTATTATTAGTTATTTACATTTACTTATAATGTTCGGTAAGTTCCCTATTATATTTCAATACATAATGAGAGACATTTAATTATCTGGGAATGGACATCATAACATATCCCCAGCTTCCTATTCACTAATTGAATGAAATTTCCTCTCTTCATGGAGCAATTTCCATTACATTTCCTACTCCAATATTGCCATTTCATTCCTTTACTCACCAAATTATCCTGCCCCTCTCTCACTCTTTCTCTATTATATTATATATATATATATTGTGACGCCAGACGTGGCAGAACGCCACGTGGGGTAGGCCGCTCGCTTGGCCACTCGCTAGCACTCGCCGGGGCAAGGTATTTGGCTACAGTCTATCTACAATGTTGTTCTTTCTTTCATAGTGTTCGTGTTATTGCAGACAGTCCCGTGGTGGTCTTTATTTTCGTCTGTGAAGGGGAAGCATTTTATATCATGAGTAGAACATAAGATGCATTGTTCCTGGCGCCTTCTGCAGCCCTGCTGCCTGGTGACGTAGCGGCCTGTGATTGGCTGACCACCATGCCTTTGTGTGTGATCCTAGGGGTCCCGAGGAGTTACTCTCTTCAGAGCTTGCTTGACCAGCATACCCTTAACATATCCCTTGCCACCTGTCACCGACTTCTACCTATAGAGCACTTTCTCTCTCTCAACATCTTATCTCTCATTCTTCCTCTCTATTTAATATCATAACTCCCCTTTGGTTCTGCACGATTTTATATATCGGCCATCGTATTATATGCTGAAGCTCTCAGACATTATATGTTTAGTTAGGCATTTTGGAGGGGTTACCATTTTGTCTGTAGAGGTTCGACACACTCACGGTGTCTCCCTATCTATTCCTTGGCTGTCTGCTGGGCTATTTAATGCTAGACTGGGGTAGGGCTACTTGTGTTGTGATTTCCGATGTGTAACAGGTTTTCGTTGAACCTGTACAATCGCAACGGAGACGTGGGAAGCCTAGGTGGTCTTTCTGACTGTGTACCTTGTGAGTTTAGCACTGTGTTGCGAGTGAGGGCTTTTGCCTCTGCCACCCAGCACTGTGCTAACTCGTTTTGTTTTGACCTTGAGAGGGTCGCCAGGAGAGAACCAGATACTAGCGATCTGGATCTCTCAAGAGAGCACCCCATCAATTAACGTAATTTGGCCGCACAGTCTTAAGGACCTCGCTAGGCTACGAGCCGCTTGCTCAGCCATTGTTTCCTAGCCTACGACATCCCAGCTAGACTTTATTAGCCTAGCAGACACCCGTTTAGAATTATAAACTCTTATGTTATGTACGCAGCATTTTTATTCACGTTGACTGTAAGCCTTGGTTGTTGTTGAGTTGCACAACCTGAGCAGGGTTTTTGAGTTGCCTGACGAAGGACTTCTTTTGTTGTTGGAGATTATACTAGTGTGCATTTATCGTTATTCCCGTGTCAGTTGACACCGTCTGTCTCTACACTTGTCCTATATTGACCCTGCATTATATAACAGTTCAAAATCCGATACGATCATCTTACCCCAGCATCAGACTTTCTTCAGAAGTTTCCTGCTCGATGCTTTGGGACTTTCGTTCACTTTCTTTAGTATAGGAGTGACAGTTCATTATTGTTTAGAGTAACTTTAAATATACCTTCTTCTAGTTTGCATTAAATCATTGCATTGATTTAATTAAGATCTCTATCTTTTCCTTGTATACCTTATTAACGTAATTGTATGTTGTTGTGATCAGGCTGTATCAGAGATCATCAGCCTGTAGTAGTAGTGCCCTTATACTGAGTTATAGGATACCCTGTTATCTCAGATTTAACTCTGGAGGGTATAGGTGTTTTTTGTGCGCCGGCATTATAAGTTCGAGGGTTGGATCTAGTGTTACCGTTGTGGCTGTGTGCCTTTCTAGTCCAATGATTAAGAGCCCTTGTTTTATACGAACCCCGGTCGTAACAAATGGCGACCTTGCTTAGGATTTTGTGAACTTAGAGAAATATTGCAGGAGTGTTGTGGTCATTTGTTTTTGTTTAAAGGAATATAGTGGACATGTGGATTTTTTTTTGGCAAGTAGTATAACACTTAAGAGTCTTCGAGCATCTTATATTTTTGAGTGAATAGTGTTGCATAAGAGTTTAGGTACTTTTTTTTTTTTTTAATAAACGTTGAGAATTTTCGGTGGACACTATGTCGGACGACAGATAAGTGTATAGTGAGGACACAGTACGGGAAACAGAAACTGAGGTGCAGCAGCGGGCTTTGTTAGATGACATTAGAGTTATAGCTAGTGAGGAGGATGCAAAGAAGTTTCTGGAGATACTTATTACTGTTGACCAGGTGTCGGGGATTGATCGGTATGGTCTCCAGTGTTTGGCCACGGTCATGGGGCATGTGGGCACTAGCAGCATGTCGAGAGGTGACCTGGTGGCCTGTGTGCTCGGCGGGGTGCGTGGGGCTTAGGGTGGAGCGGGAGCTGGGGCACTTCGGCCCAGCCCCCATTCCACTCGACTCCTACCATGGCGCCCTATCGGGCTCCGGAGCCGGTTACGTTCCCGCAGGCCGATAGTCACTGGCAGCGTGGTTTGTCACAGGGTGGGTCTCCAATTGTTGCATCTCCTCCTCCTCAAGGTTTAACTGCAGAGATGCTCTTCCAGCTTGAGATGGCTAAGTTGCAGCTGCAGCAGAAGCGGGAATCTGAGGAGCAGAAGCGGGAATCTGAGCAGCAGCAGCGGGAGTTTGAGATGGCTAAGATTCAGGCTGAGGAGAGAAGGGCCAGATATGAGACTGAGGAGAGAAAGGCCATACGTGAGGCTGAGCTTCAGTCTGAAGAGAGAAAGACCATGTACTGTGCAGACATAGATTTTGAGAAGTCTAGGGTGGAGTCGACAGGGCAGCATCTTGGTTCTGGGAATCGAGGTCTTGATCAGTTGTTATCTCACCTGCTCAAGTTGGTCCCTGTATTTGATGAGTCGGGTGTCACTGAATTTTGTATGCGTTTCAAGAAGAAGTGCCGGGAGCACCAATGACCCGAGGTTAAGTGGGCAGCCCTTGTTTCCTCTAGATTGATTGGCAAAGGACTCAAGGCATATGATGCGTTGCCCTTGGAGTCGTGCATCGATTACGAGGTATTGAAGGAGGCTGTCCTGCGGGCATATGAGTTACAACCAGAGACGTACAGATTGAAGTTCCGGGGTGTAATGAAGGGTCGTGAGTGCACCTTTCTTGAGCATGCCCGGGATCTGTCCGATGCATTTAGAAACTGGCTGCGTTCTGAGAAGGCATCGACGTTTGAGGAGTTGAACCAGCTGATGCTTCTAGAATTTTTTTCAAGTGTACGGGCGGCGATCTGACGTTGAATATTAAAGAGAAAAACCCAAAAACTCTTCAGGAGGCAGCTGAGATGGCTGACCTTCGGTTATCTTTGATTCGTGGGTGCGGTCTTGCACAGAGAAGTGATGCAGGCATTAAGGAGCGTAACCCTCCCCCTCCCCGAAACACTGATATACATAATTACACTAAGAACAAGAGCAACGACACCAAAACTGACCATAAACCTGGTACCGTCCCGTTTAAGAAGGGTAAGTGCCCTTCCCCACCTCATGGGAAGCCCAAGGGGGAGTTAGAATGTTTTCATTGTCATGAGAAGGGGCATTTTGTAAGAGCCTGTCCAAGCAAGCCACCTAATGCAGTTGTGTCTTTGGCTCGCAACATTGGGGTGTCCCCGAAGTCGTCTGAGTTTGCCCGGGGTATAACGTCAGAGGCTGGGACACAGCCAGTGGAGAAGAATCCGGAAGGCTCGAACCCTGTCCGCGATGTCTTTTGTGACCATCGAGGGCATGCCTGCGAGAAGTGGGCTGGTAAGAAGCATGGAGTTGAGCTGTTGCAAGACACGGGTGCCTCTCAGACTTTAATGAAGAACTTTACTGGTAGACCAATATACGCGGCACGGGTGGTTGTGGTGCAAGGTATCAATGATATCAGGTCATACCCGTTGGTCAGGATGGAACTGGAGGTAGATGGTGTGACACAAGAGTTGGATGTGGGAATTGTGGAGAACTTGCCTGTTGGGGGCGTCGACCTCCTTCTCGGCAACGACTTTACGGTGCCTACTTCTGATGTTTCCCCCTTGGTCGTTGCCGAGAAGCCGGCCGACGTGAGTAGGGAGGAACAGGAGTGGGTAGAGAAGTGTCAAGTACAACCTATGTCGTGCGTTGTTACAAGACCTCTTGCATCCAAAGTGTCAGAGCCTATTCCTCAGTCTTCTGATCAACGGAGGAACGGTCGGAAGAAGACGGCTAATGTTGGTAAAAGTTTGGAGAGTTTAGTACCAGCAGCGCTTCTTGGCGACTCAATATTGGCACCATTGTTGGAGTCTGGAGAAGCCCCAGGACCTGTCACAGCTAGTGAGGAGGTAGGGCAGGAAGAGACTCTGAGGCAGCAACGTTACGCACAGAGAAAACAAAGGGTTGCTCAGTTTGATATTGGGGGAGGACTTGGGTTGCTTCGGAAGCATTTAGACAGGTTGGTTTCCTCAGATATTTGTAATCTGCAGTTGAAGGATCTGGAAGTTCAGAAGTGTGGTAATGGTGCTATCGAGATCAAACACGAGGACGGGGAAACATGTCATGTGAACCTGTTGGAGGAGTTTGTGAGGCAACCACCTGAGCAGCCTACTGTCCCTGCGTTGGTCTGCAGCGGCCAAGGTGGAGAAGGAGATGGGGGCAGTAGGGCACAGGTGGAGGAGAGTAGGGATTATCATGTCTCGGCGGAGCAGTGGGCGGGGGACACGAGTCTGGTGGCTGTGGAAGCGCTAGAGCACCTGCATGAGCAGCAGTGTGCAGCGCTCCCAGCTCGGTTCATACCCCACTGGTCGTGCCGAGCCCCTGAGCCTCACAACTCAGGCGGTGCAAGATGTTCCGCGGGCAGGTCACATGAATGGTGGGAGACCGTTAGCCTCGTTGTTTCGGTGGTTCAAGGTGGGCGACGAGGCTTGGACATGATTGTCAGGTCAAGGTCGACCCATGGCTGCCAAGGGTGGTGGTCAGAAGGAAGACATTGAGCAGATTGGTGAGATTGGCGTTGGAGTGGAGGTGCCCGGTCGTCGTATAGCCTCCCAATGCTGCTCTAGTCGAATGCAACAGCCCTACCATAGACCGACTATATCTGGCCATGTCGCTAAAAGCGGTGATGCTGCGGAGGCAGATGTAGTCGTAATAAATGCGGGGGTGCGCATGTACGGTATCCGCGGGGAAGCCTTAGCAATAATGAACTATGGGAGTGACTGCACAGGTGGTACTGAATGCCCCTCTCATGACCTGGCTGTTCTAGGGACGAAGGTGGAGAAGGAGGGAGACTACAGGTTAGAAGCTGTGGTCTCGGCTGGGTTGTGGGAGGGCTCTAGGCATGTTCTGCGAGATAAGTTGTTTACTAGGCTGTGGCAGTGCATCCGCATGTTTGTTGCTTCTCCAGGCCTGATGTACGGGGTAGAATCCGACATGGAGGCTGGAGACAGTGCGAGGCTCAGTTTAATTCCCTACCGTATAAATCCTGCTAAAAAGCCTGTCGTGAAAACAGAGCTAAACGACATGTGGAAAAAGGGTCTGAGGGATAAAGGATATTGTGAGTGGTCGTTGCCAGTGAGTTTGCAACCTGAGGTGAGTGGCAAGATCAGTGTGTGTGCATTATCCCTGACAGACACCTATCCATTGCTCAAGGGTCTGAGGGATAAGGAATGTCATGAGGGGTCGTTGCCTGTAACTTTGCAACCTGTGTTAAGTGGCAAGATCAGTGAGTGTGTTGATTGCGAGAGTGTGTGTGCATTATCCCTGACAGACGCCTATACCTTATCGAGAGTTGACGACACCATAGACCGCCTCGGGGCTGCATCGCCTATCACGAAGGTAGAACTAGTGAAAGGCTTTTGGCAGGCCCCGTTGCCGGAAAGAGCGAAGAGAAATGCCAGTCTTGTGTTGAACTGGGCAGTTTATCAGTGCCAGGTGTTGTTGTGCTGCCGGAACACAAGATGGATGTGTGGCATGCTAAGGGCACTGATAATGTTTTGGCTGATTGTTTGTCACGGGAGGGTTTGTTTGCAGGAGAACCCTCGGCATTCAGTTAGTGTGTGTTGAGAGTGGAGAAAAATCAGGCTGCCCCTGTAAGTCTATCTATCTATCTATTGCCTGACGCCGTGATCCCCGAAGGGTGTGGCCACGAACGAACCGCCCCCATGCACCTCTGTCCCCAGTCAGTCGACGCCCCTCCCCCCAACCAGCACCGCCTTCGTTCATGTACTTCCTCACTCCATCCTTCCACCTCATATTCGGTCTACCTCTCCCCCTCTGTCCCTCCACCTCGCTCTCGTACACCCTCTTAGTCATTCTCTCGCTTTCCATACGTTCCATATGGCCGAACCATCTCAAGTTGTTCCTTTTCACACTTTCCAGCACATCTACCTCCACACCACACCTCCTTCTTACTTCCTCATCATAGTCTGTCTATCCATGTAACTCCGCACGCACTCCTTAAGTAATTCATTTCCACTGCTCTCACTCTTGGTCGGAGTCTCTCAACCAACGTCCATGCTTCGCTTCCGTAAGTCAGTGTCAGGATTACCACACTGTCATGCAAGGACTTCTTCACTTCCATACTGACCACCCTATTTCTTGTTACTGCTTTTAGCGTTCCTACAACCCTCTTCCCCTATTGTACCCTCTCCCGCACCTCTTCATCCATAGTCCCATCTTTACTCAACACACTGCCCAGATACTTAAAAGAGTTGACGATCTCCATAGCCTGACCGTTCAGCTTCACCTCACACTCTGTGACTTCACCCCTTTCGAAAACCATAACCTTGCTCTTCCCCGTATTTACCTTCAAATTCCGTTTTTCGCACACTGTTCCAAACTCATTTACTAGACCCTGCAACTCCCATTCATTATCACTCATCAGAACTGTATCATCCGCAAACAGCAGTATAGGTAGCTTCCACTCAATTCCCTCCCTTTTCAGCGATACACCACATCCACTGCTCTTGATAGTATTTCTTTCATAACTCCATCCATATATACAGTAAACAACCACGGGGACATCACACACCCCTGTTTGAAACCAACATTCAGGTCAAAGAACTCACTCTGCTCACTCTCCACACGTACTGCCGCCTTTGCACCCTCATACATGCTCTTCACTGCTTTCAGCAACTTGCCCTCTACTCCGTATATTCTAAGTACTTTCCACAAACCTTCTCTATCCACTCTGTCATAGGCCTTCTCCAAGTCCATAAAGGCAACATACACCTTTTGTCCAGATACTTCTCCACAACACAATTCAGGGTAAAAATCTGATCTACACATCCTCTTCCCTTCCTAAAACCTCCCTGCTCGTCGCCTATCCATTCTCCGTTCTCACTCTCACTCTCTCAATCACTACCCTACTGTATACCTTCCCTACTACGCTTAGAAGACATATTCCTCGGTGGTTACCACACACTCCTCTTTCCCCTTTGCCCTTATATAGGGGGACTATTATGCCAGTCTTCCAGTCATCGGGTGCACTCCCCTTCCCATGCTAGTTTGCACATTTTCCATACCCATTCTATCACTATCTCACCACCATACCTCAACATTTCCCCACACACTCCATCTGTTCCTGGTGCTTTCCCCAACTTCACTCTTTTCATGGCTTCCCACACTTCTGACCTCCTGATGCCCACCTCCTCCTTCTCCCTCCCATACCATATCCAGCTATGTTTGCTGGCTCTTCATTCCTTTCATTTAGCAACTCACTGAAGTACTCCCTCCATCTTTCGACCTCTCTTGCTTCTCGGCTAGCATTCTCCCATTCTTATCTTTCACACCCTTACTGTTTCCCTTGCTACCTTCCCTAACTTTCTTGACTTCTTTCCAGAACAGTTTCTTACTCTCCCTCCATTTTACACTCAGATTCCTTCCAAATTCCTCATCTACTCTTCTCTTACTTTCCTTCACTACCTCTTCACCACCCTCTTACTCTCCACGTACCTCGCTCGTTTCTGTCTCTCGGAATCTTCATTCCCTCTACTACCCAACCACTCTCTATATGCTTTCTTCTTTCTTCCACAGCTATTCTTACCTCTTCTGTCCACCATGCTGTACCTTTCACTCCCCTCCCTCTTCTCCTCACTCCACACACCTTCTCACATGCTGCACAGATCTCGTCCTTAAACACCTTGCTCATCTCCTCCACTTCCTCCATAACTTCCAGGTCGAACCCACCTTGTCGTCTTTCCACTGCTCTCCTGTACTCCTCCCTGATTTCCTCCTCCTGCAACCTCTCCACCCTCCTCACCATTCCACCCTCCTCTCGCCTCCCTCCCGCTCTCCTCACCACTTCTTTTGTATCCTAACCTTAGCTACCACTACATAATGATCAGACAGACCCCCTCCAATACCCCTATACACCCTAGCATCCATCACAGATTTCTTCATTCGTTCATCCACACATACATAATCAATCAATGACTTTCGTTCCACCACTGTCTTATCCTTCATCGTCAACATCCGTTTCCACGTGTACCTGTGGATCATTCTGTGTCGGAAGAAGGTGTTGGCTATCCACAGCCTCCTCCCCACACATACGTCCACAAGTGCACTACCATTCCCATTCACCTCTGATGGTACCCCCCACCCTCCCACCACTCCCTCAACTTTCCTATCAACCACCTTACCATTCATATCCCCAATCAGAAATATTCTTTCGTTCTTGTCAAACTTCTCCAGGCACGCCTCCACATTCATCCAGAACTCCTCTTTCTTTCTTTCAAGTATATCCTCTGTCGGGGCATACACGCATACAATCACCCACGTTTGTATTCCTACTTTCATTCTCACCCACACAATCCTTGAACCACAGACCCATACTCTCTTACACATTCCTTCCATTTGCTACTTACAAACAAACATGCACCTTCTCTCGCTGTTCCTTCACTCACTCCAGCACACACACCCATTCCACACTCCCACTCTCTCACATCTGAACCTTTCCATTTGGTCTCAGTCATTCCACATACATCCAGCCTGGCATTCACTAACACTTCCAGAACCTCTCTCTCTTTTGTGCCATCATTCATGCCACTAACATTCCACGTAGCCATTCTCAGAATGTCCGAAGGCATGTCCTTAGTCGGTCGTGGTTCGTCAACGTTGGTTCCGTCCGCATCCGAGGCTGTTCGTTCGTTTTTCCTTGCTTCGATATTTTTTCCGGGTGGGGGTCGCAAGCCCACCGACCCAACCTCTTTAGTCGCCTCTTACGACATGCAGAAGGCACGTGGGGCATATTCTATTCCCTAACCCCCAGGGGGGGTTCTATTCCCTAACCCCCTGTAAGTGCAGCCACCATAAACATATTAAAAATGAAAATTCTATAAAAACTCTTTCTTTAATAGTTAATTTTGTTTTAAGTATGTTATAGCTAAAGTTCTGAGTCGAACCAATGCTTCTCTCAGAAGGCTGGGCTAGTAGAAGCTCGCTGTAGGAGCATAGCAGTGTGAATTAATTAAGCTATTGTGTTGGGAGGGGTTGTAATTTTTTGTTGATGAGAACTGAGCTTTGCCTTCTTTATTGCGAAGTGATTAGGAGTGGCGAGTCTTGTCGGCGTTCTGCTTGTCAGATATGGAGCTCATGGTTGAGCGTCTAATATCTTGGGGGGGATGTGGCGCCTGCAGCTTGGCAGAATTCCACATGGGCTCAGCCGCTTGCTTGGCCACTCGCTAGCATTCGCCGGGGCAAGGTATTTGGCTACAGTCTATCTACAATGTTGTTCTTTCTTTCATAGTGTTCGTGTTGTTGCAGACAGTCCCGTGGTGGTATTTATTTTCGTCTGTGACAGGGGGAAGCATTTTATATCGTGAGTAGAACATAAGATGCATTGTATATAGTTAAGGAGAGATAATAGTATAGGCAGTGGGGTGGTAGTGTGTGCGTGCGTATACATGTGCTGCCTCCCCCTCGCTGTAGGCTCACGCGCGTGCCTTCCCACGCTTCTTGATTGGCTGGTGGTTCCTGGCGCCTTCTGCAGCCCTGCTGCCTGGTGACGTAGCGGCCTGTGATTGGCTGACCACCATGCCTTTGTGTGTGATCCTAGGGGTCCCGAGGAGTTACTCTCTTCAGAGCTTGCTTGACCAGCATACCCTTAACATATCCCTTGCCACCTGTCACCGACTTCTACCTATAGAGCACTTTCTCTCTCTCTCAACTTCTTACCTCTCATTCTTCCTCTCTATTTAATATCATAACTCCCCTTTGGTTCTGCACGATTTCATATATCGGCCATCGTATTATATGTTGAAGCTCTCAGATATTATATGTTTAGTTAGGCATTTTGGAGGGGTTACCATTTTGTCTGTAGAGGTTCGACACACTCACGGTGTCTCCCTATCTATTCCTTGGCTGTCTGCTGGGCTATTTAATGCTAGACTGGGGTAGGGCTACTTGTGATGTGATTTCCGATGTGTAACAGATTTTCATTGAACCTGTACAATCGCAACGGAGACGTGGGAAGCCTAGGTGGTTTTTCTGACTGTGTACCTTGTGAGTTTAGCACTGTGTTGCGATTGAGGGCTTTTGCCTCTGCCACCCAGCACTGTGCTAACTCGTTTTGTTTTGACTTTGAGAGGATCGCCAGGAGAGAACCAGATACTAGCGATCTGGATCTCTCAAGAGAGCATCCCGTCAATTAACGTAATTTGGCCGCACAGTCTTAAGGACCTCGCTAGGCTACGAGCCGCTTGCTCAGCCATTGTTTCCTAGCGTACGACATCCCAGCTAGACTTTATTAGCCTAGCAGACACCCGTTTAGAATTATAAACTCTTATGTTATGTATGCAGCATTTTTATTCACATTGACTGTAAGCCTTGGTTGTTGTTGAGTTGCACAACCTGAGCAGGGATTTTGAGTTGCCTGACGAAGGACTTCTCTTGTTGTTGGAGATTATACTAGTGTGCATTTATCGTTATTCCCGTGTCAGTTGACACTGTCTGTCTCTACACTTGTCCTATATTGACCCTGCTTTGTATAACAGTTCAAAATCCGATACGATCATCTTACCCCAGCATCAGACTTTCTTCAGAAGATTCCTGCTCGATGCTTTGGGACTTTCGTTCACTTTCTTTAGTATAGGAGTGACAGTTCATTATTGTTTAAAGTAACTTTAAATATACCTTTTTCTAGTTTGCATTAAATCATTGCATTGATTTAATTAAAATCTCTATCTTTTCCTTATATACCTTATTAACGTAATTGTATGTTGTTGTGATCAGGCTGTATCAGAGATCATCAGCCTGTAGTAATAGTGCACTTATACTGAGTTATAGGATACCCGTTATCGCAGATTTAACTCTGGAGGGTATAGGTGTTTTTTGTGCGCCGGCATTATAAGTTCGAGGGTTGGATCTAGTGTTACCGTTGTGGCTGTGTGCCTTTCTAGTCCAATGATTAAGAGCCCTTGTATTATACGAGCCCCGGTCGTAACAATATATATCTATATATATATATACATATATATATATATATATAGATATATATGTTATGTCGGGTTATAATTTTGATAATCCGTGATATAGTCTTTAGTAAAATCCAATTATGGACTTTAGACCGTAAATATTCCCAACAGGGACGCAACGAACACGTTCTTAATCTCACAATCAGTATTCAACAAGGCACTACAGAACTCAGTAACAACACACATGTAAATTATACACATCAGTTTATTCAATGGCATGGGAAATGGTATCTTAGATATTTGTCTACGCTTAGGATATGCTCCGGATCTTTCAGCGCGTTGCATAATCAACTCAATGTTCAAATCATTAATGTATTCATGCAATTCAGGATGAAGAATTACCCGGATTATTATAAGATATATCAGGCAATGTATGGAATACATGTGATCAATAGTTAACGAATAAGATCAAGTATGAACATATTGTGGTAATAATTAATGTAAGACATATGCAATTAAATCATAAACACCTGACTTATAGCATCAACCCTTAATAATAATAATGATGTGAGTCGAGTGTCTAGCGTGAACTATTCTATAATAAATATAATATTATAATACTCTCTGAATAGGAGAGAATGAATGAGTTGAGAATTAAAAGACAATTACACGGTTGGCTGGTTCGAGTAATGCTCACGGAGTGAGGGCGCGCGCGTGAGCCAGGTAGACTCTCACGGTTAGTGCGACCTTTGACCAGGTAGCTTATCAGGTCATACAAGTTACTGCGATGTTGGAAAATACAATGCTTGTTTGTGTGACTAGTATCTGAGGTAATTCAAGGAATTTAATGGCAATGAACTGTTGAATTATGTTTACAATTCAATATCTACTTATCTTAAATTTTGTAAATTATGATATGAAATATATCTTCTTCAATCGATTGTATGTAATAATAACAACGCGGGGCGAGGAATATAGATTTACTATTTACTATACGATTATGAATGAACTATAGATGAATATCTAATAATCCTAATTAAAGACAAAGTCTGATTAACAAAACTAACATAGTTAACAGATGTCCTAGGAATGCTTAAATATATTTAGCGTAAAGAATAATTACACACAATGTTAATTATATAGAAAGGAACGTACACGACGAAGTTGTACTTAATAAATACTCACAATGGTATAAACAAGATATCTGAACGAGTTAACAGAGTCTTATGAAGAATTCACCTAATAAGCGGTGTATTCGAATGATGAATAATTAGATAACAGACTCTATGCAAGGCTAGAATTCCTAGACGAGAAGAATCAGAATTATCTACATCAGTAATCAAATGAACATCAATAATAGTTCATATAATAATTACAATAACGCTTAAGTAAACGAGCGTAAGATTTGGATCTCGGGAAGCAAATATATAAAAATAATTATTAATAAATCTTCTCAACATAAGTCAAAATTATGTGAAATTGAGTGTAGGTTCTAGGTAACAGGTTATTATTAGGAAGGGAATAAGTACACGAAATACACTTCGACCTCAACTTGTAACATATATAAAAGAATAACATATACATGGAAAATCTGTGAGTACTTGGCTAGGTGAATTAATTAACACGAGTATATAACGTATGCGCAAAACGTTCTAGAAGAGTTATGAAGCAAGATGAACACTAGATCTTAGACACAGATCTATACATGAATTAATAAATATTCAGAAGGATTAACACATACGTAATGAATAAGGATCTTGGACACAGATCTATATAGAACCGTAGCACTGTAACATTCACATAATTTACCTATACCTTCACAACAATAATCACAATGTAAGATATTCAGAGACACTTAGGGAAATATGGGAGGGTAGAGAGCAAGTCTGGCTGACGTGGAACGTAGGTCCGTGGAGCAGCACTTCAGGATGAGCGGCGTCTCACAATCAGGATTTCAGGGTCCAGACTTCAGCAGGTACTTCAGCACACTCTCGGGGCAGGGGGAGGGCTAGGCAGGTCTACACTGCTGATTGATGTCCCGTTCTTTGCAGAGTTAGGGGCATTACCTCAGTGAATGTTTGCATACATTCTTACTCTTTTTTTGAGGTTATGTTGGACATAATTCTTGCCTCTCACTTACATGAGTTCAATGCAATAGGGATATTGTGAATATGTTGTGACCGAGTTGTGAGGTTTAATACTTATCGTAGACATACATAATGAATGTTTATATTGGTACATGGATAATAGGTAGTTTATTTATGACTTAGGTATTAGTTACTTAGCTTAATAATTAAGCAATCTTACTTCTATGGATTATTCCATAATCCAAACTCCTAGACAAACTTTATTGTAGCTCGCCTACTAGTTGTTCTTCCGCGAGGGTTGTGATATCTCCAGGTTCGTCATAACTCGCACTCCTGCCTAGGTCCATTTATTCCTCTAGACTTCTGGCCGATGATGTTGTAGTTGCATAAACATGGTTTCAATAATAATACCGTAGATCCGGGGACTGAGGAAATGCTGTCTGGTGATTGGCGGGCACGGTTTGAAACCAGGGCTGTGATTGGCTTCTCGAATTTCCCTTTTCTTGGGGTGACTGCTTTATATGCTTGGTTGGTGCCCTGTCCCATAGAGTATGAGAAACTCCTGAAGGAATGGGGTGCTCGGGTATGTGTTGTTCTTCGTCGTCCCCGCTGTCCTTGATTCTTTTTCTTGCTCACTTGCAGACTAGCAATTCTGCAACTGTCCTTGAAACAGTTTTTCACCAACCCCGTCACTTAATTATATATATATATATATATATATATATATATATATATATATATATACAGTATATATATATATATATATATATATATATATATATATATATATATAATTATATATATACATGTATATTGAGTTGACGGGCCTGGAAAATGTTTTGCCAATACATACCACGAGCCCGTTCCCGCAACCCAAAAAGTCAAAATCAAAACATGGAATTGCGACCATAAAGCACCGAAAAAGACAGGAAGCAGTCTCTTGTAAAAAGCTTTAACCCCTTGCTTCATTCACCCTGCTTCATCTTCTTAGAAAACGAGCCTCCCGGGAATCCTTAGGATACTCCTAAGACACGTATCCTAAGGCATCCGCCACAGTTTGCTGCTATTCTCCCTCAGGCGCCAGGTGATCAATGGCCGCCTGTGCCTGGCCCGAATTAAGAATACGAGGGGGCTAATTTTATGGAAATGCAAAACCAATCCCCTCCGTTTCCTTCCATCTACCCTGGCGGTTACACTTATCACTATCACTGCTAGATGAGATAACAACTACAATCCAGCTAGGCAAGATGATAACCAGACAACTGCATGCAAGCTTCTAAATAGAGAGAGGCCTCCAATACTGTAAATAATTCATCTAGTATTCACCTAAGCCTTAGGCTATCTACGTTTATATATAAATAAAACATGCCATTCCCCACATAACCATATATGCATTGTATTTTTAAGGCTTTAGACAACTATGCAATAAATAAAAAACTATATTTCTCATGCCTCTCATGTTCCGAAACCCACCAGACTTGTCACTATCTGTAAAGTACAATACTACCTGGCCGAAAACAGGGTAAAGTTAGGCAAGTCGAGGCACTGTGTCCCACAGGTAACCTGTGGGGGAGTATACGTGAACAACTCGAACCGGATAGCACCATCCGTAGAGCTTAGCCAAAATCCTCTTGAATCGTGCCCTACAAGTTGCGACGGAGTCTGGAAGAGAGAATGTGTATGTAGGCTGTACCGGAAGTGACCTGCACTATTAATACCTGTGCGAGGGTATCCCTGGGCCACCCCCTTGGTAAGCAGGCCTAGACGGACAACGCACTCAGTTGCCCCCACGTGTGTCAGATCTCTACAAGGCTACTCTCTACTAAACTCCAACTCCAATTAAGTGCTTCTTGTTTACTTATGTATTTCATAATTATTGCAAAGGTTGTGTAGGATAATGTTATGTGTTCAATCTAACGTAACTATCCGATATATTTTACGCACGTGTCTATCTATCTATCTATTGCCTGACGCCGTGATCCCCGAAGGGGTGGCCGCGAACGAACTGCCCCCATGCACCTCTGTCCCCAGTCAGTCGACGCCCCTCCCCCCAACCAGCACCGCCTTCGTTCATGTAGTTCCTCACTCCATCCTTCCACCTCATATTCGGTCTACCTCTCCCCCTCTGTCCCTCCACCTCGCTCTCGTACACCCTCTTAGTCATTCTCTCGCTTTCCATACGTTCCATATGGCCGAACCATCTCAAGTTGTTCCTTTTCACACTTTCCAGCACATCTACCTCCACACCACACCTCCTTCTTACTTCCTCATTAGTCTGTCTATCCCTCCATGTAACTCCGCACGCACTCCTGCTTTCACGCACGTGTGCTTTCATTAATTTCATTGGAGGTGTTTGGTGTTGTGGTGAAGTTAATACAAAATATATTATCAGTAGGTTCAGGGATATTTGGTAGCGAGGCCGGTCTATATGATCTGTGCCCCATGAATATTCTTTCCTCCCACTTAAACATTAGGCTACCATGGTGCGGTGGGAGTATGAACATGATTTGATTAATATCCAGTATTCGAGAATGGATAATAAGTCGTAGGCATGTGCATAAAACTTTAACCGTCTTGATGGTGTAATGGTTAAGGTGTCATAAATCTGTGTGTGATAACCCGGGTTCGAATCCTGGTGGATCGCACATGTGCTTTCATTAATTTCATAGGAGGTGTTTGGTGTTGTGGTGAAGTTAATAAAACATGGATTCTTACCTTAGTCTTTGTTACCCGTCGAGAGTACATAAAAACTCTATCTTGGGATTGATATATATATATATATATATATATACATATACTGCATTATATATATTCATATATTACCACCAATTGGTTTATATATATATTCATTCGGCAATATTACCCACACTTTACAAGTAAATGTTGTGAACACCCCTGGCAGATCTTATACAAAATTGATAGGATTATCAGGGTACGTAAATTGTGTATAAATGTTCACAGAGAGTGTTATATATCTTGTCTCTTAGTTAGACTCATATTATTTATGCTTCTTTGGTTCAAATCAGTTAGGAACATTTAATTTTAATTCATAATAATTCTATTTTGTCAACATCGCGTTAAGATTTCAATGTCGAGGACTCAGTCTTACACACGAGACTAATATTTATTTTGCTCAGTTCCCTGAACTATTATTCCTAAATCTAACTGTATACGTTAGTAGAGAAATAAACCCTCTCTCATTATTATTACCTTATTCGTTATTTACCATTCAGCTCATATTCTTATTTATATATTCTAACTTCACTGAGACGGTGTGACCTCAGTATTATTGACCTACCTAGATTCACGCTATACCTCACGTTTATTTTGACCTCAGGATATCAGCTACTATTCGAGACTAACATCTCTGTTAGCAATTATGCTATACTTATATATTCATCATATGTTTATTCAATTGTGATATATTAATTATTATTATAAACTGATTTATTTACCATCCATGCTTTAAGAGCATCATTATTCATTCATGAAGTAGGTTCGAGAGTATTTCTATATAGATACGACTCAACCAGCATTATCAATTATTATCAATGCCCGTGCCCTGATTAAAAGTGAAATAAAAATGTGTGAAACCCAACCGTGTATTCTGTATCATTTGTAGAGATTGAGGAGATTTGTAATTGCATATTTGGAGTCAGTTGTGTTCCTGCTTAATGTTATAGTTTTAAAAAGCTTTTCTAAAGAGTAAAGATAGAACTGCTTAATCGGGCATAACATATATATATATATATATATATATATATATATATACTGTATATAATTTATATATTATTATTATTATTATTATTATTTTTTTTTTTGGGGGGGGGGGGGTGTTCATATGATGATGTATTTTAGAACATAAACTCCCATGTTAGTTAAAAGAGAAAGTGGAATGCTAAATACAATTTTGGATAAATGTATAACACACACAACACGTCATAACTTAGTAATAAATAATATAGATGGTGTTACAGAACATTTCACTACCATGGTGCGGGATATGATATGGACACGTCCAGACTGTATTTCCCAGTGGACAATGGAAACAAAGTACATGTGGACGCACACTTCCAGCCTACGGATCTGTATATAATGTTATAGTATCTCTCCATCCTTTTAGTAATATAGTTTCTTTGTTTCGTGTTTTCTACTTACCATTATGATTCATGACGTGCAATGTATGTATCACTAATAAATTGTGTGTGTGTGTGTGTGTGTTGCTGTTCACGTACAGTACATTGATGATAATGATTATGTTTCACATAACCAATTTTATATCACGGAGTCCACTACCTTATTTACATTTAAATAATTTCTTGTTTTCCGTAGACATTATAAAAACACATAGATAGTCATGCGGGATGATGATTGTAAACTATATTAAAGGCACATTATATTAATACCGAAATATAATCCTGAAATAACTGTAGGAGACAACAACATAACAAATGATGGTGAAAGATGACATATTTGTTTCGGTATTGGGTCAGATGCTAGATGCCTTGATTCCCAAGAGGATGGCCACGAATTAATCGCTTTATTTTTGTTAGGCACTTCGTCTGATGTTCTAGCTTGTTTTCTGGGAAGAGTTTCTAGCCCAACACTTACGAATGCACCGTGCCTACAATTGTCCATCATATACAGTGTACATGGAACTATGAAACAAAATGGAATGGCACTTTATTCCAAAATTTTCATGGAGAAAATTAAATATCTGCACAAATATAATAAAATTATTTCTCAAATAATGCTAAAAATTTATTTTATAGAATTATTCAACACACGGTGAAGCAGAGCACAAATTACGACTGCTCTATAACCCTACACAATAACTTTCTTACTACCATAAACATTTAAATTAAATCATTCTCCAGCTAGTCTCATAAACCAAGAAACTCTCCACTGATAATAATAGCTCCACAAAACATTTTACAGTCACAGTTACAGAACATACAGATTGACAACAGATTCCAGACGAACTTCTGACTGGCGGTAATGTTTGGTTTATTATGGTGCAGGGGCAATAAGTTCACAGAATGCCAAGCCATGAATATTCCTTTAACCCGGCAAGTGCGGGAAGACTCTTAAGAGTTTCCCCGGGTGACTGCGGGAAGACTCTTAAGATCCGGGGCCTAAACAAATCCATTTAAAACACCCCAACAAAATTTGAACCCTTTTTTTTTTTTTTTTTTGCCCCTGGGCCATGCCAAATATCACTCCTCCACATCTCCTCCTTCCCCTCCTCCCCCCCTCCTTCAATTATCACCTATTTTCCCTGTTATTCCCTGATTCTGTGGTCTATTTGTGTGCTAACATTAGCGAGTTGCAAGCAGGGCATTGTCATCACTGTTACCAAGCGAGTGCAAGAGAGAGAGAGAGAGAGTATCGATCGACAGTCTCTCTCCAGACGTGGGGAAAAGTGGAGGGGAGGGAGGTTGCCTCAGCCATAAATTATGTAACTCCCGGCCTGTATCGCCGATTTTGACCATCCACACGCTGTTTCCACTTGTTTTATTGCTGTAACAGGTTCATACCTTTATAATCAACGTAAAATAGGCGCATATGGATAAGTATTAATGCTATTTATCAAAGGAATTTGATAGAGTCTGGCATCAATCCTTATTGTCGAAGATGTCACACTACGGCCTTGCATCATTAGTTCCACTAATTTCTATTTATCTTCATAACAGAAAAATACGTGTAATGGTAGATGGCCTTTATTCTCAATTTCACTCAATAAATGCTGGTGTTCCCCAGGGATCAGTTTTGGCCCCAACTCTGTTTCTCATTCATATCAATGATCTCATATCTACCACTCATAATCCAATACATTCCTACGCAGATGACTCAACACTCCACAGTTCCTTCACATTTACCAATTCTTTCACCCAACCCGATCTTATGAATTCAAAAATAAGCACTGCAATTTCTCTGAACCAGGACCTTTCTAGAATTGAAGAATGGGGACAAAAGAATCTAGTTTCCTTTAATGCACAGAAAACCAAGTACATTCAATTTTCTAACCGACAAAATCTCACTGACTCCCATATATTTTTTAATGATGTAAATATTCCCACTTCCCCTAGTATTGACATTCTCGGTGTAACATTAACTACTAACTTGAGCTGGACACATTATGTTAGAAGCATTGCTAAGAATGCCTCTAAAAAACTGGGACTCCTGTACAGAGTTTGAGAATTCTTCACTGACGAGCAGTTGGCCGTAATATATAAAAGTCATGTGCGTTCTCAGATGGATTACTGTTCACCTCTGTGGAGTGGAAGTGGAGTGGTTGCATTGAGGCAGTTGGACAAAATTCAAAATAAAGCTATTAGATTAATCAATAACCCTGCAATCACACAGGACCTTCCTACATTATCCATACGAAGAAACGTTGCATCCCTTGCATTATTCTACAGATATTTTCACAGCAATTGTTCCGAGGAACTTGCTTCAATTGTGCCGCCTCTCCACATCTTTCCCCGTAGAACTAGGGCAGCTGAGGGCGCCCATGAATTTACACTTTCTCCTCCACAATGCAGAACTTCTGCTTATCAAAATTAATTTATCCCTAGAACTACTACTCTTTGGAATTCACTTCCCTCGAATTGCTTTCCACAAACTTACAATCTAGAAATGTTTAAATCCAGTTGTTACAAACATTTTATGAATGGAGGATGCTTTTAGGCACATGGACCTTTTTGTTTTATCTGTGTTTTTCCTTCCTCCGTTCATTGTCTCTTTAAAAAAAAAAAAAAACGATGTTATTGATGGGAACAGCTCAAATACGTGCGCACAGGCATGTGGTGTCTCATTCCCCCCATGCACACGTCTTAGGTTAAGAGAGAAGAAGAAATTTGCGTAAACCAGCGGCCCAGATACTTATATAATTTACATCGCAGCAACCCAGATAGGAACTGTCAAAACTGTCAGCTTCCCCGAGAGATTTTTATGACCATACCACATAAGCCCTTCTAATAAATGTACTTCAGTTATTAGATAGCTGTACTTAATGGTACTAAAAGGCTGGTCCCTAAGAGTCAAATGAGTAAATAATAGTGTTAATAAGATCTCTAAAAACTGAATAAAATCGTGTTTGTGCGTGCGTTGAATTTTATAATATATATATATATATATATATATATATATATATATATATATATATATATAAAAGTACCGTATATATATATATACATAATTCCTGCAATTGACTTCGAACGTGGAAAGCGTAGTCTTATGATAAAGAGAATCACCAGGGAGAACACAAACATCTTGAAGAAGTAAGTAGTTTATTTGCTTACGTTTCGGAATTAATACATATTGTGATAAACTATCAATGGAAGTTAAATATTACTAAGCTATAATGAATCAAATCAAATAAATCTAAATTAAAACTACTCCATATCTAAATTGAATTCAATCTGAAACAAGCTAATTTATATCCAAAGGTCTCACATAATAATTTATATATGTAGGGTAAGGTTTTAAGGGTTAATACTAGCCAGGAATTAACTCACCAATAGTTCCACGTGGCAATGAGGTAAGGGAGAACGTTTTACCCAATATGGCGGACAATGGGGAGGCAAGACACCGGTCCCGAGACTCGAGTCAAGTGAAAGAAAGAATAAATGATTACATGGGAATGGACATGAATACTATGCTTATCTGTCAGTCAGTCATGGCGTCGATGAGAGCATCCGTGATGGTGTAGCTGTTTGTATTGCTGTCAGTGTATTGTGATTAGAGGCACAATAGCGCGATCAACTGAAGGCGGAAATTAGATGTTAACTGGTTGGTGTTTATGAAGGCTCTGAGTTGTCTTCCTCAGAGGCACACCTTGCTGCCTTGGCAAACGCCAGGAGCCTAAATAATCGTACCGCATTTAGGTTGCTTTATACGATAAATTATATTAATATATACGATAAATTCATATATACAACATAAGACCATGTCAATATTGCTTAATAGCATATTAGGCCTTTACAATCTTAACTTACTTACAATCATATAATATATGATCTACTCGTCCTATGTCGTGCAGTGGGAACGACCGTGACGTCACAGAGACATACGGGATCACAAAAGAGTCATAGCCTATCCTATTTATACGATACACTCCCCCCACAAAAAAATACCTGAACCCCACCTCAAACTTAAAGTTGCCCAGAGGCTATCTTCTGACGCCACATGTCGACGGCGCCAGCAGCAGTGCGTCTGGCATGCGTCCCAGTCCGAGATTGATCACCATCAGTAAGAGGCGAGTCGTTACTTTGAGAATTCTCGGACCCAGCAATAACAGGTGGAGTCTCCGATTGTAAAGTGGAATCGAGCTCCAAAGTGTACAAACGTGCAATAGGACGAACAGTAGTTCCAGTGGCCATCCTCAATAGTGCCACCCGCTCTACAGAATCTTCCCCCTTGTATACCTCCAACACGCTGCCCAATTTCCAACGAGGACTATCTTCTTTAATTAAAACTACTTCACCAACAGTAGGTGCCGTTGGTCTAACAGAGGGAGTAACACTCCTTTCCCTCAATGATAGCAGATATTCATTAATCCACCGTTTTCTAAAATCTTCTATTAACCTTGATATATACTGGTATCTCTTAGACACCGCTACCTCAGAGTACAACGAGGGATCCTCTAACTCTTACTATGGATTGGAAATCAGATGGAAACGCAGTCCATGGTTTTACATATTGCAAGTGAGCTGGCGTTAATGGTAGTGGTTCTTGCAGGTCGGTGTACACATATGTGAGTGGGCGATCAATCACGACTGCCTCTATCTCTGTGAGGACTGTCGTCAACTTACTCTTCTTTAATAGAGCACGTCCTACTACGGCTCTGAGTCCTGACTTCACTATGCCGACACACCGTTCCCATATTCCACCAAACTAAGGTGCCTTAACTGGAATGAATCTCCATTCGCACTTCTTCTCTCCTAAAAAAGTTATGATAGTAGGATTACTACTCATATCCTTTAGATATTTTGATGCCTGGACATAAGTGGGAGCATTGTCGCTAAGAATGAGTTGAGGGAATGAACGACGGGTACAAAACCGTCTAAACGCCAGCATAAATTCTTTGCTAGACATATTATCATATAGTTCTAGGTGTACCGCTCGAGACGTTGCACAGGTAAACAATAATATATAAACCTTTTCATGCTCTCTCGTCTTCAATGCTCCTGTGTAATCTAACCCTACAGCTTGGAAAGGCTCTATGTGCTTTACACGGCATTCAGGTAGAGGAGGAGCTGGTCCAGTTGCATATAGTTTACCCTTTAGTCTCTGGCATATTACACATTTTCTTACTACACGTCGAGCTACTTGTCGAACTCTGGGTATCCACCATGTGAGACGTAAATTTGATATAATATGACATACCCCGTAGTGTTTTACTTCCCTATGTGCACGTATGATCAATAGATCAGTAACGTGATGTCTTGTTGGCATAAGTATAGGACGGTTTGTGCCGTCCGTTACACCCGACCACTTCAGGCGACCCTCACACTTGATGAGGTCATTATCTAGGTGCAACCTTAGTTGACACACTAGATTAGGCATTATAGTCTTATTCGAGCTTTGCAAAGATTCTAATTCATTGGAAAAGGTTTCTGCTTGAACCCACATGATCAAAGTTACTTCAGCTGCTTTATATTCACAAGCATCAATGTTGTGACCCCTGTTCCAGAGTTGGCCCGTTACTTTAAGCTTGATATTGGATACATATCGCAACACCCAAGCGACAACTCTGACTAGTTTATTATAGTCACCGAATCTTGCCCACTATATTATTGGACCCTGTGGCTCATTTTGTTGGGATGTAACTGCCACTGTTTCCAGTGGCAGAAGTCCCTCACCAACAGCATGCCAAATCGTCCATTCACTTTCATGGAGCAGCCACTTTGGACCATGCCACCACAATTCGGATTTCACTAACTGTCTAGCAGTTATACCCCTAGTTATGAGATCACTAGGGTTGTCTTTTGTATTTACATAATTATAAGCAATGTCTGGCAATAGGGCCCTAATCTCATCTATCCTATTCCTCACATAAACTGGCAGAGACTTCTTGCTATGTATCCAGTTGAGTGCAACCTGACTATCGCACCAAACGTGAACGATTTCAATGTTTAACTCGCTCTCGTATGCTGCGCGTCCATGTTGCATCAGACGTGCTAATAGCAGCATGGCAGTCAATTCCATTTTAGGGATAGTTACCTTTTTAACCGGGGCTACTTTAGCCCGGGCGGTAACTAAATGTGCCCCAAATGAAGTAACGACATATATGGCTACCCCGTATGCCGTGGCGCTAGCATCGCAAAACGCGTGTAACATAACGTCACCGAATGCCGCCACTTTACGAGGTATAGGTTTAGTACATAGGATGTGATACTCATTCAACAACAATGTCCCTTGGTCATTCAGGTCCTCGGGCAAACTGTCATCCCATCCTATTTTACGTCTCCAAACTTCCTGCATTAGAATCCTAGCTCTTATGGTAACGGGTAATGCTAGACTCAAAGGATAAAAAAATTGCGCAACTTTGCTCAACAGACTTCTTTTTGTGTGCGCTCCTGTCTGCTGAGCAAAAGACCTTGTTTGATAAGTTAGTATGTCATGTTTAGGTTGCCAGATCATCCCCAAATTTCTGGACTTTTCCTGGTTATGAGATGCCGTACCGTCCACCTGTATCAAACTCTGAAGATCTTCACTATTAGTAACCCACTCGCGGAGAAATAAATGTGCATCTGTAAACAATCTGCGTGCTTGCCAGTATGTATGTAACAAATCATCTTGACTATCGCTAGAACCCTGCAAATTGTCTATATATAATCATCGAGATAGTATACTTGTGTCCTTAAGAGTATCTGCTAATGATTTTTGATTGTGGCATTTAACAAAAACTGTGAACATGTTGCCCCAAAGAGTACAACCCGAAAATGGTAGATTATGACCGGAGTTTCAGAGTTGCTAATGTCGCTGAACCAAAGAAAGTGGGTAACATCTCTATCTTCCTCTTTTAGCTTGACCATCAAGAATGCTTTCTCGATGTCACTAGTATATGCGTACTTCCCCAGCCTAAACCGCAATAGATGTTGGGACAGGTCCGACACCATGGACGGACCTGTCAGCAGGCAGTCATTTAGACTGGGTTGTTGACCTTGGTGGGCAGAGCAGTTATACACCACCCGTATTGGTGTGGTGACGCTGTCTTTTCTCACCCCATGATGGGCCAGATAGTGAACCCTTCCCTTCTTACTCGGTTCCTATACATCGACTCTCTCAATAAAGCCCCTATCTTCATAACTCCGAAATACATCGTCATACGCCTGGCGCGTGCTCGGTTCATTAGACAATTTACGCTGTAATGCGCGCAAGCGACCTAATGCCAAACCATAGTTGGTAGGCAGGCTTATCTCACTGTTCTGTCAGGGTAAACTAACTTTATATTGCTTGTCTGAGGCACAGTAGCTCACAGACTCGTCAAACCTTTTCAGCACAACTTCCGAGTCATAATCAGTCTCCATTGGATTAATGCCTATGTGATCCAATCTCCACAGTCGTTCCAGGTCGAACTCGGCAGCCATCTTAGGGTCACTAGGTTGGGAATCCTCCCTTCCCAACTCCTCTGCCGCGGTTACATTGACTCTTATTATCGAGACCGTGTCGACCAGGACCTTTGACTGTGTAGTATGCACCTTTCCGCTCATGCAATAGCCAGATTTAGTGGGGATTAAAATTATACCACACATATTTTTAAATTCAGGGTATACTACATCATAATAATGATCCACACCAAGTAGAACATCCACCTCACTCTGATCTCCCATGGGATCCGACAAGTTAACCCCTTTGCTACGTAATGCGTGTTCCACTTTCTTCACTCCTACAGATACATATTCTGGTAGGGTGTCTACTACGATCTCGTAGTCTTGTTTGTCAGTAACCCCTGTGAAGCCCTGCAATCGAAGAGTCTCAGCCCCTACGATTCGGTGCTTCAGTCCCACTAAGACGGACCTCTTTATAAAGGAACGTTGAGACCCTTGATCTAGAAGTACCCGACAAACTTTGTTACTGTCGTTACGTTCCATGGGAATCTGTATTGTGGGCAGTATAGTGGTGTCTTGTGTGCTACCTAGTGTCACAGTTGTAGTACCCTCTGGTTTGACATCTTTGACTTTATCTGCTGTAGGACACAACTTGTCAAAGTGATGTCCTTTGCAGTGGCGACAGGGCCTTAAGTAGGTAGCAGTACATTGTCCCTGCTTACCATGTTCCTTACTTAGACAACCTACACATAGCTTCAACCTCTTTGCCTGTGCTAGTTTTGTCTCATTTGTTGTGTAGTTTACACAGAAACTCCCTTTATGTTTGTTGTTACATAGCTTGCATAGAATCTGAGCAGGTTTCTTATAGGTACCCTCTTTCTTTTCTTTAGTCCCCACCGTCATGCTTACAGTTCCCCTCATCTCCACATTCCCACTCCCTCCCAACACATACATTCTCCCTTTGTTCAACTGTAGATTATTGATTTCTTTACTGAACTGAGTTTTGAACTCCCCCCAGATCAAATGATCTAACCTTGTCAAGTATTGCCATAGGAAGCTTCTGAAGTAAGATGCTGACTATCATTTCCTGTGTGGTGAGCCCTAGGGTGTCTAGCGATCGAGTATGGCACTCCATATTTGCCCTAAAATGTGTTAACTCCTCAACCTTATACTGTGGTTCTGTGAGCTTTAACAAGGCAACGACATGGGCCATCTTCAACTGCTCTTGATCCCCGTATGTGGCCTTTAATAATTGTACTGCCTCCAGATAACTATCACCTACTACCGCAAAACCCTCTATCAAATGTAAGGCCTCTCCTTCCATTTGTCCCTTCAGGTAGTGAAACTTGCGGACATTATCCAAAGAGGATTCATGAACTGTAGTCCGAAATACGTCCCAAAAAGCTAACCACTCACTCAATTTGCCCCCAAATGTAGGAAGATTGAGCTTTGGGAGGTGCACAGTGTGTTTTGGGTCAACTCTTCTATGGGTCTCATTCTCGCCTCCCTTCTTACTTGCGACAGCACGCTGTAATATGTGCTTCGCTCTAAAGACAGGTTCATCATAGAGGGCGCGATTATCACACTCTGTAACTATCTCTTCCTCCTCTGTCATGCCTGCCACAATCACCTCACTCAGAGCCATAATACGACCGTGGGTAGCCTGGACATTGTCTAATCTAGCTTATAATTCCTCGAGGTTAGCAGTAGTGATGAAAGTGTTGACATCTACAATTAGCCTATTTAATACTCCCCGAAGTCCCGCCCTATGATTCTCAGGGGCCTTGATCAGCACCCCACTACACGGTGTCTCTTCCTGTTTACTTATTTTGCAAGTAAACCTGTAGGCTATTTTATCTAAAATGTTACAAATACAAGGGGAAAATAGTAGCCTAGTTAAGAGACGCCGACCGGCAGATTTCTATGTTATGGAGAAAAAATAGCACACAAAATAGCAACACCTACTAAAGTAACTAAAGGGTCATATTGAACAAGAAATAATGTTAGGTCAGGTCATATGTCACAGGAAGTCTGAAATGAAAGAGAAAACTATTGGGGGAAGATGATGGGTGGGATGCAGGATTTGGGCAGGTGCAACGATGTGACCCTGCATTCCGGCTCTAACCACCGCTTGGCTAGTCCTACCAGATTATCATAGAGTTGTTCCTGCATCCTGTTATATGTCCCCTTGCTCATTGCCTTAAAAATCCCTTACTGGTAGCTAATTCCCGGGTCTGGGCACCAATGTGGTAAACTATCAATGGAAGTTAAATATTACTAAGCTATAATGAATAAAATAAAATCAATCTAAGTTAAAACTACTCCATATCTAAATTGAATTCAATCTGAAACAAGCTAATTTATATCCAAAGGTCTCACATAATAATGTATATATACTGTATAGGGTAAGGTTATAAGGGTTAATTCTAGCCAGGAATTAACTCACCAATAGTTCCACGTGGCAATGAGGTAAGGGAGAACGTTTTACCCAATATGGCGGACAATGGGGAGGCAAGACACGGGTCCGGAGACGCAAGTCAAGTGAAAGAAAGAATAAATGATTACATGGGAATGGACATGAATACTATGCATATCTGTCAGTCAGTCATGGCGTCGATAAGAGCGTCGTGATGGTGTAGCTGTATGTATTGCTGTCAGTGTATTGTGATTAGAGGCACAATAGCGCGATCAACTGAAGGCGGAAATTAGATGTTAACTGGTTGGTGTTCGTGAAGTTTCTGAGCTGTCTTCCTCAGAGGCACACCTTGCTGCCTTGGCAAACGCCAGGAGCCTAAATTATCGTACCGCATTTAAGTTGCCCTATACGATAAATTATATTAATATATACGATAAATTCATATATACAACATAAGATCATGTCAATATTGCTTAATAGCATATTAGGCCTTTACACTCTTAACCCTTGTCTAACGGGGGGTTTTGGTCTTATTTGGGCATATTCAGGCCCTTCTGCATGATAAATCAAGTATCTGCATGAAACAAAATATATTTAGCAAAAAACTAGGCGCTAAAAGCTTCAAAATGAGACCAGAACGAGCTACGTAGCACTGGTGGTTCTCATACAGTGATACCAGTAACATGGGAGTTTAGCGTATAGCGGCATATTTTTCCCAGCTATGCTCACTACTGGCTACACTGCCGGCCTCTCGAGAACACAGGCAACATGAGTTAATGGGCGGCGGTAAGCCCTGGGAGTCGGCTGTCTGGCCCGCTGCGCTCCAGGCTATTTGCACTCGATTTTAACCCTTTAAAAGCCTTAATAATGCTCCTAACTTTCTGCAAATTGGAACCGGACTTAAGTCCGACCCCGATCTTTAAGGGTCAACCTACTTACAATCATATAATATACGATCTACTCGTCCTACGCCGTGCAGTGGGAACGACCGTGACGTCACAGAGACATACGGGATCACAATAGAGTCATAGTCTATCGTATTTATGCGATACATATTCCATCATCAGAGCCTAGAACAACAGAGAAAATGCTACGTTTATTTGTGTGAATATAACTAAATATTTTAATATTTATTTATTCGAAGTCAACAAATGAAAGGTTAAAAAATATATTCTGCAATGATAAAATAAGAGACTAAAAATGTCTGAGTTAAGGTAAGACATTGAATGAGTTAAAACAAAAGGGGGACCGTTATGAATCATACAAATAGAAATAGCGAGGTAAAAATATGAACATGAGCAACAAGTATATATGTTACATAAAAAGAAAACGAAAGTATATGGTAGATAATGATCAAGTTTAGCAAACACTACGTCGCGAGTCCTAAAATGTAAAGTCAAACAAAAACAATTATGGAAGGTATTTAACAACACTTACCAATATGATGTGTGAAAGTGTATAAAGGGATTCTATCAAAAGGGGGAACACATTTAATACGGAAAATGGAAAAAGAGGGTACAATAAGAAAGATAATGTTAGTGGTATAAATGTTAAGTTGAAAGTAGATCTTAAATTAAGGAAAATACCTAAGTGAAAAAGCTAAACTAGGCCTATATATAGAAGGAAACAAAAAAAAAGGGGATGGGGAGTATGTACAGTGCATACTGGAACTTAACGTGGGAAGCAGAATAGGTCATAAGATGCCGTGTCACTGATGGATGGGTTGTGCCTATACTGGTGAAGGGCATCCATGATGGGAAGGTCTGTGTCGTTGTTGCTACCACCAATAACTATAAGTCTGACTGAGTAAAGAAGGCTGCCCCTTCTTTAACTCCTTAGATAATGAGACAGTACTTGATTTTATTTATGATATTTGCTCAGATAAGGAAACAGTTTTCGTGGGTGACTTCAACCTCCCTTCTATTAATGGTCTTGTGATCTGTTCCATAGAGGTCGCAGTCTTCTCGATAGAACATTCCTTGACTGTTTTATATCCCTAGGACTTACTCAATTAATTACAGAACCCACTTGCTACCTGTCGTCGGGTAATATACCGGACCTGATTCTTACCTCAGAGAACGATTGAATTGGCAAAAACACAGGTACTTCCTCCATTTCCCAACTATAGCCATAGCCCAGTTATCACCAATTATATATTCCAGATCCAAACTACCAATGATGAGCCCACTGACGTCAGAATATGGCATAGAGGTGACTACAGAGAGATATTGATTGGGATTTTGAATTTGCTCATCTCGATGTTAATCTAATGTTTTCTGTTTTACTGATATACTTATGCCCTTAAGTGACCGTTTTATCCCTATAAAGAGTTTCAATAACCTTTCTTGCCCCCCATGGCCTGTCAGACCCACTATATTATTAAAAACTGACAGAAAATCTTATGGACCAATTATAAAGCAACTCATACTAATTTTGGTCGTAACTCTAACAAGGCTAAGGATGCCCTGGATCAGCTTTTAAACATATATTACCAGTACAAAAATTAGGCCATCCTTAGGCTTCACTGATTGACCATCTTACAACCAACTCCCTATCTCTGTCTCGTTTTTTTAAATTTGTTGGTAGATTTTTTTAAGGAGAGAAGGACACCCTACAAACGCATTCGTGGTCCCGGACCCTATGAAGAGGAGCTTTAAATGTGCAAGGATGTTATGTACTCCAATTTATCCAATTATTAATTCATAACTTATATATGTACAGGGGTACACATATGGTAATCTAATAAACTAATAACTCAATTATAACAGCTTATATTATTAACATTGTATTTTTCTTGTATCAAATACAATGGATGCAGTCCGAGGGGCAACAGGATGTATACAGTTGACCCCGCAGGTCATGGAATTCACCTATGTCCGGGCTGATGTCATCAAACCAAGTCACACAACATCACGTGTCACAATGCCTGTAATATTGGCCTGGTTACTATGGAAGATCTTTCTATGGAAGTTTACATAGGGTGTGTCACTGGGTGAAACCACACCTGAATACATCATTATTGACAGATACCAGGATTGGTGGACATTGTACACGTAGAAGGTAATGAGTGGGTTTACGTCATATAATGGGCGTGACCCGTATGCTTATATGCGGTAGAGAAGGGGGTTGAGGAGAGACGACGGAGAGCCCCACAGCTGATAACAGGGGTCAGGGTGACAGCCCGTGTGTGTGATAACCAGACTATATATCATACTTGAATTAATCTTACTATTACGAATACTTATACAATCAATATCTTAGTGTACTTTTGAATAAGTCTTGGATATCTTTAATTAAACTATTATGAATTATTCTCAAGTTTCACTTACTTGATCGTAATATTATTTTGAGTTATCTAATTAATCCCGGGGTAATCCCAGGATGGTGGCAGTATTTATAAAGGGGAACTGATACCAAATGTAACCCTATTTCCTCCACCTTACATGGTGTGCAAGCGAGTGGTCCTTTTTACAACAGAGGCTACACTCACGTGCCGATTAATTGACCGCTAAAGCTACTAAAAAGTATTTAATTCAAGTCACTGGAGTCTGTCAAAATATAGAATTCACATACATGGCAAGCTGAAACACTTGTACATCTGGCAAGTTTACCTAAGTGCCCGCAACGCGCCCACACAACTTCGGAGCTGGTCGCAAATTAGTCATAATATTCTGGCGGCGGACGCAGGGAATCCTCAACTTTGTCTGACGGAGGAGGAGTCTTCATGGACATGGTACCGACAAGTGGTGTAATTGGCCATACATTGGAGGACCAAGTTTGAGTGACAGTGGTTTGAGGCCGAATTCTGGACGTCGCTGGCATTGAAAACAGCCCAGCTCCACTGCCGCTAAGTCACAACAATTCTCTTCAGCTTAGCCAATATATATGTTCATCAAGTGAAAATTCCACATGTCATTAACACCTTACGAGCGGCCTAGGTGGTAATTTATATGTACCGCCCAGCGGGGTGTTTTTACCCTAAATAGGGTTGTTTACGTGATCATTTTCATTCCTAAATAAGACACAGAACGTAAAACAAGTATTTATCCCTGAAAGGGCATAAACAGAGCTTTCCAATGACACCCCAACAATCCTTGTACGACCGCTAGTTTTCTTGCAACGATCGCGCAACACGAGTGCAAAAACCATGTAATTAGGTAGTTTCCCTACATAATTCCCTGTGTAGCGAGTGTGTGAGGGTGGGGGAGGGTGGAATTCATGTCAGTAGGTCCGCCGCGGTGGTCTGGAGCAGTCATACGCTTGCTACTCTCCTCCCACCACTTGTCTCTCTCTCTCAGCAACATTACGTGGTGAAAATGGCACACGACATAAGTTGTGAACCGCCAGTTAGTCCATATTTATTTCACACGACATAAGTTGCGCGCCGCCAAAGAAGGGTTAAAACGTTTGTTTAGAAAAAGGCCTAAAGTTCCCGCTAACAATCCAGTTGATCCCGAATTATCTGATATTACTGAGGATAGCGGAGACTATTTTTCCGATGACGATTGGAGCGGGTCAGAACATAAATATTCGGAAGTTGAATCTCAGGAAAATTCAGGTAGTTCAGGGGTTCGACATCTGTATGAAAATGTTAATCAGAGTGTTTTAAGAAGCGGGACTTTCCGTGATACATCTCCTTCCTACATCACCCCTATGCCAAGTACAGTAATTCCCACACCTCCCGAAAATAACATCATTATGTCGGGTAACGAACCCCAGGCTATTCATTTAAGTGTGACCCATGGTCAGGCCGTAAAGAATTTCACTGGGTTGGAAGAACACAGAAATATTTTTTCAGTTTTGGATGATGTAGAGACGGAAATTGCAGCAAAAGGTATTACCCAGGAGAGGACCAAAATTTACATTTTTCGCTCGAAAATTGACAAGGGGAATACTCCAGCTGGGTACCTTTTGGCTTGCGATGACCTCATAAATGCAAAAAATTACGATGAGTTCAGGCTCGAATTCCTAGAGAAATTTGGTTTTTCAGCTAAGGGGGAATTTGCGAAATTCCATGATTTCGCCGATCAGCTATTGAAGGAAAAGAAAAATCAGTCAGTAGATACATTATTGGCGCGGTGTTCACAGTTCGCTAATTATATGTCGCATCATCTAGTTCGTCACTCCTGGTTTGAGGACAGTAAGATAACAATAGAACAGCTGAGGAAGTTACTGGGGTATGTTATGTTGGTTAGTGCCTTACCAGTCACCGTGAAACCGATCGCACGACGTATCGAGTTCCCTCCAACGATGTCTCTCAATAAATTATCAAAGGAACTTAGGAAATCTTGTGATACTAGCTGTATGACCACCGAGCAAATTCAGTTTTCGTGTGCTGCCGTTAGGAATTCCTTACCTGTTTCCCCAGCTCAACCTGGCCCTAAACAGAATCTCCCTAAACCAATCAAACTAATATGAATCACCAACCACATAGAAATCCCCAGCAGTTCTCCTCTAACAGTTTTTTTCCCGAATTCCAAAAACCCGCACAGTAGGTCAGAATAATCAGAGTTATAGCTCCAAGACATGGAATTATCAATCGCCCCGTTATCAGGGTTATGGCGGTCGACCGCAGGGCCCAAGCTGAGGCGGTCATGGCGTGCAGAGACCTGCGATAATGGCTACCGGCGCATCTGGTCGACACAGGGATGTTATGTGTTTTTATTGTGGGGTACGAGGTCACATTGTTCCTCGTTGTTACATCAAGGCAAAGGAGCTATATGAATATACAGCAGGTAAGCAACCTTCCTGTCATAGATGCAAGTGTACTGATCATCGGACCGGAACTTGCCCGGAAGTGAAGGTAGATTTAGACGATTGGAAAGCCAGTCACCCTAGGTCGGGGGAAGTCTACGATCGCTACCAAGCAAACGAATGGTAACAGGAAGAGGAAGGTAAATACTGGAGTAAGAGGTTTAAAGAAATGCGAAGGGTCGACACTCAAAGCTGCTATTAGAATGATTGATGTGTACATTGGAAGAGTTGATAATAATGTAACAGGTCAGGAATTAAAGGTATATATAAAGGATGTCTTTGGTATGGATATTACAGCTATAAGTAAATTAATAATCAGGACTAATGAACACCAAGCCTTCAATGTAACTGTAAAACTTGCTGAGAGAGAACAACTTTTTAATCCAGAATTATGGCCTGAAGATATCATAGTTAATAAGTTTTTTAGCAGACCTGGTGAATCTAAATAGTAGTTTTTCTCCTGGTCTTAATAGTTATATATTTTTATTTTTTACCTTTTAATCTTTTGGATAATGGCTTCTGATTGTATCAAGATATGTACTTATAACTGCTGCTCTCTAAAGAAAAACATTAATTTGGTGAGACAGCTTACATCATCTGGCTATGATCTAATATTTTTACAGGAAACGTTTTTGACTGATGATAAACTTGCAATTTTAGACTTTGTTGATGAAGAGTACGATTGTGTTGCTGTAGGAGCCACGCTGTCTGATAAATCTTTAATTAGTATGGCCGGCAGACCTGAGGGAGGTATGGCTGTTTTATGGAAAAAAAATACACAGTTAAAAATAAATAATATTACATTGGACAAAAATTACATGGTTTTTAATATAGACATATATGGGTTTAATGTTGTTTTTATCAATATATATTTGAACAGCGATATTTGGAAAGCTGAAACTTTAAACAAATATTTGGAAACACTTTCATTATTGGAAAATGTAATGAACAATTTACTTTGTGATGATATTTTTATCATAGGGGATTTTAATGCTGACCCTCACTCAGGTAGAGCCTGGAGAAGTTTATCAGACTTCATGGAGAGAAACTCTTTGCAATGCTATGACGTAAATATATTGAGTAATGATTCTTACACTTTTGTTGGTTATGGAGACTCAGTTACTAGGTGGCTTGATCATGTTGTAGGCAAGGAAGACAACAACATTACTGTGAAAAACATAAAAATACTTCACAGTGTTGTGGGATCTGATCATTTTCCAGTGGAAGTATCTCTGAAATTTACAGGGGTAAGACCGACAACATCATTTGCTCCGATTATTGAAGAAAATAGAGCCTATATTAACTGGGATAAGCTAAAGGCGAATTATTTTAATGATATAAATAATAGGGTTGATGACCTCTTACAAGATATATGTTCCTTGCCTATTCATGACTGTCATAAGTTAGGCTGCAGGGATCCCAATCACTGGAAAATGATTGATAAATTGTACAAACATATCACGACCAGCATTCAGACTTCTAGTAGAGATTACGAACGTCATAGCATCAGGACAAATAAATATAAGGTAATACCAGGGTGGAACCGATGTATTAGAGCTAAACACAGTGTTGCCAGGGAAACATTTGTACTATGGGTGAGACAAGGTAGACTGAGAGGAACGGATCTACATCGCCAGATGTTAGAGGCCAGAAAGGAGTTTAAAACAACACTCAATGACTGTAAACACAACGAACAAGGAGAAGTTTGCAATTCAATCATGGAAAAATTTCATTATAAAAACAAATCAGAATTTTGGGGTGAAGTTAAAAGAAAATGGGGATTTAAGAAATCGGCAAGTGTTATTAATGGTCAAAGTGACAATTCTAATATTACTCAAGTATGTGCAGATAAATTTTTACCTAGTCTGATTTCGGATAACAATGAGGCAGAGGAAAATTTCTGCAACGAACTGAAACAAGCCTGGGCTGGTAGTAGAAACGTGTATCTAACAATATCTAGTCACACTCTTAAAAATCTCATACCTCGTCTTAATTCGGGCCAAGGTCATGCCCTCATCCATGCAACTTTTTTAAAGAATGCTTCACAATTATTTTTAGAAAACCTTGTTGCTTCTTGAATACGTGTTTTACCCACTGTTATCTCCCTGAAGACTTATTAAAGGGTACTATTACTCCAATTATTAAGGACATTAGAAACAATTTAACAGAGGCAGATAACTACCGGCCTGTAATGCAGTCCTCATGCCTTTTAAAACTCTTTGAACTATTTATGTTAGATATATTGTCTGAAAAACTTATTATTAATTATAGACAATTTGGATTTAAAACTGGTTCTTCAACAACAGATACATGCTGTATCCTGAAAGAGGTTATGAAAAAGTATACAAACTGTAAGAAATCTGCTATTGAAACATTTATTGATCTAAGCAAAACTTTTGATAGGTTGGATCTTTTATTCTAGGTAAGAAATTGTTCAAATCTGCTGTACCAGTAGATATTACCCTTATTATCCTTCATTATTTAAGAAATAAAAAAGGTAACATTAAATGGCAAGACTTCTATAGTAACTATCAGTATATTGAAAAGGGAGTAAGACAAGGGGGAGTTCTCTCCCCCTTTTTGTTTATTATTTTCATTAACGAAATTATACTTGATGTGGTAAGAACCAATGTTGGATGCAGATATGGTGACGTAAGAAGCAACATTTTAGCTTACGCAGATGATTTGGTTTTACTTGCAGATTCTATTTCGAATATGGATGTATTATATACTAAATTATGTTCTTCTATTGACGCACATTTACTTACAATTAATAAGGGTAAATCTAAAAGTATGATTTTTTCTACAAAACCAGATCAGAAAGTACAAAGCATCGAGCTGAATGGTGATAGACTGGAGGTTGTAAAGGCGTTCAAGTACCTTGGGCATAACATCCTTTTTAATTTCAAAGATACGGATGACATAAGTTTTAGAATAAACAAATGTTATGCCTCCTTTAACAGCATGTTTAGACATTTTAAACGGGTGAATACAGATAATTTTATATTTCTGTTTAACTCATACTGGCTACCAGACTATGGTATTCCCCTCTGGAATCATAATTCTTCTTTTAAATCTAATATTTTTAAAACTTTTAAAATAGCTTTTAATAAATCACTTAAGCGCATATGTCAGGTGCCAGCCTATGCCAGCAGTCATATCACGGCAGCTCGATGCAACCAGTTGCTTCTTGACCATCATACAGCATTGGTTCAAGCTCGCTATTGTAGGAGAATACTAAGGTCACAAAACCCTATCATTAAGTTCAATATATCTATTATTAAGGAAGGGTTCATGATGCAGCATGTAATAAATCTCTTTAGAAATGTATACAATGTTAATATACTGGGAGAAGAGGTAGATGTACAGAAAGCCAGGATAGAGTGGGTTCAAAGGCATGAGGACAGACGAGGCCCTTGCATATATTATGGGTACTAGTTATTACAAGTTGTCATAGGTTCTGCTATTTAGGTTTTATTTCATGTCATATTTATATTCATTTACTTATACACTGTTTTTCAAATTTCTAACAATATTCAGATATACTTATAGCTTGATAAGCTAATAAGCTGAAGTGATATATTACTTTTATTGTTGGAGGTTGCTTTTAATTTAAGGAGTAAACATATTTTTTCTGTACAGTAATACAGTAAAAGCTATACAATATTAGTTATATATATATATATATTTTATTTTTTTATTATTATGTATATTTTACTTTCGACTAAATGAAAGCTACTGTAACAACGAGTAAATACTGTATTAAGTTAATATTAACGCAAATCAAGTTATTGAGAAGTACCAGAATTGAGTTAAACAATAATTTTTAGTATTACAAATTATATATTATGAGGGGACAAATTGTTATTGGATGTACCGGGTCACACTTTTAAAGATTGATCTATTTCTAATGTATATGTAATATATATAAGTTTATGTATATTACGAAATAAAGTTATTGAATTGAATTGAATTAACTAGTACTGTCACCATCATATCTACTACTGTCAACATCATATCTACCATCATCACTACTGTCATCATCATCAATACAACTACAACCATCATCACTACTATTATCACCATCATCACTACTATCACCATCGATCCCACTATTACTACCATCACTTATAATGCCATCTAAACTAACTTGACCTAGCAAATGCGTAGCGAGATGTTTTCGCCCCCAGAACGAATGCGTTCTTAGTGTGTGAGCCCCTTTGGGGCTCACACACTAATGCCCCTTTCCCACTGGTGAGACAAGTCACAATTTTCGTCGCCGAAACCAATAAATTGGCACATTCATGACATGTCTCAACACCTCTCATAAAAAATTGTTTGACTCTCAAGGCCTCTCAGGCCTGGCAAGGGCCCTCGCGGGTCCGTCGCACAATGTTTGCACAGTTCAAAATTTTGGACGAGGACGAGGACTCGATGATCGGTTACCCTCGCAAGCATCGTCGAGCATCGCCGAAGGGTTTCTGCGATCATCTGCTCGGCGAGACATCGACAAAAAAACCTTTGCAACGCTGCATGGATACTCACCCATACTCACCGTCGCCGATGCTCTCAGATGTTCCGGAAACATCGACGATGCCAAACAGCACCTTCGGTCGATGCTCTCAGATGTTCCTGTTACATCGACGATGCCAAAGAGCACCTTCGGCAGGTGGGTAAAACAAAATTATTAGGCTGAGATATCTTTCATCTACGGTGAAATTCCACATATTGTTATTTTTGTTGTTGTTGTTGATGAAATCTTATAGAATAACATTTCCTCTTGCCGTTCATGAAAGAAAACAATATAAAAACCAATTATTATGGGTGAAACCCGACTGAGAGTTAGGGCAAATACGGGCGGACTGATGATATGCCTTCACCTACGGTGAAATTCCACATATTGTTATTTTTGTTGTTGTTGTTGATGAAATCTTATATAATAACCTTTCCTCTTGCCGTTCATGAAAACAAAACAATATAAAAATCAGTTATTATTGGTGAAAACAGACATAGTTAATATTTTGCTGCGGAATGGATTCTATAAGAGCGAAAAACTATCGTTATAGATTTATTTCTATAAAATCCAATAATGATGATAGAAAAATCTAAACACCGCCATCATGTTCAGCAGACATATATATATATTTTTGTTTTGAGAGTAAGCTAAATTTGTATATTTTTCGATAGAAAAATGTCTCCGGCGAAGCCGGATTTCTCCATACAATGCTGGCTCCCTATCGCTCGCCAGGAAGAAATCGACACCTGGATGGGGATAAACGTCTTAAAACAGTAGGCTGAACGGGGCCGAACGGAAACAAAAGGCAAAGAAAGAGGGAGAGAAATAGAAAACAAATAAAAAAACGAGGAGAGGGAGAGAAAGAAAAACAACAAACAGCAGGTGGGCTCAATGTTTGCGTTACGGCTTAACAATTGAGCCCACCTCGCTTTTTTTAGTTTACTCTTTCTCTCTCTCTCTCTCCTCTTTTTTGTTTTATTTCTATTTCTCTCCCTCTCTCTTTGCCTTGTATCCGTTCGGCCCCGTTCAGCCTACTGTTTTAAGACTTTTACCCCCATCCAGGTTTCAATATTTTCCTGGTGAGCGCTAGCGAGCCAACATATATATAATTTTTGTTTTGAGAGCAAGCTAAATTTGTACATTATTTGATAGAAAAATTTCTCCGGCGAAGCATTGCCAACCTCCGAATTAAGGGGAGATAGGTCGTTTTTCTGGTCCCCTTTCTTCCTCATGGTTAACCCCATTAGTTTTCATATTTTATGACGTTCGGCCCATTAGTTTGGCGTGATATGCTAATTCCACTCTGCAATTAGCACATTCACGTTACATTCGCTCAGCTGCGCACACCTCGCCGATCTCGCCGACGTATGTGCGATGCCAACGCCTATGATCGACGATGAATCGCAAGAATTTGTGCCTTAAAAAATTGCCTCGCAGAGGTTCATCGGCGAAACATCGCTCACTTCCCCGATAACATCGCCGATGTCGGCGATTGCGTCGCCGACATCGGCGACATCTTCGCCCAGTATAATTTGTCATCTGTTTGTAACGGTCGAAATCGTGAAGGTCGCACGCATTCTTGCAAATTTGACAAAACGAAGGCATCGGCGACGAAAATCGTGACTTGTCTCACCAGTGGGAAAAGGGCATAAGAACGCCATAATTGCTGGGTTGGGGGGGGGGGGGGGTTAAAACCATATTTTGGACGTAGCCCATTCACGCTCATATGATGCAGAGGTTGCCAGATTAGCAATAAGAAATAGAGTTCTCTCACTCTTATAATTACCTCTCCAAAATTAGTCTTCTGCCCACAGCTAACTCAAGGACAACTGCAGAGGTTGAAGTAACTAAACTAAAGGTTTCTAAATACCCCTAATGGTAACAAAGGCTTTACAGTATCCCTAATAGGCTCAAAATCGCGTCATATGTCGGAGAGGGTTAAAATCATAACTATTGAATACATTCAAAAAATCGGTTTTGACTGATCGTCGCATTCACGCACTGAATGTTCGTTAGAAGTTTGTGTGAAAATCCGTTGATCGGTCTAGGATGAGTTTTCGGAAAGACAGACATACGTCTCACTATTATCATCACATCTGAGACATGTGTATGATGTGTGGCTTTTTGTGATGTGTGTGCACACACACACAGGGAATAGGTACAGGGAGGGAGGTGTTGATCATGAAGGGGGGGGGGGGGGGGCAAAATATTTTTTAGGACCTAAGATCATAACTATTGCACAAATTCAAAACATATATTTTTAATTACTGTCGAATTCACGCACCGAAGGTTCGTGTGAAGTTTGGTGAAAATCCGTCAAACGGTCTAGGAAGAGTTCTCGGTCAGACAGACAGACAGACAGACATTTCGGTTAGTATGTACCACTATACGGGGGGCGATACCACTCTGCTTACGCAGAGTTGATAATACCTCCCTGGGCCACCTAGTTTAAGACATCTTTTCATAATGGAGTGAAATTCAGGTGGCGAAATTTTCTCGTGAAATGAATGACGGAGAGCGCCAGAGTAAGATTATTAAGTTAAAGCGTTCAAATAATTCCTTGAGACTTATGGAGAGAGAGAGAGAGAGAGAGAGAGAGAGAGAGAGAGAGAGAGAGAGAGAAACAAATATTTCTTTAACTTCAATTACGCTTGATAATAATTTTGTTTTTGTTATTTTCTTATATAATATAGCTAACACACTCTGACTCTCATAATGCCTGTGTGCATCACGGCCCTTATACAGCTTACTATAACCCGACACAATTAACCTGGCAACAATCTTTACCCAACAAGTATAATCATAAATCCTGATGATTGGTCGGCGGCTGTGTGTGTAGTCCTTGAAGATAAAATAGTAAAGAATAATTTATTATGTCCAAAAGGTTAAACTGAATTGAAATATATGAGGATCAACTGTGTTACTGTTCAGGGAGTCTAACCTGATGCCTGGCAGAGTTGGTACTCAGGGTAATGGAGGAAACATTTCCCAGTGATAGAGGTGGAGGCAATATACATATTTTATTGAACCAGGAACTCTGGCATGGGAGGCTTATATTCTGCCGAATCATTGCTTCAGTCCCGTGTTCTGGTATTATATGTGTGTAGTTGCCAAGTAATATATATCTCAAAACACAGTATATTATCAATAGAATAAGTGTGTGTCATTGTATGTATATGTATAGCAGTTATGTACTGGCTATATAAATCCAACTAATTACACAACTATTATGAGTTAGGTAATGATCGGAATGCATAAAGGAGTTAACCCCTTGAGGAACTAAGACGTATTTCTAGATATATTTTGTTAGTATTATTATACAATTGTATGTAATTAAAAAAGGATGTCTAGGAATCAAATGGGGTAAATACTGTCTCATTTAACTCATAGGATTCCACAAGTTCACCCTTAGCTGAATAACATCGTCTAATGATGGCCATAATAAACTGTCAAAACGCAACATGATCCTCAAAGGGTCAATCTCTTGAGGAAATAAACTATGAACAATGACGAGAACACTATTACCACATTACTACTATTAGGCTAAGTAGAGCAGATGTCTGGTGCTGGGAGAACACTAAGTATACATTCGGTGATATGTAATGTATTGGTTCAATTTAGTTACTTAGTAATACCATGATTTACAGCTTATCATGCAATAGTTGTTCAAGAGTACGGTATACAACAAAGAAACAGGACGAGTTATGAATAAACTAATCAAAATAAAGACCCATCCTCACATGTTTAATCTCTTACCATCGTGTTATTATCTGCTGTATATATGTGTTTTTCTTGTTCATGCTTATACCCCATACTTCCCATCATTCATCAACCTCTGCCCTGATCGTATGGTCAGTGTGGCTTAAATATCAACTTTGGCAATGTCAATAAACTTTGAGTTTCCGCGTGTGCATATTGTCATTTCGAAAATGGACAATACAAACTAGAAATAGTAACAATCCTTAGAATTGGCTGATAATCTTAATCGTATTCAGAGCATAATTCATCCATTAGCCTAAAGGTAATACAATGTTCCCTAGTTTGCTCTAGAAAATAATCAACGTTTCTTACTGAAAAGGTTACGTTTACAAATAATTTTGAAATTAAAAATAAACAAATACTATTATAATGCAAGACCCGGGAACATGGAAGGAATTTAATAAAAACATAAATTTTGGAAAAAAGGAATATCTGGCAGGAAGAACAATACACAGTAGGTCAGCACATAATCCAGACAACAATACGAGATATATGTGTCTCGTAAACTCATAGTAACTCATGGTCTTGAACCCCCAATAATATATTTACCTGAGCTCACATGAACAGTCACTCAGAAAAAAATGCGGACCTCACATATTTGTACTTATAGAAGAATATATTTTAAAACAAATTAATGAATATACTGTTCAATACATCAACTACAAACCGATACCATATAATTGTTTATTGAAAAACGAGTTTCATCCAAAAATCAACCCAGATAGTTATAATTGACCACTCGCGAATTTCGGTCTATAAGAAAGTTGGAGGTGTAGAGATTGATATTAAATAGAAATACAATAATAATGTAGGTTTCTGATGGATAGAAAGTTTGCCTTGTTTGGTTTAATGTATTCATAAATGTACTAGGACCGTATTTTAGTTGTTAATTCTGCTAAATATCGATGCCTACAGCTCCAACTTCCTTATAGGCTGAAACTCGCAAGTAGTCAATTGCATGAACAATGAACAGAACAACAATGGGGTCCACTAATTGTTATATGTGACTGGACAGTGTTGTGTCTGCCCAGAAACACATACACGCAACCATGTACAGTCTTGTGTGTACGCAAAAACACATACAGTGCACACAACCATGTACAATGTTGAGTGTCTACCAGAAATACATACACACAACCATGTACACTGTTGTGTGTACCCTGAAACACACACAGAAACACATACACACAACCATGTATACTGTTATGTCTACCCAGAAACACACACAGAAACACATACACACAACCATGTACACTGTTGTGTCTACCCAGAAACACACACAGAAACACATACACACAACCATGTACACAGTTGTGTCTACCCAGAAACACACACAGAAACACATACACACAACCATGTATACTGTTATGTCTACCCAGAAACACACACAGAAACACATACACACAACCATGTACACTGTTGTGTCTACCCAGAAACACACACAGTAACACATACACACAACCATGTACACTGTTGTGTCTACATAGAAACACATACGTACAACCCTGTACAATGCTGTGTGTACCCAGGAACGCACCCAGCAACACATACACACAACCAACCAATATGTTCCTCACCATGCAGTACACAAATGTCAACATTGGTCTCCCAGTTACAGTTTTAGTCTTCTCAACCTGTTTCTATATTTACATTGTCTCGTATATTTAGGAGAGATATTGTTTCTGGACCCCCTTCTCCCTTATGTTTAGCCATGTTAATTTGTATATATTAAGACATTCGCCTCATTAGTTTGGTGATTTTAAGTTCTTTCGTGACATTTAGGCGTCATTTTTTTCCTGGCGAGCGACAGCGAGCCTGTAACTTAGAAGGAGCCATGCCGTTGACCGGTACATTTATCTCGAATGGGGGTCTTCGGGGTATATGTTATGGCTTAACGAAGGTTTAGGGAGGAAACTGATGATAAATAATGAAACATATAAATGTCTTTATTTTTGTTTCACCCCCACATTTTTCAGATTGCACTTCTAGATATGTCACCCCTATTTCAAAAATTAAGTTTTTTAACTCCACTCCCCTACGATTATATTTAACTTTGTTTTCATTTCTCCCTCCACCCCCACCCCCACCCCCTCTCTCTCTCTCTCATATTTCTCACGTTAGACTCCTCCCCTCCACTCGCCTACGGTTATATTTTACTTTATTTTCATTTCTCCCTCCAACCCCCCGACCCTAACTCCCTATCTCTCCTCATACAATTACTGTACACCTTCCCCTTCTCCCCGCCTTAAAGCCTTCACCGCAAACACAATCCTAGCCATTCCCACACCACTTTATTGTTCCAGTTGACATTGGTTAGACAGCAATTTCCAGTATTATGCACATGAACGCCCGGACTCAAAGGTTCGACGACAAACTTGATGAAAAGCTGTGTACAAATAAGTGTCATATTCGGTAATTATAAGAGAGAAAATAAAGAGCAACAGTTAATGGTGACTGACAACAAATGATGATCTTCTTGATCAAATGCTTTATCTTCACATGATTATACTTGTCATCTAGGCTGTCAGCAAACTATTGACTCCAACTATACTTTATAGTAGACCAAAATCCTAAATCCCGTTGTTTTCCCTTTGCCAGCGATGGTATTACAGCTTATATAATGCCGATTAGCTATCAACACTAACGAGAAATAACCACAATTGTATTGAGTGAAACACAATTAAAGTGGGGTAAATACCTTTAGCATACTATGAATAGCCTTTTCACTTTATTTATCGTGAATTCGCCACCCCTATGAGAAATGTTATCTTAGCTTTGTCATACAGGTGACTGCATCTATCGGTATTTCAATGGCTATACACGCTTATAGCCTGATATGCTCATGAATGCATTCCCAGTATAATACCATCAAATTACTCAGATCTCTGGCATTCCAGATAGCACCCTCGATTCCAAAGCCTACAAAGCCCTCTCACTCCTAATACACCCTGCAAGTTACTCTACAAGTCTACATACTGTATCTCTACCCGGGACACCTCCATTCCTCTCACATGATCAGTCTTCCTTACCACCTCCACACAGCACACACTTCCATATTACCATCACACTATCATTCCTTCATCTTAACCCCTACAATACAGTGGCGTTATATAATTGTACATTAACATTACAAGATTTTACTCAGTTTGACAATAAGGATACTGTCAGAAATTAAAACATATCAATTATAAGCATGATTATACTCCCGTCAGTCTTACAACAAACATGTATGTCATTGCTTCGACACTTCTATACCTATACGCTCTTCCCCGATCCCCACTCCCTGCCTGTTCCTATCAGTCCTATACAGTAAATCTTAGTCTACACCCTTTCTCCGGTGAGCGGAAGCAGCTGCCTATCTATCTATATGCTCAGGCCCAATCCCCACTTTTTCTATTTTTTTATTTTTATTTGCTGCCAATTAATGAAATAACCGGCTTTTGGCCGGGACATTTCTCTATTGAAAAAATTGCAAATCAGTTTGAAAGGGGCACTGGGAGGCGCTCTCGCTCTCTCTCTCTCTCTCTCTCTCTTTTTTTTTTTTTTTTTTTTTTTTATCTTAAAGGGGGTTTTGGGGAGTCGTTATTTTTAGTCTAGGGGCAAATAAATAAATTGATAACAAATGACAAAGCAATCTAACCTGTAAACACTATTAATAACAACACAAAAAACACCATTATTAACCGCCAATAAGTCAGATAGGCTAGTGTTACTAATAGAGTGGTTATCCCTGATTACCGAACAATATATAGTGTTTGTAGACCACATCAACTAGTAGATCTCAAATAATACTGTTATGTGACGTTATAATTGTTAATTCGCTTTATATTAATTCATTATTTCCACAATAGGAAAGGTCAGAACTACAACACTCAACGGGAACACAGCTGACTTTAATATATGTAATTCTTATATCAATCAATCTCCACCAATGTCACAGAATACACAGTTTCGGTACACAAGTTGTATTTCTTATTAGCTAGAGAACAGGCACAAGTATATGGTTGACTCTTATCTATATACAATAGACTCAATACATCATAATCGTAATCTATCTATCTATCTATATGCTCAGGCCCAATCCCCATTTTGGGGGTAGCCGACTCAAGACAGAGCAAGAACAGGGAAAACACAAAAACAACATAAAACAAAAAATAAACACAGATAAAAAACACAAACTCACACACATCCAGGTCACCCAGGAAAAGACCCAGAGACCAGGGTTACCAAGGTCGCTCCAGCACTCCCCCGGCCCCTGACCACCCGGAGAGGTTCCGATCTCGGCAGGCAGACATGCAGCGGAGCCAAAACCACAAGCCCTCCCACCACACTTCCAGGCACACCCTTCATATTAATCGTCCCCCCGGGCCAGGCGCCTGATGGACTATTATCTAGTCGAACTTGCGCCCGACCCCTTACTCCATAATCGTAATAATATAATAAAATACAATTATTCCTGTTTCATACTCAACAGGAATAACATATAACAAGGTAATTGCACAATAGCATCATTGAAGCATAAATGTGTTTACTATATAAATATAGTATAAAGATGGCCTACACAGAGAGGTTAGTCTTCAATGACAATAACGGATATCCATATAGATAGCACACGCGAAGTAGCGAGTGAATAAGGTAGGTAAATAATACTGAGGGGACACACACACAGTGATAAGATTATATGGAGAATAGGATATCCGATGAACTGTGAATAACTTGACGTTGATTCAATACAATAGATTACATTAATCTAAATTAACTCATAGTTACAATAATTAATATAAATTCAATGAATTGGTAATACATTATATTAGCCTGTGTGTTAGGCTGAAGATCTCGCTGCGAAGAATTAACGTGATGCGATACTGACAGGAGTTTATTTTTAACTTAAAAGCAGGCTTAAACTGAGTTTGAAGTCAGGAAGCACAAACATAAAAATAGTCTTACTAAGAGACTGAGGATAACAACAATCTGTGGACACTTACACATACAATAATTGTTACGTATCCAGGTATTAACATCATATAAAATAAGATCTGATAGAGTGTTCACTGGTCTTTACGTGTAGTGTGAATGTATATTTCCCGAACGAATATATCTATAATTCGTATATGAAATATAAGAAATTATATATCAAGGAATATAGATATATCAATCCCACGTACAGAATATGTTTTGTTCTCTCAACACGAGTGACGATTGCTAGAAGGCGAGAAATAAATAATCTCTTAAATGACGTTAACTTGAAAACTTAGCATATCTTATATAACCTTCGCAATAATCATCAAAACAATAGGATCGAACAAGATGCACTTAATTTGGTTGAAGTATAGAAGTAGGAGCCGTGAGAGATATGGTCACACGTGACGACTGAGTAGGATGTCCAGCTGCCTGTTTGCACCAGGGGGACACTTTCTTTACGCGCGCTATTAGAATGGTCACTTCTAAGTAGCCTAAGACTCGCTCTTGGTCACTGCACACAAACAGCTTGCAGATGCTTTTGGGAGGGGATTTAGGCTAAGCCCTATGGAAGTATTCTCCGAGTTGACTGTATCCAAAAATTAAGCATGTTCGCACTAAGGAGAGGTACCCGAAAGTGGAGTCGACTTTGCCTAACAATATCTTGTTTCAGGCAGGTAATATTCGGTTTTTAATTTGGTATTTGGTTAGTGCGTTTCGGAATATGAGAGGCATGTGAATTACAGGTTTTGGATTATTATTCGGTTGTTAACCCCTCTTTGGTGGGACCGGACTTAAGTCGGTCTAGAGAAGAAAGGACTATGTGGCGGGGACCGACATAAGGCGGTGTGCAATTTTGAGCAATAATTGGCTCTGAGAGAGAGACGAGTAGTGGGAGGAGCGTAGCTCGGTTCTGACCGTTCGGCACGGGTCCCGCGCGCGGCAACTGCCGTCCCCTCCACACACATCCACACTCACTACCTCGCTACACAGGGAATTATGTAAGGAAATTACCGTATTTTAGGGATTTTTCCTTCGCCTTGCACGATCGTTGCAAGAGAACGCTTGGTCGTAGAAGGATGATTCTGGTGTCATTGGAAAGCTCAATTATCGCCCTTTCAGGGATACATAATTGTATTACACTCTGGCTCTTGTTTGTGCATGAAAAAGAGCACGGAAACCAGGTCATTTAGGGTATAACTACCCGCTTGGCGGGTAGTAGAAGTTACTGATGGGCCTGCTCGTAAGGCGTTAAAGGTCTTAAAAATATAGTACATATAAGGTTAAATAGCTAAATAGCTTTATTTATTAATATTAGAAGTAAGCATTAGAAAACTTGTAGAAGTGAATTATAATTAATTTACAGTTTTGATGGTTCTTAAACATTGTTATATATTATGCAATGCTTTCGTTACAAGTTGGAATACTGCTCTTGTCGTTGTTGGTTGTCCTCGTAGTTGTATTGGTGGTTATTTCTGTCTGGGTAGAAGAGTGGAAATTGAGGAAGTTGATGTCTTAATTCCATAAAGTAGTTCTCGTCGTAGTTTAAATCATGTTTTGGTTGGGACTTCTCACTTCTGGTGGGGAGCGGCCAATTTTGATGCCTCGGCCGGAAGGGATTAGCGTGTGGGAGCGGCGCGTATTTGTCTCGTACAAGTAGTAGGCTTTGTTTACCTTTTGGTGGTGGTAGGGGGCACTGAGGTAGAGTGGTTTTTGGTTTTAATGGTTAACATATTCTTCCCTTTTCTTTTGTTCTTGATGGAGGCAATCCTACAGGTTGATGTTGGGGGCTCTTCTACATACGCGAACAGGTTCTGTATATGTTTTGGCTCATTTTCCTTGAGCCCCGTCATTTCAAATACCAACACAACCTGACCACATATGAGTAAACCAAATATAAACCTTACATTACCTAAACTAATAACATTGGTTGCGATGTCATACTGAAAAAAACTGACCTACTCTTTGAGAACTAGATATTGAAATAAAGTACTGGTCGAAATACTCTACGGGTTTATATCTAGTGGATTAAATTTGTGTGTGAATTTGTGTTTTTATCTGTGTTTGTTCGTTGTTTTATGTTGTTTTTGTGTTTTCCCTGTTCTTGCTCTGTCATGAGTCGGCCACCCCCAAGAAAAAAGGAAAACATAATAATAAAATACAATGAAATAGAAAATAAAAATAAAAATAGAAAAAAAATGAGGATTGGGCCTGAGCAAATAGAATAGATAGAATAGGATGAAATCTACTGGTTGAGATATACTGGTTGAAATAGCCTACCAATTGAAATAGTCTTTTGGTTGAAATATTTACTAGTGTAAGTAGTTTACTGATCGAAATAGTCTACTAGTTGAGATTTCCTGATTGAAATAGTCTACTGGTTGTAATAGTGTACTGGTTGAAATTTAGTGGTTGATATCTTGTACTAACATTAGTTATCCGGTGATAGTCACTACCATCACCCCAGGACACGGTGAACTTCCACATAACATAGTGTTAACACACAACCCGAACAGCTTCCCATACAAACACTAAAAATGAAATATTATAGCAAATTATAGTTGTACGTTGTTTTGGAGGGTGGTGGTATGTTTAGTATATTGTTGTTCTGTTGGTTGTTGTCATAGTTTCGTTGAGCTTGAGTTTTGTCATTTGTGCTTGTGTAGTTTCAATTGATCATACTGTTATTGTAGCCACATATGTATTTGTCAAGATATGCGTTTGATTTTGGTTGTGGTGCAGTTGCAAAACTGGTTGTTTTGATTGATAATGTGTTAATTATGGCTGTACAGTACTATAACAATCATGATCATAGTGGTGGTTTATATGCAAGAAAAGTTAGATGAATCTACGTTTGACTGGTGGAAAACAAACAAGTGTATAAATCTCGGGACCAAAACGAGAACGATGGACACGGAAACGGACGCAAATTGTCTACTTTAATCAATAAGGCAGATCCTGAAAATATTATGATTGGGTGGTGTCTGAGACAGCAATTGAATTACCGCAGTGTCCACTAGACCGTTTGATTATTATTTATTGATTTAATTGTTTTGTATTTACATATATTATGCACAGTGTAGATCAACTCAAGTTTATGCCCACTAAAACACTACGATCAATGTCGGACATGGGCTATTAATATATTAGCATTCTTGGCTGGTCTCGATATTCAGTTTGGCCTATGAACTATTTTACCTTCTTGCGGTAACTTGCCCGAACGATGCTCTTAATTTCACTACACTATTGACATGCCGTCCACCACCACTAGTTTTTAACGGGTAAAAAACTATACTATTTAGGGCCAAAAATGGTCCACCTAACCCTCCTTCTGCGTGGCCATTGATCCGATCTACACTTATGGACTCCGGGATAGTTAAAGCTGAATTTTTAAGTTATCTGGTGAGGTCAGTGAAGTGTGAAATGTGTGAGAGGAAGGGGGAGGGGGGGGGGGCAGAGGTTGTGAGGCAGGAAGCTTGGAGACTCTTTCCTATTAACTATATTTTACAGTGTATGTTTACGTTTATATCTGTTTTAATTCACAACCACAATTTTCAAGGTAAAGAGCTGAAAAATTTCAGGATTTCTGAAATTAATGGGAAAGTTGCTCGATTGATGATAATCTTTGCCGGAATATATACTGTTGCATACATGCACTGCTATAATCATGTATATATTTTGATAACATCTAGGTATATATGCAAACTATTGTTAGTTTGAAGTTAATGAATATATTATATATATATATATATATATATATATATATATATATATATATATACAGGGTGTCCCAGGAGGAAAAGGGCATAACTTTGGGAAGTGATAGAACAAGGTATTCTAAGCATAATATATTATATAACAAAAAGTCCAAATTTCAAAAGTTAAAAATATGTTGAAGCTTTTATGTAGTTCCCTCCCCCACATCACTGTAATGGACTCTTCCATGTCAAATAGTTTTCAACTACTCCAAACTGAGCTAATATTTCTATAATCATTTTGCAACTTACATAATTATAGTATCTCTAAAGTAACATGGTATAATAATTGCAGAAAGATGGAGGTGTAGTAGGCAGTAGGACAGCTAGGCCAGTGTTATGGGGAAATACTGAAGAAAATACTATTTTCAAAATACAATATTTCTATACCGGTCAAAATTTGGGCTTTTTTGTTATAGAACACTTTAGGCTTAGAATATTTTGTTCTATCATTTCCCAAAGGTATGCCCTTTCCTCATGGGACACCCTGTATATATATATATATATATATATATATATATATATATATAGCTGACCGGGCTGGGATTCAAACCGTACAGGCAGGAGGTCCAGTCACCTACACCACAACGAGAGTTAAAAGAAGGAATTTGATACTTCTATCAGTTTGTCATCCAAAAAACAACTAGTCATGCTTAGGGCAGCCGGATTTCGATTAAAAAACAGTCTGTCCCTCCATCAGAGTCGAGTTGGGAAGGAATACTGATAGAAGTATCAAATTCCTTCTTGTAACTCTCATGGTGGTGTAGGTGACTGGACCTCCTGCCTGTACGGTTCGAATCCTAGCCCTGTCAGCTATATTTGTCATCCAATAAACAACTTGTCATGCATAGGGCAGCCGTATTTCTATTAAAAGACAGTCAGTCCCCCCCATCAGAGACGAGTTGGGTAGGATTACTGATATAAGTATGAAATGCCTTCTTTTAACTCTCGTGGTGGTGTAGGTGACTGGACTTCCTGCCTGTACGGTTCGAATCCTAGCCCTGTCAGCTATATTTGCCATTCAATGTATATATATATATATATATATATATATATATTAGAGATAGACCAAATATTCGTTTCGTATTCGTATGTCCGAATATTCGCTATGTTTTTCAATATTCGTTTTCGTATTCTTATTCGCATTTCCATTCATAGCTATTTGAAAATATGCGAATGTTTTCACGAAACCCATAGAATATATACAAAACATTTAAATATAAAATTTTAAAGTTAACACAAACGAATAAATAACAGTGTAGATGTGCGTTGGGGCCGCTAAAGTGGAATGAAGGAGGACTGAGCAGTGTTGCTAATTAACTGTATTTAATAGTTCCAGATCAAACTAGTGAAAAGTACCAAATTATTCTAAAGTGGAATCACTGCCCGGAAAACTAACGTGTGCTGGACCTGGACATTTGAACCGTCGCAATATTGCCAATTCAGACATATCCAATGTAATAGCATGTCATTAAAATATATTCCATCATATTTCCTCACTGATTTCGTATTTAGTACCAGATATGGACTATTTTATTGGAAAATGTATAAAATTTACTTGAGAGAGTCAAATGTACCAAATCTGGTACTGTAGTACCAACAAAGCGGCAATATTGGGACTGAGGACTGGAAACAGAAAATGTAATGGATTAAATTGTAATTATCAATTTTCTATGGCTGAACTCTTACAATATATTAAACATTAATTCATACAGTTAATTTATGATATTTAATAAATTACACATTCACATCGTCATTAACTTCTGGTAATTAATTTCTTAGTAATTTAATTAACGTTTGTTGGTGACATAAAATTAATTACCAGTTCTTGAAGAATGAAGTAGGGATTGAAATATTCGCTATTCGTATTCGTATTCGCGAATTTTACAAAAAAAAAATCGTATTCGTATTCATATTCGCAAATAGTGAAAATGTATATTCCTTCCATCTCTAATATATATATATACATACCGGTATACATATATACTGTATATATATATATTGTATATATATATTGTATATTGTTTTCAATGTGAATGAAGGAGACAAAAGGCACTCGCCTGCAGCGAGTGCCTCCCCCAGATTTGAAAGAGTGACAGGGCCAAACTCAAGGGACGTTCGAGCTAAAATGCCTGGACACATAAAGTTTGAAGCAATTTAAGTCGTAGGAAGAGGGAAAGACTGAGAATAGCGTTTCACTCATTGGTTGGAGAGTTGCACAGAGTAGTGGTGGGATTGTGTTGCAAGGCGGGTACTACGTACCCTACGTAGAGGAGGTGGTATACACTGGGAAAGCTTCGAAAAACACTGATTATTGTAGTAGCGATAGAATAGCAACAGAGATGCAACATTGCGGCGAAGAGAGGGAGATTGCAGGGAGTTGGTGAGTGGACGGGAGTTAATGATACGAAAGACTTTTCTTTCTACTTTGTCTAGGAGTGCGGTGTGAGAGGATCCTCCCCACACATGTGAACAATACTCAATACAAGGACGCACTGTGCCCCTGTACAGAGCAAGAAGCTGCGCAGGGATAAAGAACCTCTTGAGGCGGTTGAGCGCACCCAGCTTCTGGGAAGCTGCCTTAGCAAGACTGGTAATATGGTCCTTCCAAGTGAGAGCAGAAGAAAAGAGACACCGAGAATATTGAGAGAAGATGAAGGATTTATTTTTGTATTGTTGAAGAATAAGGGAAAGTCCTCTGGAAGTTCCTGACGGGTAGTAAGATGGATAAATTGGGTCTTGGAAGCATTAAATGCAACAAGGTTTTCTCTACCCCAATTGGAAAAAGTTTAAGTGTGTTATGGCTTCATTACGTTTGTTTTTGAGGGACTACTGGCTGGGGCGTTCTGGAAAACTAATGGACTAGTGTAAGGTAGAGTCGTCTGCATATTGTTACGAGCTTCTGCCCTCTTTTGTGTGGCTGCCTACCTACTTGGAGCTCTTCCCTTTTGTATTACTATGGGGGTTCCTGGAGGATAGGGTAGTGCGGCATCTCATTGTCTTCACCTTATATATATATGCATGTTGTGGTCCCTTATGTGCATTGTGCCGGATCACGAGGGATGGGGCTTCATGGAGAATGAGTGTCAAGCTTGTAGATTAACTATTAGTTATAAGAAATACATGTAATTGTGTGGGTAAAGCAAAACAAATTATTCTTGATTTCAAGCATACAATGAGTCTGTGTTCTCATGTCTTTTTACCATAGCTTGATCTCGGATACTCATAGATCATGTTGAGTCATGCTCTGATATAATTTATTTAGGGTAAGACCTCTTATGAAAATGTACTAGCCTTATGGAAATAATGCAGGACGATTCCCTGTACATAAGAAATTGGCTGGAAAAGCACTGGTGAGGCTGCCAGATGTATTCTGTGTTTGTTTGTTTTATTAAAATGTCACTTTCGAAAATTGTTAGGCTATTCAAATGCTCTGACATTGACTTATTGGATGCGCCTGTACCTGACTCATGGAATGGGATAGGTTTATTATGTTTATAGAACATCGAAAGAAGACCAGAGAATAATTATAATGTTGCAAGTCTCTGATCTGGTTTTAAATCATATTATGTTTTTGATAGTTTTTAGACAGATGCGATCGAGCAGGAATTTGTATTGTGTCAGATTCGGTGTGGTTTTTGGTCAGCTTCGCAGTGGTATGTTTGTCATCCATTAATATGCGGGTAATGTAGAATTATACATGAAATTGTTTGGGTCAATAGGCACAAGTTAACCACTTGTGTATGCGAGCGGCGCAATGGTAATTTTGCGCCTGCGGGACTTGATAAAATTGCGGGAGGCACAGCTCCCGGGGCAGTCGGGTGGCGGAGCTCGGGAAGAGAGGACCTGGTGTGTGTGTACAAAGTACAAAGGAGTACAAAGGAAATCAAGCAACAACAGGTATAGTGACCCTTCTAGGCTGCTTGTCCTCCAAAACACTGAGGATTAAGTGTCCAAACAGTGGTTTAGAGTGGGTAAGGGAACATTGGAAAGGGAACTACTGCCCTGGAACTAATGTCCGTGGCAGGATTGGGAAGTTAGTAGGGGACAGATGGGTTAGTAACTGAGGGGAGGATAAAATAAAGTTATTTATTTACAAACGCAGTCAGTCGCGGGTTTGATGCGAGATATTTGTCTAGGCGAAGTTTAAATGAATCAACGGTGCTGCAGTGTATAACATCTCGGGGTAGCCCATTCCATAAGTTGACAACTCGATTGAAGAAGAAATGTTTAGCTTCGTGGGAGTTAAAAGATTTACCAATAATTTTGTAACCGTTTCCCCGCGTGTAATTAGATTGGTCGATAGTGAAGTACATACTACAGTTCATATTGTCGATGCCTTTGATGATGTTGAACACTTGAATTAAGTTGCCTCTTAATCTGCACTGGGTTAAAGGAAATAGATTCAATTCTCTAAGACGCTCCCTGTATGGTTTGTTCTTTAGGCTAGGTATCATTTTGGTAACTCTACGTTGAACTCGTTCTAGCTTGTCTATATCTTTTTGGTAATAAGGGCACCAGGATTGAACGCAGTATTCTAGAAGAGGGCGGACTAAGGAATTGTAAAAGGTTAGGATAACGTCTTTGGATTTATGCTCAAATGACCTGCCTATAAAGCCAATTATTTTGTTTGCCTTCTTATCAAATTCCGAACATTGTTGTCTCGGTTTTAGGTTACTCGATATTGTTACTCCCAGAACAGTTTCTCTGTTTACATTCTTAAGCTGAGTGCCATTCATCAAATAGTTTGCTTTCTCATTTTGGTATCCGATATGTAGTACTTTACATTTATCCGCATTGAAACTCATTTGCCAAACTTGGGCCCAACATGACAACTTATCTAGATTTTGTTGCATATCGTCAACGTGTTCTTTTGAGAGTACGCTATTTGCAATTTTGTATCGTCAGCAAATTTTGAGATTGTACAGGTGAGACCCTCGTCTATGTCGTTGATGTAAATTAGAAGGAGAATTGGTCCTAGTACCGATCCCTGGGGTACCCCGCTACTTACAGTGGTCCATTTAGATGCCTTACCGTTTATGACTACTCTTTGCTTTCTGTCGCGGAGCCAATTTTCTATCCCTTTCAACACACCGTCTTGTATTCCATGCGCTTTTAGTTTTTGCAATAAACGTTTGTGGGGAACTTTGTCAAAGGCCTTTTGAAAATCAAGGTATATATAATATCTACAGCTTTACTCTCATCATAGAGGTTGAGGATATCGTGGAAGAAGTCAAAGAGGTTTGTTAAACAGGAACGTTTTTTACGAAAGCCATGTTGAGTATCTTTAAGTATGTTATTTTCCTCTAAGTGATTTTCGAGTCTGTCTCTTATGAGTGATTCTAGCATTTTACATACAACTGAGGTTAAGCTAATTGGACGATAGTTAATGGGTAGGGATTTGCTGCCTTTTTTTAATATAGGTTTTACGTTGGCTAGCTTCCACTGATCAGGCATAGTTCCAGACTGCAAGGATTCATTGAAGAGCAATGTCAGTGGTTTAGAGAGCTCATCCTTAGCTTCCTTTAGGACTCTAGGTGAGATTGTATCAGGTCCAGGCGTTTTATTTACCTTGAGTTTATCTAAACAATTCAATACTTCTCTCTCTGTAACGGTGATATTGCTTAGAACATCTGAATTATCAATCTGAATCGGCGATGGTGTAGGGATATCACTGAGGTCTTCCGTTGTAAAAAACTGATGCAAAGAAGGTATTGAGGGCATTACTCATTTGTACTTCGTCTTTGGTGTATTCTCCATTTTCATCGACTAACGGTGCAACAGTTGAAGTAACTACTTTTTTCTTTCTGATATAACTATAGAATTCTTTCGAGTTTGTTTTACTTTGATTCGCAACATGTAACTCTAGGGTCTTTTTTACTTTGCTTAATTAACTTTTTGGCTTTGCGTGGTAGCTCTACAAATTTCACCCGTTCTTCGTCATTTTGTAAGGATTTTAATCTATCATTAGCAAACTTTTTAGCAAGCAGACAGTTTGAAATATCTTTATTCCACCATTTGGGATTATTATTATGGCCTGTACGCCGTATTTTCGATGGTATGCAGTCCTGCACTGCTTTTAAGTAAGTGGTTTCGAATAATTCCCAAGATGTATTTATGTCGTTATTGTTAATTAAAAAGCTCCAGTCACTTTCTTTTAACATAGCTGTAAGTTTATGAAAGTTTGCTTTCTTGAAATTAGGGACTTTTTCGATGCTGCTATTTGGTTCGTTACTAGTAAACTTTAAAGTGAAAGTTATTGTACGATGGTCGCTGTTACTGAATTCATCACCAACATTCAAATTCTCTATTAATTCTTCTTTTGTTGCAAGTACAAGGTCAAGAACGTTATTACCACGGATCGGCGATCGAACAAATTGATAGAGTAAACTCTCTTGCAAGTTCGCATACAAGTCATGTCCGGAGTGTGAAGTAAGAGTATTGCCCCACTTGGTCACAGGTAAATTAAAGTCGCCAACAAATACGGTATCTTGTGAGTTACTTACATCTGCAATTTGTTCGTAAATTTCTCGGTCAGTTTGCACTGATTGAGCTGGAGGTCTGTATATTAATGCAAGTATTATTTTTGTACCTTTATTATTTTTTATTAGCACAAAAGATGTGTCGACGTTCACAATTTGATGTTTTGACAAGAGGGTTGGGTTAAGACTTTCTTTGATATGTCAGTGTGTTGGTGCTGGTGAAGTTGCTGGGATAATTTGTAAGGGTTTGTGGTATTACTTTTGGACTTAATATCGGTGCTTATTATTATTGGAGAGGAATTCATTTTATCTAGCAAGTCAGACAGTGAGTATTTCTTTGATAAATGTATACTGTCTTGTATACAACATTGCGAAACTCAGCAGAATCTCATAATATATCATATAGCCTAGCCTAAGTATTTAATTGAGAATTTAATGTATTGTTGTGGTGAAGTTTAAATTTCACTACGGTGATAAAATTATGAATGATGACATTATATTTAATGTATGTTAATTTGTTGTGGAATGCAATCACTGGACAATGCAATAGGCTTGAGTTAGCCTAGCCACTTCATATTTTTCTTTTCATATAGTCGTTGTAGTGGATGTTTCGGCATTTAAATATTTTAATACATTGACCTAGTGCAATTATAAGTGAGTGCAATCCATATATATATATATATCTATATATCTATATATATATAGTTGTTGTTGTTGTTGTTGTTCCCCAGGCTGTCTGGCCGAACAGCCCCAAGGTCTCGAGCAAGGCCAAGGCTATAAACGAGCGCCCCACAAAATCCTCCCTACTTACCACTAACAAAGCCCGGGTGACCGAATCCTCTCCAAGGCAGGGAGCTGAGGAGGGTGCGGAAAAGCCCGGGAAACCTAAGCCCCACCCAAGGCCCTGTGCCCCTCAGCAATTATGAAGGGAATGTTGAGGGGCAAGGGAAAAATGGGACACTTTGGCTCCCAATCTGCCAAGTTCTAGGTTGGCAGTAGGGAGGTCAATCCACGGAAAAGACGCCGCCACTTTAGATCTAGAAGATATATAAGTAAAAGGAACAGTCAGAGTAAGCTATGGGTATGGCAGAGATCGCTCAGTTCTCACTCTGATAGACCAGCCCATCACCACATGACTAGAACTCAATCCTCTCAGCATCAGCTAGGAAAGGCCCTAGAAAGCCGCCTTTGGCGGGGGCATAGCTCCCCTATTTCAACTCCTTTCGGGGTTGGGCATCCGCCCATATATATTTAGTTTTTAGATATTAGTGACTAGAGGTTTTGATACATTTTGAATTGATACATGATTGAGGTTTAATGAAACATTGTCAACATTAGTAGAAATCCTTGAACTAAGTTGGTACTGTACTATGACAGCAAATTGAATGTTTAATGATTATAACCTATATGAGAAAATATAGAGTTTATTAGAAATTACTTTCTTAACTGCAACCATAACCTATTGGTATTTGGATTTTTTATATTTTATTGGCACATTTAAGTACAGTAATTCAGTGAATTATAACGCCTTTTGTGACTTACAAAGATCAAAGATTTTAAGTTTAATGATGTATATGTATCCCTGTTGAGTAGTTAGATTATCTCTTCTAGTGTTCATTGAGGGGAGGTTTTGGAGGTTGGTTTCAACTTGGGTTTGGATCTCCCCTGGAGGCCGGTGGAAGGCCCATATATATTCTGATTGTGTATTAATCTGTTGTGCACATGAGTCCTAATTACTGCCCTTATACTCGTGTCCTGATGACAAGCCGGGATAAAGTACTGGGGTTGTAACAATATGAATGCATGGGACTGGATGTACAGCTGAGATCATTTATGAAAATTAGAAAGAGAATAGGAGATAGGACAGAACCCTGAGGAACACCGGAGTTGATAGGATGAGGAAGTGAGCGATGGCCGTCCACAACCGTGGCTATGGAATGGCCTGAAAGGATATATATATATATATATATATATATATATATATATATATATATATATATATATATATATATATGTATATATTTATATATACAGGGTGTTTTAAAACAACACTGCCAGACCTCATCTGCTAATTAGTAAATACAATAACGAAGAAGATTATCTAAAGACAAAATGCAAAATAATATACCATTAATGATTTAAACCGCATAGAGTAAAATAATTAGTGACACCCAGGTATGAGCTATAATCCGAACACGGGCTAGTGTCCCCCCCTCCCCCCCAAATAGCCTACCTCTTGCCTCCCATCCCAGTTCGAGTTTTTCTTCGAAGCTTTAGAGTCATAACGAATCTTCTCATGTGTTTAATCATCTGCTCGGCCATGGTGCTATCTTCTTCTGTCAGTGATTTTATTTACCTTAAAATATCACATAAATATGGATTGTCGTTATTTAGGCGTGTCTCTGCCTTTGTTATTTTATAAGTGACGTTAAGTCCAAGTGACGTAAATTGTTTGTTTTGGGTACCATTAGATGATTTTAAATATTCATTAGTGAACACCGTATACTTGTATGTCTACAGCTACGTAAAATCGTCAAACTTCAAACATAAAACTGATAGACATATTTCGTTAGTACTCTGTGATTATAGTAACGTAATGAGGTATTTCTATTGAAACAGTCAATTGCGCAGGAACAATGTTTTCCCATTCAAACAGTTTCACCAACGATTAAATTACCTATAGCAGTGTTCGGATACCTGACCCAGACTTGAGATTCATTATTTTACCTCTTGGTCATCGTTACAAATGGTGCATATCTTGTTACGCTACTTGGATTATAATACTTAGCAGTTTTCTTCTAATTGCAAAATATCATTACCAATTTTATGTTACTTTGATTTTGTAATTATTCATATGTGATTAGGTCGTTAGATATCTCCTCTTTACCTTTTTTACTTGGTAATCATTCATATTATGTATCATATGTTTTGTGCTGAGCTCAGAACCCTGTTTTGCTACATTTCTAAATAACCATTTATCTCAGTTACAATATATGTTTGGTAAAAATAGAATAGAAATATGTGTATTATATATTTTTATCAATGTGGTCATCATACTCTGGCAGTGTTGTTTTAAAACACCCTGTATATATATATATATATATATATATATATATATATATATATATATATATTTATATATACAGTATATATATATATATATATATATATATATATATAATATATAAATATATAATATATACAGGGTGTCCCAGGAGGAAAGGGCATAACTTTGGGAAATGATAAACAAAAATATTCTAAGCCTAAAATGTTCTATAAGAAATATTCCAAATCTCGACCAGTAAAGAGATATTGCATGTTGAAAACTACATTTTCTTAAGTATTTCCCCATAGCTGTCCTAGTACCTACCACACCTCCATCTAACTGTAGTTATTTTACCATTTTATTGTAAAGATACTATAATTCTGTAAGTTGCAAAATGATTATAGATATAATAGCTCACTTTGGACCAGTTGGAAACTATCTGACATGGAAGAGTCCATTACAGTGATGCAGGGGAGGACACTATATAAACCCTTCAATATCTTTTTAATGGTTGAGATTTGGACTTTTTGTTATAGAACATTTTAGGCTTAGAATACCTAGTTTTGTCATTTCCCAAAGTTATGCCCTTTCCTCCTGGGACACCCTGTATATTAATATATATATATATATATACATAAATGAGAAAGTTTCATTATTTTAATTTAATTCAGAATTGTTATTTACATGGTGTATTCAAGGCTGTATTCACACTGTTAATTACATTTACATAATAAAGTAGACGTGCTGCTGTGCCCAAAATCAAAACGGCATACCTATCTCTGTCACAACACTACTTGTCACTATTAGCATTACTATCATCAGCACTACTACTATTATAATCATCACTAAAGGTAGCGCCAGCGAACTTGACAATAATCTTGACCCCTTAACTTCTCATAGCTCAAAATTAATGAATGCAACCAGGCTGACGTTTCTATAATTTTAGATGAGTCCACCAGGAAATAAATGTGGATTTTTACAGCCAGTTTGCTCCAGGACCTGTTGAGTTACAGAGAGGTAGGGGATCAAGATCATTGTCCAGTTCGTTGGCGCTACCTATACTACTCTCATCATCACTACAATTTTCACCATCATCACTACTACTCACCAATATCACTAATACTGTCACCGTCATCACTACCATCATCACTACTGTCATCATTATCAGTACAACTATCACCATCATCATTACTATTATCACCATCATCTTACAATCATCATTACTACTTTCACCACCATCACTACTATTATGACCATCATCACTACTACTATAGTCTATTCACTGTAAGCAGGCGAGGAATCATGACCTCTAACCTCTGTAACTCAAACGCGACTAGAGTAATCGAGCTAATATTTCTACCATTTGGAAATAGTCAGTCAAGGAATAGATGTGAAAATTTACAGCCCATTTGCTTTAGCTCTTCTTGAGTTACAGAGGATAGAGGTCATGATTTCTCGCCTACTTACAACGAATAGACTATAGTACTGTAACCATCATACCTACTATTGTTATCATCATCACTACCATCATCATCACTAATGTCATGATTATCACTACAACTATAACCATCATCACTACAATTATCACCATCATCACTACTATCACCATCATCCCCACTATTACTACCATCACTTCTAATATCAACTAAACTAACTTAATCTATCAAATGCGGGGCGAGTTGTTTACCGGGCGTCATCTCCAGTAACCATCAACAACATCACCAATACTTTCACCACCCCATCATCTACTATCATCATCACTGCTACTATCACAACTAATTTCACAATCCAGAGTGTCCTCACTACCATAATGACCATCATCATCACTACTGGCAATATCATAACTGCTACCATAACGTACACAATATCATCACCACTACAGATCATCACCACCATGACAAATACAATCACAATTACCAACACCATCACTACATATACCATAATCACCATTATCATCACTTATGTGACGTGTGTGTGATGTCTCCGCATTTATGCACCGATTGTTCGGGTGAAGTTAGGTAAAAATCTGTCGAACGGTCTAGGAGGAGTATTCGGACAGACAGACAGACAATTCGGCCGGCATGGTACAACTATACGGGGGGGGGATACCAAACTCGGCTTACACAAAGTTGATAAAGTACGGTACCGGTAGTAATAATCTGAATTATGTTACGCTTCTTTATATCCTGCTTCCCCACGTCTGCTTGGCCATTATTTTACCTTTCATCCTTCTGTTATTGGTGTCATTTGTGTTCTTTCCACTTATCATTCCAGGTTTTCCCATTACTGTTTGTTATGCTACATATGTTTACAACTTCTCTGTTATGACTTGACTTGTCCTTGCCTTTCTATCACTTTGTTTCTCCATACTTGATATTTGTATTATCTTTCCTCAATCTACTCTATATTTTACTACTAGTCGCTGCCAATGTCTCAACATCTATGCAAAGAATATAAAAGAATAAAAATATACACATAATTTTTGTATATTTCTATTGATAGTGACAGATAACCTGAATGTAAATGCTATAGTAGGGTTGAATGGTGGGTGATAACTACCGTGTTTGCTGGAAGAACAATAATGGTTTTTTGTTTTCACAGGTACGTCACAGTATCCTTGTCCGTTCCTTAGTCATTCAGGTGTGACTTTAACCTCATGACTGAGGGACAAGTGGCTTAATTCTCCAGTTTTGGTAATGCACTATATTGACGAAAATTAGGGGACGGTGTGAAACAAGCTCTGGCAAAATATCATACTGATCCAACTGTGTGTTAACTGACTGAGGGGGTTAATAAGTTATTCCCCAAAAAGATGCAACATGGCCTCTGAAACCCATAGTAGTTTATTAAGTTTAACCCTTCCTACCCGGCCTATCTTAGGTAAGGACAGCTCGGAATAAGGGCCGCTACCAGGTCTGCCTTACCTAAGGCGGCAGCTTAATAGCCTAATTAAGCTTGGTCTGAACGCTGTGCGTACGACGTATGTCAACAAACCCAAGCGTTGCGTCACCGCACCTCCGAAAACAAGAAGGAGAAGACTCTTCAATGTTATTGTTCTGACGTAAGACGAAATTAGTGTCTGAAAAGCCCCCATATTGGCAACATCTCTGCAATATTTGCTCCACTGAAATCGTCATCACAACTGAACCAGTTGACTTACAGAGCTCTACTCAACGCCAAAATACAGATTGAAAACCGCACTACGATTATAGATGAGTGGGAAAGTTCTAGCAGTGAAAATAAACATAAATACGGTAGCCTAGGCCTAGACGTTTTTCAGCCATTTCGCCCGGGTACGGGCGATCGTCCTTGGGTAAAACTGCCCGGGTAGGAAGGGCTAACGTGTAGGCCTACATGGTGAAATAGTTGTTACTATTTTAAATCCTATAGGCTCTGTCAGCATTGCATGCAATTTATTAATGAAAAAACAATAATTATTTGAAAGTAAATATATCGCATTGAAGAGCTAAACGATTTAATTCAGCGGACATCAATATATATTTCATTATACCTACCTCCACACTCTTGTAATTAACTTATGAGGTACAATTCAGATTTAGAAGTTCAATTGCTTTAGTTTTTAACGCTTTGATTCCGAGCGTCCTTTTCAATTCTAAACTAGATTTATATTTAACATTGATAAAGAAACAACATAAATTATTTGTCACATAAAGCAGATGGTAAATGGTGAATTACTTGTGCACAATTTCCAAGATAGTATTGTCAAATGGGAGGGCTCTCTCTCTCTCTCTCCATTATATAGTACTGTACATTACAAGTCGATATATCCTTTTGTTCCATATGTTTTCTTATTCTTCCATTTACCTACTTCGCCTTTCTATCACCCACGGGGAGGGACGTGAACCAATAGTCGTTAAAAAGTCCATCTCATCACCAACATACCCTGTACCCGTTTACCAACTTTAGTGTTTTTCCTATAAGTTTGTGAAGCGATGGTCTATAAAAGGTAATGTTTACGAGATATTAAAGGTGAGGGATGGTGTACCTGAGGCACCAGGATGGTGACGATGGGATGGTCAAAATAAATAGTTTGTTGAATGCCTTGATAATAACATGTGTGGAAGCTAGAGTACAACAACATGGGTGTCTTTAACCCACTGAGCCCCAGCGACGCAAACAGTGCGTCGGCAATGTATGTAACGCTAAACCCCAGCGTCACATACGTCGCGTCAGTGTTAATTACTCCGGTCCTATGGCACCTAGAGGGCTCAGATTTGTATGGGAACCGCGTAAGTATCCCACGCAACCATGCCGATGGTTGAAAACTCTCAAAGTCCAACCGCGTGCGCGTGAGCGCACAAAAACATGGTTTTGGGGGGAAATTGCCTTCAATTTTTTACTCTTGTAAAATCCGTTTTCGTTGGCTCCGTAGGACCAATTTTTGACCTTTTTGATCGTTTTTTTGTGGTTTTTCCTTCATTCCTAACCCATTCGCTATTGTTTCTGGATTTTGTTGTTTTTCGAAACCTGCTGGTCCCTGGTGGTATATTTATTTATAACTAGCTGGGGCTCAGTGGGTTAAGACATGGCAGCGGGCCAATGATGAAGTACTGAAACTAATTACTACACAAATTGACTCCCAATATTATGTACTCAAGAAATATTTAGATTCCAACCAGATGCAGTAAGATACCAAGTCCAATGTTATGAACACTCTCCATTAATGTCGGGAACCTAAACTATACGGATACCGTTTGTTTCAACTATTAGGTCTCTCCAATATTAGACTACCTACCAGTGGGATGTATAATCAATCTACTCGGCTATACCAATGTAAATCTAGTACATATTACGTTAAATATACATTTGAAATATGTGTTTTTTTTTATATGGCCAAGGCCTAAATAACCTTATTCAAACTCTCTCTCTCTCTCTCTCCACCCACAAACACCTTCCTTTGATAAACTGGATCAATTTTCTCCAGGAATCTCTCAATCCCTTCCACACTCTTTGTTTTCTGGACTTTATAATTATGACCGTCAGTATATCATGACACATTATTTCATTTTTCTGGCTGTAAATAAGACCTCACCCCAGATATAATTATCTTAATACGCTTGACATTTTTCTAATCTGTATAACCCATTTAACTTCCCCCACCCCCTCTCGCTCTCTCTCTCTTTTTTTATTCTTATGGGACTATCAATAGACTGTTGTGTTTACTATTTACTTTAGGAATAGCATTTATGGATTGATGGAGTACAAGTTATCTTAATCAATTGAATTCCTATATATAGTGTCTTATATGAACACACTTGTCAATTGGTGCCCCACAAATAATATATAAGTATCCCGTGTACCGGTACCGAAATATTTGAACACAATACGACTCTGTTCTGGTATAGAAAGACTTCTCACAGTCAAAAGGGCTAAAACTATCCTCCATTAACTTTAGTATACAATACCCCCATGAATGTATATATTTTGGCTAACACTAAACGATTGTATAACGCTTGGGCAGAACCTAATCTAGTCAAAGAGTTAAGCGGCTATCCCACTGCGCGAATTTTCGATGGCGAACGCCCTGCGACTGTGTTTTTTTGTCTATGTTATAAAGTTCCCCATATTCGCTCGAATATTCTCCACACGTCGCGGAGAGCGCACACCATTCGTCGTAGCTTCGCCCCTATTCACCCGTCATCCCCGTTATATTTGAGCATGCTTAAAAATTGGTGGCGAATTCAAAATATTGGCGAATGTCGTCCTTTTGTCACACGGCATTCGCCTTGGCTCGCACGAGTCGCACAATTCGTACCATTGTCGTCTGATTCTCCCCGATTCGCCAATTTGCAAATTCCAATTATTGGAAATGCTGCTTTTTGAGCGAATAGAGCGATAACCCTACGACAGTAGCTCGAATGCAGCGAATGTGTCAACGAATTATTGCCAGTGCCATATGAATGACATCCGATATGTGGCGAACCGAGGCGATAGGTGGGTTTTTTGTGACTGTTGATGTGTCTCTCACTATACTCTGATTCTTTTAAACTGACGGTAAAAAAATGCAAAGTATCCATCAGGATTTCTCAGTTATTTTGAAGATTTTGTAGTGAAATGTGGTGCTAATTATATAAACTTGGACGATAATTTTATCATAAGTACTATATACATAACAGTAGGTAATGTATACTTACCTAATTAAGTCTTCATAATATTTCCTAATAAACTTACATAACACGAGTTATAAGTTCAAATTAAAAGTAAGTGTACCTGAACCATTACCGAAACACGTGTTGTGTGTGTTATTGTTGTGCGGCTATGTCGAGTGTGTATGTGAGGCATAGTTATTTCAAAAGGACCCGTCTAAGCTGTATTTAAGGGAACGTTCGAATGGGGAGAACGTCTTAAAATTTCAAAAGGAATGGTGCTAAACATGATGGAGAAAGGGGTTTAGAATAAAATCCTTCAAGTGGAAATCTCCACCTAAATTGACAAATGATAACTCGAATTAGAGGAAAACAAACTATCATAAAAGTGAAAGTGTTAATTTAATATTTAATTATACTTAACCCTTTGAAGAATAGGACGTATTTTGACAAAATATTCTGACTACCTTTAGAGGATTGTATCCAGCTTAGGAATGATCTGTGGTAACAAGAAGGGTAAAGAGTATTTAAATTAACCCTCTGACCTCCATAATTTTATACACTTCCTAATCTGAATACAGTAGTCTTATAATTGCAAGGAAAAATAAATCTGTAGTTGTATCTTGAGTGGGAATACACTTATTCCATAGATGCACAGACACTCAGACATACCCACACAAATATATTTACATTTTTATTCGAGTGCATATGTTTTTGTAATAGACCTTATGTAAACAAGATTGTGAACTTCGAATGATAATAAAAGTTAATGTTCTCTATGAGACTGTTAATTGTTCAGAATAATTCGTCGGTGTATCATTGTTGTTCTCCCAATTATTGGTCAGATATTCAGGGATAAGGCTTGTACACATTGATCCATAGATACACACATACACACACAGAATGTCCAGCTTTTCCACATTTCGCCTTTTCACACACCCAGTGTATACCACCTCCTTTACGTAGGGCACGTGGTACCCGTCTTGCAACTCAATCCCATCCCTACTTTGTGCAACTCTCCAAACCAAGAGTGAAACGTTACTCTCAAACTTTCTTCTACTCAACAGCTGAGCTCTGGAACTCTCTCCCAGAATCAGTCTTTCCCTCTTCCTATGACTTAAATTGCTTCAAACTCCGTGTGTCCAGGCATTTTGGCTCGAACGTCCCTTGATTTTGGCCCTGTCACTCTTTCAACTATGGGGGAGGCACTCGCTATAGGCAGTTCTGCCTTTTGCCTCTCTCAATCACATAAAAAAATAAAAATAAAACAAAAAAAACATACACACATACACACACTCTCTCACTACAGCACGCATACATGCACACACACTCTACAACACACACACACACACACACACACACACACACACACACAGAATGTCCAGCTTTTCCACATTTCGCCTTTTCACACACACACACACACACTCACTACAACACGCATACATGCTCACACACACACACATGGCATTCGCCACGTTTGCAAAACCTTCGCAGTGTTTCGCATCACATTGTCCAACATTCGTAGGACAATCGCCCTACAATCGCTACTGATGCCATCATCGATCGCCAAATTCGCCATGATTTGCCATGGTTCGCCATCAAATGTTGCACATAATTTTTCCTTATCGCCTAAATAGTCGCCACAATCGGACTGTGATTGTACTTCTGTCACACTGCAATCGCCATCATTCTCTTTGTTCCACTTCATTCGCTTCTGAATACGCCATATTCGCCGCGAATTAACGGACATAGAAAAAAAAGACAGTCGCAGGGCATTCGCCATCGAAAATTTGCGCAGTGGAATATCCGCTTTAAGTAGGTTTATACTCTCCCCCACAGAGGGGGAGAGGTAGACCGAATATGAGGTGGAAGGATGGAGTGAGGAACTACATGAACGAAGGCGGTGCTGGTTGGGGGGAGGGGCGTCGACTGACTGGGGACAGAGGTGCATGGGGGCGGTTCGTTCGTGGCCACCCCTTCGGGGATCACGGCGTCAGGCAATAGATAGATAGATAGATACTCTCCTCTGTTTTGTAAGATATTTTCTGTAAAATAAACATACAAGTGAAGAAGACAAATCGATCTTCCTCTACAGCGTATGTGTATTATAACAATTAAGATGCATATTAGACAACGTGGAGTATGGAGATAATGGAGCAAGCAAAACAATACGAAAGAATAACATTAAATACAATAACTAAATATCAAATACAAATACTGTATAGTTAACTTAAGAACTAAAAAACGTATAGTTACATGGCATCGTAAGGGACAACAGCTGTGACATACAATATACACACACAATTAATGCGGTAGAAAACATAATTTAACTAAGGATTATATGAACCACAGATATTCGAGCCACTATAACTAAAGGATGGTGGAGAAGTGAGGCAGTGTTCCAGGAACACGGACAAAGTGTAAAGTAAAAGTTGACACTGATGGAGGTACCCATGGAGGGGAAGCAAGGTCAAGGCCCAGAATATAGATTAGGTTGGGCGAGTGAGAGAGCGGAGTGGGTGGAGGCAAAGAGGGGAGTTAGGCACGGTTGTACCTTGTCACCATACCTCTTTTCCTTGTATGTTGAAGAATTAGTGCAGCGAGTTAAGAGGCTGAGAATAGGAGTTGAGATAGGAGGAGGCAGACTGGGTATTCTTACCTTTGTGGATGATATTGTTTTGATGGCGGACAGGAGGGAGGACGTGGAAAGAATCCTAGAAGAGGTTGGAAGATATGGGAGGGATTTAGAAGTGGGCTTTCGTGGAGAGAATAGAGAAAGAGTAAAATCATGGGAGTGGGTAGTAGCGAGCAAGAGGAGGAAATATATTGGTTGCCCTAAGCAAAACAAAGCCATCAGTTTCGCCACAAACACAATACACCCTTATGCACATGCAACACAAGAACTTCACCAAATTACAAACATTTTACCACTGAACATAAAACTACACCACAGAATTAAAAAGATCTTTCAGTCTATCGAGGTAATTAACGAAGACGAATACAATTCAGTTATAGAAAGACGAGATACTATTATAAGATTCAATGGAAACTTTCCCAGTAGCATTGATATTACCAACCAAGATGAACCTGAACTTATATACTAAGACAACACTATTAACTAACTAGTTTCTTGACATCAGGAAATCATAAAACCTTAGAAAAGATCAGCTATTAAATAAATAAATAATTATACTCGCATATAAAATCAATGTAAATAAATCAAATATCAAAGCACCAAACCTTTAATTATAAGAAATTAATTAATCAAATCAACCAAATGTAACTAAGCTATTATATAATTATATAAATTATACTATCACACCGTCCAAAGAAAAATAGACGACAGAATCCATCATAGGACATTAGAAACTAGCTCATTCTAGAAATAAAAGAGATATAGAAGTTGCCCTCAGAAACGGTGTAACTATCCCAACATTAAGAGATTATATAATGATTTGAAAACATAAACACTGCAAGGTGGTTGGCCCACTAACTTTCCTCTAATACTGTACTTCCTCCTTCTAACTTTACCCAACTCCCATCCCAACCACTCTCCCCCCCCCCCCCCCCACCCACCCAGCCTACCTATAAAAATCAAAACAAAAGTAAATAGGTTTGAGAGGGAAATTAATGACAAGGCGAAGAGGGCGACGATGATGTGGGGACGCTCTTTGAATGCAGTGAAAGAGAGGACAAATGTATACGAAGTAACCAGAGAGTTAATTGCTCAATAGGTGGCGTTCTGAGAGTGAGGGTCCGAGTGTGGGGGATGAGACTGTGAACCGCAGAGGAGGAGCAGCTTCAGAGATGGAGTTGCTTCGAGCCGTGAAGCTTCGCATGTCTCACTCCCTAGACTGGAGCAAGACCTCACGGGCGTCACCGTGTTCAGCGGTAGAGGGTAAAGTCTATCAGCCTATGCCCGAGAGGGAGTAGTTGGGGAAAAAAAAAAAAAAAAAATTGAAAGGATTAGGGGTACCAGGGATCATGTACGGTATGGAAGCGATAGGGTGCACAGAAAGAGAAGTTGACACACTAGAAGAAGTACAGAATAGGATAAGTAGACTGGGACTACGTGGAAACAGATAGACGGCAGTGGAGGCGATTAGAGGTGAGATGGGCTCGAGCAACTTCGAGGAGAGAGTGTCCAAGGCAAAGACAAAGTTCAAGATGAGACTGGGAGATATGGTGAAAGAGACGTGGGTGAGGAGGGTACACGAGTTGACAGGGGAGAACAGTAGATAGGGAAGGGAATGTTGGAACAGACTGAGGAGGATTGGAATGAAAAAAAAAAAAAAAAAAAAATGGAGAGATAATGTATGAAACATGGGAAAGGGATGATGAGAGAGGTAGAAACCGTGTGCATATTCTAGTGAAGGGAGTCGAGCAGAGTGGGCGGGAAGATTGGAGGAGGGAGATGGACAAGAACAAAGACACTGGAGAGGCATAGGAAGAAAAATAAACCGGGGAGAGAGTAGGCCTATATATGTGAGGGAGAATGGGCGTCGCAGCTATTATTTCAGTTTAAAGCAGAAGTCAATGCACGAATTTTATTCTACTTCTTTATTATCTCCCTCATGTTTCTATTTGATATCTTTCTTCCTGCTTTTTCCTTGCTTTCCCTAAAAATGAGGAAGCTGATGCAAAGGCGTGGCTGGGGTAGGAATACCCGGCCGACCCCATAAGAAGAATGCGATGAAGCCAATCATGTGATGCCATTGGCTGTATAATAAATGCAAGGTTATTAGATCAATTAATTATACATTAGGATGAATTTTAACCCTTAATTAGCGGCGAGCAACATAAGTCGAGTTAAATAAAGCTGGACTATGTGGCGGCGCTCGACATAACTCGAGTGGCAATTTCAGCACGTAATGTGGCTGAGAGAGAGAGACAAGTGGTGGCAGGAGACTAGCGAGCGTATGACTGCTCCAGACCACCGCGGCGAACCTACTGACACAAATCTCAGCTCCCTCCTCCCTCTCTCACTCGCTACATACTCAATTATGTACCGAAAGTACCGAATTACCTGCTTTTTGCACTCGCGTTGCACGGTTATTGCAAGAAAACTATCCATCATACAAGGATCGTTATGGTGTCATTCGAAAGCTCTGTTTATGCCCTTTCAGGGATAGATACTTGTTTTACGTTCTGGGTCTTATTTAGGCATGAAAATGATCACGTAAACTGCCCTATTTTGGCTAAAAACACCCCGCTGGGCGGTACACATAAATAAACCGCATAGGCCGCTCGTAAGGTGTTAAGGACAAGACAACATAACATCTGGGGTGCGTTCATTTGACCGTTAATGAATTAACGTAGTATGATTTGCAAGAAACGGAGTGAATTAGAAGCCTTGGTAACATTAACTTTCCTGTAATGGTAGCTGAGTCCTCGAATTTGTTAGGCCCATATTCTACCTTAATTTGCGACCCAACCTATTTGATATGTTTCACAAGTTCTAATAAATTGTGGTAGGGGAGGTGTGGTGGAGTGGTCTTGCCACTGGCCTGGCAATCCAAAGGTCCCGGGTTCAAATCCCGATGTATCAATGGGAAGATATTATTGGGATGGAATTTGTGCTGTACCTAGTATCAGTGGATTACCACAAGTCCACCGAAACGTCAATAAAATACCCTCATTGTTCCCTGATTAAATAGCACTGTATAAATATTCCCATATTCAAAATATGCTATAGGGGTGCAATGCCTGGTGAGTTATCAGCTCAACAGGTGGCGTTGTGTATGTGTAAGTGTGAGAGTCCGAGTGTAGGGGGTGAGACAGTGAAGCACGGGAACGAGGTGGCTTCAGAGATGGGGTCGTTTCGGGCCATGAGTGAGCACCGTGCCTTATGTGAAGGCAAGATGGCAGGTGCTCGTTGTACTCTACGTGCTTCACATGTCTCACTTCCTAGACTGGAACAAGACCTCACAGGCTTCACTGTTCATTGTAAAGCGGTGAATGTTAAGGCTCTCAGCCTATGCCCGAGAGGAAGTAAGTTGGAATATAAAAAATAAAAAAATGCACATCATTGGGAAGCAATTATTACTATACTCCACTGTAGTGCATGGAAATACTCGACATTAGATACAGTCGTTGGAGTATCTGGACACTCTCGGCTCCCGAAAGAATAACATGCCTATTAGCGCCAGGATCTTAATTTCCATTAATTCAACTGCTACATACTTGCTTTTTTAGCTCGTAACAGATAACATATTTTGTTTATTAAAAATATGTGTGATATTTTGATATAAGATAATCACAACAATTAATATAAATAAGCAAGATATGTTTCAATGTTGTATGATTGTATGTTTCTGTATTAAAACCGACGGCTATACAACATTGAATAGTTAGTACTTCGAAGAGAGGAGTGTTCCTTGGGAACCGTATCTTCAGCAAGGATAGAAGAACAAAGTACGCTACAAACAGTTCCATACTTTATTATCAAACGTTTCGACATTATACTGGTGTCATCAGTGGTCTACACATCAAAAGCAAATATTAAAATATGAACACTTAAAAGTTTATTAATTAAAAGTACTTAGAACATAAACATATATCGGGCAGATTGATATGGTTAATACGAAGGAGGAGTCATCTAAACAAAGTTAAGCGGGTGCGATGATACCGTAGAGTCAAGGGAGGGTTTTGATTTTCAAATATAGAGGGATTCTAAAAGTCTAATATCAGCACGTTGACAGGATTCCAAACTATTAAAATTATCTTTTCTCACACCAAAACCACACGATCTAGCGTGTTCCCGTACAGCTGAGTAAGGAGGCAATTTGAGAGGTAGACCTGTTCTACTAGACTGACCTATGTGCTCGTCAATTCGAGTCTTGAAATCTCGGTATGAGCTTCCAATTTACCCTGCTTGTCAGCTAGGGCAAGTGAACTTGTAAATAATTGATGAACGAAGATCAGTGGGTAGTCGATCTTTGAAATACAAAAACAATGAATCAATTTTAAACGAATTCTTATGAATAATGCTGAAAATAATTTGCAGGTAAAATTCGAGCAAATATCTTCTTAAATTATTTTATATTTTACTTGAGAGTTCGCCTAGGTAACGAATGACTAAATATATCTCCTCTCTAACTGTCTGAATACTATTTTTTTTTTTTTTTTTTTTCTCTGTGATTGAAGGAGGCAAAAGGCAGAACTGCCTATAGCGAGTGCCTCCCGCATAGTTGAAAGAGTGACAGAGCCAAAATCAAGGAACGTTCGAGCCAAAATGCCTGGACACACGGAGTTTGAAGTAATTTAAGTCAAAGGAAGAGGGAAAGACTGATTCTGGGAGAGAGGTCCAGAGCTCAGCTGTTGAGTAGAAGAAAGACTGAGAGAAACGTTTCACTCTCGGGTTGGAAAGTTGCACAGAGTAGGGGTGGGATTGCGTTGCAAGACGGGTACCACGTGCCCTACGTAAAGGAGGTGGTATACACTGGGAAAGCTCTGAGGAACACTGATTATTATAGTGGCGATAGAATAGCAAGAGAGATGCAACATTGCGGCGGAGAGAGAGAGTTGGTGAGTGGACGGGAATTAATGATACGAAAGGCCTTCCTTTCAACTTTGTCGAGGAGAGCGGTGTGAGAGGAACCTCCCCACACATGTGAACAATACTCAATACAAGGACGCACTATGCCCCTGCACAGAGCAAGAAGCTGTGCAGGGGAAAAGAACCCCCTAACGCAGTTGAGCACACCCAGCTTCTGGGAGGCTGCCTTAGCAAGACTGGTAATATGGTCCTTCCAACTGAGAGCAGAAGAAAAAGAGATTGATTCTTGTATTGTTGAAGAATAAGGGATAGTCCGCTGGGAGTTCCTTATGGGTAGATAGATGGAGAAATTGGGTTTTGGAAGCATTAAAGGTAACAAGGTTTTCTCTGCCCCAATTGGAGACAGTATGTGGATCAGAATTTAAGAGTTCTATGGCTTCATTACGCTTGTCGTTGAGGGATTGCTGGCTGGGGCGTTCTGAAAAACTAATGGAGTAGTGTAAGGTTGAGTCGTCTGCGTATGAATGGATGGGAATTGAGGTACAGTTGAGGAGATAATCTATAAAAATTAGAAAGAGAATAGGATATAGGACAGAGCCCTGAGGAACACCAGAGTTTATAGGGTGAGGAAGTGAACAATGGCCATCCACAACTGCGGATATGGAACGGCCAGAAAGGAAATTAGAGACAAAGGCACAGATGGAGGGATAGAAACCGAAGGAGGGTACTTCAGAAATTAAAGATTTGTGCCAGACTCTATCGATGGCTTTCGATATGTCTAGTGCAATAGAAAAAAGGCTCACCGAAGTCCCGAAAGGAGGATGAACAAGAATTAGTAAGATATGAAAGAAGATCAGCAGTAGAGCGACCCGTAAGGAAGCCATACTGGCGATCTGAGAGCAGATTATGAGAAGAGAAATGCTTAAGAAATTTGGAAACAAGAATAGTTTCAAAAACTTTAGAAAGACACGAGATGACAGCAATTGGACGATAGATGGAGGGTTGCGAGCGGTCACCCTTCTTTGGGACAGGTTGAATGTGAGCAAACTTCCAGCATGATGGGAAGACGTTAGAGGATAGACAGAGACGAAAGAGTTTGCCTAAGCAGGGAGTCAGCACGGAAGCACAGTTTTTGAGAACAACAGGAGGAACACCGTCCGGACCGTACGATTTATTAGTATTAAGCCCAGAGAGGGTGGAAAGTACATCTTTAGAAGAGATTAGGATATTAGGCATAGGTAAGAGAGAGGAGGGTGGAGAGGGAGGAATAGCACCGGAATCATCCAAGATGGAGTTTCTAGCAAAAGTTTGAGTGAAGAGTTTAGCTTTGTCAGAGGAAGAAGTGATGGTTTTGCCATCAGAATGGGAAAGGGGAGGGAAAGACGAGGAAGAGAAATTGTTGGAGAGGTTTTTGGCTAGATGCCAGAAAGCTTGGGAAGAGCTAGAGTTGGATAGTTTAATGCATTTATTATTGATGAAAGAGTGTTTGGCAAGTCGAAGAACTGATTTGGCTTAATTCCGGGCAGAAACATAGGAAGAATGAGGTTCTAGAGTTTTAAGGCGTCGGTACCGTTTGAATGCTTCCTCCTTATTGCGGACAGCAGTAGAACAGGCGTGAGTAAACCAAGATTTTTTAGCATTAGTCTGAGAGAAAGAGAATGGAATGTATGCTTCCATTCCCGATAGGATTACCTCGGTAATGCGTTCAGCACTCTCCGAGGGTCCCCGGCCACAGAAGCAGAAATAATTCCATGCGAAATCAAAGAAGTACTGCCGGAGAGCCTCCCAGTCGGCAGCGCCAAAGTGCCACAAGCGCCGCCGGCTAGGAGGATCGGGTGGCCGTACTGGAGAGATAGGACAGTTGACAGAGATAAGTTTATGGTCGGAGGAGCCCAAAGGAGAGAAAAGATCGACAGTATAAGAAGAAGGGTTAGAAGTTAGAAACAAGTCAAGAATGTTGGGCCGATCTCCGATGCGTTTCGGGATACGGGTTGGTTGCTGAACTAACTGCTCTAGGTCATTTATGATAGAAAAGACTTAGGCTTGTTCACCAGGTGGATCAGTAGTGTGAGAGGATAGCAATTGGCGGTGGTGAACGTTGAAATCTCCTAAGATGGAGATTTCTGAGAAAGGAGAAATGGATAGAATGTGTTCCACTGTAGAGTTTAGATAGTAAAAGAATTTGGAAAAGTTGGTGGAGTTAGGGGAAAGATAGACAGCACATAAATATTTAGTAAGAGAATGACAGGAAAGTTTTAGCCATAAAGTAGAGAATTCAGAGGAGTCGAAATCGGGAACACGAGAGCAAGTGAGTTTCTTCTGCACATATGCACAACATCCGCCTTTGGCTTTGAAACTAGGATAGATAAAGTAAGAGGATACAGAGAAGGGGTTGCTGGATGTTGCTACAGACACCTGAGTTTCAGGTGAGGAACAGAAGATCAGGTTTGTAGAAGGAGAGATGGTGTTCAACAGAGTGAAAGTTAGAGGAAAGTCTGCGAATGTTGCAGAAATCAATAGAAAGAGTAACAGGCCACGGTCCAGGTAATTTTGTGGGGTCGTCAGGGGATGCTCGGTCGGGTGTGGGGGCATTATTGGTTGGTATATGCTACACAAATAATTATTTGCAATTATATAAAAATGTTAGTACTATAATAATTCTTCACAAAATAGTAAAAAATATCCGTATGAAATCATTGGTAACTGGATTTGAGTGAGTAGGCTCTGTGAAGCAGTGTCTATTTCGCATTAATCTTGAATTTATTTTGACAATAGCTAAACAAACTCGTCCCTAGTCCCGAAAACATACTTTTATATATACTGTATATATATATATATATATATATATATATATATATATATATATATATATATATTGTTACGTATCTTGATTTAGACGTGGTTAACCAAATAAATAAAGATAGAACAGTTAATATGAGCATGTAGAAAACAGCTGAAGGCCAATAGAACGTAAAGTATTAAAGTGTGTTATGTTGTTACTTGCTTTCCTTTAGTTGTTGGGACAGTTATCCTTTATACTCTGATACATTTCAATAATATTTAATCAGTAAACTATTTAAAGTAACATTGAATGTTTTAATATGAAAGAGGCTTTAATTACGAATACAAAAGTTCGGTATGTAAGCAAAGTTTTAAGACACCAGAATATCTCAATTAATCTTGATTATCAGCAAAGTATTAAGATCTTTTTTATATAATTAATTTAAGTTTGTTAACTCTTTAAGGATTGTTTTACTCTTTATATTATCTCTTTATTCTTAGTTTATTATTATTATTCTCCTTTAGTATTTTATCTTATTTATTCTTATTACTGAAAGACATTTGACTAAATAAAAATGGTAAGGAAATATTATAATGTCACATATAAAATGGAATTGTATTTATAAACGTAATAAAGGTATTTTACATTTAATCAAAATAATAAGCAATGAAAGTTATGATAGATTTCAGGATCGTTTTGTATACGTTCTGATTTCACTAAAGTACAAATTAAAGTTTAGTAGTCTTAATTAAGTAGACAATATAATTTATAGGACTTTTACAATGCCTATTCCGAATAATAGTTTTACATAAAGTCAGGTAAGTATTAAACTTCTACAATGCTTAATTATAAATTATGAATGACAATAGCTTTACATCAAGTTAGTTAAGTATTGACAGGTAAAGTAGTCAATATTCAATCACAAATCATCTCTGAATCAAACCTTAATTCTAATCACCAAAATTAAACCGTAATTCAAAATATATATCTCTCCAATCCAACCTATATGATTTCTCCAATCACAAAATCTTAAATCAAATGAGTGTATGTTTCTGACATGCCTCTGGTTAATTAACAGTCACGAATAATCCCTAACTAACGAGTAAGAGGTCGCTCCCGGACGCTGCTTAACATATAATAACCCCTATTATACAAGCCTGTGAAGTCTGTCTCGTCTCCCCACCTCACTGCTCGTTTCCCCAGCTAAGAAACCACTAGTTTTAACTATCAAATCTCCGGCTTATATATAATTTCCCGGACCCAGCTAATCCAATCAGAAGTCAGGAAACAGGTGCCTAATCCAATCCGATGCAGGCAGGTTGTGAGAGCAAATTACCGACGAGAACAGGTGTGCGGGAGCCAACCAGGTGCTAGAAGCTCACCACGTCACAGGTGCCCCGCCCCTCTCACGCAAGTTTTGGCGGGAAAGCGAGGAATGCCAAGAATGCAGGATGTAGCCGGGCTCCCTCTCTCTCTCTCTTTCTCTCCCTCACTGGTCACGTAAGCAGGGTTGAGTAGTTGCCACGAGGTTGTAAAGTCACGTTCAACAGGTTGGTCTGGTCACACGTCACATCTTGGTTTTCTTCCAGATGTCACAATATATATATATATATACCGGTATATTGTATATCATTTCTGCAATGGAGCTTCCTCTTGGGAATCAAAAGTCTTACAAGGAAAAAGAGAACCAGCGTAGTACCGAACATCTTTCTTTATTGGGTACCAAATGTTTCGGAGAAATCAGTCTCCATCTTCAGTGAATCTAAAATAGATGAAAGTTTACATAAGAAACAAAACAAATAATTACCTATGGATATGAAATATCAAACAGTAAGGTTCGAATGAATATGAACCGAGAAGAGCTAAACATAATTAAAAAACGATATATTAAGGGAACAGTGTTAAGCTAAACCTTAAAAAAAAAAAAAAAAATAAGACAGGGTATACAATGAAGTACAAAAAGAAAATGGAAGGATATTTACTGAGTGAAAAGCGGTGTTGCAGTGGCTGTTTGTTCAGGCTGGACTTTAATTTATTTATATAGATAGATTCTGAGGTGATAAGGTCACAGCGTGAATGACATGTGATTAGTATCTGGAAGTCTGTGGAAGAGAAAGGGTGATCAAACTGGTGTGAGTGATCGAGGATAGCAGAAGAGGAAGGCTTAGAAATCAACCTGCCTGTCCGAATGGATATACCATGGTGCTCCCGGATACGGTGAAGCAACCAAAGTGAGGTGGAATCCACGTATCTAGCAGTTGTGACGTTAACCACTTCGTTAGAACCGCATGGCTTGTCCTACAGTGACTCGCTAGGATCGCCAGGGCAGTGGATGTGGCTACAGTTGATGTATTGTTGTGTGCTTTATTTCATATGAAAGCTCGTGTCATGGGCAGTCCAGAAAGGCTCTTTGTTTTCACCCATGTCAAGGCTTTATATATTTAATTGCAAAGCATATGTTTTATCATTAAGTAGTAATGATAAGAATTGAGAGAGAGAGAGAGAGTAGAACAGAGTGAGAGGAGGCGCGCAGTGTTTTGCTATACTCGATGACGTCATAGCTGGCTGGCCTCGTGGAGATTCGTTGAGGGATTTTTTTACCATGCTTTGTGACGTCATGTTTGGCTGGCTTCTTTAGTATTGGCTGGAGGACTTGTTACCGCTTTTTTCCCACGCGGCTCGAGCTAGTGCTAGTATATATACAGCTCCCTCGCCACTCTCTCACTCAGATCTGGTCTCTAGAACGCATCCCTCTTATCCCTTTGATATCTGTCCCCCTTTCCGCACCTGAGAACCTTTTCCACTGCCTATCTCTCTCATTTTCCATATCTTTCACCACTTTTTATTAATATTATATCCCCTCTGGTTAACTCTGCATAATCAGCTTCATGCTGGCTAGTTGTATTGTGCGTTAAGGTCTGATATAACCCATGTATGTTAGTTGTTAAGATAAGTTGATCACGAAGCATTGGTTGGCATTCATATTGTTTAGTACTGCTTCCTGTAATTATTAGTGTTCTGCTGGATTAGATAATGCTAGATTAGGAGTCTGATACTATAAGGTATTGTTTCCGATGGGTGCTGGCTTTAGTTAAAAGCTGCACGACATACCTGAGAACTGGAGTTGATTGGGTAAATTCTAGTCTGTGTGCCATTGAGAATAGAGCATGCACGAATGAGGGCTTTTTGCCTATACCATTCTGCACTGTTCTAGGCTCCGTTGTTTGTCTTTGAGGCACGCCAGGAGAACGCTTAATACTTTGGTATTAAGGTTTCTCAAGAGAGCTACCCTTCCCTATAACGTAATATTTGACGCACAGACTTGAGGTTTGCACTAGGCTATGCGGCATGCCATGCGCACCAGTATCTCGTATCATTGACTCTAGCTAGACTTTATCAGTCACAGTAGACATTAAGTATATTAAACCAATTACTCTTTTTAAGCATACCCGTTTATGATTACACAAGCATTTCGCAGCCTAGTTTGATGTATTGAGACACAAACGACTTAGGCTCTTTTTGTTGATAGGAATACTGCATTGTCGTGGCGATTATTATTATTGTTGTGGCGTTTAGGATATTCTTGGCTCCGACTGCATTATATCTCCTGCCTTTTTGTGTGCATAGCCTGCACGAGCATTGTTCCGCTGCCTGCCTTTTTGGGTTCCATTTCCGATTCGAGCATCTTGATAGCATCTAACATTTAAAGAAGATTCCTTGTTGGTGTTGAAGGACTTTAGTGCACTTTCTTTCATGCAGGAGTGCCTGACATTTATTGATTAAAGTAACGTAAGCTGTAACTTCTCTTACCACCTTACTTTGCATACCATAACCAAGCACCTTCGGTTATAGGTAGTAATAGGCTGTTTTCACATAACATTAAGCCTAGAGTAGACGCACATTTATTGAGAGTTTGATAACCTATTATTGCATATAGAACTCTGGAGAGTATTTGTGTTCTTTGTTCACTGGGAATATACATCAGAGGTGGGATCTAGCGCTTTCCGTTGTAGCATTTATGCCATTACTAGTCCAATGAATAAGAGCCCTGATATATTTAAACCTCAGTCGTAACAAATGGCGACCTTACCTAGGATTTGGTGAACCTACATTTATTAGCAGGGAACATTTGTTGTTTTGGGGAATATTTTGCGGGGATCAGCAAGAATAATTTTTTTTTGCAACATAGTATAGCCCTTGAGTATTTCCGAGAATTTTTGTGTGTATATTGAGGTATAAGAGTTTGGGGTGCTTCTTTTCTGAATATTGAGGTGGGAAATTTTTGTGAGCATCATGTCTTATACCGGATCAGATGAGAATGGAGACACAGTATGTAATGTCGAAACTGAGGAACAGCAGTATGATGAAAGGGTTAATCAGGTGAACTGTGAGGAGGATGCTAGGATATATTTGCAATGGCCTGTTACTGCCGAGCGGTTGGAGGGTATGAATCGGTACGGTCTTCAATGCCTGGCCACAGCTATCGGTCATGCGGGTACTAGCAGCATGACCAGGGATAACTTGATAACGTGTGTACTGGGCAGGGTGACTGGTGAGCGAGATGGGTTGAGTGCTCAGAGCCCTTCGGCCATGCTTCCCCTACACTCGACTCCCAGCCATCCCAGTAGTTTGCCGACCCCATGTACGCTTCCACAGTTGGGTGGTGACTGGCAGGGTGGGTTGCCCCTGTGGGGACCACCGGTAATTTCAAACATTGTAGCACCTTCACCTCCTCAAGGGTTAATTCCAGAATTAGTGTTTCAGCTCGATTTAGCTAAGATTCAACAGCAACGAAGGACAGGTGAGCTTCAGCAGCAATTAGAATTAGCCCAGATAGAAGTGAGAGCCAAGCTAGCAAAAATCAAAGCTAATTTAGAGTCGACTAGGTACTGTGCCGACATGGACGTAGAGCAGTCGCGAGTAGAGACAACAGGACAGCGACTTGGGGCTGGTAACCGTGCTCCTGATCAGTCTGTCTCGCACTTAATGAAACTGGTTCCGGTGTTTGATGAGAGTGGGGTAACAGAATTTTTTGCACGCTTTGAGAAGAAGTGCCAGGAACACCAGTGGCCAGAGAATAAATGGGCAGCACTTGTATCCTCTAGATTAAGAGGCAAGGGTCTTAAAGCCTATGATGCGTTACCTTTGGAGTCATGTATTGTGTATGAGGATCTCAAGGAGGCTGTCCTGAGGGCTTATGAACTGCAACCAGAAACGTGCCGTTTGAAGTTCCGGGGTGTAACCAAGGGAAGAGATGGCACCTTTTTGGAACACGCCCGGGACTTGTCCGATGCTATGGGGAACTGGCTCCGATCTGAGAAGGTAACAACATTTAATGGAATTAAGCAGTTAATGATGTTGGAGCAGTTCTTTAAGAGCACGGGCGGTGATAAACTTTGAACTTAAAGGAAAAAACCCCAAGAACTCTAGTCGAAGCAGCAGAAATGTCTGATCGACGGCTGTCGTTGATTCGGGGTTGCGGGTCCTCACAGAAGAACGATGTAAGTGCTAGGGACCGTTATCCTCCCCCTCCCCGTAGCAATGACACATTTAAACAAAAGAGCAATGAAACTAAAACTGAATTCACACCTAACACCACGCCGTATGAGAAGAGTCAGGGGCTTTTTTCATCACAGTATAAGCCGAAACCGAAATTTATGTGTTTTAAGTGCCACCAGGAGGGTCATAAGGCAAATGAGTGCCCTAGTCGACCTCCTCCGGCAGCCGTGTCTTTTGCTCACGGCATTGGAGTGTTCAAGAGGACATCGGAGTTTGTTAGAGGCAATTATTCCGAGGTAAATACACTGCCAGTGCAGAAGGATCCGGAAGCCTTATTCCCTGTCCGTGATGCCTTTAGTGACCACAGGGGAGTCGGTTGTGTGGTTGTGTAGAAGACATGAGGTGAGAATTTTGCATGACACTGGGGCATCGCAAACATTGTTGAGAAATTTCACTGGTAAATCTGTAAATACGGCGCGGGTGGTTGTGGTTCAGGGAGTTAATGCAACAAGGTCATACCCGCTTGTAAGAATGAAGATGGAAGTTGATGGTGTGACTCGTGACCTGGATGTAGGAATTGTGGAGAAGTTGCCTGTTGGGGGCGTCGACCTCCTTCTCGACAACGACTTTGCGGGGCCTACTTCTGAGGCTCCACCCTTGGTTGTTGCCGAGAAGCCGGCCGACGTGAGTAGGGAGGAGCAGGAGTGGGTTGACTAGTGTCCGGTCTAACCTATGGCGTGTGTTGTCACTAGATCTCTTGCATCCAGGGAGTCACATTCTGGTCAACAGTCTTTAGACAAGCGGAGGAAAGGTACCGAGAAGGGGTTGGAAGTTGATGCGGTTGAAAGTTTAGTATCAACGGACATTCTCGGGGACTCATTATTAGGACCAATTTTCGAGTCTGGAGAAGACCCATTAACTGTTACTGAGAAGGCAGAGGATGGGCTTAAAAAGACGAAGAGACCGCAACGATACACAGAGAGAGAGCAACGGGAGGCTAAATTCAGTGTAGGAGGGGAGCCTGAGTTGTTTCGCAAACTCTTAGATAAGCTTGCTCCTTCGAACATTCGTAAATTGCACTTAGAAGACCCGGAGGTTCTTGAATGTGGTACCGGTGCTGTCCAGTTGAAGGAGGACAGTGATGCACAGTCGGGAGATTTTTACAAGTATCCCCTGACCATCATGGAGGTAGCAACAAGGTACCCTGACACGTACCCTATGAGAAATGGGTCAGCGAAGACGGTGGTCCGAAACTTGCTAGTGTATTTTTCCCGGTATGGTTACCCGCAGGTAATTCAGTCAGACCAAGGATCCAACTTCACTTCTAGCCTCTTTGTTCAAGCAATGCCGCAGCATGGGATTATTACGGTTGTGTCATCTGCGTATCATCCGGAGAGCCAGGGTGGGTTAGAGCGATGGCACTCAGCCTTGGAATCTGTGCTTCGTTGTTGTTGCTTTGAGAGTGGGAATGGTTGGGATCTTGACCTGCCATGTGTCTTATTTGCTGCACGGGAGGTACCTGGGGAAGATTTGGGATTCAGCCCTAATGAGCTCGTCTTTGGACACCGTGTCAGAGGGCCTCTCCATATGGTTGAAGATATATGGGAGGGTGTAGGAATACCTTGTTCTATGCTCAAGTATGTCCTCGACAGTCGAAAACGGATGTTGCGCAGTCTGGAGATGGCTGGCCGTAATTTGTCTAGCTCTCAGGCCCTCATGAAGGACAGGTACGACCTCAGGGTTAAACTCAGGGAGTTTCACGTGGGTCAGGAGGTGTTGATTCTACTGCCCCTTGTAGGTCATCCCTTATCCGCGAAGTACACTGGTCCTTATAGGGTGGTTGAGAGGCTATCGGACCTGGATTGCTTGGTGGCCGCTCCAGACAGACGTGCAATCAGTTATGTCATGTTAATCTCATGAGGGAGTATGTGAGGCACCCCCCTGAGCCTCTCACTGTGCCTGTGATGACGTTTAGCAGTCAAGGTGGAGAAGGAGAACAGGATAGACAAGCTCAGGTGGAGGATAACTGGAAAGATAAGAAAGTCAAATGGGCGCCTGAGTGTGAGAAGGCGTTTAGAGTAGTAAAACACCTGTTGGGCACTCCCCCGATCCTCAGGGCCCCTGACTTTAGCCTACCTTTCCAACTAGCAACGGATGCTAGTGGTGTGGGGGCTGGTGCCGTCCTTATGCAAGAGGACGATGAGGGGCTGGAACATCCACTTAGTTTCTGCTCGGAGAAGTTCAATTCAGCCAAGGGAAGCTGCTCTGTTGTCGAGAGGGAGCTGCTGGCAGTTGTGCTTGCACTGAGGCATTTCGAGGTCTATGTATATTTGTTACTATTTTAAATCCTATAGGCTCTGTCAGCATTGCATGCAATTTATTAATGAAAAAACAATAATTATTTGAAAGTAAATATATCGCATTGAAGAGCTAAACGATTTAATTCAGCGGACATCAATATATATTTCATTATACCTACCTCCACACTCTTGTAATTAACTTATGAGGTACAATTCAGATTTAGAAGTTCAATTGCTTTAGTTTTTAACGCTTTGATTCCGAGCGTCCTTTTCAATTCTAAACTAGATTTATATTTAACATTGATAAAGAAACAACATAAATTATTTGTCACATAAAGCAGATGGTAAATGGTGAATTACTTGTGCACAATTTCCAAGATAGTATTGTCAAATGGGAGGGCTCTCTCTCTCTCTCTCCATTTTTTTTTTTTTTTTTTTTTTTTCTATGTGATTGAGGGAGGCAAAAGGCATAACTGCCTATAGCGAGTGCCTCCCCCATAGTTGAAAGAGTGACAGGGCCAAAATCAAGGGACGTTCGAGCCAAAATGCCTGGACACACGGAGTTTGAAGCAATTTAAGTCATAGGAAGAGGGAAAGACTGATTCTGGGAGAGAGTTCCAGAGCTCAGCTGTTGAGTAGAAGAAAGTTTGAGAGTAACGTTTCACTCTTGGGTTGGAGAGTTGCACAGAGTAGGGGTGGGATTGAGTTGCAAGACGGGTACCACGTGCCCTACGTAAAGGAGGTGGTATGCACTGGGATAGCTCTGAGGAACACTGATTATTATAGTAGCGATAGAATAGCGAGAGAGATGCAACATTGCGGCGGAGAGAGAGAGATTGCAGAGAGTTGGTGAGTGGACGGGAGTTAATGATACGAAAGGCCTTCCTTTCAACTTTGTCTAGGAGAGCAGTGTGAGAGGAACCTCCCCACACATGTGAACAATACTCAATACAAGGGCGCACTATGCCCCTGTACAGAGCAAGAAGCTGTGCAGGGGAAAATAACCCCCTAAGGCGGTTGAGCACACCCAGCTTCTGGGATGCTGCCTTAGCAAGACTGGTACCATTGGTACTGGTACCTTAGCAAGACTGGTACCATTATATAGTACTGTACATTACAAGTCGATATATCCTTTTGTTCCATATGTTTTCTTATTCTTCCATTTACCTACTTCGCCTTTCTATCACCCACGGGGAGGGACGTGAACCAATAGTCGTTAAAAAGTCCATCTCATCACCAACATACCCTGCACCCGTTTACCAACTTTAGTGTTTTTCCTATAAGTTTGTGAAGCGATGGTCTATAAAAGGTAATGTTTACGAGATATTAAAGGTGAGGGATGGTGTACCTGAGGCACCAGGATGGTGACGATGGAATGGTCAAAATAAATAGTTTGTTGAATGCCTTGATAATAACATGTTGGAGCTAGAGTACAACAACATGGGTGTCTTTAACCCACTGAGCCCCAGCGACGCAAACAGTGCGTCGGCAAAGTATGTAACGCTAAACCCCAGCGTCACATACGTCGCGTCAGTGTTAATTACTCCGGTCCTATGGCACCTAGAGGGCTCAGATTTGTATGGGAACTGCGTAAGTATCCCACGCAACCATGCCGATGGTTGAAAACTCTCAAAGTCCAACCGCGTGCGCGTGAGCGCACAAAAACATGGTTTGGGGGGGAAATTGCCTTCAATTTTTTACTCTTGTAAAATCCGTTTTCGTTGGCTCCGTAGGACCAATTTTTGACCTTTTTGATCGTTTTTTTGTGGTTTTTCCTTCATTGCTAACCCATTCGCTATTGTTTCTGGATTTTTTTTTTTTTTTAAACCTGCTGGTCCCTGGTGGTATATTTATTTATAACTAGCTGGGGCTCAGTGGGTTAAGACATGGCAGCGGCCCAATGATGAAGTACTGAAACTAATTACTACACAAATTGACTCCCAATATTATGTACTCAAGAAATATTTAGATTCCAACCAGATGCAGTAAGATACCAAGTCCAATGTTATGAACACTCTCCATTAATGTCGGGAACCTAAACTATACGGATGGATACCGTTTGTTTCAACTATTAGGTCTCTCCAACATTAGACTACCTACCAGTGGGATGTATAATCAATCTACTAGGCTATACCAATGTAAATCTAGTACATATTACGTTAAATATACATTTGAAATACGTGTTTTTTTGTATATGGCCAAGGCCTAAATAACCTTATTCAAACTCTCTCTCTCTCTCTCTCTCTCTCCACCCACAAACACCTTCCTTTGATAAACTGGATCAATTTTCTCCAGGAATCTCTCAATCCCTTCCACACTCTTTGTTTTCTGGACTTTATAATTATGACCGTCAGTATATCATGACGCTTTATTTCATTTTTCTGGCTGTAAATAAGACCTCACCCCAGATATAATTATCTTAATACGCTTGACATTTTTCTAATCTGTATAACCCATTTAACTTCCCCCACCCCCTCTCGCTCTCTCTCTCTTTTTTTATTCTTATGGGACTATCAATAGACTGTTGTGTTTACTATTTACTTTAGGAATAGCATTTATGGATTGATGGAGTACAAGTTATCTTAATCAATTGAAGTTCTATATATAGTGTCTTATATGAACACACTTGTCAATTGGTGCCCCACAAATAATATATAAGTATCCCGTGTACCGGTACCGAAATATTTGAACACAATACGACTCTGTTCTGGTATGGAAAGACTTCTCACAGTCAAAAGGGCTAAAACTATCCTCCATTAACTTTAGTATACAATACCCCCATGAATGTATATATTTTGGCTAACACTAAACGATTGTATAACGCTTGGGCAGAACCTAATCTAGTCAAAGAGTTAAGCGGCTATCCCACTGCGCGAATTTTCGATGGCGAACGCCCTGCGACTGTGTTTTTTTGTCTATGTTATAAATTTCCCCATATTCGCTCGAATATTCTCCACACGTCGCGGAGAGCGCACACCATTCGTCGTAGCTTCGCCCCTATTCACCCGGAATCGCCGTTATATTTGAGCATGCTTAAAAATTGGTGGCGAATTCAAAATATTGGCGAATGTCGTCCTTTTGTCACACGGCATTCGCCTTGGCTCGCACGAGTCGCACAATTCGTACCATTGTCGTCGGATTCTCCCCGATTCGCCAATTTGCAAATTCCAATTATTGGAAATGCTGCTTTTTGAGCGAATAGAGCGGTAACCCTACGACAGTAGCTCGAATGCAGCGAATGTGTCGACGAATTATTGCCAGTGCCATACGAATGACATCCGATATGTGGCGAACCGAGGCGATAGGTGGGTTTTTTGTGACTGTTGATGTGTCTCTCACTATACTCTGATTCTTTTCAACTGACGGTAAAAATATGCAAAGTATCCATCAGGATTTCTGTTATTTTGAAGATTTTGTAGTGAAATGTGGTGCTAATTATATAAACTTGGACGATCATTTTATCATAAGTACTATATACATAACAGTAGGTAATGTATACTTACCTAATTAAGTCTTCATAATATTTCATAATAAACTTACATAACACGAGTTATAAGTTCAAATTAAAAGTAAGTGTACCTGAACCATTACCGAAACACGTGTTGTGTGTGTTATTGTTGTGCGGCTATGTCGAGTGTGTATGTGAGGCATAGTTATTTCAAAAGGACCCGTCTAAGCTGTATTTAAGGGAACGTTCGAATGGGGAGAACGTCTTAAAATTTCAAAAGGAATGGTGCTAAACATGATGGAGAAAGGGGTTTAGAATAAAATCCTTCAAGTGGAAATCTCCACCTAAATTGACAAATGATAACTCGAATTAGAGGAAAACAAACTATCATAAAAGTGAAAGTGTTAATTTAATATTTAATTCTACTTAACCCTTTGAAGAATAGGACGTATTTTGACAGAATATTCTGACTACCTTTAGAGGATTGTATCCAGCTTAGGAATGATCTGTGGTAACAAGAAGGGTAAAGAGTATTTAAATTAACCCTCTGACCTCCATAATTGTATACACTTCCTAATCTGAATACAATAGTCTTATAATTGCAAGGACAAATAAATCTGTAGTTGTATCTTCAGTGGGAATACACTTATTCCATAGATGCACAGACACTCAGACATACCCACACAAATATATTTACATTTTTATTCGAGTGCATATGTTTTTGTAATAGACTTTATGTAAACAAGATTGTGAACTTCGAATGATAATAAAAGTTAATGTTCTCTATGAGACTGTTAATTGTTCAGAATAATTCGTCGGTGTATCATTGTTGTTCTCCCAAGTATTGGTCAGATATTCAGGGATAAGGCTTGTACACATTGATCCATAGATACACACATACACACACAGAATGTCCAGCTTTTCCCCATTTCGCCTTTTCACACACCCAGTGTATACCACCTCCTTTACGTAGGGCACGTGGTACCCGTCTTGCAACTCAATCCCATCCCTACTTTGTGCAACTCTCCAAACCAAGAGTGAAACGTTACTCTCAAACTTTCTTCTACTCAACAGCTGAGCTCTGGAACTCTCTCCCAGAATCAGTCTTTCCCTCTTCCTATGACTTAAATTGCTTCAAACTCCGTGTGTCCAGGCATTTTGGCTCGAACGTCCCTTGATTTTGGCCCTGTCACTCTTTCAACTATGGGGGAGGCACTCGCTATAGGCAGTTCTGCCTTTTGCCTCTCTCAATCACATACAAAAAAAACAATTAAAAAAAAAAACATACACACATACACACACTCTCTCACTACAGCACGCATACATGCACACACACTCTACAACACACACACACACACACACACACACACACACAGAATGTCCAGCTTTTCCACATTTCGCCTTTTCACACACACACACACTCACTACAACACCCATACATGCTCACACACACACACACATGGCATTCGCCACGTTTGCAAAACCTTCGCAGTGTTTCGCATCACATTGTCCAACATTCGTAGGACAATCGCCCTACAATCGCTACTGATGCCATCATCGATCGCCAAATTCGCCATGATTTGCCATGGTTCGCCATCAAATGTTGCACATCATTCGTCCTTATCGCCTAAATAGTCGCCACAATCGGACTGTGATTGTACTTCTGTCACACTGCAATCGCCATCATTCTCTTTGTTCCACTTCATTCGCTTCTGAATACGCTCTATTCGCCGCGAATTAAAGGACATAGAAAAAAAAGACAGTCGCAGGGCATTCGCCATCGAAAGTTTGTGCAGTGGAATATCCGCTTTAAGTAGGTTTATACTCTCCTCTGTTTTGTAAGATATTTTCTGTAAAATAAACATACAAGTGAAGAAGACAAATCGATCTTCCTCTACAGCGTATGTGTATTATAACAATTAAGATGCATATTAGACAACGTGGAGTATGGAGATAATGGAGCAAGCAAAACAATACGAAAGAATAACATTAAATACAATAACTAAATATCAAATACAAATACTGTATAGTTAACTTAAGAACTAAAAAACGTATAGTTACATGGCATCGTAAGGGACAACAGCTGTGACATACAATATACACACACACAATTAATGCGGTAGAAAACATAATTTAACTAAGGATTATATGAACCACAGATATTCGAGCCACTATAACTAAAGGATGGTGGAGAAGTGAGGCAGTGTTCCAGGAACACGGACAAAGTGTAAAGTAAAAGTTGGCACTGATGGAGGTACCCATGGAGGGGAAGCAAGGTCAAGCCCCAGAATATAGATTAGGTTGGGCGAGTGAGAGAGCGGAGTGGGTGGAGCCAAAGAGGGGAGTTAGGCACGGTTGTACCTTGTCACCATACCTCTTTTCCTTGTATGTTGAAGAATTAGTGCAGCGAGTTAAGAGGCTGAGAATAGGAGTTGAGATAGGAGGAGGCAGACTGGGTATTCTTACCTTTGTGGATGATATTGTTTTGATGGCGGACAGGAGGGAGGACGTGGAAAGAATCCTAGAAGAGGTTGGAAGATATGGGAGGGATTTAGAAGTGGGCTTTCGTGGAGAGAATAGAGAAAGAGTAAAATCATGGGAGTGGGTAGTAGCGAGCAAGAGGAGGAAAGATATTGGTTGCCCTAAGCAAAACAAAGCTATCAGTTTCGCCACAAACACAATACACCCTTATGCACATGCAACACAAGAACTTCACCAAATTACAAACATTTTACCACTGAACATAAAACTACACCACAGAATTAAAAAGATCTTTCAGTCTATCGAGGTAATTAACGAAGACGAATACAATTCAGTTATAGAAAGACGAGATACTATTATAAGATTCAATGGAAACTTTCCCAGTAGCATTGATATTACCAACCAAGATGAACCTGAACTTATATACTAAGACAACACTATTAACTAACTAGTTTCTTGACATCAGGAAATCATAAAACCTTAGAAAAGATCAGCTATTAAATAAATAAATAATTATACTCACATATAAAATCAATGTAAATAAATCAAATATCAAAGCACCAAACCTTTAATTATAAGAAATCAATTAATCAAATCAACCAAATGTAACTAAGCTATTATATAATTATATAAATTATACTATCACACCGTCCAAAGAAAAATAGACGACAGAATCCATCATAGGACATTAGAAACTAGCTCATTCTAGAAATAGAAGAGATATAGAAGTTGCCCTCAGAAACGGTGTAACTTTCCCAACATTAAGAGATTATATAATGATTTGAAAACATAAACACTGCAAGGTGGTTGGCCCACTAACTTTCCTCTAATACTGTACTTCCTCCTTCTAACTTTACCCCACTCCCATCCCAACCACTCTTCTCCCCCCCCCCCCCCCCCCACCCACCCTACCTATAAAAATCAAAACAAAAGTAAATAGGTTTGAGAGGGAAATTAATGACAAGGCGAAGAGGGCGACGATGATGTGGGGACGCTCTTTGAATGCAGTGAAAGAGAGGACAAATGTATACGAAGTAACCAGAGTTAATTGCTCAATAGGTGGCGTTCTGAGAGTGAGGGTCCGAGTGTGGGGGATGAGACTGTGAAGCGCAGAGGTGGAGCAGCTTCAGAGATGGAGTTGCTTCGATCCGTGAAGCTACGCATGTCTCACTCCCTAGACTGGAGCAAGACCTCACGGGCGTCACCGTGTTCAGCGGTAGAGGGTAAAGTCTATCAGCCTATGCCCGAGAGGGAGTAGTTGGGGAAAAAATAAAAAAAAAAATGGAAAGGATTAGGGGTACCAGGGATCATGTACGGTATGGAAGCGATAGGGTGCACAGAAAGAGAAGTTGACACACTAGAAGAAGTACAGAATAGGATAAGTAGACTGGGACTACGTGGAAACAGATAGACGGCAGTGGAGGCGATTAGAGGTGAGATGGGCTCGAGCAACTTCGAGGAGAGAGTGTCCAAGGCAAAGACAAAGTTCAAGATGAGACTGGGAGATATGGTGAAAGAGACGTGGGTGAGGAGGGTACACGAGTTGACAGGGGAGAACAGTATATAGGGAAGGGAATGTTGGAACAGACTGAGGAGGATTGGAATGAAACAAAAAAAAACAAAAAAATTGAGAGATAATGTATGAAACATGGGAAAGGGTTGATGAGAGAGGTAGAAACCGTGAGCATATTCTAGTGAAGGGAGTCGAGCAGAGTGGGCGGGAAGATTGGAGGAGGGAGATGGACAAGAAAAAAGACACTGGAGAGGCATAGGAAGAAAAATAAACGAGGAGAGAGTAGGCCTATATATGTGAGGGTGAATGGGCGTCGCAGCTATTATTTCAGTTTAACACCTTACGAGCGGCCTATGCGGTTTATTTATGTGTACCGCCCAGCGGGGTGTTTTTAGCCAAAATAGGGCTGTTTACGTGATCATTTTCATGCCTAAATAAGACCCAGAACGTAAAACAAGTATCTATCCCTGAAAGGGCATAAACAGAGCTTTCGAATGACACCATAACGATCCTTGTATGATGGATAGTTTTCTTGCAATAACCGTGCAACGCGAGTGCAAAAAGCAGGTAATTCGGTACTTTCGGTACATAATTGAGTATGTAGCGAGTGAGAGAGGGAGGAGGGAGCTGAGATTCGTGTCAGTAGGTTCGCCGCGGTGGTCTGGAGCAGTCATACGCTCGCTAGTCTCCTGCCACCACTTGTCTCTCTCTCTCAGCCACATTACGTGCTGAAATTGCCACTCGAGTTATGTCGAGCGCCGCCACATAGTCCAGCTTTATTTAACTCGACTTAAGTGGTGAGCCGCTTTTTAAGGGTTAAAGCAGAAGTCAATGCACAAATTTTATGCTACTTCTTTATTATCTCCCTCATGTTTCTATTTGATATCTTTCTTCCTGCTTTTTCCTTGCTTTCCCTAAAAATGATACCCGGCCGAACCCATAAGAAGAATGCGATGAAGCCAATGATATGTGATGCCATTCGCTGTATAATAAATGCAAGGTTATTAGATCAATTAATTATACATAGGATGAATTTTAAGGACAAGACAACATAACATCTGGGGTGCATTCATTTGACCGTTAATGAATTAACGTAGTATGATTTGCAGGGGAGGTGTGGTGGAGTGGTCTTGCCACTGGCCTGGTAATCCAAAGGTCCCGGGTTCAAATCCCGATGTATCAATGGGAAGATATTATTGGGATGGAATTTGTGCTGTACCTGGTATCAGTGCATTACCACAAGCCCACCGAAACGTCAATAAAATACCCTCATTGTTCCCTGATTGAATAGCACTGTATGAATATTCCCATATTCAAAATATGCTATAGGGGTGCAATGCCTGGTGAGTTATCTGCTCAACAGGTGGCGTTGTGTGTGTGTAAGTGTGAGAGTCCGAGTGTAGTGGGTGAGACAGTGAAGCACAGGAACGAGGTGGCTTCAGAGATGGGGTCGTTTCGGGCCATGAGTGAGCACCGTGCCGTGAAGGCAAGATGGCAGGTGCTCGTTGTACTCTACGTGCTTCACATGTCTCACTCCCTAGACTGGAACAAGACCTCACGGGCTTCAATGTTCATTGTAAAGCGGTGAATGTTAAGGCTCTCAGCCTATGCCCGAGAGGAAGTAAGTTGGAATATAGAAGAAAAAAACGAAAAAAAAACGGAGTGAATTAGAAGCCTTGGTAACATTAACTTTCCTGTAATGGTAGCTGAGTCCTCAAATTTGTTAGGCCCATATTCTACCTTAATTTGAGACCCAACCTATTTGATATGTTTCACAAGTTCTAATAAATTGTGGTATGCACATCATTGGGAAGCATTTATTACTGTACTCCACTGTAGTGCATGGAAATACTCGACATTAGATACAGTCGTGGTAGTATCTGGACGCTCTCGGCTCCCGAAAGAATAACATGCCTATTAGCGCCAGGATCTTAATTTCCATTAATTCAACTACTACATACTTGATTTTTTAGCTCGTAACAGATAACATATTTTGTTTATTAAAAATATGTGTGATGTTTTGATATAAGATAATCACAACAATTAATATAAATAAGCAAGATATGTTTCAATGTTGTATGATTGCATGTTTCTGTATTGAAACCGACGGCTATACAACATTGAATAGTTAGTACTTCGAAGAGAGGAGTGTTCCTTGGGAACCGTATCTTCAGCAAGAATAGAAGAACAAAGCACGCTACGAACAGTTCCATACTTTATTACCAAACGTTTCGACGTTATACTGGTGTCATCAGTGGTCTACACATCAAAAGCAAATATTAAAATATGAACACTTAAAAGTTTATTAATTAAAAGTACTTAGAACATAAACATATATCGGGCAGATTGATATGGTTAATACGAAGGAGGGGTCATCTAAACAAAGTTAAGCTTGTGCGATGATACCGTAGAGTCAAGGGAGGATTTTTATTTTCAAATATAGAGGGATTCTAAAACTCTAATATCAGCACGTTGACAGGAGTCCAAACTATTAAAATTATCTTTTCTCACACCAAAACCACACGATATAGCGTGTTCCCGTACAGCTGAGTAAGGAGGCAACTTGAGAGGTAGACCTGTTCTACTAGACTGACCTATGTGCTCGTCAATTCGAGTCTTGAAATCTCGGTATGAGCTTCCAATTTACCCTGCCTGTCAGCTAGGGCAAGTGAACTTGTAAATAATTGATGAACGAAGATCAGTGGGTAGTCGATCTTTGAAATAAAAAAACAATGAATCAATTTTAAACAAATTCTTATGAATAATGCTGAAAATAATTTGCGGGTAAAATTCGAGCAAATATCTTCTTAAATTATTTTATATTTTACTTGAGAGTTCGCCTAGGTAACGAATGACTAAATATATCTCCTCCTCTCTAACTGTCTGAATACTATTTATTTATTTTTATTTTTTTTTCTCTGTGATTGAGGGAGGCAAAAGGCAGAACTGCCTATAGCGAGTGCCTCCCCCATAGTTGAAAGAGTGACAGAGCCAAAATCAAGGGACGTTCGAGCCAAAATGCCTGGACACACGGAGTTTGAAGTAATTTAAGTCAAAGGAAGAGGGAAAGAGTGATTCTGGGAGAGGGGCCCAGAGCTCAGCTGTTGAGTAGAAGAAAGACTGAGAGAAACGTTTCACTCTCAGGTTGGAAAGTTGCACAGAGTAGGGGTGGGATTGCGTTGCAAGACGGGTACCACGTACCCTACGTAAAGGAGGTGGTATACACTGGGAAAGCTCTGAGGAACACTGATTATTATAGTAGCGATAGAATAGCAAGAGAGATGCAACATTGCGGCGTAGAGAGAGTGTTGGTGAGTGGACGGGAATTAATGATACGAAAGGCCTTCCTTTCAACTTTGTCGAGGAGAGCGGTGTGAGAGGAACCTCCCCACACATGTGAACAATACTCAATACAAGGACGCACTATGCCCCTGCACAGAGCAAGAAGCTGTGCAGGGGAAAAGAACCCCCTAACGCGGTTGAGCACACCCAGCTTCTGGGAGGCTGCCTTAGCAAGACTGGTAATATGGTCCGTCCAACTGAGAGCAGAAGAAAAAGAGACACCAAGAATATTGAGAGAATATGAAGGATTGATTCTTGTATTGTTGAAGAATAAGGGATAGTCCGCTGGGAGTTCCTTACGGGTAGATAGATGGAGAAATTGGGTTTTGGAAGCATTAAAGGTAACAAGGTTTTCTCTGCCCCAATTGGAGACAGTATGTGGATCAGAATTTAAGAGTTCTATGGCTTCATTACGCTTGTCGTTGAGAGATTGCTGGCTGGGGCGTTCTGAAAAACTAATGGAGTAGTGTAAGGTTGAGTCGTCTGCGTATGAATGGATGGGAATTGAGGTACAGTTGAGGAGATAATTTATAAAAATTAGAAAGAGAATAGGAGATAGGACAGAGCCCTGAGGAACACCAGAGTTTATAGGGTGAGGAAGTGAACAATGGCCGTCCACAACTCCGGATATGGAACGGCCAGAAAGGAAATTAGAGACAAAGGCACAGATGGAGGGATAGAAACCGAAGGAGGGTACTTCAGAAATTAAAGATTTGTGCCAGACTCTATCGATGGCTTTCGATATGTCTAGTGCAATAGAAAAAAGTCTCACCGAAGTCCCGAAAGGAGGATGAACAAGAATTAGTAAGATATGAAAGAAGATCACCAGTAGAGCGACCCTTATGGAAGCCATACTGGCGATCTGAGAGCAGATTACGAGAAGAGAAATGCTTAAGAAATTTGGAAACAATAATAGTTTCAAAAACTTTAGAAAGACATGAGATGAGAGCAATTGGACGATAGTTGGAGGGTTGCGAGCGGTCACCCTTCTTTGGGACAGGTTGAATGTGAGCAAACTTCCAGCATGATGGGAAGACGTTAGAGGATAGACAGAGACGAAAGAGTTTGCCTAAGCAGGGAGTCAGCACGGAAGCCCAGTTTTTGAGAACAGGAGGAACACCGTCCGGACCGTACGATTTATTAGTATTAAGCCCAGAGAGGGTGGAAAGTACATCTTTAGAAGAGATTAGGATATTAGGCATAGGTAAGAGAGAGGAGGGTGGAGAGGGAGGAATAGCACCGGAATCATCCAAGGTGGAGTTTCTAGCAAAAGTTTGAGTGAAGAGTTTAGCTTTGTCAGAGGAAGAAGTGATGGTTTTGCCATCAGAATGGGAAAGGGGAGGGAAACACGAGGAAAAGAAATTGTTGGAGAGGTTTTTGGCTAGATGCCAGAAAGCTTGGGAAGAGCTAGAGTTGGATAGTTTAGTGCATTTATTATTGATGAAAGAGTGTTTGGCAAGTCGAAGAACTGATTTGGCTTAATTCCGGGCAGAAACATAGGAAGAATGAGGTTCTAGAGTTTTAAGGCGTCGGTACCGTTTGAATGCTTCCTCCTTATTGCGGACAGCAGTAGAACAGGCGTGAGTAAACCAAGATTTTTTAGCATTAGTCTGAGAGAAAGAGAATGGAATGTATGCTTCCATTCCCGATAGGATTACCTCGGTAATGCGTTCAGCACTCTCCGAGGGTCCCCGGCCACAGAAGCAGAAATCATTCCATGCGAAATCAAAGAAGTACTGCCGGAGAGCCTCCCAGTCGGCAGCGCCAAAGTGCCACAAGCGCCGCCGGCTAGGAGGATCGGGTGGCCGTACTGGAGAGATAGGACAGTTCACAGAGATAAGTTTATGGTCGGAGGAGCCCAAAGGAGAGAAAAGATCGACAGTATAAGAAGAAGGGTTAGAAGTTAGAAACAAGTCAAGAATGTTGGGCTGATCTCCGATGCGTTTCGGGATACGGGTGGGTTGCTGAACTAACTGCTCTAGGTCATTTATGATAGAAAAGACTTAGGCTTGTTCACCAGGTGGATCAATAGTGTGAGAGGAGAGCAATTGGCGGTGGTGAACGTTGAAATCTCCTAAGATGGAGATTTCTGAGAAAGGAGAAATGGATAGAATGTGTTCCACTGTAGAGTTTAGATAGTAAAAGAATTTGGAAAAGTTGGTGGAGTTAGGGGAAAGATAGACAGCACATAAATATTTAGTAAGAGAATGACAGGACAGTTTTAGCCATAAAGTAGAGAATTCAGAGGAGTCGAAATCGGGAACACGAGAGCAAGTGAATTTCTTGTGCACATATGCACAACATCCGCCTTTGGCTTTGAAACTAGGATAGATAAAGTAGGAGGATACAGAGAAGGGGTTGCTGGATGTTGCTACAGACACCTGAGTTTCAGGTGAGGAACAGAAGATCAGGTTTGTAGGAGGAGAGATGGTGTTCAACAGAGTGAAAGTTAGAGGAAAGTCCGCGAATGTTGCAGAAATCAATAGAAAGAGTAACAGGCCGCGGTCCAGGTAATTTTGTGGGGTCGTCAGGGGATGCTCGGTCGGGTGTGGGGGCATTATTGGTTGGCATATGCTACACAAATAATTATTTGCAATTATATAAAAATGTTGGTACTATAATCATTCTTCACAAAATAGTAAAAAATATCCGTATGAAATCATTGGTAACTGGATTTGAGTGAGTAGGCTCTTGAGCAGTGTCTATTTCGCATTATAATTTATTTTGACAAAGCTAAACAACTGTCCTAGTCCCGAAAACTACATATATATATATATATATATATATATATATATATATACTATATATATAATATATATATATATATATATATATATATATATATATATATATATTGTTACGTATCTTGATTTAGAAGTGGTTAACCAAATAAATAAAGATAGAACAGTTAATATGAGCGTGTAGCAAACAGCTGAAGGCCAATAGAACGTAAAGTATTAAAGTTTGTTATGTTGTTACTTGCTTTCCTTTAGTTGTTGGGACAGTTATCCTTTATACTCTGATACACTTCAATAATATTTAATCTATCTATCTATCTATCTATTGCCAGACGCCTTACTCCCCTTAATGAGGGTGGCCATACACAGAATGCCCCCAAGAGGACTTATTCCCTGTAAGAGGGACAATCCGAGCCAGTTTAATGAAGGACTTACAGGATTGACCACTCAATTTAGGATCCGTCCGGCTCCGAGGCCCTCTGTACTCTTGTTAGCACTATTTTTCTACAGTGGTGTTCGGCTAGTCCATCCACTAACCAGCCTTACCCTTCGGTAAGCAGTACGGATTTGTATCAGGTTATCATCCCCTAGACAGGTTGCCGACCAAGGCTGACGAGTCCCATCCACCCGGATTTTTATAAGGTTGTCTCCCCTAGATGGTTGCCGACCAAGGCTAACGAGTCCCATCCACCCTGTATATTTAATCAGTAAACTATTTAAAGTAACATTGAATGTTTTAATATGAAAGAGGCTTTAATTACGAATACAAAAGTTCGGTATGTAAGCAAAGTTTTAAGACACTAGAATATCTCAATTAATCTTGATTATCAGCAAAGTATTATGATCTTTTTTATATAATTAATTTAAGTTTGTTAACTCTTTAAGGATTGTTTTACTCTTTATATTATCTCTTTATTCTTAGTTTATTATTATTCTCCTTTAGTATTTTATCTTATTTATTCTTATTACTGAAAGACATTTGACTAAATAAAAATGGTAAGGAAATATTATAATGTCACATATAAAATGGAATTGTATTTATAAACGTAATAAAGGTATTTTACATTTAATCAAAATAATAAGCAATGAAAGTTATGATAGAGTTCAGGATCGTTTTGTATACGTTCTGATTTCACTAAAGTACAAATTAAAGTTTAGTAGTCTTAATTAAGTAGACAATATAATTTATAGGACTTTTACAATGCCTATTCCGAATAATAGTTTTACATAAAGTCAGGTAAGTATTAAACTTCTACAATGCTTAATTATTAATTATGAATGACAATAGCTTTACATCAAGTTAGTTAAGTATTGACAGGTAAAGTAGTCAATATTCAATCACAAATCATCTCTGAATCAAACCTTAATTCTAATCACCAAAATTAAACCGTAATTCAAAATATATATCTCTCCAATCCAACCTATATGATTTCTCCAATCACAAAATCTTAAATCAAATGAGTGTATGTTTCTGACATGCCTCTGGTTAATTAACAGTCACGAATAATCCCTAACTAACGAGTAAGAGGTCGCTCCCGGACGCTGCTTAACATATAATAACCCCTATTATACAAGCCTGTGAAGTCTGTCTCGTCTCCCCACCTCACTGCTCGTTTCCCCAGCTAAGAAACTACTAGTTTTAACTATCAAATCTCCGGCTTATATATCATTTCCCGGACCCAGCTAATCCAATCAGAAGTCAGGAAACAGGTGCCTAATCCAATCCGATGCAGGCAGGGTGTGAGAGCAAATTACCGACGAGAACAGGTGTGCGGGAGCCAACCAGGTGTTAGAAGCTCACCACGTCACAGGTGCCCCGCCCCTCTCACGCAAGTTTTGGCGGGAAAGCGAGGAATGCCAAGAATGCAGGATGTAGCCGGGCTCCCTCTCTCTCTCTCTCCCTCACTGGTCACGTAAGCAGGGTTGAGTAGTTGCCACGAGGTTGTAAAGTCACGTTCAACAGGTTGGTCTGGTCACACGTCACATCTTGGTTTTCTTCCAGATGTCACAATATATATATATATATACCGGTATGTTGTATATCATTTCTGCAATGGAGCTTCCTCTTGGGAATCAAAAGTCTTACAAGGAAAAAGAGAACCAGCGTAGTACCGAACATCTTTCTTTATTGGGTACCAAATGTTTCGGAGAAATCAGTCTCCATCTTCAGTGAATCTAAAATAGATGAAAGTTTACATAAGAAACAAAACAAATAATTACCTATGGATATGAAATATCAAACAGTAAGGTTCGAATGAATATGAACCGAGAAGAGCTAAACATAATTAAAAAACGATATATTAAGGGAACAGTGTTAAGCTAAACCTTAAAAAAAAAAAAAAAAAATAAGACCGGGTATACAATGAAGTACAAAAAGAAAATGGAAGGATATTTACTGAGTGAAAAGCGGTGTTGCAGTGGCTGTTTGTTCAGGCTGGACTTTAATTTATTTATATAGATAGATTCTGAGGTGATAAGGTCACAGCGTGAATGACATGTGATTAGTATCTGGAAGTCTGTGGAAGAGAAAGGGTGATCAAACTGGTGTGAGTGATCGAGGATAGCAGAAGAGGAAGGCTTAGAAATCAACCTGCCTGTCCGAATGGATATACCATGGTGCTCCCGGATACGGTGAAGCAACCAAAGTGAGGTGGAATCCACGTATCTAGCAGTTGTGACGTTAACCACTTCGTTAGAACCGCATGGCTTGTCCTACAGTGACTCGCTAGGATCGCCAGGGCAGTGGATGTGGCTACAGTTGATGTATTGTTGTGTGCTTTATTTCATATTATGAAAGCTTGTGTCATGGGCAGTCCAGAAAGGCTCTTTGTTTTCACCCATGTCAAGGCTTTATATATTTAATTGCAAAGTATATGTTTTATCATTAAGTAGTAATGATAAGAATTGAGAGAGAGAGAATGAGAGTAGAACAGAGTGAGAGGAGCCGTGCAGTGGTTTGCTATACTCGATGATGTCATAGCTGGCTGGCCTCGTGGGGATTCGTTGAGGGAGTTTTTTACCATGCTTTGTGACGTCATGTTTGGCTGGCTTCTTTAGTATTGGCTGGAGGACTTGTTACCGCTTTTTTCCCACGCGGCTCGAGCTAGTGCTAGTATATATACAGCTCCTCGCCACTCTCTCACTCAGATCTGGTTTCTAGAACGCATACCTCTTATCCTTTTGATATCTGTCCCCCTCTTCGCACCTGAGAACCTTTTCCTCTGCCTATCTCTCTCATTTTCCATATCTTTCACCACCTTTTATTAATATTATATCCCTTCTCGTTAACTCTGTATAATCAGCTTCATGCTGGCCAGTTGTATTGTGCGTTAAGGTCTGATATAACCCATGTATGTTAGTTGTTAAAATAAGTTGATCACGAAGCATTGGTTGGCATTCATATTGTTTAGTACTGCTTCCTGTAATTATTAGTGTTCTGCTGGATTAGATAATGCTAGATTAGGAATCTGATACTATAAGGTATTGTTTCCGATGGGTGCTGGCTTTAGTTAAAAGCTGCACGACATACCTGAGAACTGGAGTTGATTGGGTAAATTCTAGTCTGTGTGCCATTGAGAATAGAGCATGCACGAATGAAGGCTTTTTGCCTATACCATTCTGCACTGTTCTAGGCTCGGTTGTTTGTCTTTGAGGTACGCCAGGAGAACGCTTAATACTTCGGTATTAAGGTTTCTCAAGAGAGCTACCCTTCCCTATAACGTAATATTTAACACACATACTTGAGATTTGTACTAGGCTATGCGGCATGCCATGCACACCAGTACCTCGTATCATTGACTCTAGCTAGACTTTATCAGTCACAGTTGACATTAAGTATATTAAACCAATTACTCTTTTTATGCATACCCGTTTATGATTACACAAGCATTTCGCAGCCTAGTTTGATGTATTGAGACACAAACGACTTAGGCTCTTTTTGTTGATAGGAATACTGCATTGTCGTGGCGATTATTATTATTGTTGTGGCGTTTAGGATATTCTTGGCTCCGACTGCATTATATCTCCTGCCTTTTTGTGTGCATAGCCTGCACGAGCATTGTTCCGCTGCCTGCCTTTTTGGGTTCCATTTCCGATTCGAGCATCTTGATAGCATCTAACATTTAAAGAAGATTCCTTGTTGGTGTTGATGGACTTTAGTGCACTTTCTTTCATGCAGGAGTGCCTGACATTTATTGATTAAAGTAACGTAAGCTGTAACTTCTCTTACCACCTTACTTTGCATACCATAACCAAGCACCTTCGGTTATAGGTAGTAATAGGCTGTTTTCACATAACATTAAGCCTAGAGTAGACGCACATTTATTGAGAGTTTGATAACCTATTATTGCATATAGAACTCTGGAGAGTATTTGTGTTCTTTGTTCACTGGGAATATACATCAGAGGTTGGATCTAGCGCTTTCCGTTGTAGCATTTATGCCATTACTAGTCCAATGAATAAGAACCCTGATATAGTTAAACCTCAGTCGTAACACAGTACAGCTAGAACAGGTGATCTGGTAAACCACATTGGAATGGAGGTTCATAGGAAGAGAAGAAGTATGTTTTAGGAGATTTCCTATAGTGTTATTATTAGTAAAAACTAAATTTAAATTGTGGGTAGCACACTAGATATTTTAAACTCCCATATCTAGGGCCACTTAGCTATGCAATTAGGAAACCCCTCCACAAAACTCTACGCAACTGCGATAAATTAAAGCCCAGCCTGAACAACAAGGCCACTGCAGCACCGCTTTTCACTGAGTAAATATCCTTCCATTTTCTTTTCGTACTTCATTGTATACCCTCTCTTACTTTTTTTTTTTTTTAGTTTAGCGTAATGCTGTTCTTTTAACCCACTGAGCCCCAGCTAGTTATTAATAAATGTACCACCAGGGACCAGCCGGTTTTGATTTTTTTTTTCCAGAAACAATAGCGAATGGGTTAGGAATGAAGGAAAAACCACGAAAAACCGATCAAAAAGCTCAACAAATGGTCCTACGGAGCCCCCGAAAACGGATTTTACAAGAGTAAACATTTTTTTTTTTTTTTTTTAGTGTTCAACCATCGGTATGGGTGCGTGGGATACTTACACAGTTCCCATACAAATCTGAGCCCTGTAGGTGCCATAGGACCGGAGTAATTGGGACCGGAGTGACACTGACGCAAACGTTGCGTCGCTGGGGTTTAGCGTTACATACATTGCTAACGCAAACGCTGCATCGCTGGGGCTCAGTGGGTTAATATATTGTTTTTTTAATTATGTTTACCTCTTTTCGGTTCATATTCATTCGAACCTTACTGTTTGATATTTCATATCCATAGGCAATTATTTGTTTTGTTTCTTTTGTAAACTTGCCTCTATTTTAGATTCACTGAAGATGGAGACTGATTTCTCCGAAACGTTTGGAACCCAATAAAGAAAGATGTTCGCTACTACGCTGGTTCTCCTTTTCCTTGTGAGACTTCTATATACAATTATACATATATATATATATATATATATATATATATATATATACTGTATATATATATATATATATATATATATATATATATATATATATATATATATATATATATATATATATATACCGGTATATATATATATATATATATATATATATATATATATATACTGTATATACAGTATATATATATAGATATAATGTATATTATATTTTGTATTTAATTATTTTGCTTAGCCTAGTCACATATAAAATCCTAACTTCAGCTCCTGCAAATACAATGCAATTATCACCTATTGATACATACGTTGACTTTGCCTCAGTAGGACTTTGCTATAAATGGTTGTGAGTGAGCTTCCTGAGCGGGTTTGTACAGCAGAGATCAAGCTGATAAGTCGGTTTTGCATTATTGTGCAAAATCAAGAGCTTAACATAAATATTGGGCCCTTCTCTATTCGTAGCTACTCGTAACAAAATTGACGATCTTGGATTTGTGTTCTCCGAGTAAGTGATGAATGTCTAACGTAATTAGTTGGTTCTGTACTACTATGTGCACAAGTTTTTGCGTTTTAGTTGTGCTTCGCCCCTCAATTGATTTCCATGGCAATTCCAGGGCCCACATTTATAATATATAACATTTCTCACTTCAAACAACAGACACACACACACACACACACACACAATACCATCCAACTATGTATAATATTACAGGCTGAGGTATGGATTGTTGGCCAACTTATAATTAACAAAGTATGCACCGGATCTAAACTTGATCTGTCTTTTCTTTTCTATGTGGATCTGTCTATCTACATATTGCCTGACGCCGCAATTCCCGAAGGGGTGGCCAAGAACGAACCGCCCCCATGCACCTCTATCCCCAGTCAGTCGACGCCCCTCCTCCCAACCAGCACCACATTCATCCATAATACTTCCTCACTCCATCCTTCCACCTCTCTTTTGGTTTACTTCTCCCTCTCTGTCCTTCCAACTCACTCTCATACACCTGCTTAGTATTCTCTCGCTTTCCATACGTTCCATATGGGCGAACCATCTCAAGGTGTTCCTTTTCACACTTTCCAATACATCTACCTCCACACCACACCTCCTTCTTACTTTCTCATTCGTCTGTCTATCCCTCCATGTAACTCCGCACGCACTTTTTAAGTAACTCATTTCCACCCCTCTCTCACTCATGGTTTGAGTCTCTCAACCAACGTCCATGCTTCGCTTCCGTAAGTCAGTGTCGGGATTACTACACTGTCATGCAGTGTGGATAAGGGTGACAAAAGGCAGAACTGACAAGTGCCTCCCGTAGAGTTGAAAAAGTGACGGTCAAAATCAAGGAATGTATGAGCCAAAAGCCTAGACACACAGGGTTTATAGAAATTTAAGACATAGGATGAGAAGAAGATGGATTCAGAGAGAGAGAGTTCCAGAGCTCAGCTGTTGAATAGAAGAAAGATTGGGAATATCGTTTCACTCTTGAGTTGAAGAGTTGCAAAGAGTAGGGGTGGGCTTGTGTTGCAAGACGGGTGCTACGTACTCTACGTAGAAGAGGTGGTTTACACTATGAGCGCTCTAAAGAACACTGATTATTGTTATAGCGTTAGAATAGCAAGAGAGATGCAACATTGCGGCGAAGAGAGAGAGAGAGAGAGATTGCAGAAGATCGGTGAGTGGATTTGAGTTGATGAGACAAAAGTTTGTCTTTTCTAATTTGTAGAGAAGTGCTGTGTGAGAGGATCCTACCCACACTTGCGAACAGTACAAAATAAAGATAAAGGTAAACATGTACTTGGATTATTTTTAGACTTTAGTAAAGCATTCGATACTGTAAATCATAAAATACTTCTGAAGAGATTAAGTCCTTATGGAATTAAGGGGGTAGCATTAAATTGGTTCGAAAGTTATTTGGACAATAGGCTGCAATATGTAACTTACAATGGCAAAATCTCTTTCAGTGGTGTGGTAGAATCTGGTGTTACTCAAGGCTCTGTTTTGGGGCAGCTTCTGTACTTGATATACGTAAATGATATATTGGGTGGGAGGTATCCTCACCAGGATTCGAACCCATCTCACTCCAGGTATATTTGGGAGAGTCGGGCACCGTAACCACTCGGCCATGAGCGGATATAAGGAAAGCAACCTTAGTTCTTATTAATTTTGAAGAACCAGGTTTTTAGTCTCGTGAAGGACTATGCCTTCGAACACGCCGTGAGTTTATTAGACTTCGACCATGCCTATTTTTACGCTTCCCCCCCTCCAACTCGGTTAAGTGGTATACGATTTTTAATCGTCCTGATACTATTATGGAACCTCTCTGAAATGACAAATATCAATTATGTACGATTATGTACGACAGGTTGGGTAAGAGGATCCTCACCAAGATTCGAACCCACTCACTCCAGGTATATTTGGGAGAGTCGGGCACCGTAACCACTCGGCCATGAGCGGATATAAGGAAAGTAACCTTAGTTCTTATTTGAAGAACCAGGTGTTTAGTCTCGTGAAGGACTATGCCTTCGAACACGCGGTGAGTTTATTAGACTTCGACCATGACTATTTTTACGCTTCCCCCCCTCCAACTCGGTTAAGTGGTATACGATTTTTAATCGTCCTGATACTATTATGGAACCTCTCTGAAATGACAAATATCAATTATGTACGATTATGTACGACAGGTTGGGTAAGAGGCATCCTCACCAGTCTTCAAACGTATAAATAGTCATGGTCGAAGTCTAATAAACTCACCACGTGTTCGAAGGCATAGTCCTCCACGAGACTAAACATTTGGTTCTTCAAATAAGAACTAAGGTTGCTTTCCTTATATCTGCTCATGGCCGAGTGGTTACGGTGCCCGACTCTCCCAAATATACCTGGAGTGAGTGGGTTTGAATCATGGTGAGGATACCTCTTACCCAACCTGTCGTACATAATCGTACATAATTGATAAATTATATAGTTAATGTTTCTACAGAGTTACTTCTTATTTTATCCACTGATGTTAGAAATATATTCTTGAGTGGTGACAATATTGATCACTTAATTGGTAAGATGAATAATGTGGTAAAGAAACTGTTGGAATGGACTATTGCAAATAAACTTGCATTCAATTTAGAAAAAAAATCATTATATGATATTTTCTATGAAAGGTAAACGAGTCACTGCTATCAGATGTGTGTCTATAAATTGTAAAATATCACAAACAGTATAGAGCACGACATTTATAGGTGTAATTATTGACTCTAAGCTTTCTTGGTGTGACCACATTATATATGTATTATGTTCTCTCCACTAACAAACTTTACTCCTAAACTCGATTAATGAAATTAACAAACACATGTGGCAGTCCGGGGATTCGAACCCAGGACGTTCACACCGAAAATCAACACACTTATGCATTGCACCACGAAGACAGTTAAAGAATGCTGCACAAGCCTACTATTTATTATGCAGTTTCGAAACCTGCATACCAATCATAGCATGTACAATCATTCCAACTGCACTATCGGAGGCTATGAATATGTGAATGGAAATAGTAATTAATGGGGCACTTAACCCTAGGGAAGGCCTCTCGATAAACTACTACTGAACCAGAATTAATTATTATGTTCTCTCCACTAACCAACTTTACTCCTAAACTCGATTAATGAAATTAACAAACACATGTGGCAGTCCGAGGATTCGACCCCAGGACGTTCACACCGATAATCAACACACTTATGCATTGCACCACGAAGACAGTTAAAGAATGCTGCACAAGCCTACGATTTATTATGCATTTTCGAATCCTGCATACCAATCTTAGCATATACAATCATTCCAACTGCACTATCGGAGGCTATGAATATGTGAATGGAAATAGTAATTAATTGGACACTTAACCCTAGGGAAGAAATAAAATTTCAAAAGGTATCGGGATTATAAGCAAGGCAAGAAAATCGCTAAATATCTCAACACTCGCAACCCTGTATATTTGTTTGTTTATACCCTTATTTGACATATGGCATATACAATTTGGGCACAGCCAGTGACCATTAACCCTTAAAAAGCGGCTCACCACATAAGTCGAGTTAAATAAAGCTGGACTATGTGGCGGCGCTCGACATAACTCGAGTGGCAATTTCAGCACGTAATGTTGCTGAGAGAGAGAGACAAGTGGTGGCAGGAGAGTAGCGAGCGTATGACTGCTCCAGACCACCGCGGCGAACCTACTGACACGAATCTCACCTCCCTCCTACCTCTCTCACTCGCTATATACGGAATTGTATCGGGAAAGTGGCTAATTACCTGCTTTTTGCACTCGCGTTGCACGGTTATTGCAAGAAAACTAGCCATCATAAAAGGATCGTTATGGTGTCATTCGAAAGCTCTGTTTATGCCCTTTCAGGGATAGATACTTGTTTTACGTTCTGGGTCTTATTTAGGCATGAAAATGATTATGTAAACAGCCCTATTTTGGCTAAAAACACCCCGCTGGGCGGTACATATAAATAAACCGCATAGGCCGCTCGTAAAGGGTTAATGACCCTCCAGAAAAGAGTAATAAGGATGATAAATTTAGCTCACTATATAGCTCATACTCCACCAATTTTCAAAACATTATAACTATTCCCTCTCTCAGATATATATTAATTCTCAGTGTCAAAATGAATGTTCAAAATTATCAAAGGTATTGTACCAACAGTTCTTACCGAAATGTTCACTGCCAATATGATTATACACCATCATTTAACAAGGCGGAGAGAGAGGTTGCACATTCCTATCGCGAGGACTATGTTAATGAAAAGAACTTTCCGACATAAAGGAGTTCAAATTTGAAATAACATAAATGAAATGCTCAATATACAGTCTACCTTCTCAGCATGCAAGAGGTCTCTTAAATATTACTCATTAAATAAATAAATGCATAATGTAAACTGTTGTACTTATTTTTCTCTAGTTTAAGTATCTACTAGGGTAGGAATAATCCTACAGTTGTTGAGAAGTTCATATATTTATTTAATCAACCTCTCACCTTATATTTAATACCTAGCGAATGATTCTCGGTTCTGGACCAGATAAGTTCAATCCACTAATTGAATAATTCGTTGATCCAATATAACTTGCACCTTGGAGTCCTTAGACTCCCGTTACAACCTATTTGAACTCGCGTTATTCAGGCATTGACTTACTTCGTCTTCGATCCCAAGTCACACCGCCAGCAATATTTACAACGTCGAGAGTTAGTCCGGCCGTGATATGTCCTATCTAAAGACCTCGGCTGTAATTACTTTGCTCTCTCTCTCTCTCCCTATCTCTAATACAAATACTTACTGATATAACTGTCCTAACTTAGTTGAACCCGAAGTTTCTTTACTCCGCTCTTTCCTTGGAAATACAACTTAAACTAATAATGCATTAGGCTACAGTCCCTATCTAATATTTCATGACACACATAGTGAATACTTGAATAATAATTTCCTTCAGGAAGACCAGGTCTTCGTTACACCTACAGTTTATACCCTGGGCCCTACTTTGTGACGTCGTTACTTCCCACGTTGGGTTACAATATATATCACCCTCAGTCGTCCCGACTGGTTACTATATCAACATCAGAGACATGAATATCTCCCTCTTTAGTTATTAACTACTCTATAAGAACCTAGAATATTTCTTTCTAATGGGCTTGAGCCCTTTCCTATAAATAATATTAACTGGACTCAACAACAAAGCATCATTTTTATTTATGTCAATAGTCTATTTCTTTGATCTGGTTTGTTCTATAAGAACACATTTATTTATTTATTCTGCAACCACAGGTGGTGTCCACATTTCTTTCTCTCTCTCTTCGACCATTTGCGGGCCCACAAGGGTCCTGTTAAAACTGGATGGGTGTCTTCTCTGTTCACCACATCAAGGCTGGCCAATAGCACTCGCCGAAGTCTTCTTCCCCGTCTACCACCTGCCGTTCTTCTTGCAATGCTTGGGTAATGGTGTGTAACCCCGCAATGTGTCGGCAAGCCCCAGGATACTTGTGGTATATCCGGGGCACTGGAACTGGTATGGTAAAGCTGGATAAGGTGTGTGGGGGTGGCTGGTAGTCCGGCGGGAAGGCTTGGTCTGGTGCCTTTAAATTCCCATTAGTATATAAGGGATGGTGGGAGCGAGGTGAGAGAGGACGTTGACCCTGTGGCTGCCCCAGCTGTACTGGCCCTCCGGCCCCTCCCTCCCCCTCCTATATAGGCCCGCCCCCCGCGCTGATTGGCTGAGCCGGCCGCCTGGGTGGCACTCACGTTTGCCGCATTGCTCGACTTTCTCGCGCTGCCTTCTCCGGTTTTCACATCTTGATAATAGGTCCCTGGGAGTTGATTTGTACGGTCTTCCAGTGGCTTACGGGAATATGAGGTTGGCACTGAAGCAACAGACCGTTGGGAACTCGAAGGAATCAAGTTTAAAGGTGAAGGGAGTGAATTAAATATCTGTCTTATAGCCGCTGGTGAAGCTGTGACATGCTCCGAAAACCTGGCTTTGTGATTGGTCGGTTCGCTGGGTGTGTCAGTGTGTGCACAGGTGAGCAATCTGTCAATCTAAGCTGGTCTTGACGTCTGGAAAATCTTAGTGCGTTGATTGGTTGATGGGATTATTACATTATAAACTACATATTTTTAAGATTATATATGTTGAATCCAATTGATAATCTAATTATTATTATTAAAGGAGTAATTCCGTCCGCCAATCAGGAGACGGGATTAGCTCAGGTAAAGAGACAAGGTTTATACTTTACAACTTGCCACAAGAAAAATATTGCCACACCCTCGCTCTCCACCAATCAGAGACTTCCTGTGGTGCAATGATTGGAGCCAGCTGTACCCCTTCCGAATGCTCGCCGGTAACTTCGCTCCCAGTTCATTCAAACATACTCTATCCTGGTCACAGATGTCCTATTACCATGGTGCAACCTTCTCACTCCCGTCAGCCACTAAAGGACATCTCCAACAAGCTTCCAGGAGAATATTTCAAAGATAGAATGAAGCAAGAGAAGAAGGAATGGGAAATTCAAAGCGAGCGGGTTAGCCAAGCTGCTCCCGGGCGCGGGGCTCAGCCAATCACAGGGCTCCGGGCCGTGAGGGAGGGGTATAGAAGGAGTTGGGCTGGGCCCTAGGAGGTTGATAATGAAAACATTATAATATTAAACTATGTAATTTACCAATCAAATAACAATAATGAAATGCATGACGGCACTGCAATTGCTGTGAAAAAACATATAAAGCACAAAATCATAGACAACTTTCAAAGTGACTGTTTAGCCATCAAAGTATCAACAACAACTGGAGACATAATTATTGCAACTCTCTATCTTCCACCTAGAAGACCTTACTTACCTTACCCTGACCTCATTAACCTTATGAATTTCACCCAACCAACATACTGTATATAATAGGAGATTTTAATGCAAGACATACAATATTCGGCAATAATGATATAAATAACGTAGGTAGAGGAATTAACACATTAATCAACACTGGTAGATTAAGATTTATTTGCCCAAATTTCTATACTTTTCTTGGCCACAGAACTACAAGCAATCCAGGTAATATACTTACCAATAATAAAACATATCATAATTACCATATCCAAGAAGGTCCGATCACCATTAGCGATCATGTACCTATCATAATTACATTATCAACTAGCCCAATTCAAATACCTGTAAAAGAAAGATTTGCTATGAGTAAAGCCAGATGGGATGAGTATAAAGGAGACTTAAATAACTATGAAATTCCTAACCTAGAAAACAAACCAATAGACAGTATTGAGGGAGAAATAAATAAAGTAACAAATGCAATAAAAATGGCTGCTGAAAATAATATTCCTAAGACAACATACAAAACTTCACCACATAATACAATAACAGACAGAATGAGAATGCTACAAACAGTTTTCGTTAATCTTAAATCTTATATTGAATTATTTGGAGCGGACAAAACAGTAATGGATAACATAAAAAGAATACAAACAGAACTAAAAGAAGAATGTATTGTTTCAGCTAAGAATAAATGGGACAGGGTTATTTACAATATATATGAAGAAAGAGATCCTAAGGTCTTTTGGAGAAATATAACAAAAATAATTGGTACCAGGGAAGACAGAGTATACAAAATTAAAGATCACAACGGAGTAGAATTGGAAAGTGATAAAGATATAGAAGCGGCATTTAGAAGAGAGTTGGCTAATACATCTAAAATTAGTGATGAAGAAAATCAAGAATTTGACAGACTGCATGAAAACACTATAAATAGATGGATGATCAATATTGTGAACAGGATGGAACCATTTGCCAGTGTAGATCTTGGCAGAATTCGAAATCTTAGACTTATATATGAGGTTGAGTTTTTTCTCACACAAAGATAATTTAAGGAAAAATCGAAAGGAACATCAGGAATAACAAGAAATATGATTTTGAATGCACCACAAAATATAATCTCATCTATTATCCACATTTTCAGCGTTATACTATCGGTAGGTTATTTTCCATAGCTTTAAAACTGCTAAAATTATTTTCATACCCACAGCAAACAAAGATAAACCACTAATATCCAACTACAGACCCATATTGCTGTTGGAATTCTTAGGCAAGGTGCTAGAAAAAATAATACACAACAGAATTATTCCGCAATTAGAGAACACAATGAATCCAATACAACATGGTTTTCGAAAGTATAGAGATACTCAAACAGCCATTGCAATTATTACAGAAATTATAGCAAAATCAAAATCTCAAGGAAACCAAGTAATAATGGTACTTCGTGATGTGTCAAAGGCCTTTGATAAAGTCTGGCACATGGGATTGCAATATAAATTACTCAACCTTGGCCTACATGCAAACATTGAAAGGCTTCTATGTTCATACCTACAAAACAGATATGCCCAAATACAAATAGCAAAGGTCTTTGGTCCCAAATTCATACTACAAAGTGGAGTTCCCCAGGGAGGGTGCCTATCCGCTCTCTTATATGCAATATACACCTCTGATATGCCACAGCCAACGCCAAACAGTGAGCATGTAATCTACGCTGATGACATTACTCTAATAATCTCAGTTCCAAGTAAATCTACTAACATGGCAGTCAGAAGCGTAAAGAGAGTAATTGAATCAATTAACAACTTCGAGAAAATGTGGAAGATAAACACCAATTTACAAAAATTCAAAGTTATTCCACTAACTAAGAAAACCTATCCACCTCAAGAAATAAACAATCATATTATTAACTACTCAAACGAAGGTACAGTTCTGGGGTTAAAAAATTACAAAAAGTGGTTATCAATCCTTCATAAGTGAAAAAGTCAGATGTCAAAAAGTCCTTAATGATATATCCATATTTAAAGACACATCAATACAGACCAAAGACAAATTATACATGGCACTTATAAGATCTATCCTAACATACCCGGCCTCACCATTAAATATAATTAGACCAAAGCTAATGAACAAACTACAAGCTTGTCAAAACAAATGCTTAAAATGTATCCACAATATACACTACCCAGAACTAATCAGAAGTGAAGAGCTGCACAACCGTTCAAATATGCAACCTATTAATTTAATATTACATGAACAAGCAAAAGTAACTTGGGAAAAAGTAAGTTCACTCGATATAGACACACAAGTTAATAATTTATTCCCCGACATTGAACTGATCCGACATCAACTTTACCTTTTCAAGAGCAGCTATGATACAGCACAACTCGACAATCCTCTTCACATATACTGTATACCTTTAACTAAGTATTCAAACCAAAAACTAACCAATTATAAGCAAAGGTGACACAAAATACCTCAATGGATTTTATAGTAATGTATATAAAATATGTATATACAGATAATGTGTAACTATATTTACACAATAATTTCTATGTACAAAGTAAGCTAAGTTAGCAGAATCTCTGATCACTTTCCGCTGCTGGGTTCTCGTGATCTGTCCGGTGGGGTAATACAATATCCCGCCGAGCAGAAGCGGGGGCATGGTCGGGGGAGTGCTTGGGAGGACGTTTATATATATATATACACAAAAAAAAAAAAAAAAAAAAATGAATCTCTGAACAGCATTTTTGGGAGGCTTGTCAGGCAAGAATTGGTGGGATACTGCATCTAGCCTGTTTTTGCCGGACAAACTTCTTCGGGGGTGTTCAGGAGGACGTGGTATTAAAAAAAAAAAAAAAAAAAAAAAAAAAATACTCCAGAGCAAGGTGATACTGTATTTAGGCAGTCTTCTACTATTACCACAGCACCTGCCACCACGCTTCCACCGTCAGCATTTAACCCTATCAGCACGGCCCCTTCATTTTCACAGGGCTATGTTCAGGCCCCTATGGCCAGTACATTTGTTTCAAGTTATGCTAGCAATCCCCAGTATCCTCCTTCTTCCCCCCATGTGTCGTGGGCCACACCCCAGCATTTCACTGCCACTCATACAGTGGCTGCTCAGCACAATGTTCCCCCTTATGCCCAGTTTTCTCCTATAACCCCGATATGGTCGAGAAGGAGTCCAGAGGTTGAGTTGCAGCTCAAAAGATTGGAGATAGAGGAGAAGAGAATAGGCCTACAGGCAGAGAGAGAAGAGAAGAGAATAGGCCTACAGGCAGAGAGAGAAGAGAGGCAGAAAGATAAAGAGATGCAATAGAGGATGGAGTTGAGGAAGATGGAGATAGAGGAGAAGAGAATACAGACAGAATTGGAGAAGACCAAGTTGGAAACTAGTGGGCAGGGACGACAAGGGAATAGTGCTGGTCATGCATCTACGGAGGAGGCAGAAGAGGTGTTGTTGTCTCGACGGCTGAAACTCATGCCGGCCTTCGATGAACTTAAGGTCACCGAGTGGTTCTTACGTTTTGAGAAGAAGGCGAGCCACGAGTATCAGTGGCCGGGGCACCGCTGGGCAGCGTTGGTGTCTAATGTGTTAAAAGGCAAGGCTCTCGATGCATTCGATCGCCTAAAAGTGCAGGAGCTAGAGTATGATGTACTTAAAGACGCTGTGTTTAAAGCCTACGAGCTGCGTCCCGAGGCTTACAGGTTGGCCTTCAGGGGGGCTCGGAAGCGGCAGGGGGACTCCCTTGTGGAATGTGCCAGGTACCTGCGCGATACTCTAGCTAAGTGGCTGCATTCAGAGTCAGCTGGTACTTTTGAGGCGGTGTGTGAGGTTTGGCTGATAGAGCAGTTTACAAGCATAGTTGAAAAGGACGTTGGGGAAAAATTAAAAGAAAAGTGGTTTAAATCAATAAGGGAAGCAGCAGTTTAGGCTGATGACTTTGCGCTAGCCTGTCGTGGCACGTGCATGGGGAGCATTGGTGACAGGAGAGACCGACCTGTGCACCAAGCAGCCACAGTATCAGCTCGCCCATCATCACCCAAAGGTACCACAAATAAGACACATTATACCCAGGCTGACAACCAGCAAGCTTCTAAGGAAGTGAGATGTTATTTTTGCAAGCAAGTGGGTCATATTAAACCTCAGTGTGCTAAATGGAAGGCTACCCAGGAACCCAAGGCTGTCCAGTTGGTGGCGACATTAGGGGAGGTGCCTGCGAAAGGCAAGCCAGGTACTGGTGAGTTTGGGGGGCAGTGTTGGCCAGCGGGAAGCAGGGTAGTAAGCAATTTGCCACCCCAGATGGTATCACCACCTGAGCATAACCAGACTTCCCCTGATTGGTGTCGGTCATTCATACATGATGGATTTGTACGGGTTGGGAAGCAGACTTGCCCTGTCAAGGTGTTTAGGGATACTGGTGCGCAACAATCCATGTGTCCCAACCTGACAGGGGGACCTATTAGCATGGGAGAGTTTGTAATGTGCAGGGGAATCAACAGTGAACAATTATGTGATTTAGTCCCGGTGACCCTACTGTAGAGTGCCCAATTTTGACTGCCGAGTGTAAGGTGCCCATGGTGGACACTCTGCCAGTTGAGGGGGTGGACTTTTTGCTCGGGACTGACTTGCCAGGGGATGTAGTTTTCCCGCCGCCTATAGTCGTCGCTGAGGCTGCTCTTGTACCCCCTGGTGGTGGTTGTTTGCAAGAAGATAACATGGACTCTATCTACCCTGTTGGTGCAGTGACCCAATCAGTGGCACATTTGGCACAACAGGGGGATGATTTAGTGGATGCCGGGCCGACAGCCATGAGTGCGGGCCATCCCATGATGCACTACTAGATGACACTGGTCCGGAGGCAACTGTGGGCTTGGCTGACCCCAGTGAGGCTACCGAGATTAGTAGAGGTGACCTAGTGCCGGACGAGGAGTCTGACATAGTGAAACCGACTTAACCTTCTGATATTATTGAGAGGTCAGAGGTAACTGCCTTGATGGAGTTACCTAGAAATAAACTGAGCGAGTTGCAGCAAGAGGACCCCAGTCTGGGCCTCCTGTTTAAGAAGGTTGGTACCATTGGTGGGAAGAACGGTCAAGCAGAGAAATTTGTTGTAAAGGGGGCATTGTTCTATCGGCAGTGGAAGCCGGATACGAACTCAGGTTTGGGGGAGGAGCAGTTAGGGGTGCCTGCCCAGTTCAAGGAGGAGCTGGTTAGGCTAACACAGGTGGCACCACTGGCGGGATATTTAGGGGTATGTGAGACTACTGATAGGCTACATTCTCATTTTTGGTGGCCTAATATGCATGCATCGGTGGCTTCTGTTTTGATGTATCATATTGGTAAGGTAGTTGGAGAACCCCACCCAGGAATACCCGTGGCACCTTTGATCCCTACACCTGCAGTTGAACCGCCATTGACTTGTGTCATAGTTGACAGGGTTGGTCCCTTATTACCCATCAGTTCTGGAGATAAATACTTGCACACTTTAATTGATACTACCACTAGTTACCCGGAGGCTATCCCGGTTAGCAGCATGAACACGAAGATGAGAGACCCTTGTAACAACCAGGCTAAATCTAGGGTGTTCAAGTTGGGTGACGAGGCTTTGGCATGGTTGTCAGTTCAGGGTCGACCCATGGCTGCTAAGTTTTATGGTCAGTATCAGGAGGTTAAGCAGATTGGTGAGGTTAACTATGTAATAGATACGCCCGACCGTCGTATAGCCTCCCAATGCTGCCTTAGAAAAATGCAACAGCCCTACCATAGACCGACTGCATCTGGCTGTGGCGCTGAAGGCGGTGATGCTGCGCAGGCAGGTGTAGCCGCAAGGAATGTGGGGGTGCGCATGTATGGTATCGGCGGGGAAGCCTTGGCACTTATGAACTGTGGGAGTGACTGTACAGGTGGTACCGATTGTCTCTCTCATGACCTGGCTGTATTAGGGACGGAGGTGGAGAAGGAGGGAGGCTATAGTTTAGAGGCTGCGGTCCCGGCTGGGTTGTGGGAGGGCAATGAGAATGTTGTTTTTCGAGATAAGTTGCAACCTCTTGTTCCTAAGTGCCAAGAGAAGTTGTTTACTAGGCTGTAGCAGTACTTCCGCATGTTTGTTGATTCTCCAGGCCTGATGTCCGGGGTGACACACGACATAGAGGCTGGAGACAGTGTAAAGCTCAAGTTGGCTCCCTACCGTATAAATCCTGCTCGACAGCCTGTCTTAACCCCCTGAATGCCATGTCCGTATATATACGGACTAGGGTCTTGTCACGCCCAGTGCCAGGTCCGTATATATACGGACTCGCCGAAAAAAAATAGTGCCAGCGAAACAACTGCACCTATGGCTTTCATATTTCTACCACATGTACCTTACCCTTCTGGCTTCATGCCACCACCAACACAACCCCCTCCCTCCACCCATTCGCTGACTATCGGTCGCCTCACAAGGAAAAAAAAGGAAAATCTGTGGCGGCGAAATGACTGCACCAATCGGTTCCATATTTGTGTGACAAGTCCCTTACCCTTCTGCCTTCCCCCCACCACACCCCCAATTGCCTCCCTCCACCCACTTCCAGCGTATCCGTACGAAGAACAGGAAAAAAAGGAAAATCCGTGGTGGCGAAACTACATCACCAATCGGCTTCATATTTGTAACACGAGTCAATTCAATTACGCTTCTACCTTCCCCCCCACCATCCCCCAAACCACCCTCCCACCACCCTCCTACCTATACGTTCCGATACCATAAAAGCCGATGATTTACTCTGAAAATTTCAGCTACATTCGGGACCATCGGGGACCTGATTTCTGGCGAAAATGGACAAGGGGAGTGGTTGTTTGCAAGAAGATAACATGGACTCTATCTACCCTGTTGGTGCAGTGACCCTCAGTGGCACATTTGGCACAACAGGGGGATGATTTAGTGGATGCGGGGGCCGACAGCCATGAGTGCGGGCCATCCCATGATGCACTACTAGATGACACTGGTCCGGAGGCAGCTGTGGGCTTGGCTGACCTCAGTGAGGCTACCGAGATTAGTAGAGGTGACCTAGTGCCGGACGAGGAGTCTGACATAGCCTAGTGAAACCGACTCAACCTTCTGATATTATTGAGAGGTCAGAGATAACTGCCTTGATGGAGTTACCTAGAAATAAACTGAGCAAGTTGCGGCAAGAGGACCCCAGTCTGGGCCTCCTGTTTAAGAAGGTTGGTACGACTGGTGGAAAGAACGGTCAAGCAGAGAAATTTGTTGTAAAGGGGGCATTGTTGTATCGGCAGTGGAAGCCGGATACGAACTCAGGTTTGGGGCAGAATCAGTTAGGGGTGCCTGCCCAGTTCAAGGAGGAGCTGGTTAGGCTAACGCAGGTGGCACCACTGGCGGGTTATTTAGGGGTATGTGAGACTACTGATAGGCTACATTCTCATTTTTGGTGGCCTAATATGCATGCATCGGTGGCTTATTTTGTTATGTATCATATTGGTAAGGTAGTTGGAGAACCCCACCCAGGAATACCCGTGGCACCTTTGATCCCTACACCTGCAGTTGAACCGCCATTGACTTGTGTCATAGTTGACAGGTATGGTCCCTTATTACCCACCAGTTTGGGAGATAAATACTTGCACACTTTAATTGATACTACCACTAGATACCCGGAGGCTATCCCGGTTATCAGTATGAACACGAAGATGAGAGACCCTTGTAAGAACCAGGCTAAATCTAGGGTGTTCAAGGTGGGCGATGAGGCTTTGGCACGGTTGTCAGTTCAGGGTCGACCCATGGCTGCTAAGTTTTGTGGTCAGTATGAGGATATTAACCCTTAATTAGCGGCTCACCACATAAGTCGAGTTAAATAAAGCTGGACTATGTGGCGGCACTCGACATAACTCGAGTGGCAATTTCAGCACGTAATGTTGCTGAGAGAGAGAGACAAGTGGTGGCAGGAGAGTAGCGAGCGTATGACTGCTCCAGACCACCGCGGCGAACCTACTGACACGAATCTCACCTCCCTCCTACCTCTCTCACTCGCTATATAAGGAATTGTATGGGGAAAGTGCCTAATTACATGCTTTTTGCACTCGCGTTGCACGGTTATTGCAAGAAAACTAGCCATCATAAAAGGATCGTAATGGTGTCATTCGAAAGCTCTGTTTATGCCCTTTCAGGGATAGATACTTGTTTTACGTTCTGGGTCTTATTTAGGCATGAAAATGATCACGTAAACAGCCCTATTTTGGCTAAAAACACCCCGCTGGGCGGTACATATAAATAAACCGCATAGGCCGCTCTTAAGGTGTTAAGCAGATTGGTGAGGTTAACTATGTAATAGATACGCCCGACCGTCGCATAGCCTCCCAATGCTGCCTTAGAAAAATGCAACAGCCCTACCATAGACCGCCTGCATCTGGCCGTGGCGCTGAAGGCGGTGATGCTGCACAGGCAGGTGTAGCCGCAAGGAATGTGGGGGTGCGCATGTATGGTATCGGCGGGGAAGCCTTGGCACTTATGAACTGTGGGAGTGACTGCACAGGTGGTACCGATTGTCTCTCTCATGACCTGGCTGTATTAAGGACGGAGATGGAGAAGGAGGGAGGCTATAGTTTAGAGGCTGCGGTCCCGGCTGGGTTGTGGGAGGGCAATGAGAATGTTGTTTTTCGAGATAAGTTGCAACCTCTTGTTCCTAAGCGCCAAGAGAAGTTGTTTACTAGGCTGTAGCAGTACTTCCGCATGTTTGTTGATTCTCCAGGCCTGATGTCCGGGGTGGCACACGACATAGAGGCTGGACACAGTGCAAAGCTCAAGTTGGCTCCCTACCGTATAAATCCTGCTCGACAGCCTGTCTAAACCACCTGAATGCCAGGTCCGTTTATATACGGACTCGCCGAAAAATAATTGTAGCAGCGAAACGACTGCACCTATGGCTTTCATATTTCTACCACATGTACCTTACCCTTCTGGTTTCTTGCCACCACCAACATAACCCCTCCCCCCACCCACTCGCTGACTATCGGTCGCCTCACAAGGAAAAAAAAGGAAAATCTGTGGCGGCGAAACGACTGCACCAATCGGTTTCATATTTGTGTGACAAGTCCCTTACCCTTCTGCCTTCCCCCCACCACACCCCCAACCGCCTCCCACCACCCACTTCCAGCGTATCCGTACGAAAAAAAGGAAAATCCGTGGTGGCGAAAGTACCTCACCAATCGGCTTCATATTTGTAACAGGAGTCAATTACGCTTCTACCTTCGCCCCACCATCCCCTAAACCACCCTCCCACCACCCTCCTACCTATACGTTCCGATACCATAAAAAGTCGATGATTTACTCTGAAAATTTCAGCTACATTCGGGGACCATTCGGGACCTGATTTCTGGCGAAAATAGACAAGGGGTGTGTTTTTTTTTACCATTATCCTTCCTTTCTCACCCAACTTGATAGATTTAGCAAAAAAAATTAATAAATAAATCCTCTGGCAATGGCAGATGCATAGGCTAGGGTCAATAATTGTCTGGCACTCTGCGGGTTAATTAAAAGCAGAGCTGGACTACATGTTGGAGAAGGGTCTGAGGGATAAGGGATATTGTGAGTGTTCTTTGCCAGTGACTTTGCAACCTGAGCAGAGTGGCAAGACTTGTTTTTGTGTTGATTGCAGTAGTGTTGGTGCATTATCCCTGACAGATGGCTATCCATTACCTAGAGGTGACGATCCCATAGACCGCATCGGGGCTGCCTCGTTTATCACTAAGGTGGAAATAGTGAAAGGTTATTGGCAGGTGCCGATGCCGGAGAGAGCGAAGAGAAGTGCCCGCCCTGTGATGGACTGGGCAGTTTATCAGTGTCAGGTGTTGTTTGGCTGCCGTATCACAGTTTGGATGTGTGGCATGTTAAGGCCACTGATAATGTTATGGCTGATTGTCACGGGAGGGTATGTTTTAAGGAGAACCCTCGCCGTTCAGTCAGTTGTGGTGTAGCCTCCTACTTTGGTTTGATTAGCACGTTTACGTCTGGTGCTTGTTGGTTGCCGTATGAAGCCCAGCGTAGGGTCGTAAAGTAGGAGTTGCTGTGTTTCTGTATAGAAGAAAATATTTAAATACAAAAATAAAAAATACTAAAAAGACTGTAGTTGTGTATGTCTTGTAGTGATATATGAAGTATGAACAGTCTGTTGTTTCAAGATGCACTAACAGACTCCCCCTGGGTGTGAGGGTGTCACTCCCAAATGAGTTTGTATCCTACAGTATATCATTTGTGAGTGAGTTACAAGTACAAGGCCTATCGGGAAGGGGTCTGGTGGGAGTCTAGCCTTTGTTTCCCACGAGCGAGCCCTTGTTGGCGCCCTGTGATATGTTGCCGTCTTGTTAGCCCTATGAATTAGTTAGTTTATTTAGCCTTGTGTGATTAATGCAGTTTATCATAAGTTCACACAATTATGACTTTATTAATTTGAATACTTTTGTTGTTACTGAGAGCACCGGCTGCCTGAGGTAATTGAGTGTTCTGGCGGTGCCTGGTGCTCCCCTTTTTCTCCTTCGTCTGGTCGTGGGAACCAGAGCGAGTGCAAGAGACTCACTCCAGTCGTAGCTCTCGCTCTGTCACCATCTCTGTTGGGTGTTGGATAGGCTTGCTTCGTTTTGTTTACCTTGCATACCGCATATTTCTTTTTGGTTCTTTATTTGATTGGAGCATAGCAGGGCCTGTAGTCATATTGAGCATATAGTTTTGTTTTAACATCTTTAGTTAATTATTAATCAGTGCATTAATTTCTTCTGTGGCAATCTAGAATATATAAGATTCTTTTTATTCTTCCATGTTGTTTTCCATTATGCTGCTGCATTATATTTATGTGTGAATAGTATTCCTGGTTGGTATCTATAGTGGTTTGTGGGTTGGCCTGTTATACTTAGTTTTGGTAGGCCTTGGAGGAACGGGGTTGTTGGGTGTGTGTGTGTAGACCTGCAGTGCCATAATAGGCTACTGTCTTTTTTCCTTCCACCACACAACATCCTCTAACTCGGGCCTTAGTTAACCCTCTAGGGGGTGGCAGCCAATCTGCAACCTACTAAGATACCAACTCTTGTGCCTTTAGTTTTAGCAGCAATACATTCGGTGCAGTTAGGGACTAGGGGTGGAGCCTGTTACTAGGTGAGGTTGTCCCTATTGTACTCGGATGTATTGAGCTAACCCCAGATGATGATGTAAGCGATAAGTCATTAAAGTTGTTTATCCCTTACAACACCACCGCCGTGCTGGGCTGAAGAGAGCCACTCGGTGTATTATTAGGACATAGGCTAGGGATAATAGGCTTGGCACAGAGGTTTATTGTACTGGACTTTCCATGGGTTTTTGCTTTGTATTGCTCTCAATTCCTAAGCGATTGGGCATGATACAGAGTGTTCTGGGAGGCTAGTAGTGGTATGGTGGGATAATGTTGGTGCAGTATAGAATAACCTTAGAAGTTTTCTTCCATACTACACGCACTATGGAATAGACTCGGGGACAATAGATATTTTTGTGTCTCCTTGTTACTGCTTTAACCCTTGTCTATCGGGGCCCGACTTAAGTCCGTATCTAAAAACCTGGACTATGTGGCAGGGCCCGAATTAAATCTGTGTGCAATTTTGGCGCAATATTGGCTCTGAGAGAGAGCGGAGCGGTGGGAGGAGCGTAGGTTACCTCATGACCGCTCGCCACGACCGTCGTGGGCCCACTGACATGTACTCCACACTACTCCACCCTCTCTCACTCGCTACACACGTAATTATGTAACGAAATTACCGTATTTTAGCGATTTTGCCCTTCGGTTGCACGATCGTTGAAAGACAACCAGTGATCGTAGAAGGATGGTTTGGGTGTCATTGGAAAGCTCAATTTACGCCCTTTCAGGAATATATACTTGTATTACGCTCTGGCTCTTGTTTATGCATGAAAAAGAGCACGGAAACAATCCCATTTATGGTAAAAAGAACCCGCTGGGCGGCACGGTCAAATATACCGCCTAGGCTGCTCGTTGAGTGTTAATAAGCAAAGAGGAAGATAACCATTTTTCCTAGAGAACCTGCGTGTCTTGGTGTTTGAGTCAGATATTAAGAGCGTGTCTGTTGCAGGGTAGTATGGTGCTGTGGGCTAGGCTATGTAAGCATCTGGTTGCCCCGGCTCCCCTCGTAACAATATATATATATATATATATATATATCTTCCCTTAACCCCTTATGTACCGGAGACATCTTTTATATTGTATTCTTGATATATTTTGACGATTTCGTGCTGTTTAAGAAGTATCTGTGGTAGTAACAAGAATTAAGTGAGATAGTTCGAAGCCTGTTAACTGCTGGAAGACCTTTTTAAATTGAGTAAAATCGTCTAAGCATAGCCAGAATAAAGTTAAAAGGACGTCACCAGTACTGAAGGGGTTAAGTATACCATTCCATGTCGACAGTGGAAATATGAACCCGAGAAACACAAATAGGCCATTTAAATCATAATATATTTCAATTGTGCAAATCAACCTGGGCCAATCAAACCAAACAGTTAAGCTTCTTGCGTGCTGGTTTACTTTGAAGGTAGTCTCTTGTTTTGGAAATTGACCTTAATTAAAGGGTTACATTCATGGTTGACATTGTGCTAAATTGACATTGAGCAGAAACTTTATTATAATTATTAACCGAAGATATATGGGCTAATTATTGAATTGTTTTTTGTTTTTGTTTTTTCTATGTGAGTGAGAGAGACAAAAGGCAGAACTGCCTGTAGCAAGTGCCTCCCCAGAGTTTAGAGAGTGAAAGGGCCAAAATCAAGGGACGTTCGAGCCAAATTGCCTGGACACACAGAGTTTGAAACAATGTAAGTCATAGGACCAGGGAGAGAGTTCCAGAGCTCCGCTGTTGAATAGAAGAAAGATTGAGAATAGTGTTTCACTCTTGGGTTGGAGAGTTGCACACAATGGACAGGGAAGGGATGGGATTGAGTTGCAAGACGGGTGCTATTTGCTGTACGAAGAGGGGTGGTATACAGTCAAGAAAGCTCTGTGTAACACTGATTATTGTAATAACGGTAGAAAAGTGAAAGATATGCATGATTGCGGCGAAGAGAGAGAGACTACAGATAATTGGTGAGCGTACTTGAGTTAATGAGACTGAAGTCTTTCTTTTCTTTGGGACAGGTTACATGAGAGTGAACTTCCAGCAAGATGGGAAGACGTTAGAGGAGAGACAGAGACAGAAGAGTTTGCCTAGGCAGGGAGTCAGCATGGAAGCACAGTTTTTTAGTACAACAGGAGGAACATCGTCCGGTCCGTACGCCTTCTTAGTATTAAGCCCAAAGAGCGTGGAAAGTATATCCTTGGAAGAGACTATGATATTGGGCATACATAGAAGAGAGGAGGGTGGAGAGGGAGACAATAGCACCGGAATCATCAAAAGTGGAGTTTTCAGCGAAAGTGTTAGCGAAGAATTCAGCTTTGTCAGAGGAAGAAGTGACGGTAGTGCCGTCAGAGCGTAAAAAGGAGAGGGAAAGATGAAGAAGAAAAATTGTTGGAGAGGTTTTTGGCTAGATGCCAGAAGGCTTGGGAAGAGCTAGAGTTGGATAGTTCAGTGCATTTATTATTGATAATTTTTTTTTTTGACCACTCAAAGAAAAGACTTGGCTTGATTCCGGGCAGAAACATAGGAAGAATGAAATTCTGGAATTTGAAGGCGACGATAATGTTTAAATGCTTCCTCCTTAATGCGGACAGCAAACGTGAATAAACCAAGGTTTGTTTACATTAATCTGAGAGAAGGAAAATGGAATGTATGCTTCCATACCCGAGAGGATTACCTTGGTAAAGAATTCATCACCCTCCGAGGGTCCCAAACCATGGAAGCAGAAGTAATTCCATGCAAAATAAAAGAAGTACTGTTGAAGAGCCTCCCAGTCGGCAGCGCCACAGTGCCAAAAGCTCCGCTGGCTAGGAAGATCAGGTGGCCGTACCGGAGAGATAAGACAGGTGAAAAAGATAAGTTTATGGTCGAAGGAGCCCAAAGGAGAGAAAAGATTTAGAGAATAAGCTGAATGGTTAGAGGTTTGAAATAAGTCAAGAATGTTGGGCCAATCTTCGAAGCGATCCGGGATACGGGGGGGTTGCTGGACTAACTGGTCTAGGTTATTTAGGATAGAACATATGTAGGCTTGATCAACAGGTTGGTCAGTGGAAGGAGAGGAATGCCATAAACAAAAGAAATTATGAGTGAGGTGTTATTTTTGGTGGAGAGAGAGAGTAGTGGCTTTAGGAAAAGGCTGTTTAATGTTTTGATAACAAAATTTGATAACCAAAACAAATATATATATATACCGGTATATATATATATACTGTGTATATATACTGTATATATATATATATATATATATATATATATATATATATATATATATATATATGTATACCGGGTATATACCGGTATATATATACTGTATATATATTGTTTTCTATGTGAGTGAGGGAGGCAAAAGGCAGAACTCCCTATAGCAAGTGCCTCCCCCAAAGTTGAAAGAGTGACAGGGCCAAAATCAAGGGAAGTTCGAGCCAAAATGCCTGGACACACGGAGTTTGAATCAATTTAAGTCATAGGAAGAGGGAAAGACTGATTCTGGGAGAGTTCCAGAGCTCTGTTGAATAGAAGAAAGACTGAGAGTAATGTTTCACTCATTGGGTTGGAGAGTTGCACAAAGTAGGGTGGGATTGTGTTGCAGGACGGGTATATATATATATATATATATATATATATATATATATATATATATATACCTGTATATAATTATACAGTATATATATATATATATTATATATATATATATATTTATATACAGTATGTATATATATATATATATATATATATATATATATATATATATATATTATTTTGTTTATATATATCTTTTATAAATGGATACATGATGGGATTAGTTGAACCTTCACAGATAATATTAGTTTGACAAATAATAAAAAGGTGTGGCTTCTTGAATATACTTGTAACATGTCTCTTGTAAGCTAAATAAAATCGTATGGTAGTACCTTATCACTGTTTTCTTTATTGGGTGATAAAATGATCAACAATAAAATGTCCGATACAGCCCAAAAATGGGTGTTACCTAATGTTGATTTGTATTTCATGATGTCGGGAAGTTTGGTTGAAGGTTGAGGAAAGTGGAATGAAAGGATAGGAAAGAAGAAGAAGAAGAAGAAGAAGACGAAGAAGAAGACGAAGAAGAAGAAAGAGAGAGAGAGAGAGAGAGAGAGAGAGAGAGAGAGAGAGAGAGAGAGAGAGAACGCACACATCTATAAACTCTTAGGTTATTGCACATCTCGCACTAGTAATGTGTCACTCCCATTTTGCCATCAATCATAAATGGCAACTTTCAAAAAATCAAATTATCTCTCTCTCTCTCATTTGAATATGAAATGATTATGTATATTAGTAGGAAGCATATATGTATTTGTTCATAGCAAGCCTGGAAATATATAGACATAATTGTTATAAGGTCATTCCTGGCATAATGACTGTTGATCTGATTACTACAAACAATGAATCTCTCTCGTAATACACCACTACAATAATTAATCGACATTGTCAGGACAATTAACTTTATATTAAACGATATTGTATAATTTACCTCGCAACGCCAAACTTTTCATCCAAATAATTTGGTCATTAGACAATCTCTGTATTTTACAATCTAAACTTTCGGTATTGAAATCATGAATTTATAATTATGTAGATACATTATAATAATAACCGTTTCCCATGTGTAGCCTAGACTTAAATACTTAAGGGGATTATTTTGTATTTCAGTGCCCCCCCTTCTCTCCTATGTTTAGCCCAATTAGAAACAAAACAATCTGGCGAATTTAAGATGCTTAACCCCATTTATATGCTACCATTAATACATGTTGTGCCATTCAGTCCACACATAAAAACAGCCGTGAATATTATTAGCTACACAAAAATTTGAACAAATGAGATAAATCATATTCCACATGCTTCTGATATAGGCTTAATTTGATCAAAAAAAGCCTCTGCTAGGTAATATCATATCCTTATTAATGTCTGCGACTGTTCAATAATCAAAATACATCAAAGCAACCACAGACTCTTAATTTATTTTGTATTGCTGCCATATAACGATGATTACAATTTGATAGTCACTATAGCTTGAAACTCGCAATTGTTTATTACTAGGATGGTATGAGGGAGGGTAGGTGGTCCAGTGATGTATAATGTCTGTATCTGGGAACCACCAGTAGTAATCTGTGAGGGAGGGTAGGTGGTCCAGTGATGTATAACGTCTGTGTCTGGGAACCACCAGTAGTAGTCTGTGAGGGAGGGTAGGTGGTCCAGTGATGTATAACGTCTGTGTCTGGGAACCACCAGTAGTAGTCTGTGAGGGAGGGTAGGTGGTCCGAGTGATGTATAACGTCTGTATCTGGGAACCACCAGTAGTAGTCTGTGAGGGAGGGTAGGTGGTCCAGTGATGTATAACATCTGTGTCTGGGAACCACCAGTAGTAGTCAGTGAGGGAGGGTAGGTGGTCCAGTGATGTATAACGTCTGTGTCTGGGAACCACCAGTAGTAGTCTGTGAGGGAGGGTAGGTGGTCCAGTGATGTATAACGTCTGTGTCTGGGAACCACTAGTAGTAGTCTGTGAGGGAGGGTAGGTGGTCCAGCGATGTATAACGTCTGTGTCTGGGAACCACCAGTAGTAGTCTGTGAGGGAGGGTAGATGGTCCAGTGATGTATAACGTCTGTGTCTGGAAACCACCAGTAGTAGTCTGTGAGGGAGGGTAGGTGGTCCAGTGATATATAACGTCTGTGTCTGGGAACCACCAGTAGTAGTCTGTGAGGGAGGGTAAGTGGTCCAGTGATGTATAACGTCTGTGTCTGGGAACCACCAGTATTAGTCTGTGAGGGAGGGTAGGTGGTCCAGTGATGTATAACGTCTGTGTCTGGGAACCACCAGTTGTAGTCTGTGAGGGAGGGTAGGTGGTCCAGTGATGTATAATGTCTATGTCTGGGAACCACCAGTAGTAGTCTGTGAGGGAGGGTAGGTGGTTCAGCGATGTATAACGTCTGTGTCTGGGAACCACCAGTAGTAGTCTGTGAGGGAGGGTAGGTGGTCCAGTGATGTATAACGTCTATGTCTGGGAACCACCAGTAGTCTGTGAGGGAGGGTAGGTGGTCCAGTGATGTATAACGTCTGTGTCTGGGAACCACCAGTAGTAGTCTGTGAGGGAGGGTAGGTGGTCCAGTGATGTATAACGTCTGTGTCTGGGAACCACCAGTAGTAGTCTGTGAGGGAGGGTAGGTGGTCCAGTGATGTATAATGTCTGTGTCTGGGAACCACCAGTAGTAGTCTGTGAGGGAGGGTAGGTGGTCCAGCGATGTATAACGTCTCTGTCTGGGAACCACCAGTAGTAGTCTGTGAGGGAGGGTAGATGGTCCAGTGATGTATAACGTCTGTGTCTGGGAACCACCAGTAGTAGTCTGTGAGGGAGGGTAGGTGGTCCAGTGATGTATAACGTCTGTGTTTGGGAACCACCAGTAGTAGTCTGTGAGGGAGGGTAGGTGGTCCAGTGATGTATAATGTCTGTGTCTGGGAACCACCACTAGTAGTCTGTGAGCGAGGGTAGGTGGTCCAGTGATGTATAATGTCTGTATCTGGGAATCACCAGTAGTAGTCTGTGAGGAAGGGTAGGTGGTCCAGTGATGTATAATGTCTGTGTCTGGGAACCACCAGTAGTAGTCTGTGAGGGAGGGTAGGTGGTCCGAGTGATGTATAACGTCTGTGTCTGGGAACCACCAGTAGTAGTCTGTGAGGGATGGTAGGTGGTCCTGTGATGTATAACGTATGTGTCTGGGAACCACCAGTAGTAGTCAGTGAGGGAGAGTAGGTGGTCCAGTGATGTATAACGTCTGTGTCTGGGAACCACCTGTAGTAGTCTGTGAGGGAGGGTAGGTGGTCCAGTGATATATAACGTCTGTGTCTGGGAACCACCAGTATTAGTCTGTGAGGAAGGGTAGGTGGTCCAGTGATGTATAACGTCTGTGTCTGGGAACCACCAGTAGTAGTCTGTGAGGGAGGGTAGGTGGTCCAGTGATGTATAACGTCTATGTCTGGGAACCACCAGTAGTAGTCTGTGAGGAAGGGTAGGTGGTCCAGTGATGTATAACGTCTGTGTCTGGGAACCACCAGTCGTAGTCTATGAGGGAGGGTAGCTGGTCCAGTGATGTATAACGTCTGTGTCTGGGAACCACCAGTATTAGTCTGTGAGGGAGGGTAGGTTGTCCAGTGATGTATAACGTCTGTGTCTGGGAACCACCAGTAGTAGTCTGTGAGGGAGGGTAGGTGGTCCAGTGATGTATAACGTCTGTGTCTGGGAACCACCAGTAGTAGTCTGTGAGGGAGGGTAGGTGGTCCAGTGATGTATAACGTCTGTGTCTGGGAACCACCAGTAGTAGTCTGTGAGGGAGGGTAGGTGATCCAGTGATGTATAACGTCTGTGTCTGGGAACTACCAGTAGGAGTCTGTGATGGAGGGTAGGTGGTCCAGTGATGTATAACGTCTGTGTCTGGGAACCACCAGTAGTAGTCTGTGAGGGAGGGTAGGTGGTCCAGTGATGTATAACGTCTGTGTCTGGGAACCACCAGTAGTAGTCTGTGAGGGAGGGTAGGTGGTCCAGTGATGTATAACGTCTATGTCTGGGAACCACCAGTAGTAGTCTGTGAGGGAGGGTAGGTGGTCCAGTGATGTATAACGTCTGTGTCTGGGAACCACCAGTAGTAGTCTGTGAGGGAGGGTAGGTGGTCCAGTGATGTATAACGTCTGTGTCTGGGAACCACCAGTAGTAGTCTGTGAGGGAGGGTAGGTGGTCCAGTGATGTATAACGTGTGTCTGGGAACCACCAGTAGTAGTCTGTGAGGGAGGGTAGGTGGTCCAGTGATGTTAACGTGTGTCTGGGAACCACCAGTAGTAGTCTGTGAGGGAGGGTAGGTGATCCAGTGATGTATAACGTGTGTCTGGGAACCACCAGTAGTAGTCTGTGAGGGAGGGTAGGTGGTCCAGTGATGTATAACGTGTGTCTGGGAACCACCAGTAGTAGTCTGTGAGGGAGGGTAGGTGGTCCAGTGATGTATAACGTCTATGTCTGGGAACCACCAGTAGTAGTCTGTGAGGGAGGGTAGGTGGTCCAGTGATGTATAACGTCTATGTCTGGGAACCACCAGTAGTAGTCTGTGAGGGAGGGTAGGTGGTCCAGTGATGTATAACGTGTGTCTGGGAACCACCAGTAGTAGTCTGTGAGGGAGGGTAGGTGGTCCAGTGATGTATAACGTCTGTGTCTGGGAACCACCAGTAGTAGTCTGTGAGGGAGGGTAGGTGGTCCAGTGATGCATAACGTCTATGTCTGGGAACCACCAGTAGTAGTCTGTGAGGGAGGGTAGGTGGTCCAGTGATGCATAACGTCTGTGTCTGGGAACCACCAGTAGTAGTCTGTGAGGGAGGGTAGGTGGTCCAGTGATGCATAACGTCTATGTCTGGGAACCACCAGGAATATAACAACACACTCCATCTTCACACCACCACAATATTTCGCTCTGGAGTGTTGTTTTGATCTGTAATTATATTTACCTTACGAACAATCTGTAAAACTTAAATAGATTTTAAATATTTCATTCCTATATCCTTACTCTGAACTAGATAAAATATATTAGCTATATTCAGAACTTTGTCACACTTAAACGGTTCAGTCCCTGGATACGGCATAATAGTGGTCGTACTATAGGTCAGTTGTACTAACCAGGGCTTCATAGTAGGTATTGGGGTCATATTACCCGGTCTTACTACTGTTATTGTGGCTAATATTATTGTCATTGTTGCGTGTTTTGAAGTTGTAGTTTTAATAAAATAGTGTGGATGTTCTTGTTGCTATTATATTAATGATGGGTACCTCAGTTAATAATATTGTAATGATGTTTGGAATTGACCATAGATGATTATATTTATACTAGATGTTGTTCCTATTATTTATGTTGATTATTTACTTTTGTACTTGATATTAAATGGTGTTGTAGTTTTCACTGACGGTTCTTATATTTGGTGTTAATTTACTGTTGATTATACCATTGATTTAGAAGTTGATGTAGTTATTAATAATGAATGTTTTGTATGAGGGTGCTAACACACACACACACACACACAACTGATGCTGGTGATGCATGGAGGCCACGGTTGACCACCAGTCATTTTGAGGTACCACCACCACCGCCAGGAAGAGTCCTTCACCACGTGGGGGGGATAGGACACTAGATGTTTTGCCCAGATCGGTAGCAATGTCTTCATCAACCAATGTTAAGGCCAGTTAATAACGAATACTGCTGCTGATGTTGGGACACTCTTGATAAATCTGTCCTGCACTTTCTTTAGATGTTCAGCTGAGGAGCACTCACCATCATATATTAAGAGGCAATTTAAGTATAGAAATAAGAAAATAGTCCTCACACTTTACAACGCTCTGAAACGGCCTCTCCTAGAGTATGCTGTTCAATTCAGATCTCCAGCACTCAGGAAAGATATAGAGCGACTGGAAAGAGTACAAGCTAGGGCTACAAAGCTTATTCCATCGATTAGGAGAATGAGCTATAGGGACCGGTTGAGAACTCTTGATCTCTTCCATTTGGAGACATGCAGATTATGAGGTCAGCTCATTTTAGTTTTTAAATTACTTAATGGGTTTGAAAATGTGGATTATAGCAAAATGTTTAGCCACAATATGAATACAACACGCAACCCTGGCTGGAAATTAGAATTAAAAAGGTTCAGCACTAGTATCTGTGGAAACTTTTTCACAAATAAAATATGTTCTACCTGGAACAACGAAGTTGTAAATAGTTCTTCAGTAGAGCAGTTCAAGAAGAGAGTAGCTAGTGTTGTGTACACTCTGTAAAGGGTGTAGTGCACTAAACAGTCTCTCTCCTTCCACTTCAAGTATCTCCTCGGAATGAATCGCAAGGTCTCTGAGATACTAACTATTCCTTGTAACTACTTGTAACAATATCTCCCTTTCTCATTCAGATTTGTTCTCTGCACAGTGAGAGTTAAAGGTTGTTCTAAACAGCTGTTTTTCATATAGATGTTATTGGTATTCATACATGACTCGTGCATTTCCATATAGTACTGACTTCCTCGCACACACTCTCAACATTAACTGATCTACTTAATCGGTTTATTTAAGTACACCTTATCAATAATATAAAGGGAAAAGGAAAGTTTCCCTATTTCTAGTGCTGGTACTAGCTAAATTAATGTATCCAGTTGATTGGCACATTATTATATGTTAGTTCATTGCTGCAGAAACCACTTAACCCCTTCTTTACCGACGACGTCTTTTTAATAGCATTCTAGCTACATTCAGACAATTTTATGAAGCTTAGGAAGGACATATGGTAGCTAAAATAATTGATTGAGGTCTTTGGCCATTTAATTGGTAGACATCCTTCGTAAGCTGAACAAAATCCTCTAATAATTGACAGAATATAATAAAAAGTACATCACCGGTACAGAAGGGGTTAATCGTCCTTGTTACATTAGGTTCGGCTATAGCATGTTTGCTTAGGTTAGGTTAGATTTGGTAGGGTTCAGTCCCGTTGGGTAAGGTGTGGTTATATTACATTAGGAGTCATTTTGGTTATTTCAATTTAGGAGTTTGACTATCTTCATTGGAAACCGAATATTAGAACGTAATCTCATAAGGATATTCTTGGATAAAGCACGACCTGCTTACAGCGAATATAAGGCATTTTCCTGGTCGAGTAATAGTTGTTTCCGGCGAAGGTAGCTATGTCAGGCTTACCAGGTCCACACTCACATAAACTTGGCTGTGTACTTTATGCAACACACAAGTCTTGGAAACTATTAGTCTAACTAGAATAAACAGAGTGTTGTGGTGGGAGTAGATAAGAACATAAGAACATAAGAAAATGGGAGTCTGCAAAAAGCCGATCGGCCCATACAAGGCATATCCCTGTCACACCCAACCTCAATTACAAGGCCCAATTATAGGCCCAACTCACTAATACCTTGAGTACTGACCCCACCAAAACGGTCAGAGATTAACACAAGATTACGGGGGTCTGCTGAACGCCGATTGGCCCACACCTGGTAGATCCCCCTCACACCCAACCCATCTCGTCCATATGCCTATCTAATTTTATCTTAAAGCTCCCTATCGTTCTTGATCCCACTATATCACTTGGTAGCCTATTCCACCCATCTACAACTCTGTTACCAAACCAATATTTGCCTATATCTTCTCTGAAACGAAATTTATCTAATTTATAACCATTTGTTCGAGTTCTTTCGCTATCACTGAGCTTCAGTACATTTTTCATGTCTCCTTTATTTACCCCACTGAACCACTTGAACACTTCTATCATATCCCCTCTAACTCTGCGGCTTTCTAACGAATGTAAGCCTAATTTGTTCAACCTTTCTTCATATGGTAGATTTCTAATATTATGAATCATTTTTGTCATTCTTCGCTGTACTCTCTCCAAGGAATCTATATCCATTCTGTAATAAGGACACCAAAATTGGACAGATAATCCATATGAGGTCTTACTAATGACAAGTAAAGTTTCAAGATAACATCGGCAGTTCTGTTACTCACACTCTTTGAGATGAACCCCAGAATCCTGTTTGCCTTGTTACGTACGCTTATACACTGTTTTCTAGGTTTCAAATCGTTACTAACAAACACACCCAAATCTTTCTCGCAGTCTGAGTTTTCTAATTCAGCATTAGCTAGTTTATATTTTGCATTAGTATTCGTCTTCCCTATCTTTAATACCTTGCATTTGTCATCAATGTTAAAATTCATCTGCCATTTTACTGACCATTCGTGTAAGGTATCTAGATCCCTTTGGAGGCACTCTATGTTGCTATCTGAATCTATTGGTCTCCCTATTTTGGTATCATCTGCGAATTTACTTATCCTACTATACCTAAATCAAGTTCATTTATGTATATGATAAATAACAGAGGACCCAATACAGATCCCTGGGGGACACCACTCTTGACTGATCTACACTCTGACTTAGTACCATTTATGCTGACTCTCTGCTTCCCACCAATTAGCCATGACCTAATCTATCCTAGATAGTGTATGATTATAAGTATATTCTGAAATGACCTAGTATACGTACTGAAAATGTATATACAGTATATATATATATATATATATATATATATATATATATATATATATTCCCATGGAATGACTTCTGCTTCCGTGGCTGAGGACCCTCAGAGAGTGATGAACGCATTACTGAGGTAATCCTCTCGGGCATGGAAGCGTACACTCCATTTTCTTTCTCTCAGTCTAATGCAAACAAATCTTGGTTTACTCACGCTTGTTCTACTGCTATCGCAACAAGGAGGAAGCATTCAAACGGTACCGACGCCTTAACATTCAAGAATCTCATTCTTCTTATGTTTCTGCCTGAAATCAAGCCAAACCCGTTCTCTGACTTACCAAGCACTTTTTCATCAATAATAAATGCACTGCACTATCAACTCTAGCTCTTCCCAAGCTTTCTGGCATCTAGCCAAAAACCTCTCTAACAACATTTCTTCCTCATCTTTCCCTCCCCTTTTCCACTCTGATGGCACAACCATCACTTCTTCCTCTGACAAAGCTGGACTTTTTGCTCAAACTTTTGCCAGAAACTCTACCTTGGATGATTCGGGTGCTATTCTTCCCTCTCCACCCCCCACTCTCCTACTTATGCCTAATATCCTAATCTTTTCTAAAGATGTACTTTCTACCCTCTCTGGGCTTAATACTAAGGAGGCGTACGGTCCGGACGGTGTTTCTCCTGTTGTACTTAGAAACTGTGCTTCCGTGCTGACCCCCTGCCTAGGCAAACTCTTTCGTCTCTGTCTCTCCTCTAATGTCTTTCCTCCTTGCTGGAAGTTTGCTCTCATTCAACCTGTCCCAAAGAAGGGTGACCGCTCTCAACCGTCCAATTATCGTCCAATTGCTCTCATCTCTTGTATCTCTAAAGTTTTTGAAAATATTCTTGCTTCCAAATTTCTTAAGCATTTCTCTTCTCATAATCTGCTTTCAGATCGCCAGTATGGCTTCCTTAAGGGTCGCTCTACTGGTGATCTTCTTTTATATCTTACTAACTCTTGGTCATCCAACTTTCGGGACGTGGGTGAGACTTTTTCTGTTGCACTAGACATATCAAAGGCCTTCGATAGAGTCTGGCACAAATCTTTAATTTCCAAACTGCCCTCCTTCGGTTTCTGTCCCTCCATCTGTGCCTTTGTCTCTAATTTGGTTAAGGTGGCACAAATCTGTGTGTGATAACCCGGGTTCGAATCCCGGTGGATCATATTTACTTTAATTAATTTCATTGGGGGTGTTTGGTGTTGTGGTGAAATTAATAAAATATAGATTATCAGTAGGTTCAGAGATATTTCGTAGCGAGGCCGGTCTAAATGATCTATGCCCCATGAATATTCCTTCCTCCCACTTAAACATTAGGCCTACCATAGCGCGGTTGGGAGTATGAACATAATTATAGTCGATCTATCTATCTATTGCCTGACGCCGTGATCCCCGAAGGGGTGGCCACGAACGAACCTCCCCCATGCACCTCTCTTCCCAGTCAGTCAAACGCCCCTCCCCCCAACCAGCACCGCCCTCATTCATATACTTCCTCACTCCATCCTTCCACCTATCCTTCGGTCTACCTCTCCCTCTCTGTCCCTCCACCTCTATCTCGTACACCCTCTTAGTCATTCTCTCACTTTCCATACGTTCCATATGGCCGAACTATCTCAAGTTGTTCCTTTTCACACTTTCCCGCACATCTACCTCCACACCACACCTCCTTCTTACTTCTTCATTAGTCTGTCTATCCATCCATGTAACTCTGCACGCACTTCTTAAGTAATTCGTTTCCACTGCTCTCACTCTTGATCTGCGTCTCTTCTCAAACGTCCATGTTCCGCTTCCGTAAGTCTGTGTCGGGATTACCACACTGTCATGCAAGGACTTCTTCACTTCCATACTGACCACCCTATTTCTAGTTACTGCTTTCAGCATTCCTACAACCCTCTTCCCCTGTTGTACCCTCTCCCGCACTTCTTCATCCATAGTCCCATCTTTATTCAACACACTGCCCAGATACCTAAAAGAGTTGACGATCTCCATATAGCCTGACCGTTCAGCTTCACCTCACACTCTGTGACTTCATCCCTTTCGAAGACCATAACCTTGCTCTTCACCGCATTGACCTTCAAATTCCGTATTTCGCACAATGTTCCAAACTCATTTACCAGACCCTGCAACTCCCATTCATTATCACTCATCAGATTAATATTCAGTATTCGAGAATGGATAATAAGTCGTAGGCGTGTGCATAAACCTTTAACCGTCCTGGTGGTGTAATGGTTAAGGTGGCAAAAATCTGTGTGTGATAACCCGGGTTCGAATACTGGAAGATCATATATACTTTAACCCACTGAGCCCCAGCTAGTTATAAATAAATGTACCACCAGGGACCAGCAGGTTTGAATTTTTTTTGTTTTCCAGAAACAATAGCGAATGGGTTAGGAATGAAGGAAAAAACACAAAAAAACGATAAAAAGGTCAAAACTTTGTCCTACGGAGCCCCCGAAAACGGATTTTACAAGAGTGAAAAATTTAAGGCAATTTCCCTCCCAAACCATGTTTTTGCATACTCACGCGCACGCGGATGGACTTTGAGAGTTTTTAACCATCGGCATAGTTGCGTGGGATACTTACACAGTTCCAATACAAATCTGAGCCCTCTAGGTGCCATAGCACTGGAGTAATTAACACTGACGCGACGTATGTGACGCTGGGGTTTAGCGTTACATGCATTGCCGACGCACTGTTTGCGTCACTGGGGCTCAGTGGGTTAATTAATTTCATTGGGGGTGTTTGGTGTTGTGGTGAAATTAATAAAATATAGATTTCCTTTCCGGCCGTTCCATAGCTGCAGTTGTGGACGGCCATCGCTCATTTCCTCATCCTATCAACTCCGGTGTTCCTCAGGGTTCTGTCCTATCTCCTATTCTCTTTCTAATTTTCATAAATGATCTTCTCAACTGTACATCCAGTCCCATCCATTCATATGCAGACGACTCTAATTTACACCACTCAATTAGTTTTCCAGAACGCCCCAGCCAGCAATCCCTCAAAAGTAAACGTAATGAAGCCATAAAATGCTTATTTTCTGATCTAGCTACTATTTCCAATTGGGGTAGAGAAAACCTTGTTGCATTTAACGCTTCCAAAACTCAATTTATCCATCTTACTACCCGTCAGGAACCTCGAGAGGACTATCCCTTATTCTTCAACAATACAAAAATCAACCCTGCATCTTCCCTCAATGTTCTCGCTGTCTCTTTTTCTTCTGCTTTCACTTGGAAAGACCATATTACCAGTCTCGCTAAGGCAGCCTCCCAGAAGCTGGGTGTGCTCAACCGCCTCAAGGTGTTCTTTACCCATGTGCAGCTTCTTGCTCTGTACAGGGGAACAGTATGTCCTTGTATTGAGTATTGTTCACATGTGTAGAGAGGATCCTCTCACACCACACTCCTGGATAAAGTAGAAAGGAAAGCCTTTCGTATCATTAACTCCCATCCACTCACCAACCCTCTGCAATCTCTCTCTCTTCGCCGCAATGTTGCATCCCTCTCGCTATTCTATCGCTACTACAATCATCAGTGTTCCTCGGAGTTTTCTTAGTGTGTACCACCTCCTCTACGTAGGGTACGTAGTACCTGCCTTGCAACACACTCCCACCCCTTCTCTGTGCAACTCTCCAACCCAAGAGTGAAACGTTATTCTCAGACTTTCTTCTATTTAACTGCTGAGCTCTGGAACTCTCTCCCAGAACCAGTCTTTCCCTCTTCCTATGACTTAAAATGCTTCAAACTCAGTGTGTCCACACATTTTAGCTCGAACGTCCCTCTATTTCGGCCCTGTCACTCTTTGAAATCTGGGGGAGGCACTCGCTGCAGGCAATTATGCCTTTTGTCTCCCTCATTCACATAGAAAACAAAATACTTATCTATATATATATATACATATATATATATAATTTTATATATATATATATATATATATATATATATATATGTATATATATACAGTATATATATATATATATATATATATATATATATATATTTTGCACTAGACATATCGAAAGCCTTCGGTAGACTCTGGCACAAATCTTTAATTTCTAAACTACATTCCTTCGGTTTCTATCCCTCCATCTGTGCCTTTATCTCTAATTTCCTTTCCGGCCGTTCCATAGCCACGGTTGTGGACGGCCATTGTTCACTTCCTCACCCTATAAACTCTGGTGTTCCTCAGGGCTCTCTCCTATCTCCTATTCTCTTTCTAATTTTTATAAATGATCTCCTCAACTGTACCTCAATTCCCATCCATTCATACGCAGACGACTCAATCTTACACTACTCCATTAGTTTTTCAGAACGCCCCAGCCAGCAATCCCTCAACGACAAATGTAATGAAGCCATAGAACTCTTAAATTCTGATCTAACTACTATCTCCAATTGGGGCAGAGAAAGCCTTGTTGCCTTTAATGCTTCCAAAACCCAATGTCTCCATCTATCTACCCGTAAGGAACTCCCAGCGGACTATCCCTTATTCTTCAACAATACAAAAATCAATCCTTCATCTTCTCTCAATATTCTTGGTGTCTCTTTTTCTTCCTCTCTCATTTGGAAGGACCATATTACCAGTCTTGCTAAGGCAGCCTCCCAGAAGTTGGGTGTGCTCAACCGCCTTAGGGGGTTCTTATCCCCTGCACAGCTTCTTGCTCTGTACAGGGGCATAGTGCGTCCTTGTATTGAGTATTGGTCACATGTGTGGGGAGGTTCCTCTGACACCGCTCTCCTAGACAAAGTTGAAAGAAAGGCCTTTCGTATCATTAACTCCCGTCCACTCACCAACTCTCTGCAATCACTCTCTCTCCGCCGCAATGTTGCATCTCTCTCGCTATTCTATCGGTACTATAATAATCAGTGTTCCTCAGAGCTTTCCCAGTGTATACCACCTCCTTTACGTAGGGCACGTGGTACCCGTCTTGCAACTCATTCCCACCCCTACTCTGTGCAACTCTCCAACCCAAGAGTGAAACGTTACTGTCAAACTTTCTTCTACTCAACAGCTGAGCTCTGGAACTCTCTCCCAGAATCAGTCTTTCCCTCTCCATATGACTTAAATTGCTTCAAACTCCGTGTGTCCCGGCATTTTGGCTCAAACGTCCCTTGATTTTGGCCCTGTCACTCTTTCAACTATGGGGGAGGCACTCACTATAGGCAGTTCTGCCTTTTGCCTCTCTCAATCACATAGAAAACAAATATATGATATCGTGCAGTTGTCCGCCAGGGTATCTTATTTTCATTAAAAATAAGGTTACTAGGAAAAGAAGGATTCCCATTTTGATCAATTTATTTTCAAACTTGCAATATTTCGGACGGTCGTCCATCATCAGGCTACACACGTGATCCTATAAATGAATGAATATACAGATTTTTAAGTTCAGCATAGGAAAGATCTAAAATGTATCTATTAAAATATTTAACACAAACTTACGAAAGAAGGTTATATAAAAGGAAACTGACAAAGTTAAAGTTATTAAAAAAAATTACCAAAATATGAAAACAATATTATAGCAACAATACCTTCACCTCGCCATGACAGCACTCAGACTGAGACAAAGGTTGTGAAATCAGGCACCAACATAATATTATGGCGGTCACATCAAAAAACAAACAACAAAGTATTGTTCCCATTAACCCCGAATGTACTGTTAAAATGAAGCACGCATTTGAGTCCAAACCCGAATTAACATACCATAAAATGAAACATTTAAACACAAGACAAATATCAATTATAACATCACATTTGCGAATTCAATTCGGGTGTCAATGAAGCTGACACTGCAAACCCAAATCGATGTATAGAAACAAAGAGTGAAACAATTAATCACAAAATACATACAGAAAGAATATACAACATTTATAAATTTAGTTCGGGTTTCAACAAATTGATGAAGATGTTCTCCCCTAAAAAAGTTTCTTGTTCGCTATTAAATCTACCGAAAATGCTAAAATCTTTATCTAAGAAGGGATGATCCTGTTCATGGGAATTAATTTTCTTATAGCAGAAAATGACATTTTATTTAATAAATCACCTGTACGATAGCTCCGTCCCCTGTGTTCGAATATTCGGATCTTATAATGTCTGGAAGTATTAATTAAGCTAAATAAAATGTCATTTTCTGCTATAAGAAATCATTCCCATGAACAGGATCATCCCTTCTTAGATAAAGATTTTAGCATTTTCGGTAGATTTAATAGCGAACAAGAAACTTTTTTAGGGGAGAACATCTTCATCAATTCGTTGAAACCCGAACTGAATTCATAAATTTTGTATATTCTTTCTGTATGTATTTTGTGATTAATTGTTTCACTCTTTGTTTCTATACATCGCTTTGGGTTTGCAGTGTCAGCTTCATTGACACCCGAATTGAATTCGCAAATGTGATGTTATAATTGATATTTGTGCTGTGTTTAAATGTTTCATTTTATGGTATGTTAATTCGGGTTTGGACTCAAATGCGTGCTTCATTTTAACAGTACATTCGGGGTTAATGGGAACAATACTTTGTTGTTTGTTTTTTGATGTGACCGCCATAATATGATGTTGGTGCCTGATTTCACAACCTTTGTCTCAGTCTGAGTGCTGTCATGGCGAGGTGAAGGTATTGTTGCTATAATATTGTTTTCATATTTTGGTAAAATTTCTTAATAACTTTAACTTTGTCAGTTTCCTTTTATATAACCTTCTTTCGTAAGTTTGTGTTAAATATTTTAATAGATACATTTTAGATCCTTCCTATGCTGAACTTAAAAATCTGTGTATTCATTCATTTATAGGATCACGTGTGTAGAGCCTGATGATGGACGACCGTCCGAAATATTGCAAGTTTGAACATTAATTTATTAAAATGGGGATCCTTCTTTTCCTAGTAACCTTATTTTTAATGAATATATATATATATATATATATATATATATATATATTACTTTAGAATAGTACACGCATCTACAGTAATTTTGTTCAGTTGGGCATTTGAGACTAGATGTTCCTTTATAACCCAATGTCGAGAGGTCCTTCCAAGCCGAATCAAATCATATTTTAGTTGTTAACATTAACCCGTACAGCCCCAGCAACGCGTCTGACGCGTCGGCGATGTATGTAACGCACAGCCCGAGAGACGCGCCTGACGCGTCACCCTAATTGCGCCGACCGTAACCTCAGGTGTAGCCACTCAAGAGGGCTCAGATTTGTATGGAAACTGTGTACGTATCCCACGCAACCTTGCCAATGGTTGAAAACTCAAAAAGTCCACGTGCGTGCGCTATGAGCGCGCAATAACCTGTTTTTTTGGGGTAATTGCCTTCAATTTTTTACTCTTGTAAAATACGTTTTCGGGGGCTCTGTAGGACCATTTTTAAAGCTTTTTGAGCGGTTTTTCGTGGTTTTTCCTTCATTACTAACCCATTCGCTATTATTTCTGAAATAAAACCATTTTTTGAAAACCGGCCGGGTTCTGGTGAACAAACATTACAAAACTAGCCGGGGCTCCACGGGTTAAAAGTCTAGGGAGAAATTAAAAATTAAAAATAGTAAAATTAGTAGATATTTAAAAACTCCCTTGAAAGGTACCGTAGTTGCATATCCTATACATAACCAACCAGTGGATTTAAGGTGTCATTGGCTTTGGATGTGGAAGTCTTGTAAGTTCAATTATAACTTGTGTGACGTTAACCACACCGTTAGAACCGCATGGCTTGTCCTACAGTGACTCGCTAGGATCGCCAGGGCAGTGGATGTGGCTACAGTTGGTGTATTTTTGTGTGCTTTATTTCATATGAAAGCTTGTGTCATGGGCAGTCCAGAAAGGCTCTTTGTTTTCACCCATGTCAAGGCTTTATATATTTAATTGCAAAGTATATGTTTTATCATTAAGTAGTAATGATAGGATTTGAGAGAGAGAGAGAGAGAGTAGAACAGAGTGAGAGGAGGCGCGCAGTGTTTTTTGCCATGCTTGATGACGTCACAGCTGGCTGGCCTCTTGGAGGAGTTTTTTACCATGCTTTGTGACGTCATGTTTAGCTGGCTTCTTTAGCATTGGCTAGAGGACTTGTTACCGCTTTTCTACACGGTTCGAGCTAGTGCTAGTATATATACAGCTCCCTCGCTACTCTCTCCCTCAGATCTGGTTTCTAGAGCGCATCCCTCTTATCCCTTTGATACCTGTCCCCTTCCTGCACCTGAGAACCTTTTCCTCTGCCTATCTCTCTCATTTTCCATATCTTTCACCACCTTCTATTAACCTGACAAGCGCGAAATAGACCTAGGGGCTAGGGTAGTTATTTGTGCATTTCTAGCCTTGGATTCTGACAGAATTCGTTATATTTACAATATAGAGCATTATTTGTTTTCGGTATGCTTTTATTTTACATATATGATGTATATATGAACCTTCAAGAGTGCTAAAATAAGTGGGAAAAGCATTTGGGTGGTGAAAAACAAAGATATTGGCCACCCGGTCATAATCTCAGGCGAGAGAGCCACAGGCAACCCTCCTCTCTCGCTGTCTGTGAGGTAACTGAGACGAGCGGGGCGGTGTGGGCCAGTGTCTGGGTGTTACATAACGATCTTTTATGCAACCCACTTGTGCTACATTATCGCGGGAGAGAAAAATAACCGATAAATGATGATAATAAGAGGAAAAATAGGTGATAATTGAGGAGGGGAGGGAGGGGGGAATAAGGTGGGGAAGGAGGGGAGGGGGGTAGGTGAGATTTACATGGATGAGTACTGGAGGGGAATTATCTCACCTAGAGACAAATTCCTTTGTTTTGATAGGCCCTTTTTTTTTTTGGATGGTTTTTTTTATGGTCTTGCTTCCGTGAGGCCTATCGCGTTCCCTATAGGAAGCCTTCCGTAAGGCCTATCGCGCTTGCCGGGTTAATATTATACCCCCTCTGGTTAACTCTGCATAATCAGCTTCATGCTGGCCAGTTGTATTGTGCATTAAGGTCTGATATAACCCATGTATGTTAGTTGTTAAGATAAGTTGATCACGAAGCATTGGTTGGCATTCATATTGTTCAGTGCCGCTTCCTATAATTATTAGTGTTCTGCTGGATTAGATAATGCTAGACTAGGAGTCTGATACTATAAGGTATTGTTTCCGATGGGTGTTGGCTTTAGTTAAAAGCTGCACGACATACCTGATAACTGGAGTTGATTGGGTAAATTCTAGTCTGTGTGCCATTGAGAGTAGAGCATGCACGAATGAGGGTTTTTTGCCTATACCATTCTGCACTGTTCTAAGCTCATTGTTTGTCTTTGAGGTACGCCAGGAGAACGCTTAATACTTCGGTATTAAGGTTTCTCAAGAGAGCTACCCTTCCCTATAACATAATATTTGACGCACAGACTTGAGATTTGCACTAGGCTATGCGGCATGCCATGAGCACCAGTATCTCATATCATTGACTCAAGCTAGACTTTATCAGTCACAGTAGACATAAGTATATTAAACCAATTACTCTTTTTATGCATACCCGTTTATGATTACACAAGCATTTCGCAGCCTAGTTTGATGTATTGAGACACAAACGACTTAGGCTCTTTTTGTTGATAGGAATACTGCATTGTCGTGGCGATTATTATTATTGTTGTGGCGTTTAGGATATTCTTGGCTCCGACTGCATTATATCTCCTGCCATTTTGTGTGCATAGCCTGCACGAGCATTGTTCCACTGCCTGCCTTTTTGGGTTCCATTTCCGATTCGAGCATCTTGATAGCATCTAACATTTAAAGAAGATTCCTTGTTGGTGTTGAAGGACTTTAGGGCACTTTCTTTCATGCAGGAGTGCCTTACATTTATTGATTAAAGTAACGTAAGCTGTAACTTCTCTTACCACCTTACTTTGCATACCATAACCAAGCACCTTCGCTTATAGGTAGTAATAGGCTGTTTTCACATAACATTAAGCCTAGAGTAGACGCACATTTCTTGAGAGTTTAATAACCTATTATTGCATATAGAACTCGGGCGAGTATTTGTGTTCTTTGTTCACTGGGAATATACATCAGAGGTTGGAGCTAGCGCTTTCCGTTGTAGCATTTATGCCATTACTAGTCCAATGAATAAGAACCCTTATATATTTAAACCTCAGTCGTAACACTTGTTAGTACAGTGTTGGTTCAAAACTCGACCAAGGACAAGGAGGAACAACATTTTAGTGATGGGCTGCACCACTTATTGTTGCTTCGGTATTATTCTATAATTGCACCTATACGAGCTAAACAAATTATTATTGTGTTTAACAGGAAGGTACGACGAGGTAAGTGATGTGGTATAGGTGGCAATATGCGGAAATGGATTATAAGTGCATTCTGCCCCCCTCTTACCCCCTTACGAAAATCTACGGTTATTCACTCCACCCCAACTGGATTTCTACCGTTTTACCCAACCAGCGGGGGTGTGGGGGCGGCAGCCCCCACCCATAATACTAGGTTAGGTTAGGTAAGGTTGTTAGGTTAGGCTAATGTCTCTCTGAAACATTGTAAATCCGTGTCGCATCTAGATTGATAGACTTTTGTCAGAGGGGGCGGAATGCCCTTATAATCCATTTCCGCATATTGCCACCTATACCACATCACTTACCTCGTTGTATCTTCCTGTTAATCTATCTATCTATCTATCTATATGCTCAGGCCCAATCCCCAATGTTGGGGGTAGCCGACTCAAGACGGAGCAAGAACAGGGAAAACACAAAAACAACATAAAACAAAAAATAAACACAGATAAAAAACACAAACTCACACACATCCAGGTCACCCAGGAGAAGACCCAGAGACCAGGGTTACCAAAGGTCGCTCCAGCACTCCCCCGGCCCCTGACCACCCGGAGAGGTTCCGATCTCGGCAGGCAGACATTCAGCGGAGCCAAAGCCACAAGCCCTCCCACCACACTTCCAGGCACACCCTTCATATCAATCGTCCCCCCGGGCCAGGCGCCTGATGGACTATTATCTAGTCGAACTTGCGCCCGACCCCTTACTCCAAATGACCACGTGTTCACTCAACTATTCACAAACATTCTCCATTCACTCCTGTCCACCACCACTTCCCCTGCCTGATCTATAGTCATTCCTCTATCATCCAAAGCCTTTCTTACACAGTCTCTCCATCTCAATGGGGGTCTTCCTGCCCTTCTATCTCCCCTTGTACCTGACTCACATATTCTCTTTGTAAGCCTTTCATCTCCCATTCGTTCAACATGACCATACCAGCTCAGCACCCTTCTGTCCACTCTGGCTGACAAATGTTCCTGCTGCCCCACTCTCCTACATATCTCTTCATTCCTCAATCTGTCTCTACGAGTAACTCCACACATACTCCTCAAGCAGCTCATCTCCATCACATCCAGCCGTCTTTTCTCCTTTTTCTTCAGAGCCCATGTCTCAGCCCCATACATCGCTGTTGGCACAACAATTCCTTGATACAGTGCACTTTTTACTTTCACTCCGAGATTTCTCGTCTTCCACATACTTCCCATTGCTCCGAAAACCTTCCTTCCTTAACACACTCTCTGTTTTACCTCCACTTCCATACCTCCACTCCTGCTTATCGTTCCTCCTAGATATTTAAAACACTCTACTTGTTCCAATATTTCCCCATCCAGCCTCACATCTAGATTCACCCTATGCTCTCCCCTATTACACACCATTACTTTACTTTTATTGACGTACACCTTCAGTTTCCTCCTTCCACAAACCACACCAAACTCTTTGACTACCCGCTGTAGTTTCTCATCAGAATCCGCCACCAATGCTGTGTCATCAGCGAACAGCAACTGATTCAACTCCCAATCTCTACCATTCTTTCCTACTAAACCCAATCCTCTTCCCATAGTTCTCCTTTTCACCTCCCTCACCACACCATCCATAAACATATTAAACAGCCATGGTGACATTACACAACCCTGTCGCAAACCTACCTTTACCTCAAACCATTCACTCAACTCACCATTTCCTACTCTCACACATGCTCTGCTCCCTTCATAAAAACTCTTAACTGCTTCTAACAAATTTCCTCCTATTTCATAAATCCTTAACACCTTCCACATTGCTTCACGGTCCACACGATCATACGCTTTTTCCAAGTCCATAAAAGCCCAAAATATCTCCTTATGCTTCTCTAAATAATTCTCGCATAACTGTCTTACTGCAAACATCTGATCCACGCACCCTCTTCCCCTCCTAAAACCGCACTGTTCTTCTCCTATTGCAACTTCCGTACACTTTATTATCCTCTCTATGAACACCCTGCCATACAGCTTTCCAACCACTGACAATAAACTAATACCTCTATAACTTGAACACTCCTGCCGATCTCCCTTCCCCTTGTACAACGGCACAATACATGCACTCTTCCAGTCTATTGGTACCATTGACACAGCAAAGCACACATTGAAAAGTCTCACCAACCAATCTATTATCACATCTCCACCCTTCTTTATACACTCCACAGCAATACCATCCAAACCTTCTGCTTTTCCCGCTCTCATTTGTTTCACTGCTTCTTTCACCTCATTTTCCTCAATCCTTTCATTCATTCCCTGCCACCTGGGTGGCCTGGGTAACCTATCTCCATCCACCTCTGCTTCAATCACTGCTTCTCTTCCCTCTCTTGTATTTAACAAAGATTCAAAATACTCGGCATATCTTTTCCTCACTTCAACTGGTTCCACTAGTAATTCTCCATTTTCATCTTTCACTGACTCTTCCCTCTTTTGTCCTCCTTTCCTTACTTTATTTACCTCCTTCCAGAACATCTTCTTTCGGTCTTCAAAATTCTCACTCAGCCTTTGGCCCCACCTTCCTGTTAATACAATAGTAATTTGTTTAGCTCGTATAGGTGCAATTATAGAAATTTACCGTTGCTTGTTCTGGGTCTCTGATTGTTCTTCTTGGTACTTCTTGTTCTTTATCATGTTCTTCTTGTGCTTCTTGTTCTTCTATCTTGTCCTCTTGTTCCTATTAGTAATGTTTATAATCCTCTTCCTTGTTCTTCGACGTCGTCTTCTTACTTTTCGTCTTATCTTTCGTTTGTGCCCAATGTCTTTTTCACATGCTTATGTTTCTTATTTTCTTCTCCCTTTTTCTTAGTTTGGTGTTATCTGTATTCAATGTTTTAACATATGTTGAATAATTGACAATTTACGTCGACATATACAGTATAATACTTTTTCAGCTAACTTAAGATAGTCAAACATAAATGATCAATAACAACATGATCTCCATTAGCAAATTAGTATATGCATACCTAAAATCATTTATAACACATTATTATCAATGCAGGTAATATACTTATTCTTAATGAGTCCGAAAGAAATATCGAGAAAACAAGATCTGTTATGGCATTAAATTAGAGGTAAATATATACCCTTTATATTGACCATACTGCATTGAATTCCATTAATAAACTCTGGACACTATTCCAGTTCCAATATTATCAGTACAGGTAACCCGCTGATGTACAAGGCCATAATTGTCGCCTGCGAGTTTCATGCTATAAGGAAGTTGGAGTTGTAGATTTAATAGTAAGCAGACTTACCAGCTAAAACATATTCGTATTTCATTTATAAATTCATAAAATCAATGTTAACACACTCTTTAACCTTCAGAAATGAATATATATTATTGCATTTATGTTTAATATCAATGTTTACGGCTCCACTTTCCTTATAGCCCAAAACTGGCAAGGGGTCAATTCCAGTAATAAACTGTAGACACTTTATAACAGTTCCAGTATTGTCAGTACAGTAACTCGCTGATATACGCGGCCATAATTGTCCTGGACAGTGAGTGTATCCGGGAATATAATACCCTAAGGTCCGCAACCCACAGATCACTAGCAGGACTACCAGCCATATTGACACCCTACGTGGTCTGACAGGACGCCATTGTGTGTCCTTCCCTGTGTTTTGTTTACCTTTGGGTGTGTTGTCTAAGATCCATGATATGTAAAGCATGAAGCTCAAAAGATCTCATACATTTGAGAGCCCTTATCTGATAGTTTGTGTTAGATATTCATGATGGTTTACATGGCGAAGTAGACAACTTGGTGTATCTTTCTCTCTCTCTCTAGATTCCCGCTCTTTTCAAACCCTCACTATTTCCTTCCGAATTTTGGCGTCATCAGATATGGCAGCCAAAGTTTATGGTACAGATACACCAGTTACAGTCAGACCCACAGATATCAGGTGTTTCTGTTATCTTGGACCGGTATATATATATATATACAGTATATATATATATATATATATATATATATATTGTATATAATTATTTTTATATATATATATATATTATTTTTTTTTCCTATGTGATTGAGGGAGGCAAAAGGCATAACTGCCTATACCGAGTGCGTCCCCCATAGTTGAAAGAGTGCCAGGGTCAAAATCAAGGGACGTTCGAGCCAAAATGCCTGGACACACGGAGTTTGAAGCAATTTAAGTCATATGAAGAGGGAAAAACTGATTCTGGGAGAGAGTTCCAGAGCTCAGCTGTTGAGTAGAAGAAAGTTTGAGAGTAACGTTTCACTCTTGGGTTGGAGAGTTGCACAGAGTAGGGGTGGGATTGAGTTGCAAGACGGGTACCACGTGCCCTACGTAAAGGAGGTGGTATGCACTGGGATAGCTCTGAGGAACACTGATTTTTATAGTAGCGATAGAATAGCTAGAGAGATGCAACATTGCGGCGGAGAGAGAGAGATTGCAGAGAGTTGGTGAGTGGATGGGAGTTAATGATACGAAAGGCCTTCCTTTCAACTTTGTCTAGGAGAGCGGTGTGAGAGGAACCTCCCCACACATGTGAACAATACTCAATACAAGGGCGCACTATACCCCTGTACAGAGCAAGAAGCTGTGCAGGGGAAAAGAACCCCCTAAGGCGGTTGAGCACACCCAGCTTCTGGGAGGCTGCCTTAGCAAGACTGGTAATATGGTCCTTCCAAATGAGAGCAGAAGAAAAAGAGACACCAAGAATATTGAGAGAAGATGAAGGGTTGATTTTTGAATTGTTGAAGAATAAGGGATAGTCCGCTGGGAGATCCTGACGGGTAGATAGATGGAGAAATTGGGTTTTGGAAGCATTAAAGTTAACAAGGTTTTCTCTGCCCCAATTGGAAATAGTATTTAGATCAGAATTTAAGAGTTCTATGGCTTCATTACGTTTGTCGTTGAGGGATTGCTGGCTGGGGCGTTCTGAAAAACTAATGGAGTAGTGTAAGGTTAAGTCGTCTGCGTATGAATGGATGGGAATTAAGGTACAGTTAAGGAGATCATTTATAAAAATTAGAAAGAGAATAGGAGATAGGACAGAGCCCTGAGGAACACCAGAGTTTATAGGAAGTGGAAGTGAACAATGGCCGTCCACAACCGCGGCTATGGAACGGCCGGAAAGGAAATTAGAGACAAAGGCACAGATGGAGGGATAGAAACCGAAGGAGGGTAGTTTAGAAATTAAAGATTTAGGCCAGACTCTATCGAAAGCTTTCGATATGTCTAGTGCAATAGAAAAAGTCTCACCGAAGTCCCGAAAGGAGGATGACCAAGAGTTAGTAAGATATGAAAGAAGATCACCAGTAGAGCGACCATTAAGGAAGCCATACTGGCGATCTGAGAGCAGATTATGAGAAGAGAAATGCTTAAGAAATTTGGAAGCAAGAATAGTTTCAAAAACTTTAGAAAGACAAGAGATAAGAGCAATTGGACGATAGTTGGAGGGTTGAGAGCGGTCACCCTTCTTTGGGACAGGTTGAATGTGAGCAAACTTCCAGCATGAAGGGATGACGTTAGAGGATAGACAGAGACGAAAGAGTTTGCCTAGGCAGGGAGTCAGCACGGAAGCACAGTTTTTGAGAACAACAGGAGGAGCACCGTCCGGACCGTACGCCTTATTAGTGTTAAGCCCAGAGAGGGTAGAAAGTACATCTTTAGAAGAGATTAGGATATTAGGCATAAGTAAGAGAGAGGAGGGCGGAGAGGGAGGAATAGCACCGGAATCATCCAAGGTGGAGTTTCTAGCAAAAGTTTGAGCGAAGAGTTTAGCTTTGTCAGAGGAAGAAGTGATGGTTGTGCCATCAGAGTGGGAAAGGGGAGGGAAAGACGAGGAAGAGAAATTGTTGGAGAGGTTTTTGGCTAGATGCCAGAAAGCTTGGGAAGAGCTAGAGTTGAATAGTTCAGTGCATTTATTATTGATGAAAGAGTGTTTGGCAAGTCGAAGAACAGATTTGGCTTGATTCCGGGCAGAAACATATGAAGAATGAGAGTCTTGAGTTTTAAGGCGTCGGTACCGTTTGAATGCTTCCTCCTTATTGCGGACAGCAGTAGAACAGACGTGAGTAAACCAAGATTTTTTAGCATTAGTCTGAGAGAAAGAGAATGGAATGTATGCTCCCATGCCCGATAGGATTACCTCGGTAATGCGTTCAGCACTCTCCGAGGGTCCTCGGCCATGGAAGCAGAAATCATTCCATGGGAAATCAAAGAAGTACTGCCGAAGAGCCTCCCAGTCGGCAGCGCCAAAGTGCCACAAGCGCCGCCGGCTAGGAGGATCGGGTGGCTGTACTGGAGAGATAGGACAGGTGACAGAGATAAGTTTATGGTCGGAGGAGCCCAAAGGAGAGAAAAGATCGACAGTATAAGAAGAAGGGTTAGAAGTTAGAAACAGGTCAAGAATGTTGGGCCGATCTCCGATGCGATCCGGGATACGGGTGGGTTGCTGAACTAACTGCTCTAGGTCATTTAGGATAGAAAAGACGTAGGCTTGTTCACCAGGTGGATCAGTAGTGTGAGAGGAGAGCCAATGGCGGTGGTGAACGTTGAAATCTCCTAAAATGGAGATTTCTAAGAAAGGAGAAATGGATAGAATGTGTTCCACTGTAGAGTTTAGATAGTCAAAGAATTTGGGAAAGTTGGTAGAGTTAGGGGAAAGATAGACAGTACAGAAATATTTAGTAAGAGAATGACAGGAAAGTTTGAGCCATAAAGTTGAGAATTCAGAGGAGTCTAAATCGGGAACACAAGAGCAAGTGAGTTTGTTGTGTACATATGCACAACATCCGCCTTTGGCTTTGAAACTAGGATAGAGAAAGTAGGAGGATACAGAGAAGGGGTTGCTGGATGTTGCTACAGACACCTGAGTTTCGGTGAGGAAGAGAAGATCAGGTTTGTAGGAGGAGAGATGGTGCTCAACAGAGTGAAAGTTAGATGAAAGTCCGCGAATGTTGCAGAAATTAATAGAAATATTAATATATATATATATATATATATATATATGCAAAGGAATACATAGGAAAGCAAGCAACAACATAAAAGTTACTGGACAAATGTTAGCTACTGAAATTGATGATACAGACTATCTTGTAATACCAGCTATAGTTGAAATTTCGTGGTATATCATTGCTATTCGATTTTTTTTTTTTTTTTTTAGAATTCAGTGATATCTCGTTTTTCTGAAAGTTTTCTAAAATATTAGTTGTTCATTAGTGCAAGATTGTATTGGACTTTTACTTGATAATTGGTGTATTGTTAATTATCCCATTTTTAAGCTATGAATTGAAACTGTTTCAATAACATGGCGTCTTCTTAATTATCTCACTAACAAGCGACTATTGTATGCAGCTTAGGAAGGGTCTCTTGCAAACAAAGAGGTAAAATGTATTTCACTTATTACTTTAATTCACACAAACCCGTCCCGTACTGGAGACAATCATCTAATAATACCCAAAATATAATTAAATAGCCGTCATAGAAAGGATTAATAATTATGGTTTCCTGGGTAATTCTTAAATCTGGCTCTTACGTTTTAAACACTGACAATTTGAGGTTTAAGGGCAGGTATTTATTGTTTCTGAACCCCTTTCTCCCTCACATTTAGCCCCATTAAAAGTATGATTATAAGACGTTCGCCCCATTGGTTTGTCGATTTATGCTGAGGGAGAAAGCGTTCGTGTGACACCTGTCCTAACCAGCAATGACAACCCCAATATTGGACGGATCAAAGAGAATCACAAATCACAGTAATCATCTTCCGTTCACTGGATATTATGTCCCGTGCCAGATTACGGCCTTCGATCTTTTGCAGTTAATTTACAACTTTCCGTTAACATAAATCTAGGTTGATTATATATAACCCGAGAGTGGAATGTTTGTCTCCCTATCCTCTCTTCTTTTGGTGTGATTTTTATGAAACATAGCCCCATTAGTTTGGCGATTATCAAACGTTTCGCCCCAGTTAGGTACTGCATGTTAATTTTCCCTGTCGAGCAGTAGTGAGCCTGTTATACCTTGTTCCAAATAAGTAGACCAACACTCTTGCACATTAACCTCTATAGCTCACAAACGAGTGGTAAAGATCAGTGGACCTGTTATTAATTGTTTAATCTTGTTTTATAAAGATTAACAATAATGTGTAATATGTGTGGAGGGTATACAGTATACCGTGGTAACAAAATTAACTTGAGACCCTACAGAACACAGATATCAAACAACTTAAGGCATTGTACCAACAGTTACTCCTTCAGAATCATGACCAGAGTCATACTATTAATTTGGCTGACGGTAGACGATTTTGTTAAATTTGTTTGACCTCCGGTATTCAAAGTGTTATCTAAGTGTTATCTAAGTGTTATCTAAGTGTTATCTAAGATAGATTTAATCGTGTTATTGCTAGAGGTCCTTTCTAAGCTGTATAAACTGATCTACTAAAGACGAAGCCGCATTAAACATGAACATTAATATCATACTGAAGGCATTAACGTATCATTGCTAAACCACCAAAAATTAATGTTCAATTAGATCCTTTTCATAGATGCTCAAATATTGATCACATGGATAAATGTCCTGCAATCTAATATTTTGAAGTAGTAAATCATATTATATGAGTATTTGAGTCACCAAAATGGCCCCTAGGTGAAAATATACCAAAAAGGGAGAGAGAGAGAGAGAGAGATAGAGAGAGAGATTATCATTATATCCTCTATTTAATTGCCTTTCCATTTCATTTGCATACTGCGAGTCTATAATTATGTTTACCTTGTCCTAACAGTTGTAATCAGATGCCGTTGTTCTGTTATATCTACCCCTAGAGGATGTTAACAGTGTTAGTATAATGATGTATTGTTACATTATATTATGGCAGAAATAATACAATTGTATATGGATTAGGAAGGAGTTGTGAGAATAGAAATTGCTATTACGGTCTCATTTAACCTTCTGGCTTCCCCATGTCTTTGGTAATCTGAATAAAATGATTTGATAATAGCCAAACATGAAAAATGGTAATGGCCATGTTATACCGAAAAGATTAATACAGGTAGTAATCATCTCTTGGAATTACAAGGTTCAGTGCGAGTATAAAGCCTTCTACTGTATTTGTTCAGACATTAGTCCTAAGCTGAATATATTAGTCTATTAGCTACTCCCCAAGGTAAAGAAAGTCAATGGTAGTTCTTTAGTTGTAATTGTATTAATGACAAATATCATGTGATTGGAATGTTTAACAATCTTACCAATCCCTTCATAATCAAAGTATATACTTACTAAATGCCAATAGTCAGTTTTCTGTATATGAAATATCTTTGAACAGTCATGTACGTGGTTAGGTAAGCATTATATACACCGGTAATGTGGAGAACTAGCGCATATTGCATTAGAAAACTGGGATATTCTTAAATAAATCAATAGAAAACGGAGAGGCCCCTGAAAACTGGAAACTGGCCAATGTGACTCCAATTTTTAAGAAAGGGGATCACAAGTGTCCCAAAAATTATCGGACCATTAGCTTGAATGATATCATAGTACAACTCTTAGAAAGGATACTTACTTACTGCAAAGTTCCATTTTCGTGTCAAGTCCAGATTTACTGTAGTCTATGGTTTACATTATAAAGAACCCTTAGGGGCCATTCAAGAAATATGTAACGCTTTTTTTGGTCATTTTTGAGATCCCTTCTCCCCCTTGTTACACCTTGTAACACATGTCTAACACCAGCTAGTACCCCCCCTCCCCCCCATTAGTAGGATGTGTTTTGTTTTATTTTTTCTCTTTTTTTGTTTAAATCAAATTTGTTAAGCGTTCCAGGGATCGGTACTTGGGCCAGTTATTGTTCTAGTGTACATTAACGACATAGATGAGGGTCTCACCTGTGCAATCTCAAAGTTTGCTGACGATACAAAAATTAAAAATAGCGTACTCTCAAATGAATATGTCGAAGATATGCAACATACTCTAGATGACCTCACACAACCCACCCGGGATTCGAACCCTGTACCTTGCGATCAACAGGCACTCGTGTTAACCACTACACCACACTGGCCAAAGAAGAGCTCTTGCAACCTGGCAACAACTGTCACCCAGGATCTGTCTAGGTGGACATCCATCAACCCATAGACGATTTTACACAAGATACCCCCTACCAGTGAATATAGAGGCAGCTCCCAGTCCGTGGGAAATCACATAACCTTTCACTGGTAGGGGGTATCTTGTGTAAAATCGTCTATGGGTGGATGGATGTCCACCTAGACAGGTTCTGGGTGACAGTTGTTGCCAGGTTGCAAGACCTCTTTTGTGGCCATTGTGGTGTAGTGGTTTGCAGGAGTGCCTGCTGATCGCAAGGTCCAGGATTCGAATCCCCGGTAGGTTGTGTCAGGTTTTTCTCAAGTGGCATTACTTGATTTAAAGGTTTTACTCTAGATAAGTTGTCAAATTGGGCTCAAGTTTGGCAAATGTGTTTCAATGCGGATACATGTAAAGTACTCCATATCAGAAACCGAAATGAGAAAGCAAACTATTCAATGAATGGCACCCAGCTTAAGAGTGTAGACAGATACACTCTTTTGGAGTAACAATATCGAGTATCCTAAAACCCAGTCAACGATGTTCAGAAGTTGTTAACCCTTAAAAAGCGGCTCACCACTTAAGTCGAGTTAAATAAAGCTGGACTATGTGGCGGCGCTCGACATAGGTCGAGTGGCAATTTCAGCACGTAATGTGGCTGAGAGAGAGAGACAAGTGGTGGCAGGAGACTAGCGAGCGTATGACTGCTCCAGACCACCGCGGCGAACCTACTGACACAAATCTCAGCTCCCTCCTCCCTCTCTCACTCGCTACATACTCAATTATGTACCGAAAGTACCGAATTACCTGCTTTTTGCACTCGCGTTGCACGGTTATTGCAAGAAAACTATCCATCATACAAGGATCGTTATGGTGTCATTCGAAAGCTCTGTTTATGCCCTTTCAGGGATAGATACTTGTTTTACGTTCTGGGTCTTATTTAGGCATGAAAATGATCACGTAAACAGCCCTATTTTGGCTAAAAACACCCCGCTGGGCGGTACACATAAATAAACCGCATAGGCCGCTCGTAAGGTGTTAAGAAGGCAAACAAAATAATTGGCATTATAGGCAGGTCATTTGACCATTAATCCAAAGATGTAATCCTTACTCTTTACAATTCCTTAGTCCGTCCTCTCATGGAATATTGCGTTCAATCCTGGTGCCCTTACTACCAAAAAAGATATGGACAAGCTAGAACCAGTTCAACGTAGAGTTACCAAATTTCACCTTGCTTAAAGAACAAACCATACGAGGAGCGTCATATGGGAATACATCTATTGCCTTTCACCCAGCACAGATTAAGAGGCGACTTAATTCAAGTGTTCAAAATCATCAATGGCATCGACAATATTAACTGTGGTAAATATTTCACTATCATCCAATCACATTACACGTGGGGGAACGGTTGCAAAATTGTTGGTAAATCTTTTAGCTCACTCGAATCTAAGAATTTCTTCTTCAATCCAGTTGTCAACTTGTGGAATAGGCTTCCCCGAGATGTAATAGACTGCATCACCGTTGAATCTTGTAAACTTCGCCTGGACAAACACCTTGCCTTAAATTCAAGACTGGCTGGATTTGTATATATATAAAGTGTTTTCGTTTTCCCTCTATTATATTACTAACAGCTCTCCCCTACTAATGTCTCCTAATCCTGCCTCGGACATTTGTCCCAGGGCAGTTTTCCCTTTCCATTTTTCCCTTACCCACTCTAAAATACTGCTTGGACACTTGACCATCAATATTTGGGAGGGCATGCAGCCTTATTGTTGCTTGCTTGCCTTTGTACTCTATTTTATAACACTTCACCATACCATCCCACCCCCCTTAGGCGATACATACGTATTTTTTGAACGGCCCCTTATTTGCTTACATGTAGATGTTACAATGATATACTTTTGCGGGAAATATGTTTGATTAAAGCGTTAATCTATATATCTGTACAGACGATTATTGAAGGATAGAACAGGTTATAATACTAGTTCTTAAACCTAGCGCATACTAAGCCAGCTAAGGATAGCCCAATAAGGCCGATTAGGCGTATTTTCACTGGGGTCCTGTACTACTACCCCATCCCTTTGCTCATGAGGGACGATAACGACTCAGTGATTGCGAAAAGTCTTTAATGCGCCGAGCGTGGGCGCGATCCTGGGACCTTCTGGGTGGAGGTCCAAGACACTAGTCACTACACCAGCGAGCCGCTATACTGTATATATTTAAAGTAATGCTGTGTGTGCATGAGAGAGAGAGAGAGAGAGCGAGAGATATCATGCCAAACCACTATGTAAGCTTATTGTTATAACAATTGTTAATTACTAATGGTGTAGCATCCACTACATAATTTTACATTAACGTAAACCAACCCCTTACGTACATCCCCATAACACTACAATACATAATCAATGACCACGGTTCTATGTTTATATTTCGCTTTCTCTGAAAACTGTCCTCAGAGACTTCATAGCAGAGTGGAATATTACCCTCGTTATAGACCATTGCTGTAACATAAACGCTACTACAAATTGTTCTCTAATGTCTACCAGCAACCATCATTCTGTTGGTGAAGTAGTGCATCTCTCTTCAGGGGCCGGTTTTTGGTTGGTGAGTAATGACATTGCTGCCAATACCAAGGACATAGAAATATCTCGTTGTTATGTAAACACAATTGCATTACTGTGCAACTAACCATTTGTAGCACCTATGAGAACATTATTTTGTTAATGTAGTAATATATACATTTTAGCCTTTGCCAACGAGAAATATAATTTCTGTTGAAAATGGAATGCTGTAGTTTTAATCAGTATTATTGTTATAATGATACTGAATGGTATTCTCGTAATTTATAACTCATTGACTAATACATTTAAATTTCATAAGCTGCAAACCTATATGGAAATAACCAAAATGAAATTGTAAATACATGTTTATAATAATGAAATAGAAGATAATAATTAAGACTTGTTAGCTAGTTACTCATTCTCAACCGGAAATACAGATTATTTTGCTTAAAAATATATTGATGTTAATACATAGCCGATTCTGTTTCTTGATATAAGTTTGAAAATATTAATTACATATATATATCAACTAGATGAATTGGCCGAGGATTTCACTATTTGATGCCAGGGGAATAAAATGAGTGCTAAATATGTCTGCATGTCCCTGATGTATGTGATAGTAAGGAAATAAGTGTATATAATTAATAAGTTAAACTTATTGTAATTAATATATTTATTTATCATATCTGTTATCGTTTTTATTTTTTTCCCAGTTGATGAGTGACCCATACCAACACTACCTGTGTAACCACCACCAATAACATCTGCAAGTTATAACCAATTATTATGTATGGATTTGTTGGAGTCAATTCACAACTAGTAATTGTTTTAAATGTGATAGGTTTGAACATGGTTTGTAAGATTGTTTTTGTTTGTTCATGTAAGATTTTTAGACGTTCTTCTATCTTATTCATGATCATTTTTACCGCTTAAATCGCCCCACCCCCCATATTTTTAAAATGTGTTCTCTTTTTGTGAGCGTATTATAACATTAAAACTAATACACTAAATACACTCATAACTCATATAATACCGTTCAAAATAATCAATAGCAACGTTCAATTTCGAAATTAATCGTGAAACAATGGCGATGTTTATATAATACATTATTGGGAACAGAACTCAGTGTATGAGTGTATTATAATTTTGGTTAATAAAATACATCGATATGAAAGTATTATTTGCAAAGAGTTGGTGAGTTGGCGGGAATTAATTATACGAAAGGCCTTTCTTTCTACTTTGTCTAGGAGTGCAATGTGAGGGGATCCTCCTCTCACATGTGAACAATAATCAATATAAGGATGCACTGTGCCCCTGTACAGAGCAAGAAGCTGTGCAGGGGTAAAGAACCCCTTGAGGGGGTCGAGCGAACCCAGCTTCTTGGAGGCTACCTTAGCAAGACTGGTAATATGGTCCTTCCAAGTGAGAGCAGAAGAAAAAGAGACACCAAGAATATTGAGAGAAGATGAAGGATTGATTTTTTTATTGTTGAAGAATTAGGAATATTCTTCTGGAAGTTTCGAACTGGTAGATAGATGGAGAAATTGGGTTTTGAAAGCATTATAGGCAACAAGGTTTCCTCTGCCCCAATTAGAAATAGTAATAGTAGTTAGATCAGAAGGGAAGTGTTGGATGGCTTCATTATGTTTGATTTTGAGGGAATGCTGGCTCAGGCATTCGGGAAAACTATTTGAGTAGTGTAAGGTAGACTCGTCTGCGTATGAATGGATGGGACTGGATGTACAGTTGAGAAGATAATTTATGAAAATTAGAAAAATAATAGAAGATAAGCCCTGAAGAACACCGTGTTACGACCGGGGCTCGTATAAAACAAGGGCTCTTAACCTCTGAAGTGCGCATGGGGGTAATTGGAAACGTCCCCCTGTGCTGACGTATTTGAGGTGTTTCCGTCACTAAAATATTCATTGTGCCATTAATAGCATTAATACTTATCCATATGCGCCTATTATGGGTTGATTATAAAGGTATTAACCTGAAACAACAATAAAACGAGTGAAAACAGCGTTTGGATGGTCAAAATCGGAGATATAGCCCGCGAGTTGTATAATGTATGGGTGAGGCAAGCTACTTTCCCGCCAATTTCCCCCAAGGCCACTGAGACACAGTCGATCGATACTCTCTCTCTCTCTCTTGCACTCGCTTGCCATCAGTGATGACAACACCCTGCTTGCAACTCGCTAATGTTAGCACGAAAATATACCTCAGAATAAGGGAATAACAGGGAAAATAGGTGATAACTGAAGGAGAGGAGGAAAGTGGGGAAGGAGGGGAGGTAGAGGACTGAGATTTTGCATGGCCCAGGGGCCAAAAAAAAAAAAAAATAAAAAAAAAAAAAAAAAATCGATGTCAAAAGTTGATTTTTGTTTTCACTATCTCATAAGAGTCTCCCCGCAGTCCGCCGGGGGAACTCTTAAGAGTCTCCTCGCAGTTCCCGGGTTAATTATTGGACTAGAAAGGCACACAGCCACAACGGTAACACTAGATCCAACCCTCGAACTTATAATGCCGGCGCACAAAAAACACCTATACCCTCCAGAGTTAAATCTGCGATAACGGGGTATCCTATAACTCGGTATAAGTGCACTATTACTACAGGCTGAAGATTTCCGATACAGCCTGATCACAACAACATACAATTACGGTAATAAGGTATACTAGGAAAAGATAGAGTTCTTAATTAAATCACTGCAATGATTTAATGCAAACTAGAAGAAGGTATATTTAAAGTTACTCTAAACAATAATGAACTGTCACTCCTATACTAAAGAAAGTGAACGAAAGTCCCAAAGCATCGAGCAGGAATCTTCTGAAGAAAGTCTGATGCTGGGGTAAGATGATCATATCGGATTTTGAACTGTTATATAAAGCAGGGACAATATAGGGCAAGTGTAGAGACAGACAGTGTTAACTGACACGGGAATAACGATAAATGCACACTAGTATTATCTCCAACAACAAAAGAAGTACTGAGTCAGGCAACTCAAAAAGCCTGCTCAGGTTGTGCAACTCAACAACAACCAAGGCTTACAGTCAACGTGAATAAGAATGCTGCATACATAACATAAGAGTTTATAATTCTAAACGGGTGTCTGCTAGGCTAATAAAGTCGAGCTGGGATGTCGTAGGCTAGGAAACAATGGCTGAGCAAGCAGCTCGTAGCCTAGCGAGTTCCTTAAGGCTGTGCGGCCAAATTACGTTAATTGACGGGGTGCTCTCTTGAGAGATCCAGATCGCTAGTATCTGGTTCTCTCCTGGCGACCCTCTCAAAGTCAAAGCAAACGAGTTAGCACAGTGTTGGGTGGCAGAGGCAAAAGCCCTCACTCGCAACACAGTGCTAAACTCACAAGGTACACAGTCAGAAAGACCACCTAGGCTTCCCACTTCTCCGTTGCGATTGTACAGGTTCAACAAAACCTAGTACACATCGGAAATCACAACAACAATGGCCTCACCCCAGTCTAGCATTAAATAGCCCAGCAGACAGCCAAGGAATAGGCAGGGAGACACCGTGAGTGTGTCGAACCTCTACAGACAAAATGGTAACCCCTCCAAAATGCGTAACTAAACATATAATATCTGAGAGCTTCAGCATATAATACGATGGCCGATATATGAAATCGTGCAGAACCAAAGGGGAGTTATGATATTAAATAGAGAGGAAGAATGAGAGGTAAGAAGTTGAGAGAGAGAGAAAGTGCTCTATAGGTAGAAGTCGGTGACAGGTGGCAAGGGATATGTTAAGGGTATGCTGGTCAAGCAAGCTCTGAAGAGAGTAACTCCTCGGGACCCCTAGGATCACACACAAAGGCATGGTGGTCAGCCAATCACAGGCCGCTACGTCACCAGGCAGCAGGGCTGCAGAAGGCGCCAGGAACCACCAGCCAATCAAGAAGCATGGGAAGGCACGCGCGCGAGCCTACAGCGAGGGGGAGGCAGCACATGTATACGCACGCACACACTACCACCACTATATTATTCTCTCTCCTTAACTATATACAATGCATCTTATGTTCTACTCATGATATAAAATGCTTCCCCTTGTCACAGACGAAAATCAAGACCACCACGGGACTGCCTGCAACAACACGAACACTATGAAAGAAAGAACAACATTGTAGATAGACTGTAGCCAAATACCTTGCCCCGGCGAATGCTCGCGAGTGGCCAAGCGAGCGGCTGAGCCCACGTGGCGTTCTGACAAGCTGCAGGCGTCACAACCTGTTACGTCCTGGGATATATAAACACTGGGCTCTTTCTATTGGACCAACAAACCACCCTAAACCGTCAAGAGTCCTGCCTGGACAACGAGGTATCCTATGACTCGGTTACAGGGTGCACGCACTATAGACTGCTGATAGTCAAGCAGGCTATATAAAAGATCACACAATAAAGTTGACTTAAAGCTTCAAGGAAAAGATAGATAACGGAATTAAATTGCAGAAACAATTTAATAACAAACTAGAAGAAAGTACATTTAACGTTATGTTAATTAATACAACTAATCACCCTGCGTGAAAGAAGGTGAAAGCAAACAGTCCTCAAAACATCGTACAGGTAGACAAGATGCGGGTTTCTAAACTGCATGTGGCTACTGTAGGATCTGATGCTTAGCAAAGAAAGTACGTTACGGATTTAGAGAACTCTTAACTCATAAGCAGGAATAACTACTAGTGATAGACCATACAGTGTATAATGGCATAGGTATAATTAAATAAAGGCAGCAACTCGCAACATAACCACATACAGGTGTGCTTCTCACTCTTAGTCAGGCAAGCCTGCTCGGACAGAGTCTCTAAGCCACACCCTGACTCACAATGCTCACAAAAACGGTAAACTGTGGCACAATAACAAGCATACAGAGATAATAAACCCCTAGCTGTTAATCTGCCAGGTGGCAGAGGTCTAGCTGGAAGGATATAGGCTTCGGATACCCGGGCTGAGCCACCTGCTCTAGCCTAGGGACGTTCCCAAGTCTGTGCGCCAAATTACTCTAATTGAAAGGGTGCTCTCTTGAGAGACTCAGATCGCAAGTATCTGACTCTCTCCTGGCGACCCTAAAACAAAAGCAAGACGTGCTAGCGCAGTGCTGAGTGGACTAGGCAAGGGCCTCACACAACACAACACTAGACACACAGGGACACAGACAAGAAAATGCCCACAGACTCCCACGGGTATCCTAGTAAAGTCGTGCGGGTCCACAGGACTCGCACCAGCAGACTTTACTTAAAGGATCGCAAAAAGCCTCCCCTCCGGTGTAGCCCCTGCTAACCTGACACAAGAACACACTAGCAAGCATGAAACCACCAAATATGAGACAACAAAAAAGCTTCCTAGGTCTCATTAACAATTACGTCTCTGCATAAGGCCCAAAATCCTATCTAGTTATCTGAGAGCTCATCGTTAATACAATAATAGATATAAGGTCTATCAAGGGGATGGAATAATTAAATAGATTGGTGAAGTAGTGGAAGGAAGGTATACAAAGTAGGAGAGAAAGTTTCTAAGTGGGGTTGAGAGGGATAGATATCAAGGGGGTCCGAAGGGTACGACAGTGAGGTGAGCTCTGAGTCTTGAATCTGTCTGGACCCTGCCCTAGGCATGCAGAATACATCCCAGGCTTGGCAACACTCAACACAGTTGCCGGGTCAAAATCGTCTACCCCGTGCGTGAGTCGAAACTACCTAACGTTGCGAACAAATGCATGTGGCACATCAGGCTCGTCCCAAGCTAGACTCTCCGCGCGAAGCAACGTCCCCCAGCCGGTCTCTCTCTCCCGCTCGTCTCCTCCCACTCTCACCAAACTTACATCTTATATATTATAATGAAACAATCAACTATCGAGAATAAAATATACTAAGATGCATTGGTTAAGAATAAGGGCAGCTACAAGCTGTGAAACAACATAAGAATATCCCAGACATTAGTTTCATTGTCGTAGGATATATACTAAGGAAAAGCCGGCCGGCCGGGTGCCGCCAGCCAGTTTCTAAACGGCTGGGCACCCGACGCGCGCACATGCCCGCACGTGGCTACTATGCAGAAGCGTCACACCTCCCCCAAGATATAAGACCCTTGACTAAGTTCTCCATATCTAACAGAAAGCTTCTCATAGTACCACACACTGTTGCGACACAAGGCACTATATATAAAACAAATAATGACTGTTGCGCTCCAACGAGCAAGTTCAACTAACTTAGCGACAATAAGCGAAAACATTCAACTTAGATACTGCTACAACATCTTTTACAAAATTTTACACGTTATAAAAAATAAAGAGTTTTTATAAGGTTTTTGCTTTTTTAATTTGTTTTTTTCGGCTGAACTACAGTGACAACCTATTTTCCTCCACACTCAACCCTCAATCCTGTGGCAGTCTAACCAACATCATTCACCCTTGATAGACAATCCGCTATCACGTTATCAGAACCGGCAATATGGCGTATGTCCAGATTATACTCCTGAAGCATGAGTGACCACCTGGTCAGCCTCATATTCCGGTTATGAAACTGATTCAAGAATTTCAGAGGGTGATGATCGGTATAAACCACTACGACTGGTCCGAAAGCAGGAACATATACATCGAAGTGCCTGAGCGCCAGCACTATCGCCAGGAGTTCTTTTTCAATTACAGAGTAATTCCTTTGTGTACTATTGAATTTTATACTGTAAAAACTCACTGGATGTTCGATACCTTCATCATCTGTCTGTAACAAGACAGCCCCAGCCCCTACGCCACTGGCATCAGTCGCCAGCTGAAAAGGTCTGCTGAAGTCCGGGGCCCTGATTATGGGGTGGGTACATAACAGGTGTTTCACCAAGGAAAACGCCTCTGCACACTCAGGAGACCACCGGAACTTCTTGTCCTTAGATAATAAGTCAGTTAAAGGTGCAAGTACAGTCGAATAGCCTTTGATGAAGCGACGATAATAGCCTATCATACCTAGAAACCGCATGATTTGTTTCTTAGTCGTAGGCTGGGGAAACTGATCGATGGCAACTGATCGATGGCTTTGAGCTTTGTCAGTGGAGGGCACACCTGACCCATCCCCACCTCGAACCCCAGGTACAAAACTGTGGCTTTGACAAAATCGCACTTACCCAGGTTTACCACCAAACCTGCTTCATTCAGTTTATTAAAAAGCTGTCCGATGTGAGCACAGTAACTGTTAAAATCCTCGTCGTATATTATGACATCATCTAGGTACACCGTACAGTTGCGAATGTCGGCTACAATGTCGTTCATTAATTTCTGAAACGTTGCAGGGGCATTTTTCAGCCCGTATGGCAACGATATGTGGCACCGTCCACCACAAACCCACACACCTCTCGCGCTCGCTCAGACAAGGGCACTTGCCAATAACCCTTAACAAGGTCTACCTTAGTGAGGAACTTGGCTTTTCCTATCTTATCCACACTGTCGTCTACGCGAGGGAGAGGGTAGGCATTTGTGGCGGTTAAACCATTCAGCCTGCGGAAATCTATACAAAATCGCACCTTGCCATCTGGTTTGGGCTGCAGTGTGACTGGGGAAGTCCACCTTACTGCACCCTCAGAAATCAGCCCACGTTTCAGCATATAATCCAGCTCTTACCTAAGTGCTGGTAATTTAACCCTCTCCGACATATGACGCGATTTTGAGCCTATTGGGGATACTTTAAAGCCTCTGTTACCATCATGGGTATTTAGAAACCTTTAGTTTAGTTACTTCAACCTCTGCAGTTGTCTTTGAGTTAGCTGTGGGCAGAAAACTAAATTTGGAGAGGTAACTATAAGAGTGAGAGAACTCAATTTCTTATTGCTAATCTGGCAACCTCTGCGTCATAAATGCGTGAAAGGGTTAATAGGGGGAACACGGTATGGCACTGATTTAAAGGGCGGGTGGTCCCCAACATTGACATCGTGCACCGCTTGAGTAGTGAGGCCAGGATGCTCCGCGAAAACAGCTGGGTTTGAATCAAACAAGTGCTGCACAGCTACACGCTGTTGCTCAGGCAGGTGCAATATAAACTCGTGAGCCACTTGTCTAGAATTCCCCACCCACTGATCCGCGGAAACATGACAATCCCAATTATCCTCCCCCGCAGCTTGACTGTCTATTCCTCCTTCTCCACCACGATCGCTGCAGATCAACACCGGGACAGTGAGAGGCTCGGAGGGGCGCCTCACATAGTCTTTCATCAGATTTACATGGCAAAGTTGGTTCTTTTTCTTACGATCAGGAGTAGCTACTAAATAGTCGAGATCAGAAACCTTCCTTACAACCCGATACGGACCAGAATACTTGGCAGACAAGGGGTGTCTCACCAGAGGCAGTAGTATCAGTACCTCCTGATCTACTTCAAACTTCCTCAGCTTCACCTTCTGGTCGTATCTGTCCTTCATCTGAGCTTGTGAACTCTTAAGGTTCCGACCTGCTACCTCCAAGCTCTTTAGCATTCTCTCACGGCTTTCAACTACATACTTTAGAAGCGAGCATGGCTTTGTGACTCCCTCCCAGATCTCCTTGATTATGTGGAGGGGCCCCCTGACCCTGTGTCCAAAAACCAACTCGTTCGGGCTAAATCCCAAGCTCTCCCCAGGTACTTCTCTCGCAGCAAATAAAACGTATGGGAGACCTAGATCCCAGTCCTTCCCATTGTCCATGCAATAACACCGCAACATACTCTTGAGAGTCGAGTGCCACCTTTCCAAAACTCCCTGACTCTCGGGATGGTAGGCAGATGACACCACAGACACTATCCCATGTTGCTGCATGGTCTGCTTAAACAGAGCAGAAGTAAAATTGGATCCCTGATCAGACTGGATCTCCTGAGGGTAGCCATAACGAGAGAAATAGACAAGTAGGTTTTTGACAACAGTCTTAGCCATCCCATTGCGCATGGGGTAAGCATCTGGATACCGTGTTGCTACATCCATTACAGTTAGTAAAAATTTATTGCCGGCACTAGTGGGGGGCAATGGGCCAACCATATCGATAACTACTTTGCTGAAGGGCGGCCCAATGACAGGGATGGGTTGTAACGGGGCTCTCGGGATGACCTGATTGGGTTTCCCAACAACTTGACAAGTGTGACACTGTGACACCCATGACACGACACTCGCCTTTAACCCAGGCCACCAGAAAAGCTTGCTCAGAGCTGCCTCCGTCTTACGTGCCCCCAGGTGCCCTGCCAAAGGCACATCATGAGCTAATCTCAATAAGCTCTCACGGCACACCCTCGGTACTACTAACTGGTCCACTAATCCTGACCCGCCATCCCACTTTTTCTTGGGATCCTGATGTCTCCGATACAAGATCCCCTCGGACAAGAACAAATCACCAGGCTGCGCATCCCCATCGCTCTCCAGTTCGATAGCACCATTACCACATGCCCTGACTTCAGGATCTCCCAGCTGCAAGGAACATATATCAGCAGGTGCGAGATTATCCAAGTTCATCTTAAATCATTTATTTCCACCTCCAATGTCCCGCTGAGCCATCCTTTCCTCACGCTGCGCATAACGATGCTGTCGCAGAGTCTCTTCCTGCCATACACCTGCACTAGCGGTGACAGGCCCCGGGGCCTCTCCAGACTCTAACATAGGTGCCAATAATGAGTCACCAAGAAACACTGCCGGCTCAAAACTCTCCAATTGACCAACACTTCCCGTTTTCTTGTGACCTTTCCTCCGCGGTTTGATAGACTGAGGTGGTGGCTGCAAGGCTCTGGATGTCTGAGAACGCGTCACAACACACGCCATGGTTTGTACGCTACACTTCTCAACCCACTCCTGTTCCTCCCTACTAACGTCGGCCGCCTTCTCGGCAACGACCAAGGGTGAAACCTTAGAAGCAGGCACCGCAAAGTCGTTGCCGAGGAGGAGGTCGACGCCCCCAACAGGCAAGTTCTCTACAATTCCTACATCCAGCTCCTTCGCTACACCACCCACCTCCAGCTCCATCCGCACCAGCGGGTAGGACTTCGTAGCATTGATCCCCTGAACTACCACCACCCGAGCAGCGTTAATCGGCCTACCAGTAAAGTTCTTTAACAAGGTCTGAGAAGCCCCCGTATCCCGCAATAGCTTAACTCCTCGCCTTTCGCCAGCCCACATCACAAAACCATGCCCTCTATGACCCCCAAAGACGTCGCAGACAGGGTTCGAGCCTTCCGGACTCTTGAACACAGGCTGTGTCCCAACCTCTGACGAAGAACCCTTGGCAAACTCAGAAGATATAGGCGACACCCCTATGCTGCAGGCCAATGACACAACCTTGTTTGGTGGTTTGTTCGGACAAGCATTTGCAAAGTGACCCTCTTTGTGACATGCAAAGCACTCTTTACTCCTTGGTTTCCCTTGGGAGTGGGAGGTACCATTAGACTTCTTATACGGGACGGTATTTGGTTTATGTTCAGTTTTATTGTCAGTGCTAGATGGTTTTGTGTATTTATGTGTATCAAAATTCTTGGGAGGGGGAGGGGTACGATCCTTTGCACCCGACTCTCTCCTAGCTGCTGCTCCGCACCCTCGAATTAATGACAGTCGGAGGTCAGCCATTTCTGCTGCCTCCTGGAGAGTTCTAGGATTTTTTTTCCTTTATATTTAATGTTAAGTCCCTGCCTGTGCACTTAAAGAACTGCTCCAAGAGAACCAGCTCACTCAACTCCTCAAAAGTAGCTGCCCTCTCAGAACGCAGCCAATGTCGTAGTGCATCAGACAAGTCCCGGGCGTGTTCTAGGAAGGTACTATCCTTGCCCTTAGTAACACCCCGAAACTTCAAGCGGTAAGTTTCTGGTTGTAACTCATAGGCCCGTAGCACAGCCTTCTTTAGCTCATCATAAACTACACAGGACTCTAAAGGTAGTGCATCATACGCTTTTAGCCCCTTTCCTACGAGTCTTGATGAAACTAATGCTGCCCACTTTTCCTGAGGCCACTGGTGTTCCTGACACTTCTTCTCAAATCGCATAAAAAACTCAGCCACACCTAATTCATCGAACACAGGAACTAGTTTAAGCAGGTGCGACAATGATTGTTCCCGATGTCTGTTACCTCCCCCAATATTTCGCCCTGTTACCTCCACTCGAGATCTCTCCAGCTCCCTGTCAGCCCGATACCTAGTAGACTCTGCCTGCAGTTCAGCCTCTGGTATAGCTGTTCTCTCTGCAGCCTCAGCCTGCACACTAGCCTGTCTCTCGGCAGCCTCAAACTGAGCTCTAGCCTGTCTTTCGGTAGCCTCAACCTGAGCTCTAGCAACCTCAACCTTGGCCATCTCAAGCCGAAACAACAAATCTGGAGTCAACCCTTGAGGAGGGGAAGGTGCATTTAATGGAGAGGGTCCCTGTGATTGAATTCCACGCTACCATTGACCATCAACTTGGGGGTATGTACTAAATTCAGGCACCCTGACGTTTGATATGGGGGTAGAGTGGAGGGGGGCTGGGGACCGGGGCCCCCAGTCGCCTCTCCACCCAGGTCTCTCCCTTCTAAACCCAATATCAAAGTCCTCAGCTGATCTTTCCTCATGCCACTTAAACCCTGGTGACCCTGAAGACCTGCCACACACTTTTAGCCATACTTATTCAGCTTCAACACCCTGGCAGCGGTAAGGGGCACATCTAAAAATCTTCTAGCACCCTCCTCGCTATCGACTAGCCACTCCATAGGTCTTTCTCCCTCCGAGCCCGTATCGTGACCTGACCCATCACTGTGTTCTGATGTATTAGACATGTTTGTGTACTGCAGTAATTATCACGGTTATAGAATGTGCCTTATCTCCTATGCAAGTATGTATATACTAATGTTATTTAACCCCTAACTATCGGCGCGCAACATTAGTCGAGTATAATAAATCTGGACTATCTGGCAGTGCGCGACATAGGTCGTGTGGCAATTTCAGCACGTAATCTTGCTGAGAGAGAGAGACAAGTGGTGGCAGGAGAGTAGCGAGCGTATGACTGCTCCAGACCACCGCGGCGAACCTACTGACACGAATCCCACCTCCTCCCTCCCTTTCTCACTCGCTACATACTGAATTGTATGGGGAAAGTACCGAATTACATGCTTTTTGCACTCGTGTTGCGCGGTTGTTGCAAGAAAACTAGCGGTCATAAAAGGATCGTTGTGGTGTCATTGGAAAGCTCTGTTTATGCCCTTTCAGGGATAGATACTTGTTTTACGCTCTGGGTCTTATTTAGGCATGAAAATGATCACGTAAACAGCCCTATTTTGGGTAAAAACACCCCGCTGGTGGCTACATATTATATACCGCCTAGGCCGCTCATAAGGTGTTAAAGTCTTTAATGTGTTATATTGGTTGCTCCAAAAAAAAAAATCTATGTCCACTGTATTCCTCTAATAATATGGAATCTCAAAACAAATGACCACTATATTCCTCTGTTCAGTAAATCCTGGCAAGGTCGCCATTTGTTACGTCCTGGGATATATAAACACTGGGCTCTTTCTATTGGACTAGGTATGCGGCAACAAGCAACAACGGAAAACGCTAGATCCAACCCTTATCTATAAACCCAGGCAACAAACCACCCTAAACCGTCAAGAGTCCTGCCTGGACAACGAGGTATCCTATGACTCGGTTACAGGGTGCACGCACTATAGACTGCTGATAGTCAAGCAGGCTATATAAAAGATCACACAATTCAGTTGACTTAAAGCTTCAAGGAAAAGATAGATAACGGAATTAAATTGCAGAAACAATTTAATAACAAACTAGAAGAAAGTACATTTAACGTTATGTTAATTAATACAACTAATCACCCCTGCGTGAAAGAAGGTGAAAGCAAACAGTCCTCAAAACATCGTACAGGTAGACAAGATGCGGGTTTCTAAACTGCATGTGGCTACTGTAGGATCTGATGCTTAGCAAAGAAAGTACGTTACGGATTTAGAGAACTCTTAACTCATAAGCAGGAATAACTACTAGTGATAGACCATACAGTGTATAATGGCATAGGTATAATTAAATAAAGGCAGCAACTCGCAACATAACCACATACAGGTGTGCTTCTCACTCTTAGTCAGGCAAGCCTGCTCGGACAGAGCCTCTAAGCCACACCCTGACTCACAATAACGGTAAACTGTGGCACAATAACAAGCATACAGAGATAATAAACCCCTAGCTGTTAATCTGCCAGGTGACAGAGGTCTAGCTGGAAGGATATAGGCTTCGGATACCCGGGCTGAGCCACCTGCTCTAGCCTAGGGACGTTCCCAAGTCTGTGCGCCAAATTACTCTAATTGAAAGGGTGCTCTCTTGAGAGACTCAGATCGCAAGTATCTGACTCTCTCCTGGCGACCCTAAAACAAAAGCAAGACGTGCTAGCGTAGTGCTGAGTGGACTAGGCAAGGGCCCTCACACAACACAACACTAGACACACAGGGACACAGACAAGAAAATGCCCCCAGACTCCCACGGGTATCCTAGTAAAGTCGTGCGGGTCCACAGGACTCGCACCAGCAGACTTTACTTAAAGGATCGCAAAAAGCCTCCCCTCCGGTCTAGCCCCTGCTAACCTGACACAAGAACACACTAGCAAGCATGAAACCACCAAATATGAGACAACAAAAAAGCTTCCTAGGTCTCATTAACAATTACGACTCTGCATAAGGCCCAAAATCCTATCTAGTTATCTGAGAGCTCGTCATTAATACAATAATAGATATAAGGTCTATCAAGGGGATGGGATAATTAAATAGATTGGTGAAGTAGTGGAAGGAAGGTATACAAAGTAGGAGAGAAAGTTTCTAAGTGGGGTTGAGAGGGATATATATCAAGGGGGTCCGAAGGGTACGACAGTGAGGTGAGCTCTGAGTCTTGAATCTGTCTGGACCCCGCCCTAGGCATGCAGAATACATCCCAGGCTTGGCAACACTCAACACAGTTGCCGGGTCAAAATCGTCTAGCCCGTGCGTGAGTCGAAACTAAGCCTAACGTTGCGAACAAATGCATGTGGCACATCAGGCTCGTCCCAAGCTAGACTCTCCGCGCGAAGCAACGTCCCCCAGCCGGTCTCTCTCTCCCGCTCATCTCCTCCCACTCTCACCAAACTTACATCTTATATATTATAATGAAACAATCAACTATCGAGAATAAAATATACTAAGATGCGTTGGTTAAGAATAAGGGCAGCTACAAGCTGTGAAACAACATAAGAATATCCCAGACATTAGTTACATTGTCGTAGGATATATACTAAGGAAAAGCCGGCCAGCCGGCTGCCGCCAGCCGGTTTCTAAACGGCTGGGCAGCCGACGAGCGCGCATGCCCGCACGTGGCTACTATGCAGAAGCGTCACAAACCGGAGTTGATGGGATGAGGAAGTGAGCGATGGCCGTCCACAACTGCAGCTATGGAACAGCCGGAAAGGAAATTACAGACAAAGGCAGAGATGGAGGGATAGAAACCGAAGAAGGGTAGTTTAGAAATTAAAGATTTGTGTCAGACTCTATCGAAGGCCTTTAATATGTCTACTGCAATAAAAAAGGTCTCCCCAAAGTCCCGAAAGGAGGATGACCAAGAGATAGTAAGATATGAAAGAAGATCACCATTAGAGCGACCCTTAACCCAGCAAGTGCGGCAAGACTTATATATGGCCTACCGCTGCACTGCGGGAAGCCTTATATAATCCAAGGCCTAAAAAATAAAACATTTAAATCAGCCCTGTATCAATTTTTTATTTTTGTTTTTTAATTGTCCCTTGGCAATGCCAAATATCACTCCCCCACATCCCCTCCTTCCCCCCCCCCCCCCTTCAATTATCACCTATTCTCTCTCTTATTCCCTTATTTCGTCGATATATTTCGTGCTATCAATAGCGATTCATGAGCAAGCTGTGCTTGTATGTGCTACACAGTGAGTGAAAAGAGAGAAAGAGAGGCAGTGTCGCTCAAGCCGTCATGACAGCTGGGTGGCTGGCAGGCTGCCTCAGCCTTAAGTTATGTAACTCCTGGTCTAATTTGCCGATTTTGACCATCCAAACTCTGTTTCCAATTGTTTTATTGCTGTAACAGGTTAATACCTTTATAATAAACGTAAAATTGGCGCATATGGATAAGTATTAATGATATTTATAGTACAATGACGATTTGAGTGAAGGAAACACTCTAAATACCTCCGCACAGGGGTGGCTGTATACTATAGGGGATACGCAGTGGAAAGGTTAACGAAGCCATACTGGCGATCTGAGAGCAGATTATGAGAAGATAAATGCTTAAGAAATTTGGAAGCAAGAATAGTTCAAAAAACTTCAAAAATACAAGAGATGAGAGCAATTGGACGATAGTTGGATGGTTGAGAGCGGTAACCTTTATTTGGGACAGGTTAAATGAGAGCAAACTTCCAGCCTAGGCAGGGAGTCAGCACGGAAGCACAGTTTTTGAGTATAACAGGAGGAAAACTGTCCGGACCGTTCGCCTTCTTAGTATTAACCCCGAAAAGGGTAGAATGTACATCTTTAGAAGAGATTAGGATATTAGGCATAAGTAGGAGAGAGGGGGTGGAGAGGGAGGAATAGCACCAGAATCATGCAAGGTGAAGTTTCTAGCAAAAGTTTGAGCAAAGAGTTCAGCTTTGTCAGAGGAAGAAGGGATGGTTGTGCCATCAGACTAGACAAGGGGAGGGAAAGTTGAGGAAGAGAAATTGTTGGATAGGTTTTTTAATAGATGCCAGAAAGCTTGGGAAAAGCTAGAGTTGGAGAGTTCAGTGCATTTGTTATTCATGCAAGAGTGCTTGGCAAGTCGAAAAACAGATTTGGCTTGATTCAGGGCAGAAACATAGGAAGAATGATATTCTTGAGTTTTAAGGCGTCGGTACCGTTTGAATGCTTCCTCCTTGTTGCAGACAGCAGTAGAACAAGCGTGAGTAAACCAAGATTGTTTCGCATTAGTCTGAGAAAAAGAAAATGGAATGTACCCTTCCATGCCCGAGAGGAGTACCTCGGTAATGCGTTTAGCACTCTCCTAGGGTCCTCGGCCATGGAAGCAGAAGTCATTCCATAGGAAATCAAAGAAGTACTGCCGAAGAGCCTCCTAGTTGGCAGCGCCGCTAGCTGGGAGGATCGGATGGCCGTACTTAAGGGATAGGACTGGTTACGGAGATAAGTTTATGGTCGAAGGAGCCCAAAGGAGAGAATAAATTGTTGATCCATGGCAGTCTGACCTCATACTGCTGATTCTGTGCAGAGTATGTTACTGTCTCCTTGTAGATGTCCAATGCAGTCTTGTTTTCCTTTGAATCTTTGCTCGGAGAAATTCCTAGATGATCCAGTTCCCACAAACATTTTATTTCATTATGACATGTATTAAATGATCCCTAGGATGTGTATTGATCCATCGGGGTGACAGTGACTTTTGATATTGTAACTACTTCTACTTGGGCACTAGACTTGTCGCTATGGGAGGAGCCACTCAGTGCGTAGCCAAATTTAGTGGGCAAGAGAATTATGTCACCCTCTTTTTTTGTACTCTGGCCGCACTAAGTCATAATAATGATCAGCCCCAACCAACAAGTCCAGTCAAGATGTCTGTGTCATTAGAGGATCAGCTAATTTGTAGCCTTTGCTTCTCAACACCTTCATGTCGGCTTCTAGGCATTCTGATCCTTTATGATCCAGGAGAGTTTCTACCACAACTGCTTGTAGAGGATAGTTTCTGCCCCGGAACTTGTACTTGAAGGACACTACTGGATACTTTCTACTCTCACATGCTCCGGAAAACCCTCGCAACTCTCTTCAACATCCAACTTTTCATATTGGACAGAGTCTAGAGCGGAATTTAGATAGAAGGTGCACTGTGAGCAATGATCCAGCAGCGTACGCATCTTGAATGATCCTCTCGTTTCCTTTACTGTTGGCAGCATAACAGTTGAGAGGATAATACTAGTCTTCTTTGAAGACAAAGACATTGTGGTAGTTTGCGTCTTGGTCTTTGTTACCTTTATAGGTTTTTGCTCCTTCTTCGCACCGTCCCATTGAGATCTGGACTGACAGAGGATATGGTAGTGTCTGCTATGACATAATTTGCAGTTACGGATGTCAGTGTTCACACAACCATAGCTCCCATGGTCTGAGGATAAGCACCCAGTGCAAAGGTTAAGTTGTCTTGTGCGTTTTATTTTAAGAGCATAATTGTTTTTGTAATTGAGACACTTGAACCATACGTGCGCCCCTTCGTACAACTTACAACCCTTACTTCACACCGAGGCCTCCTGCACCGCAAAGGATGCTGAAGCAACTGGTATGTGTGGTGTAGTACGTTCTGCCACACTTTCCATGTTAAAAACCTCTGTTTGGTAAGCCTGTAAACTTTTCTAGGTCCAGCCATCTTCACCTAAGTTCTTTTTAAAGTGGGGATGGCAATTTATTCACAAGAATCACAACACAAGCTTCATGAAGGGTAATTTGTAGTGTCTCAATTGACCTCAATGTACTTTCAAAATTAGCATAGAATTCTTTCAGTTCCTTGACATTGTAAGAGCGAGGATTCAAATTACTAAGGCTAGTTATGTGTGCCGCCTTAATCCTATCCCTGTGCCCATAGGTTTTCTGTAGAAGGGTTACAGCTGTTTGGCAGCTGGCACCTTCTATTGCGAAACCTTCAATTAGCTGTTTCGCCTCGCCATTCAGTTGACCTCTTAAGTATGTGAATTTATGTATGTCACTGAACTCCTCATTGCTGTGGACACTATTGTGGAACATATCCCAAAAACCCATCCACAGAGTGGGATCACTGTCAAACCCAGGAAGGGTGATTATCGGCAATCTTATACCGGCATTTCTATTAACTGCAGCACGATTTGGCTCCTTATGTTTTAGTTTACCCTTAACCCTTATTTAGCGGCGAGCAACATAAGTCGAGTTAAATAAAGCTGGACTATGTGGCGGCGCTCGACATAACTCGAGTGGCAATTTCAGCACGTAATGTGGCTGAGAGAGAGAGACAAGTGGTGGCAGGAGACTAGCGAGCGTATGACTGCTCCAGACCACCGCGGCGAACCTACTGACACAAATCTCAGCTCCCTCCTCCCTCTCTCACTCGCTACATACTCAATTATGTACTGAAAGTACCGAATTACCTGCTTTTTGCACTCGCGTTGCACGGTTATTGCAAGAAAACTATCCATCATACAAGGATCGTTATGGTGTCATTCGAAAGCTCTGTTTATGCCCTTTCAGGGATAGGTACTTGTTTTACGTTCTGGGTCTTATTTAGGCATGAAAATGATCACGTAAACAGCCCTATTTTGGCTAAAAACACCCCGCTGTGCGGTACACATAAATAAACCGCATAGGCCGCTCGTAAGGTGTTAATTAAGATGGGCGATAATTTGATCAAGACGCTCTAGATATCCCATGTCTACTTCTATATCCGCGAAATAGTCCTCGTCGGTTTCATGGAGTGTTTCCATTTTGCGGCGATATGTATTGAAATCATCGAGTTGTCTTAATACTGATGCCAATTTAGCCTCTATCGCTTCATTATCTGCATTAACTAAAAATGTAGCTATAGCTTTGGTGATCCTTCTCAAACCACTCTTGATACCCCCTTGCGTCGTTTGTACTGTGATAGAGTCAACGATATGATGGTATTACACAGGAAATAGAACTTGAAGGGTATAACAAATTAATTTACCTATATGGACGTGAAGCGCACTCAGAAAGTTATCCGACGTCAATCAAGGCAAATTATAGGCAACCCCGACTTAAAACATAATACTTAAATAAATGTGTGATGTCGGTGTAGGGCTATAAGAGGGAAATATGACGCGAAGCGTAATAATGAAAGCCAACGAACAAAGCCTAAATTATCTCTACTCATAGATTCGAGTAGTTAACCCTATGATTATTAAATGCGGCAAATTATGTTGAAGTACACTAAGGAAGGGATGCCAAAATGTGTATAAGACAAACCAATTTAATTTATAAACATATACGGTAATCAAAACTAGGCTAGCCCAACATCTTGGTACAAAATCATTTTACCCCCTTTAATTGACCATAAGGAAGTTGTATTAGACATCGATAATATGCAAAATCACCGGATAAAATACAGTTCCAGTATATTTATATTCGCATAAAACACAATAACATCATACTTTTATTCACCAGAAGCCTAAATCATAATAGCACTAATTTAATAGCGATGTTCACAGCTCCAACCCCCCCCCACAGAACGAAACTAGCAAGTCGGCAATTGTATTTCACATACATTTTATTAGGGGTTGAATTTAATACCTAATCTACCTAATATAGCCTAGAAAACAAATTAAATTAGGAACTCAATGTCATGGTCAACCCAATTTAATATTCAATTAAATGTAGCCTAGAAAACATGAACATTAGGAACGCAAATTGGTGGTTAGCCTAATTAAATACCGTTGTTTCAAAGCTTCAAACGGACGAGGCTCTCCCAGGCCACAGTGGTCAACAATTGTAATTCAGTACTACATGGTATGGACAAACACGAAGTCCTGACACGAAAATACCGGCCACAATACACATAAGTGTACCTGGGTAACGGGAGCAACGGAAGAAGCAATGAAGGAAAAACTAGGAAAAAGAAGGAAACAGAGAGGGAATAACAAGAAATTTAAAAGACAAAACGCTAGCATATGGCAGATGCTACTGATTTCGATGTATCATTTTCCGAGGTTCGAAAGACCAATTTGTGCCTAGGCTCGAAGGACCAGTTTCTGAGGTTCGAAGGACCAATTTATAAGATTTCGAGAGTCAACAAAGTCTAATTTACCTAAAAACTTATAAGTGTTAACTTACTTTAGATGTTGATAGTGATGGATAGCTCAAGGATAGAGTTAGGAATAGATAGAAGCTATAGTGGCCAATAAGAGTTAAAAATTAGAAAGACATAGCATGAACAAGGTGGTTGTAGTGGGAGGGGCTAGAAGGAGGTGTTGCTGAGGTCGTAATCAAAGCGAGTCTGAGGACTCCAGGCCCGCCAGTTCCCAAAAATGACGCATGGGCAGTAAATATTCTATCCATTAACCCGTACAGCCCCGGCCGGTTTTATTATTTTTGTGCACCAGAACCCGGGCAATTTTCATTTTTTTTTTTTTTTTATAAATATATCAGAATGTGTTAGAAAATAATGATAGACATGAAGAAATTTGAAAAAAAGTACTTACCTTAGGCCATTTGGGGGTCCTGGGAGGTAGTGGGGGTCCCCAGCCTCAGAGGAGCCTTAGCGCCATTTCAAATCTCCCGCGCCAGCAGCCAGTTGCCAGCCGCCAGGCAGCATGACTTATTTTGCACCTCTCGGACATAAAGTGCGCTTCAGAGTTCATAGAATGTCTTTGTATATCACATAATGTAAATATAACTGAAGTTGTAGTGTGATAAGTGTCTTCATTCAAGTATTACAAGTGCGCACGAGTGTTAGCGTCCCCGTTGCCATGGTGATGGCGGCCATCTTGGGCGGCCATCTTTGCTCAGGACAATAACAAAACGCACGTACGAACACACGGCCAGACAGCGGACCGAGTGACCCACATTCCACAGCACCCTCCCTCTTTCTTTCTCTGTCTGGCTGTCACTTTCACTCAAGGTCACTCTGTCTCTCCTTTTCATTGAATTATTTGTACTTGTTCATTATTTTACCTAAGATTATGAGGTGTATATACATTGTTTTACGCACTTATTGTCTCTTATTCTTAAAATTATTTGCACACAGTTTTATAAGTTTAGAATTTACTTAGTGTTTTATATTGTTCGGTACTTTGCACTGGTAAATTATATATATATACACACTGTTTTATATTCACTTTTTGCGTCTTTTATATACACTGTTAGTATTACATTATAGCGTCTTTTATCGCAGTCTTTGAACACTTTGAACACTTAGAAGTGCTCGAGGGTGTGATAATCCCTGAAGCAGGTGGGAAAACACAGTCCCACATCACATACTTCACACATCGTCCGGGTGTCTGTCCGTTTTGGTGTGCGTCTGCCTGTGTTGCGACACACATGACACCGTCTGCGTGGGTTGGGTTTTACTTCGTTGGGCGGGACAAAATCGCAAAAGTGGCGTTGTGTCAGTCTGGCGGGGCCTTCTGGTGCTTGAAAACGAGCTGCGGGACGTTGCTGGCGGCGTGGACCCTCCCTGAAGAAGAACAGAAGCTCCCGTGCAAGTTCGATGTAGTACGACTCCATCGTCTCAACTTCACCTGTTATTTCATGATATTGGATGTGGCAGTTGTAGAGGGTGAGGTCGAGTAGGTGGAAAAATAGTTTTTTATACCACCTCATCGTCTTCCTGGCACACTCGACCGACGATATGACAGAGTCTGACTTGTCAACCAGCCGCATGTTGATGTTGTAGTCAATGATTGCAACTGGTTTTTTGACCGCCTCACCTGTGGCTCTATCACGGCGTTTGGTGTCCTCTAAGCGGGGCAGGTGGATACTGGTGAGGATATTGACGTCACGATTGTCCATCCACGAGAGCATCAAGATATTATTTGCCTGGAGGTGGATGATGGAGCCCTTCTCCCGCCTTTCGGGTAGCTCTGGCATGTAGACACGATTCCTCCTGACGGTGCCACAGACGCCAGTGTTTCTGCTATACAGGAATTTGGCAAGGGAAGGGCTGGTGTACCAGTTGTCGAGGTACAAGATGTGGCCCCTGTCCAAATATCCCTCCAACATGGTGATGACAACGGCCCCAGATATCCCATATGTCCTCTCCTCCACCAGTTCAGTGACCTTGCCCATGTAAAGGATGATGTCCTGGATGTAACCGGTTTTGCAGTCGCACATCACGAACAGTTTCAGGCCATAACGGTGACGCTTGCTGGGGATGTACTGTCGGATGCTAATATTCCCCCTCCATAGCACCAGACTCTCATCAATGATTAGTTTTTGGTAAGGTTTGAAGGAGGCTGCAAACTTAGTTTTCAGGTATTCAAATATAGGTCTTATCCTCTCCATCGGGTCTTTGGTATTCCTGGGGCGTTCCTGGTTCCTGGTGTGGCTTGCCAGGCTATCAATAAAGTACAGGTTTCCCATGATTGCCGTGAATCTATTCCTGCTCATGACTTTCCCAAAGAAGGGGGTTGCGATGAGGGGATCACATGACCAGTACTTCCTGAGAGACGTCTTCTTGGTGACCCCCATCAGGATAACCAGTGCCAGGAATGCGTAGAACTCATCGGAAGACAAATCCACCCATGAGAGACGTGCCGAGTTCCTCTTCTGCTCCTTCCCTGCCATAAAATAATAGTTGTACCAGTTCGTCTGGTCAACAATCAAGCCGACAAGGTGGGCAGTGAAGAACTGCAGAAAAACACCCAGTCTTGTGGTGTCAGGTCCACGATTGGGCATGGTAGGGCCGGCCTCAGCTGCCCCCAAAAAGTGGTATTGTCCTGGTAGATAGTTCTCCCCTTCCACCCAATCCCACCTATCAGCGCCTTCGTCGTCGCTAGATGGGGCATCGGGCTCATCAGGGTCATCGTCAGGGGCACCGGGGCGGGTTGGGCGGGTGCGGGTGGAGCGTGGGCGGCGTGGGCGAGAGGTGGACCTGGGTCTGGAGCTAGACATCGAACTTGATCGAGAGCTAGATCTAGAGCTCGAGTCGTTGCTGGGGCGTCTTATTTGTTTCACCTTCTGCATTCGGCCGCGGGTGGCACGCCCGAGATATGACACGCCCACGTCGTTTGCTTGCAGGGCGTTGGGGCAGATCGGGGCGTTGTGGAGAGGCTGGTGATAATGCAGTGGCGCGGGAGGGGCCTGGTTCAGGTGAGGGAGACATTCGTGGGGGGGTGTACGGGATGGAGCCTGAAGGTGATAGTGGGGGGGAAGAATGGCGAGGCGGAGAGTCTGGTAGTAGTGGTGGTGGTGGTGGTGGTGACTCATCCCCCCCCTCGTGCTCTGGGTCAGGAGGGAAGAGGGAGCGTTTTGGGTCACGTGACCGCCTTTGTCTCGCACCACTTTGTGCCATTTCTCCATCACCAGGTTGTTCGTCACTAGGTTTGTGACGACCATAGAACCTCCCCGGGGTATTTTTCTTGAGTGGGGAGATTATGCAAAGTGGGGGAGAAGGCAGGTGGGGTTGTGGGGGTACCTCCTCTTCACTCCCAGACTCGCCCCTTCTTCTCTTCAATCCCTTTCGTTCTTCCCCAGGTACACGCACGTAATTTTGAGGGTCAGCAGGTTCATCTGCAACAACAACCTCTTCCCCACTTTCTGAGGATTCAGTGGGGTCTTGGGGAAGTGGGCGGCGGGGAGGTGCACTTGCCCCTTGCTGTCTTTGTGACGGCCTACGCCGCCTGACAGGAATCTGAGCAAGCTCTTCCTCTAGCTCTCTTATTTCGGCTTGGGAGGGGGCATACTCGTCTCCAGACTCGTCCAATGCCGAGTCAGTGTCACTATCAGGGCTGTCAGTGTCGTACAGTATATCCATGACCTCCTCTGTACTGCAGGGGCGGGTAAGGCGGGCACTATAACGTCGAGACATGGTGTTTCACTCGAGAGGGTGCGCGGTAAACTGACCATGAGGTGTGAGAAGGCGGGTGCCCTCTCCCGTCCCCGCGCGCGCACGCGTATGGACAAAACGTTTTGGAAGTAGTCCGCCGGATCCCAAAGTAGTTCCCATATAAATCTAGAGCCATTCTGAGACTTACGACTGGAGCTATAAGGGTGACGCGTTAGGCGCGTCTCTGGGGCTGTGCGTTACATACATAGCCGACGCGTCAGACGCGTCGCTGGGGCTCCACGGGTTAATGCGTCATTTAACTAACTACAAGATATACCGGATTACATATACTAATAACCCGATATAATTATGGATAATAAACCCATAGAAACTTAATACGAAGGAGTACATATATTTTATAAAGATATATAGCTTAGTAACACACTGGCGCCTAATTCAAACTTCCAGTATATCTACTTAACCTAAATTGTTGAGGTGCTTACAAGTCTCGACATAGGTGTCCGCTTGACTTTACCCTCAAACGTGCAATACCACTATCTTTCCATTATCTGTATTCACCATATAATTGACTCATGGACAAAAAACACCTATCTCTCCTTACCCAACCTAACGGTGACAATAGTCTTGCACCTTTTCCTTAACTGACTACCAGTTCATAATTTATGAAAACATTGCCTTGTAAACATATTGTGTAACTTCTCCCCAAAACGCAAAATAATTATCAGTATGATAAAATTATACTTTGAAAAGTAGACAGAATGAAAATAAACACCATGTGAGGAAGAACACTTTATTGACAACGTTTCGTATTGGCCTGATGAAGCTATAAGCGAAACGTTGTCAGTAAAGTGCTCTTCCTCACATGGTGTTTATTTTCAATGTTAAGTATGAAAGCAAAGTTGACGGAATTTTCTCTATAGATGAGGTTGTTGAAGTGAACGGTTTGTTATTGTCTGCACAACATACGTGACACACTTATAGATGAGGTTGTTGAAGTGAACGGTTTGTTTTTGTCTGCACAACATACATGACACACTTATAGATGAGGTTGTTGAAGTGAACGGTTTGTTATTGTCTGCACAACATACGTGACACACTTATGACCCATTTGTCTTCTTAATTGTGGCCAGAATGCCCTCTACTTACAATTCTTCCTTGTACCTGGACCCTAAATGTGTCTGCTCACGGCATCCAGTGATATATAGTCTATGTTGCTTAGCTCTGTGGAACTCTTTTCAGTTTGGTTTTCCCCCAGATTAAATTAATTCATAAGGTTATTCAACCTTATCTCCCAAAGAAATATTTGACCATACTCTTTCCACCTTCAGAAATAAATTTAAATTATGTTGTTTTATCTATATCAAGCTTCATATGATTGACTTCCTAATATAACTTACAAAGCTCCATGCTATCCACAATATTATGAGAATTATATCAACTATGTCCTTTACTAGCTCCTTAACAAAGATGAGAGATGCGCACACATACACAGGTGATAGCCCTACTGCATCCCTTAAATTGTGTGCATGAATAAAGAGCATATCATACTGAACATGTATAGACCTTCCCACCAACCAGTCTCTTGTGTTTCATTCACAATATTACTGGAGGTCACTCTGATGATATGTTGTATATTCTGGCCTGGCTCTCATAGATTCACTGACACTATAGTGGGTATCATACCACTGAGTTTACTAGCAATGTTTATCCTCAACTCTGGTCTGACAACATATGAGGTAAAGATTTTACATTATACTATCTCCTAGTTTAACTAATACCAGTACAACAGATCTCAGAAATATTACCTGAAAAATGTTGACCATCAAAAATCGACAATAAATGTTGCGGTGTGCCTCCACATTTACTGCAGCTTTCGTAGATCATTATCGACAGTCACAGGTTCATAGTTACCAGTCACAAATGGTCAGCAGTCAGTCACCATCCGAGGTCAGGGTCACACTTCCATAATTTCAACTTAAACTATCTCTCTAACATTATCATCAACACACCCGTACAGTGTTGACCGGTACTTGAAAATAGTAGACCGAATGGATAAACAAAAAAAAACACCATCTGAGGAAGAGCACTTTATTGACAATGTTTCGCAGATAGCTTCTTCATGTCACTGTCCTGAAGAAGCTATCTGAGAAATGACGTCAATAAAGTGCTCCTCCTCAGATGGTGTTGTTTATGCACACATGTAGCCTACAGCTCCCTGTCTTGCATATTCTGGCTGTAATCAGTTACAGTATGTTTGTTTTATGTTCACGAATTGAGAGAATATTTTAGCTGAAGTTTGTAATGTTTGACCTGGATATTAACCGAGCATCCAACACTACCAGAACAAACATTATCTTCTACACACACGTTATGGATGCACTAATACCTCCCTTTGTAATGTAATTTGGAAGAGCTTCTCCGGCAATTACTTTGTTATTTCAGCAACATGTACCGGTGTTTATTTATATACTTATAAATGTATTTATTATTATTATTATTGTTATTATTATTATTATTATTATTATTATTATTATTAATATTATTATATATATATATATATATATATATATATATATATATATATATATATATATAATAATAATAATCTTCTGGTTACTTATATAGCGCCCGTATCTCCTCTTTCGAGGATTCACAAGCGCTTGGCTTTCTTTAGTCTACCAGATACCATTACCCATCCCCCTTGCTCATGGGGAGATGGTAACCGCTGGCTATATCCCAGAAAAACTTTTCAGGGATTGAATGCGAGACCTTCAAGATGGGAATCAGGCACGTTATCAACTGAGCTAGCCGGACGGCTGTATATATATATATATATATATATATATATATATATTATTAATAGTGTTGTACTCTATTATAACTGCGCTGTTATACTAGGGTTGGATTAAATCGACAGTTGTTTGGAGGTTTGTATTTTTATTTACCAAACTCCAACGGTCGCCATAGTCTCCATAGCAATTAATTCTCTGTACGGATCATAATGAGTTCAAACTATATTTTGAATACCTACGACGGCCCAGTATAGTTTGTAGTTCGGAATTGTTGCATTCCCATTACCACCTATTTGGACAATTTATATTCAGTCTTGACTCACTTCGACTTCGAGCCAAAGGCACATCACTATCTTGACAACACTATTTCCTCACTATCCCCTTTAATTATTAATTACCTGAACAATATTAGGACCGAGGATTTTATCTATAAGTTTTCTCCTTACTATAGCAATATGGTATAAACCTCAATTCCTTTATAAGTTCAAATAATATATCGTATAACATTTACATCACCATGACCGTACTACTAAACCAGTAGTAGGTCTGAGTTCTCAAGTCTCCTCTGTAATTATAACTCACGATTACTATATCAATAGGTATTCTCGTTACCTTAATAATATCAAAATACAACTACTAACTCAACAGGTGTTCTCATCACCTTTACAATATCAAAATGTAATGACTAAATCAACAGGTATACTCGTCACCTTTACAAAATTAGAAAACTATGTCTTTCAGGTCAATTTACAAGATTGCACATTATTATCCAATCATTGACCTCCTTAAAACTAGTTGGCTAGATATTTACGCGCATTCGAAAGCCTGCTGTCGACGAGGTGAATATCTATGTAATACAGATAGTTTCCTTATAACAACAACAGTATTTCATGGGTATGGGCTGATGCCCTTTCCTAACTATTCCTTTAGCTAGTTCTAACCTACTCTTCAATGACTAAACCCCGCAAAGCTACTTAGTTACTCTCTCTAAGTTTCTTAGGGAAATCCCGTTAATCCTGGTTATCTGCATATAATTGATTATCTCCCCATTTATACTATTGTCCCCGATAACCCACCTATAAGTTTTTTTTTTTTTTTTTTTTTTTCTATGTGATTGAGGGAGGCAAAAGGCATAACTGCCTATAGCGAGTGCCTCCCCCATAGTTGAAAGAGTGACAGGGCCAAAATCAAGGGACGTTCGAGCCAAAATGCCTGGACACACGGAGTTTGAAGCAATTTAAGTCATCTATCTATCTATCTATCTATATGCTCAGGCCCAATCCCCATTTTGGGGGTAGCCGACTCAAAACAGAGCAAGAACAGGGAAAACACAAAAACAACATAAAACAAAAAATAAACACAGATAAAAAACACAAACTCTCACACATCCAGGTCACCCAGGAGAAGACCCAGAGACCAGGGTTACCCAGGTCGCTCCAGCACTCCCCCGGCCCCTGACCACCCGGAGAGGTTCCGATCTCGGCAGGCAGACATGCAGCGGAGCCAAAGCCACAAGCCCTCCCACCACACTTCCAGGCACACCCTTCATATTAATCATCTCCCCGGGCCAGGCGCCTGATGGACTATTATCTAGTCCAACTTGCGCCCGACCCCTTACTCCAAATGACCACGTGTTCACTCAACTATTCACAAGCATTCTCCATTCACTCCTGTCCACCACCACTTCCCCTGCCTGATCTATAGTCATTCCTCTATCATCCAAAGCCTTTCTTACACAGTCTCTCCATCTCAATGGGGGTCTTCCTGCCCTTCTATCTCCCCTTGTACCTGACTCACATATTCTCTTTGTAAGCCTTTCATCTCCCATTCGTTCAACATGACCATACCAGCTCAGCACCCTTCTGTCCACTCTGGCTGACAAATGTTCTTGCTGCCCCACTCTCCTACGTATCTCTTCATTCCTCAATCTGTCTCTACGAGTAACTCCACACATACTCCTCAAGCAGCTCATCTCCATCACATCCAGCCCTCTTTTCTCCTTTTTCTTCAGAGCCCATGTCTCAGCCCCATACATCACTGTTGGCACAACAATTCCTTGATACAGTGCACTTTTTACTTTCACTCCGAGATTTCTCGTCTTCCACATACTTCCCATTGCTCCGAAAACCTTCCTTCCTTCACACACTCTCTGTTTTACCTCCACTTCCATACCTCCACTCCTGCTTATCGTTCCTCCTAGATATTTAAGTCATAGGAAGAGGGAAAGACTGATTTTGGGAGAGAGTTCCAGAGCTCAGCTGTTGAGTAGAAGAAAGTTTGAGAGTAACGTTTCACTCTTGGGTTGGAGAGTTGCACAGAGTAGGGGTGGGATTGAGTTGCAAGACGGGTACCACGTGCCCTACGTAAAGGAGGTGGTATGCACTGGGATAGCTCTGAGGAACACTGATTATTATAGTAGCGATAGAATAGCAAGAGAGATGCAACATTGCGGCGGAGAAAGAGAGATTGGAGAGAGTTGGTGAGTGGACGGGAGTTAATGATACGAAAGGCCTTCCTTTCAACTTTGTCAAGGAGAGCGGTGTGAGAGGAACCTCCCCACACATGAGAACAATACTCAATACAAGGGCGCACTATGCCCCTGTACAGAGCAAGAAGCTGTGCAGGGGAAAAGAACCCCCTAAGGCGGTTGAGCACACCCAGCTTCTGGGAGGCTGCCTTAGCAAGACTGGTTATATGGTCCTTCCAAATGAGAGCAGAAGAAAAAGAGACACCAAGAATATTGAGAGAAGATGAAGGGTTGATTTTTGTATTGTTGAAGAATAAGGGATAGTCCGCTGGGAGATCCTGACGGGTAGATAGATGGAGAAATTGGGTTTTGGAAGCATTAAAGTTACCAAGGTTTTCTCTGCCCCAATTGGAAATAGTATTTAGATCAGAATTTAAGAGTTCTATGGCTTCATTACGTTTGTCGTTGAGGGATTGCTGGCTGGGGCGTTCTGAAAAACTAATGGAGTAGTGTAAGGTTGAGTCGTCTGCGTATGAATGGATGTGAATTAAGGTACAGTTAAGGAGATCATTTATAAAAATTAGAAAGAGAATAGGAGATAGGACAGAGCCCTGAGGAACACCGGAGTTTATAGGGTGAGGAAGTGAACAATGGCCGTCCACAACCGCGGCTATGGAACGGCCGGAAAGGAAATTAGAGACAAAGGCACAGATGGAGGGATAGAAACCGAAGGAGGGTAGTTTAGAAATTAAAGATTTATGCCAGACTCTATCGAAGGCTTTCGATATGTCTAGTGCAATAGAAAAAGTCTCACCGAAGTCCCGAAAGGAGGATGACCAAGAGTTAGTAAGATATGAAAGAAGATCACCAGTAGAGCGACCCTTAAGGAAGCCATACTGGCGATCTGAGAGCAGATTATGAGAAGAGAAATGCTTAAGAAATTTGGAAGCAAGAATAGTTTCAAAAACTTTAGAAAGACAAGAGATAAGAGCAATTGGACGATAGTTGGAGGGTTGAGAGCGGTCACCCTTCTTTGGGACAGGTTGAATGTGAGCAAACTTCCAGCATGAAGGGAAGACGTTAGAGGATAGACAGAGACGAACGAGTTTGCCTAGGCAGGGAGTCAGCACGGAAGCACAGTTTTTGAGAACAACAGGAGGAACACCGTCCGGACTCTCTATCTGACTTAAGCTCCTATTAGATCCTAAACTATTTCTGGCTAATAGGCTGGCCGCCTTTACTAACAAAAAACAGCTATATCTCTCAACTATTCATCTCTTTATTGCATCAATTGTCTAGTCAATGTCTCTTTGGTTGTTTTATTAGAACACATCATATTTTATAGCTGGAACACACCTATTAGTCTTAGCATTTATCTTTCTTTTAATAAGTCTATTCGGGTCCATAAGGGTCCTTTAATAAAACAGTTGGTTATCTTCTGGTTGACTTTACCACTTCAGAGCGGGCCAGTAAATCATATCCATTCTCTCTGTTCCATCTACCACTCGGTGACCATCTTGAACCGCTTGGCTTAAGCCAGAATATTCCCCTGGAAGCTTGTTTAAGATGTCCTTTAGTGGCTGACGGGAGTGAGATGGTTGCAACGTGGTAATAGGACGTCTGCGACCAAGATAGAATATGCATGACAGAACTGGGAGCGAAGTTACTGGTGAGGATGAGGATGGACGTACAGCGAGGGTGTGGCAGTGTTTCTCTCTTGGCAAAGGACAAACCTTGCCTTTTTACCTGAGCGAATCCCGCGTCCTGATTGGCAGACGGAATTACTCCTGTAGTTATTATTATTATTATTATTATTATTATTATTATTAGTATTATTATTATTATTACTAATACTCTTATTATTATTATTATTATTATTTGTTTTTGTTTTGAGGGGGGGGGGGGGTGCCATAGGTACTGGAAAGTATCTTGATATGTATTTCTTAAACTTAATTACATCTAATCGGAGACTACCAGACTATAATTGCCAATATAATTATGTGCCTCAGCGATCATGGTTCCCCAATTACCTCAACTCGGGCAACCACCTCAATTAAGGCGACGTCCAACAGCCAATCTTCCGGCCTTGTTACCAACCAATAACAGATTATGGCTGATGGTTCATAGATTATAACACTAAAATCTGCCGTTAAGGTTCAATTATTCGCACTAGTATTAAAGGGGGATAGTTCACTTTTGACTATTTTTTTTAATGTATGTATTACTTGTTTTTAGTTTCCTCCCTAGACCTCCATCGAACATAAAAAAACATCCATCAGATTCCCCTCTAGATTAATTTGTACATTTTTCGGTAGAAAAAATTCCCGGCCGAAGGCCGGTTACTCTTAAGATTACAGGCTTGCTATCGCTCGCCCGGAAAACATCGACACCTAAATGGCACGAAAGGTCTTAAAATTGATAAAGAAATGGGGCAAAGGGTATTAATATCTCCAAACTAATTGGCCGAACGTCATAAAATCTGAAAACTATTGGGGGTAAGCAAGAGGAAGAAGGGTGACCAGAAAAACAGCCCATGTCCCCTTATGCTAGTATGTTGAGTTGTTGTCGACCATACACTAGTCAGGTTTATGCAAGGACAATTAGCGTTAATGATTGAAAGTGATAGCCAGAACCAGTAACATCCTAAAACACACTATTTTATAAATTAAACAATAAACAATATATACATTGAACACATATTAAACAATAAACAATATATACATTGAACACATATTAAACAATAAACAATATATACATTGAAAACATATTAAACAATAAACAATATATACATTGAACACATATTACACAATAAACAATATATACATTGAACACATATTAAACAATAAACAATATATACATTGAACACATATTAAACAATAAACAATATATACATTGAACACATATTAAACAATAAACAATATATACATTGAACACATATTACACAATAAACAATATATACATTGAAAACATATTAATAATAAAACAGAAAAGACCCATGAACTGCCCGGGTGATGCGCCTTTGTGTAACAAATTAATCTTGCGGACGAAGTAATTTCCAAATTAACAAATTATGGTTGAATGTAACAACTAATAAGTAACTGCATCAAACAACCTAGACATTACTTCCTAAATTGATGTTATGTGTAAATGTGTCTTTATATATTAATATCGATTCAAATGTGATTGTGTGTGTGTGTGTGTGTGTGTGTGTGTGTGTGTGTGTGTGTGTGTGTTGGTGCAGATCCAATGTTCTTCCCCCGTGAAATAAATACCGAGGATACCGCATTTTATAATATTGGGTAAAATTAGGTCCTCTGTCTTGACGCATCCTTTACCCCCCCCCCCCCCCCCCCCCACACACACACACAAGTGTCCGCTTAGAGTTATTATGGTCGTATGTCGTTGGTCGTCCAGTTATTCCTACCATCTCTCTCTCTCTCTCTCTCTCTCCTTTTACTTTGCTGCCCTATTGTTCTACTTCAAACTGTCCCAATCTTTAGTAGCATTAAGACCGGACCACCTAGTAGGGACCGCAACGGCTGTGTGGTCTGAGTATCTGTGTAACTCTGTGTATCTCTCTTCAAATACGTAAACATTATTACCTATATTTCCATTTTCAGGTTAAGTAACCTCCTGCTAACATTTTCTCCTCTACCATTGTTAATGGTTTTTAATTCTTTTCATACAATCTTTAATCTATCTGATTGGTATTTATAGTTCAGCTTATAATCCAGAACTGGACTGATCAGTTCCAATATCCCTATCTTAATCTAAACTCTCCAAGGACCCGTACAATATATAAGTAACATCAAAGGTCCCAGGCTACCTAACCATCATACAAATAATTGCGTAAAAATGATCTCACCCAATTAACTATTCAATCTGGAAGGTTAAATTATATACTGGTGACCAAAACTGAGCCCGTGAAGACTGATACACACAGATAATTATGCATCTGACTTCTATATACCATTCATAATCTGAGTAATATCGTTAAATGATAGCCAGAAAACATAAACCAAATGCGTATTGGATCTTGAAAGGGTTAAGTCTGTGTCAGGCGGGCAACTGTTGACCTCTTCAATACGATGACGACCTTTATCAATTGATCATAGCTAACTTGAGTCGATTTTGTTCAGCTTAAAGTAACCTTGAGTATTAGTTACTGTTATTATTCTCACAAGCCCTTCATAAGCTGAATTAGAGTGTGTATCAATAGCTCAAATACAACATTTAATTGGCGTCATAATATTGAAGGTGTTTATGGAATTGTATTGGATCAACTTAATCTGAGTCGAATTCTTCTGCGCTGGAGTCATTATCTAACTGTTCAACTAAGTTGTGACGTAGTTTGATTCAGGGAACCCATTAAATATCATAACTATATATTAAACCAATAGTAAGACGTATAATTATATGACAAACTAGATAAAACAAAGCTGATACCCAACTAACTAAAACTGCTGTGTGACAGGATTTTGAGGGTGGAAAATGGATTGCGAGGGGTGGGAGGATGGAAGGAGGGCGAGGTGAACGACAGTGACAACTTTAAGCTGAAAACTGTGATGAGAGCAAAATGTATAAACTTATCACATGGTGGGAATTGTGTAAAAGAAGACAACGGTAAGGTGGAGGAGAGATAGTTGGTAGAGGAGGAGGGAGCAGGAAAGAGAGAGGAGGAAGAAAGAGAAGGAGCAGAAGCGGGTTATACGATGATAGACAAGTTGATAGACAATTCATACACAGACATATGCATACAAAGAGGCATACATCAGGGGAAAGCTTGCAGAGGGGAGAATTCGTGGAGAAAAGAGAGAGAGAGAGAGAGAGAGAGAGAGAGAGAGAGAGAGAGAGAGAGATTTCAATACCAACAACTAAATCAAATCCTATGAATGATCTTAAAACATAGTATACTAATTTTTCTTCACTAAAATAATAAAAGAGAGCAAATGCACCAATCAAATATACCACAGAATCAACCCAGAGAAAAAAATAAAATAATATACCACTAACAAACCAATTTTCAAGTTAATATCTCGTGTTCCCTTACACACTCTGTATATATATATATATATATAGTATATATATAAAAGCGATGCCCTCTTCACGGGGGAAGCGGAGGCGTATAATAAATAGAAATACCAGCCCTGGGATGTTCATCCCAGCGCTGGTTGTCCTATGTATATAAATATATATATATATATATATATATATACAAAACAGAGCTTATACATGATCAGATCCTTCCAGCAATGAAAGAGTATATTGGATGTGAAGGGAGAGTTAGAGAGAGGCGTGAAGAGGGCCAGAATGTATGAATATTACATGTTAGATTCAGTAATAATTATAGGAACCGTTCTTACAACTCTCAAATAATTTTAAGGTGGTTTACTTGCATTGAATTATATATTGATGCGGGTGACTGTACATCTATAGGAGTATTCATTGTAACTTCCTGGTTCTTTTTGTCTCGTCAGTTTTACCATGTCATATTGTTTCCCACGCATTTTAAGCTCACTTGCTCACCTCGCACTTTTGCTTCTCTCCATGCACTGTTCATGTGACCGGAAGGAATGATGGGATTTTACACCACCTATAAGGTGTGTGGCAGGGCAGGAGAGATAGGTTGAGTGAGAAGGTCTAAGTAGGGTTAGACACGAGCGATGGGTACGATCACAGCCCCCGAGATTCCCTCTCAACATAGGGAAATTCTCATTGTACTGTTTTAATCTACATTTGTTTGAATAAATCAACGTGGCATGGATACAGATATATTTTCCTTTATCTAAATGAGAGGATGGTGGCGGCATATCTATTACATCTATTATATATCTACCAATCTATCAATCAACGAGAGAGCAGAGCAGAGCAGAGTTGAGAATCTACCAGTTCTTCAATCAATTTACTAAGCTACAAATAAACCAAATCTATAAACTCATAAAAGAAGCTCACTAACGTCTTGCTAACTTGGAGTTAACCCCTTCCTAACATTGGCATTAAAAGTAATTTGTTACATGAATGGTATATTTGTTATTCATGGAATGAAGGAGGAGATGATGAGTTCCTTAATGACCAGGTAAGATCTGAGATGGAGGACGGGTGGTGAAGTGATAAATGTTAAAGTGGTGGGGAGTGATGAATTGATGAGATTGCATGGTGTAGTTGTATGTGAAATTATGTGGTAGTGAATCACATACTGACGAGTTATAAAATGTTGATTTGTGAGATGATTTTTTTTTTATTTTTTTCTACGTGAGTGAGGGAGACAAAAGGAAGAACTGTCTGGATCGAGTGCCTCCCCCCCGAGTTGAAAGAGTGACAAGGCCAAAATCAAGGGAAGTTCGAGCCAAAATGCCTGGACACAAGGAGTTTGAAGCAATTTAAGTCATAGGGAGATGGAACGACTGATTCTGGGAGAGAGTTCCAGAGCTCAGCAGTTGAATAGAAGAAAGTCTGAGAATACCGTTTCACTCTTGGGTTGGAGAGTTGCACAGAGTATGGGTGGGAGTGTGTTGCAAGACAGGTACTACGTACCCTACGTAGAGGAGGTGGTATACACTGGGAAAGCTCTGAAAAACATTGATTATTATAGTAGCCATAGAATAACGAGAGATGCTGCATTGCTGCGAAGAGAGAGAGAATACAGAGAGTTAGTGAGTGGGCGGGAGTTAATGATACGAAAGGCTTTCCTTTCTACTTTGGCTAGGAGTGCGGTGTGAGAGGATCCTATCCAAACATGTGAACAATACTCAATACAAGGACGAACTGTGCCCCTGTACAGAGCAAGAAGCTGTGCAGGGGTAAAGAACCCCTTGAGGTGGTTGAGCACACCCATCTTCTGGGATGCTGCTATAGCAAGAGTGGTAATATGGTCCTTCCAAGTGAGAGCAGAAGAAAAAGAGACACCAAGCATATTGAGAGAAGATGAACGATTGATTTTTGTAATGTTGAATTGTAAGGGATAGTCCTCTGGGAGTTCTGAATGGGTAGTAAGATGAAGAAACTGGGTTTTGGAAGCATTAAAGTCAACAGATGTGTTCTGCCCCAATTCGATATATTAGTTAGATCAGAAGATAAGTGTTGCACGGTTTCATTATGTTTGTCTTTGAGGGATTGCTGACTCGGGCATTCAGGAAAACGAATTGAGTAGTGTAAGGTAGAGTCGTCTGCGTATGAATGGATGGGAGTGGTGGTACAGTTGAAAAGATCATGTAAGAAAATTAGAATGAGAATGGGAGATAGGACAGAGGCCTGAAGAACACCGGAGTTGATAGGATGAGGAAGTGAGCGATGGCCGTCCACAACCGCAGCTATGGAATGGCCGGAAAGGAAATTAGAGGCAAAGGCATAGATGGAGGGATAGAAACCGAAGGAGGATAGTTTAGAAATTAAAGATTTGTGCCAGACTCTATCGAAGGCCTTCGATATGTCTAGTGCAATAGAAGAAGTCTCACCGAAGTCCCGAAAGGAGGATGACCACGAGTTAGTAAGATATGAAAGAAGATCACCAGTAGAGAGACCTTTAACCCTTATTTAGCGGGCTAGGTGGTCTATTTGACCGTAGTGCCCAGCGGGGTGTTTTTACCCTAAATAGGGTTGTTTACATGATCATTTTCATGACTAAATAAGACCCAGAGCGTAAAACAAGTATCTATCCCTGAAAGGGCGTAAACAGAGCTTTTCAATGACACCCGAACCATTCTTGTACGACCACTGGCTCTCTTGCAACGATCGTGCAACACGAGTGCAAAAACCCTGTAATTAGGTAATTTCCCTGTGTAGCGTGTGAGAAGAGGGGGAGGAAGTTAGAATACAGTTCAGTTGGTCCACCGCGGTGGTGGGGGACGGTCATAGGGTTGCTACGCTCCTCACACCGCTCAGCAACATTACGTGCCCAGCGGAACTTTTTATCTTTAGCTAGTAGATCTGTCAAAGGAGCTAACACAGTAGAATAACCTCTTATAAAGCGGCGGTAATACCCAATCATGCCCAAAAATCTCATGATCTGCCGCTTGGTGGTCGGCCTGGGGAACAAGTCGATATCCTGTATCTTCTGTTGGGGCGGGCTCACCTGCCCTAACCCAACCACAAACCCCAGATACTGCACCGTGGCTTGCACAAAGTCACACTTGCACCAGATTAACCACCAAGCCTGCTTTACTAAGTTGACTAAATAAGGCTTCTATGTGCTCACAGTGACTTTGGAAATCGTTGTCATAAATGATCACGTCATCAAGGTAGACAGTACAGTTTGGGATGTCTGCTACGATGTCGTTCATTAAGCTCTGGAAAGTGGCCGGTGCATTTTTCAGACCATATGGCATCACGTTGCAACGGTAAGTACTACCATCCACCACAAACCCGCACACCTCTTTAGCCCGCTCAGACAGTGGTACTTGCCAGTAGCCTTTGACGAGGTCTACCTTGGTCAAGTACCTTGCTTTCCCGATCTTATCCACACTGTCATCCACCCGGGGAAGAGGATATGCATTGGTGGGGGTCAACCCGTTCAACCGCCTAAAGTCAATGCAGAACCGAACTTTTCCATCAGGTTTGGGCTGCAGAGTGAAAGGAGAAGTCCACCATACTGCCCCCTTCTCGATCAAGCCTCTCGCCAGCATATACTCCAGCTCATCCCTGAGCGCTGGGAGTTTAATTGGTGGCACCCGATAAGGTATCGACTTGAAGGGGGGGTGCTCTCCTTCATCGACGTCATGCACCGCTTGAGTAGTGAGGCCTGGGTGCTCGGCAAATACAGTGGGGTATGAATCGAACAGGCGCTGCACTGCCACCTGCTGTTCCTCCGGCAGGTGCGCCAGAGCATCATGCGCACATTGGCTTGAATTCCCCGCCCACTGATCAGCCGAGACATGACAATCCCAGTTATCATCCACCTGATCATTGCTGCCCCCCTCTCCTTCTCCACCATGACCGCAGCAGGTCAACACAGGGACAGCTAGTGACTCAGGTGGGCGCCTCACATACTCCTTCAACAAATTAATGTGGCATAGTTGGTTACGCTTCTTCCGGTCTGGAGTGGCAACGAGGTAATCTAGATCGGAGATCTTTGACACCACCCGATAAGGCCCAGCGTACTTGGCAGCCAGAGGATGACCGGCCAAAGGCAACAGGACCAACACCTCTTGACCTACCTGAAACTCCCGGAGTTTCGCCTTAGTATCGTACCTGTCCTTCATACGGGCCTGCGAACTCACCAAATTACGCCCGGCCAGCTCCAGACTTCTAAGCATTCTCTCTCTGCTCTCTAGGACGTATCTCAACATAGAACATGGCTTAGCGGTACCCTCCCAAATCTCCTTCACCATGTGGAGAGGGCCCCTCACCTGATGCCCGAAAACAAGCTCATTCGGACTGAAACCGAGACTCTCTCCAGGTACTTCTCTTGCCGCGAACAAAACATACGGCAGACAAAGGTCCCAATCCTTTCCGTTCTCTGCGCAATAACATCGAAGCATGCTTTTCAGCGTGGCGTGCCACCTCTCCAACACCCCTTGACTCTCCGGGTGATATGCAGAAGAGACGACAGTGCTGATGCCATGCTGAATCATAGTTTGTTTGAACAGATTAGAGGTAAAATTAGAACCTTGGTCCGATTGCACCTCTTTCGGGTAACCATACCGCGAGCAATACAAGAGCAGGTTCCGGACAACAGTTTTCGCCGTGCCATTTCTCATTGGATATGCATCAGGATAACGAGTGGCCACATCCATGATAGTTAATAGAAATTTATTACCGGCACTAGTAGGGGGTACGGGTCCGACCATATCAATGATGACCTTACTGAAGGGCGGTCCACTGACAGGAATGGGGTGCAACGGGCCTCTCGGAATTGTTTGGTTAGGTTTTCCAACCCTCTGGCACGTATGACACCTTGCTATCCAGGTTACCACCTGCCCCTTCAACCCCGGCCACCAAAACAATTTTTCTAAAGCCGCCACCTTTTTTCTCACCCCTAGATGTCCTGCCAGTGGTATGTCATGCGCCAACCTCAGTAGGCTATCCCTGCACTCCCGTGGCACCACCAACTGGTCCACTACTCCGGACCCCTCTTGCCAACTACGTTTAGGGTCTAGAAAACGCCTATAGAGGATGCCTTCTAAATAAAAAAAATCTCCTGGCTGTGCATCGCCGTCCTCGTCGAGCTCTACAGCTCCATTAGCACACGTTTGGAGCTTAGGGTCCTCTAGTTGCAACCGACGTATATCTGAGGGTGCCAAGCGATCTAACTGCTCCCGGAGCAATGCATGACCTTCCCCGATACTGGGCTGCTCCCTCTGTCTCTCTCGATGTACATAACGTTGCTGTCGTGGAGACTCGTCATGCCCAGCCTCGTCACTCTCGATGACAGGCCCAGGGGCTACTCCAGAATTAAGTAATGGTGCTAATACTGAATCACCCAGGAGAGCCGCCGAGTCAAAACTCTTAAAACCAACTCCAGCTTTAGCCTCCTCCTGTTGATCGTTCCTCCGCTGGTCTGAAGACGGAGGACTAGGCTGTGACACTTTAGCTGCCCGAGCTCGGGTGACAACACACGCCATGGGTTGTGTCTGGCACTGCTCGACCCACTCTTGCTCTTCCCTACTCACGTCGGCTGGCCTCTCGGCATCGACTAAGGGTAGAACCTCAGAAGCGGGCATTGCAAAGTCCTTGCCGAGAAGAAGGTCGACGCCCTCCACTGGCAGTTTCTCCACAATCCCGACATCCAATTCACGTGCCACACCATCCACCTCCAACTCCAACCGCACCAGCGGGTATGACCGAGTTGCATTAATACCCTGCACCACCACCACCCGAGCCGCGTTTATAGGGTAGCCAGTTAAGTTTTTCATCAGAGTCTGGGAACCACCTGTATCACGCAAGACCTCTACTCCATGCTTGCGCCCCGCCCAAATCACGCAACCCCGCCCTCTATGGTCGCAAAAAACATCCTGAGCAGGGTTCGAGCCTCCCAGGTGCTTCTGCATTGGCTGTGCCTCAGCCTCTGATGAACTGCCCCGGGCAAACTCAGATGACTTCGGAGACACACCAATGTTGCAGGCCAAAGACACAGCTGCTGTAGGTGGTTTGCTAGGACAGACTCTTGCAAAGTGCCCCTCTTTATGACAATGATAACACTCCAACTCCCCTTTGGGCTTCCCTTGGTACTGGGAAGGGCCCGGCCCCTTCTTAAATGGGACGGTGCTAGTCTTGTGGTCAGTCTTGGTATCATGGCTCTTGTACTTGTTTGCATAAGGTATATCACTAACTCGGGGGGTGGGGCGTCACGCCCCTTGTTACCTGCCTCACTACGCTGGGCAGACCCGCACCCACGAATTAGTGATAGCCGGAGGTCAGCCATCTCAGCTGCCTCCTGTAGAGTTTTTGGTTGCTTTTCTTTAAGGTTTAACGTCAGGTCGCCGCCCGTGCATTTGAAAAACTGCTCTAAAAGCACCAACTGTTTAATGTCGTCAAACGTAGTAGCTTTCTCCGACCTCAGCCAATTCCCAAAAGCATCGGACAGCTCCCGGGCATGCTCCAAAAAGGTGCTCTCCCGACCCTTGGTAACACCCCGGAACTTCAACCTGTACGTCTCTGGTTGTAGTTCGTATGCTCTCAGGACAGCCTCCTTGAGTTCCTCATAGATAATACAAGACTCTATAGGCAACGCATCGTAGGCTTTAACCCATAACTGTCGGTGCGCAAAATAAGTCGAGTATAATAAATCTGGACTATCTGGCGGCGCTCGACATAGGTCGTGTGGCAATTTCAGCACGTAATGTTGCTGAGAGAGAGAGACAAGTGGTGGCAGGAGAGTAGCGAGCGTATGACTGCTCCAGACCACCGCGGCGAACCTACTGACACGAATCCCACCTCCTCCCTCCCTCTCTCACTCGCTATATACGGAATTGTATGGGGAAAGTGCCACATTACATGCTTTTTGCACTCGCGTTGCACGGTTGTTGCAAGAAAACTAGCCATCATAAAAGGATCGTTATGGTGTCATTGGAAAGCTCTGTTTATGCCCTTTCAGTGATAGATACTTGTTTTACGCTCTGGGTCTTATTTAGGCATGAAAATGATCACGTAAACAGCCCTATTTTGGGTAAAAACACCCCGCTGGGCGGTACATATAAATAAACCGCATAGGCCGCTCGTAAGGTGTTAAGACCCTTGCCTATTAATCTAGAGGATACAAGTGCTGCCCATTTATTCTCTGGCCACTGGTGTTCCTGGCACTTCTTCTCAAAGCGTGTGAAAAATTCTGTTACACCACTCTCATCAAACACCGGAACCAGTTGCAATAAGTGCGAGAGAGGCTGCTCATGAACACGGTTACCAGCCCCAAGTCGCTGTCCCGTTGTCTCTACTCGCGACTTCTCTACATCCATGTCGGCACAGTACCTAGTCGACTTAGCTTGGATTTTTGCTTGACTGATAGTTTTTCTCTCTTCTATCTTGGCTAATTCTAATTGCTGCTGATGCTGAAGCTTAGCTAATTCGAGCTTAAACAATAATTCTGGAGATAACCCTTGAGGAGGTGAAGGTGCTACAATGTTTGAAATTACCGGTGGTCCCCCCAGGGGCAACCCACCCTGCCAGTCACCACCCAACTGCGGAAGCGTACCCGGGGTCGGCAAACTACTGGGATGGCTGGGAGTCGAGTGTAGGGGAAGCATGGCCGAAGGGCTCTGAGCACTCAACCCATCTCGCTCACCAGTCACCCTGCCCAGTACACACGTTATCAAGTTATCCTTGGTCATGCTGCTAGTAACCGCATGACCGATAGCTGTGGCCAGGCATTGAAGACCGTACCGATCCATACCCTCCAACCGCTCGGCAGTAACAGGCCATTGCAAAAATATCCTAGCATCCTCCTCACAGTTCACCCGATTAACGCTTTCATCATGCTGCTGTTCCTCAGTTTCGACATTACGTACTGTGTCTCCATTCTCCTCTGACCCGGTATAAGACATGATGCTCACACAAATTTCTCACCACAATATTCAGAAAAGAAGTACCCCCAACTCTTATGTAGCACTATTCACTTGCAAAAAATGTCTGAAGACTCTCAAGTGCTATACTACTTTGCCAAAAAAAATTAACGTGCCCACTATATTCCTCAATAAAACAAATTACCACAACAATCCTGCAATTATCTCTTAGTTCACAAGATCCTGAGCTAGGTCGCCATTTGTTACGATCCAGGTTCTCAAAGACACAGGGCTCTTCAACATTGGACTAGATAATGGCAAAACGCAACAACGGTAACACTAGATCCAACCCCTGCCTTAAACACTGGAAAACAAAACACCATTACCGCCCTGAGTCGTGCCTGGACAATGAGGTATCCTATGACTCGGTAACTGGTGCACACACACTAGGCTGACGCTCAATGAAACAGCCTATTCTCAAACAGTAAAAGATTACTCGATTATGTTACACAAAGAAAAGATAGTTAACGTGATTAATTAACGTTACGGTAGATACTCAAATAACTGGCACTCCTGTATTAAAGAAAGTGCAATGCTAGTCCTGCAACATCAACTGGAAACTTCTGAAATAAGTCTGATGCTGGGAAGATGTTCGTAAAGAATCTTGAACAATTATAATGCAGAATACGGGTCACAATAAATGCTAGGACATATAGTAATAATAGGCAGGCGAATAATAAAGACTGCGCAAAGGTAGTAATGCTCGACAACTAAAGAAATGCTTCGTGACACAACGCAACAGCCTACTAGGGTTGTGCAACTCAACAACAACCTCGGCTCAAAAGTGCAGTGAATAATAATGTTGCATACATATAATAATGGGGGCTTATCTCTAACCAGTGTCTGCTCAGTTAATAAAGTCTAGCTGGGGTATCAAGGCAGGGCAACAATGGGTGAGCATGCGGCTCGTAGCCTAACGTTGTCCGAAGGTGGTATAATGAAGATTACGTTATATGACGGGGATGCTCTCTTGATAAATCTAGGTCTCTAGTACCTAGTTCTATCCTGGCGATCCCTCAGAAGTCAACACAAAGAGGCAGCACTATGTTGTGAGGGATAGGCTATGGCCCTCTCACACCACAGCGCTGTGCTCGCAAAGTAAACCCACCCGAAGACAACTTAGGCTCACACAATACCTGTCGATGTCGTGCAGGGCTTAGCTAACACTGCACACATCGGAGACAACGACACAGTAACCTTACCCCTAGTCTAGCTTTAGATAACCAAGCAGAATCACTCAACACCTTGCCAGGGAGACATATACCGGTCTACAACCTTCCCGAGAGAGGACACATACGGAAAAGTCCGTCTCTCTAACCTCAATAAAGCATAATACCTCCTTAACCTAATACATGGAAATATCTGAGAGCTTCGCGTACAATATGACTGGTCGACGGTGAACGTCTATGCTGAAACCAGAAGGGATGTTGAGTTTAATAAAGCTTAGAGAATGAGAAAGGAGAAGTCGAGAGAGAGAAATAGTATGCAAAGTGGCGAGTATGGGAGACAGAATTGCAAAGGATGTAGGCGATACGCGTGTCAGGCAAGCTCTGAGCTGGTAAAGAACATGAGGCAGCGACGGGAAGGGACTAGTTGACCACCCGGCCGCCAACGCCGTCAGCGCCCAAGCGAGCCGCGTCATAGCTCACCTCGCTGCCGGGTGTACCCCCTCACCCTCTCTCGCTCGCCTCCCACACAAGCAACATTTATATTATAGCGAATATAAAATATAAGGCGCGGTCACAGACCAAAACAAAGATCATTTCTAGACTGTCTGTGGCAACACGACACTAATGAAATAAAGCAGATCATTCTAGGACAACTGTAGCCTATCCCCCCATCCTGGCGAGCCCTAGCGAGCTGCAATGTCCCATGCAACCATTCTGCCAACGCCGGGCGGCGTCACAGCAGGGACTCAGCACAGAAGCACAGTTTTTTAGTACAACAGGAGGAACACGGTCCGGACCGTACGCCTTCTTAGTATTAAACCCAGAGAGGGTAGAAAGTACATATTTAGAAGAGATTAGGATATTAGGCATAAGTAGGAGAGAGGGGGGGGTGGAGAGGGAGGAAAAGCACCGGAATCATCCAAGGTGGAGTTTCTAGCAAAAGTTTGAACGAAGAGTTCAGCTTTGTCAGAGGAAGAAGTGATGGTTGTGCCATCAGAGTGAAAAAGGGGAAGGAAAGACGAGGATTTTTTTTTTTTTGGCAAGTCGAAGAAAATAATTTGGCTTGATTCCGAGCAGGAACATAGGAAAAATGAGATTGTTGAGTCTTAAGGCGTTAGTACTGTTTGAATGCTTCCTCCTTGTTGCGGAAAGCAGTACGACAAGCGTGAGTAAACCACTATTTTTTTGTAATAGACTGAGAGAAAGAAAATGGAATGTATGCTTCCATGCCCGAGAGGATTACATCGGTAATGCGTTCAGCACTCTCCGAGGGTCCCCGGCCACGAAAGCAAAAGTCATTCCAAGAGAAATCAAAGAAGTGTTACCGAAGGGCCTCCCAGTCGGCAGTACCAAAATGCCACAAACGCCGCCGGGTGGGAGGATCGGGTGTCCGTACTGGAGAGATAGGACAGGTGACAGATATTAGTTTATGGTCAGAGGAGCCCAAAGGATAGAAAAGATATACAGTAATAGCGGAAGGGTTAGAGGATAGAAATAAGTCAAGAATGTTGGGCTGATCTCCAAAGCGATCCAGGATATGGGGGGGTTGCTGGACTAACTGGTCTAGGTCATTTAAGATAGACAAGATGTAGGCTTGTTCACAAGGTTGGTCAGTGGAAACAAAGTAGAGCCATTGGTGGTGGTGAACATTGAAATCTCCTAAGATGGAGATTTCTGCGAAAGGAGTGATGAATAGAATGTGTTCCACTTTAGAAGTTAGATAGTCAAAGTCTTTTGGATAGTCAGTAGAATTAGGGGAGAGATAGACAACGCAGAAATATTTAGTTTGAGAGTGACAAGAAAGCTTTAGCCAGAGAGTTGAGAATTCAGAAGTCTAATCTATATTTGTATTAATTTCATCACAACTCCAAACACCGTAGAGTGAAAGTTAGAACAAAGGCCACGAATGTTACAGAAATTAATACTAAGAGTAGAAGGTGGTGGTCCAGAGCATTTTGGCGAGTCGTTACCATGGGACAGACTGATGGGCATTTCTGGTCCCCTCCCCTTGGGGAATTCGATTATTATGAATGGAGTGATTACGGGTACAGGGGTGATGAATTGCCTGTTGATGAGTGATGAATTGGTGATACACTTGAGGTAAAAACTGATTAATGGAGTGGTGGGGGGTAGAGGGATGATGAGCTACCTGTTGATGAGTAGTGAGGTGATCGAAAATAATTTATGAGGTGTTTGGTAGAGTGGTGATCAATAATAAGTGGTGAAAAGAGTAAAATTGTATAATGAAGTGTTGAGGGATATATTGATGATTAATTACCTTTTTTTTTTCTTTTTTTTTCTATGTGGTTGAGGGACGAAAAAGTCAGAACTGCCTATAGGGAGTGCCTCCCTCATAGTTGAAAGATTGACAGGGCCAAAATCAAGGGACGTTCGAGCCAAAATGCCTGGACACTAGGAGTTTGAAGCAATTTAAGTCATAGGAAGAGGGAAAGACTGATTCTGGGAGAGAGTTCCAGAACTCAGCTAGTGAGTAGAAGAAAGTTTGAGAGTAATGTTTCACTCTTGGGTTGGAGAGTTGCACAGAGTAGGGGTGGGATTGACTTGCAAGACGGGTACCACGTGCCCTATGTAAAGGAGGTGCTATACACTGGGAAAGCTCTGAGGAACACTGATTATTATAGTAGCGATAGAATAGCGAGAGAGATGCAACATTGCGGCGGAGAGAGAGAGATTGCAGAGAGTTGGTGAGCGGACAGGAGTTAATGATATGAAAGGCCTTCCTTTCAACTTTGTCTAGGAGAGCGGTGTGAGAGGAACCTCCCCACACATGTGAACAATACTCAACACAAGGACGCACTATGCCCCTGTACAGAGGAAGAAGCTGTGTAGGGGAAAAGAACCACTAAGGCGGTTGAGCACACCCAGCTTCTGGGAGGCTGCCTTAGCAAGACTGGTAATATGGTCCTTCTAACTGAGCACAAAAGAAAAGGAGACACCAAGAATATTAACCCGGGAACTGCCGGGAGACTCTTAAGAGTTTCCCCGGCGGACTGCGGGAAGACTCTTAAGAGTTAGAGAAAAAAAAAATCAACTGTTGACATTAATTTTTTTTTTTTTTTTTTTATTTATTTATTTATTTTTTTTTGGCCCCTGGGCCATGCAAAATCTCAGTTCTCTACCTCCCTTCCTTCCCCACTTTCCTCCTCTCCTTCAGTTATCACTTATTTTCCCTGTTATTCCCTTATTCTGAGGTATATTTTCGTGCTAACATTAGCGAGTTGCAAGCAGGGCATTGTCATCACTGATAGCAAACGAGTGCAAGAGAGAGAGAGAGAGTATCGATCGACTGTGTCTCAGTGGCCTTGGGGGAAATTGGCGGGAAAGCAGGTTGCCTCACCCATACATTATACAACTCCCGGGCTATATCTCCGATTTTGACCATCCAAACTCTGTTTTCACTCGTTTTATTGTTGTTTCAGGTTAATACCTTTATAATCAACCCATAATAGGCGCGTATGGATAAGTATTAATGCTATTTATGGTAAAATGAATATTTTAGTGACAGAAACACCTCAAATACATGCACACAGGGAGAGGTGTCTAATTACCCCCATGCGCACTTGTTAGGTTAAGAGAAGATGAAGGATTGATTTTTGTATTGTTGAAGAATAAGGGATAGTCCGCAGTGAGTTCCTTACGGGTAGATAGATGGAGAAATTAGGTTTTGGAAGCATTAAAGGTAACAAGGTTTGCTCTGCCCCAATTGAAGATAGTATTTAGATCTGAATTTAAGAGTTCTATGGCTTCATTACATTTGTCGTTGAGGGATTGCTGGCTGGGGCATTCTGAAAAACTAATGGAGTAGTGTAAGGTTGAGTCGTCTGCGTATGAATGGATGGGAATTGAGGTACAGTTGAGGAGATCATTTATAAAAATTAGAAAGATAATAGGAGATAGGACAGGGCCCTGAGGAACACCAGAGTTTATAGTGTGAGGAAGTGAACAATGGCCGTCCACAACCGCGGCTATGTAACGGCGGGAAAGGAAATTAGAGACAAAGGCACAGATGGAGGGATAGAAACCGAAGGAGGGTAGCTTAGAAATTAAAGATTTGTGCCAGACTCTATCGAAGGCTTTCGATATGTCTAGTTGATGTTGATGAAATGTGATGTAATACAAGATTACTTGTGTGGTGATTGGTAGAGTTGTGATCAGTGATAAAGTACTAATGAACTTAAGAGTAAAAAGGTTTAAAGGGGGATGGGCGTATATATTTCCTCATTTATGTATTTTTAAATACTTATTTAGTTTCCTGCCTAGACTTCATCAAGCTTAAACAAACAACACCCACCAAGACCCTCCTTCAAGGTAAATGTGTACATTTTTCGATAAAAAAACGTCACAAAATTACACCTACATGACACAAAAAGTCTTAATACTGACAAAGAAATTGGGCGAAAAGTCTTAAAATCGCCAAATTAATGGGCCGAACGTCATAAATTTAGAAAACTAAACATGAGGGAGAAAGGCGGGTGGGGGTCAGAAGAACGAGCCATCCCCCCTTAATGAAATGGTGAGGGATAGGCTGGTGATGAGTTACCTCCAAGAAGTGTACTTGGAGGTACATAATGTGTTGTGAAGTGATGCCAGATGAATTATTACGGTATATATTAACTCCTTCAGACATATATGACGCTACCGCGTCATATGGCCGAGTGCGCCAAAAACTCATATGACGCTAGTGCGGCATATGGACTTATCTTCATGGCTCTCTAATAAGTTATATGACGCTCTAGCGTCATATGGAGCTCAGTAAGTCCGATAGTTAGCTTACGATAAAACCGTTGGTGGCAACCTCAGCCACCTCCGATAAGTCTAACGGCCGCAGTGTTGTTGTGAGTGTAGTGCGAGGCGGTGGCAAGGATACCGGGCTCCCGCCTCCGTAGACTTACTGGAACATAATATGTCCGAAGGAGTTAATGTGTTTCTATTAATACGGTTACAACAAGTCCCATTGTAGTGTTATATTTTAACCACACAAACCTAAATAAATAATAAAGAAAACCTGTTATCAGAAATTTATCGTTAAACGTTTATAGATCACATATGGAGGACCTCCATCAAGCTTCAATATAAACACCCACGACCATCTTTGGTATAAATTTGTATATTTTTCGGTAGAAAAATGTCCAAGCCGAAAGCCGGTTCCTCTTGCATTACAGGCTCTCTATCACTAAGGGGGGGGGGGGGGCACAAATGCCCCCATCAATTTGACCCCTAGAAACGACTATCCTAATTTCCCTGGACCGCTACCTTCTAATCTTACTATAAATTTCTGCAACATTTGTGGCCTTTCCTCTAACTTCCACTCTGTGGAACACCACCTCTCCTCTGCCAACCCTGATCTTCTCTTTCTTTCCGAAACTCAGGTGTCTGGGAATACTGACAGCAAACTCTTCTCTGTATCCTCCTACTATCTCTATCCTCAGTTTCAAGGCAAAGGTGAATGTTGGGTATATTTGCACAACAATCTGGCTTTCTCTCGTGTTCCCAACTTAGACTCTTCTGATTTCTCAACTTTCTGGCTAAATCTTTCTTGTTACTCTCAAACTAAATATTTCTGTGCTGTTTATCTCTTCCCTAATTCTACTGACTATCCAAAATTCTTTGACTATCTAACTTCTAAAGTGGAACACATTCTATCCATCTCTCCTTTCGCAGAAATCTTAATCCTAGGAGATTTCAACGTTCACCACCACCAATGGCTCTCCTCTGTGTTTACTGACCAACCTGGTGAACAAGCCTACATCTTTTCTATCCTAAATTACCTAGAGCAGCTAGTCCAGCAACCCCTCCGTATCCCGGATCGCTTCGGAGTTCAGTCCAACATTGTTGACTTATTTATAACCTCTAACCCTTCTGCTTATACTATAAATCTTTTCTCTCCGTTGGGCTCCTCCAATCATAAACTAATATCTGTCCCCTGTCCTATCTCTCCGGTACGTCCACTCGATCCTCCCAACCGGTGGCGCTTGTGGCACTTTGGTGCTGCTGACTGGGAGGCTATTCGGCAATACCTTCATTGATTTCCAATGGAATGACTTTTGCTTCCGTGGCCGGAGACCCTCGGAGAGTGCTGAAGGCATTGCCGAGATAATCCTCTCGGCCATCGAGGCATACATTACATCTTCTTTCTCTCAGTCTAATGCAAACAAATCTTGGCTAACTCACGCTTGTTCTACTGCTGTCCGCAACAAGGATGAAGCATTCAAATGGTACCGACGCCTAAAAACTCAGGAGTCTCATTCTTCCTATGTTTCTGCCTGGAATCAAGACTTGCCAAGCACTCTTTCATAAATAATGAATGCACTGAACTATCCAACTCTAGCTCTTCCCAAGCTTTCTGGCATCTAGCCAAAAAACCCTCCAACAATTTGTTTTCCTCGTCTCTCTCCCCCCCCTCCCCTTGTCCACCTTGATGGCACAACCGTCACTTCTTCCTCTGACATTGCTAAACTTTCTGCTCAAACTTTTGCTAGAAACTCCACTTTGGATGATTTCGAGCTATTCCTTCCTCTCCATCCCCCTCCTGCCGACTTATGCCTAATATCCTAATCTCTTCTAAAGATGTACTATCTACCCTCTCTGGGCATAATACTAAGAAGGCATACTGTCCGGACGGTGTTCCTCCTGTTGTACTTAAAAACTGAGCTTCCGTGCTGACTCCCTGTCTAGGCAAACTCTTTCGTCTCTGTCTCTCCTCTAACGTCTTCCCTTCTTGCTGGAAGTATTCTTTCATTCATCCTGTCTCAAACAAGGGTGACCGCTCTCAACGACTCTACCTTACACTACTCAATCAGTTTTCCTGAATGCCCCAACCAGCATCCCCTCAAAGACAAACGTAATGAAGCCATGCAACACTTACCTTCTGATCTAACTACTATTTCCAATTGGGGCAGAGAAAACCTTGTTACCTTTAATGCTTCCAAAACCCAATTTCTTCATCTTACTACCCGTTTGGAACTTCCAGACAACTATCCATTACACTTCAACATTACAAAAATAAATCCTTCATCTTCTCTCAATATTCTCGGTGTCTCCTTTTATTTTGCTCTAACATGGAAGGACCATAATATCATTCTTGCTAAGGCAGCCTCCCAGAAGCTGGGTGTGCTCAACCGCCTCAAGGGGTTCTTTACCCCTGCACAGCTTCTGGCTCTGTAAAGGGGCACAGTGCATCCTTGTATTGAGTATTGTTCACATGTGTGGGAGGGATCCTCTCACACTGCACTCCTAGACAAAGTAGAAAGGAAACCCTTTCGTATCATTAACTCCTGTCCTCTCACCAACTCTCTGCAATCTCTCTCTCTTCGCCGCAATGTTGCACCTCTCTTGCTATTCTATCGCTCCTACAACAATCAATGTTCCTCAGATATTTCCCAGTGTATACCACTGTGACGCCTCCCGGCGTTAGAAGAATGGTTGCGTGGGGCATTGCAGCTCGCTAGCGCTCGCCAGGATGGGGGGATGGGCTACAGTTGTCCTAGAATGATCTGCTTTATGTAATTAGTGTCGTGTTGCCACAGACAGTCTAGAAATGGTCTTTGTTTTGGTCTGTGACCGCGCCTTATATTTTATATTCGCTATAATATAAATGTTGCTTGTGTGGGAGGCGAGCGAGAGAGGGTGAGGGAGTACACCTGGCAGCGGGGTGAGCTATGACGCGGCTCGCTTGGGCGCTGACGGCGTTGGCGGCCGGGTGGTCAACTAGTCCCTTCCCATCGCGGCCTCGTGTTCTTTACCAGCTCAGAGCTTGCCTGACACGCGTATCGCCTACATCCTTTGCAATTCTATCCCCCATACTCGCCACTTTGCATACTATTTCTCTCTCTCGACTTCTCCTTTCTCATTCTCTAATCTTTATTAAACTCAACATCCCTTCTGGTTTCAGCATAGACGTCCACCGTCGACCAGTCGTATTGTACGCGAAGCTCTCAGATATTTCCATGTATTAGGTTAAGGAGGTATTATGCTTTATTGAGGTTAGAGAGACGGACTTTTCCGTATGTGTCCTCTCTCGGGAAGGATGTAGACCGGTATATGTCTCCCTGGCAAGGTGTTGAGTGATTCTGCTTGGTTATCTAAAGCTAGACTAGGGGTAAGGTTACTGTGTCGTTGTCTCCGATGTGTGCAGTGTTAGCTAAGCCCTGCACGACATCGACAGGTACTGTGGGAGCCTAAGTTGTCTTCGGGTGGGTTTACTTTGCGAGCACAGCGCTGTGGTGTGAGAGGGCCATAGCCTATCCCTCACAACATAGTGCTGCCTCTTTGTGTTGACTTCTGAGGGATCGCCAGGATAGAGCTAGGTACTAGAGACCTAGATTTATCAAGAGAGCATCCCCGTCATATAATGTAATCTTCATTATACCACCTTCGGACAACGTTAGGCTACGAGCCGCATGCTCACCCATTGCACAACCCTAGTAGGCTGTTGCGTTGTGTCACAAAGCATTTCATTAGTTGTCGAGCATTACTACCTTTGCTCAGTCTTTATTATTCGCCTGCCTATTATTACTATATGTCCTAGCATTTATTGTGACCCGTATTCTGCATTATAATTGTTCAAGATTCTTTACGAACATCTTCCCAGCATCAGACTTATTTCAGAAGTTTCCAGTTGGTGTTGCAGGACTAGCATTGCACTTTCTTTAATACAGGAGTGCCAGTTATTTGAGTATCTACCGTAACGTTAATTAATCACGTTAACTATCTTTTCTTTGTGTAACATAATCGAGTAATCTTTTACTGTTTGAGAAGAGGCTGTTTCATTGAGCGTCAGCCTAGTGTGTGTGCACCAGTTACCGAGTCATAGGATACCTCGTTGTCCAGGCACGACTCAGGGCGGTAATGGTGTTTTGTTTTCCAGTGTTTAAGGCAGGGGTTGGATCTAGTGTTACCGTTGTTGCGTTTTGCCATTATCTAGTCCAATGTTGAAGAGCCCTGTGTCTTTGAGAACCTGGATCGTAACACCACCTCCTCTACGTAGGGTACGTAGTAACTGTCTTGCAACACAATCCCATCCCTACTTTGTGCAACTCTCCAACCCAGGAGTGAAATGCTATTCTCAGTCTTTCTTTTATTCAACTGCTGAGCTAAAGAATTCTCTCCAAGAATCAGGTTTTCCCTCTTCCTATGACTTAAACTGCTTCAAAATCTGTGTGTCCAGGCATTTTGGCTCGAACTTACCTTGATTTTGGCCCTGTCACTCATTCAACTCTGGGGGAGGCACTCTCTAAAGGCAGTTCTGCCTTTTGTCTCCCTCACCCATGTTGCCCCGCTCATGTTGTTGTGTCTCCGCAGTGTATGATCTGCTTCACCACGGTGCCCCGCTGATGTTGTTGTGTCTCCGCTGTGTGTGATCTGCCTCACCACGGTGCCCCGCTGATGTTGTTGTGTGTCCGCAGTGTGTGATCTGCCTCACCACGGTGCTCCGCTGATGTTGTTGTGTCTCCGCAGTGTGTGATCTGCCTCACCACGGTGCCCGCTGATGTTGTTGTGTCTCGCAGTGTGTGATCTGCCTCACCACGGTGCCCCGCTGATGTTGGTGTGTCTCCGCAGTGTGTGATCTGCCTCACCACGGTGCCCCGCTGATGTTGTTGTGTCTCCGCAGTGTATGATCTGCCTCACCACGGTGCCCCGCTGATGTTGGTGTGTATCCGCAGTGTGTGATCTGCCTCACCACGGTGCCCTGCTGATGTTGTTGTGACTCCGCAGTGTGTGATCTGCCTCACCACAGTGCCCCGCTGATGTTGGTGTGTCTCCGCAGTGTGTGATCTGCCTCACCACAGTGCCCCGCTGATGTTGGTGTGTCTCCGCACCGCAGTGTGTGATCTGCCTCACCACGGTGCCCGCTGATGTTGGTGTGTCTCCGCAGTGTGTGATCTGCCTCACCACGGTGCCCTGCTGATGTTGTTGTGTCTCCGCAGTGTGTGATGTGCCTCACCACGGTGCCCCGCTGATGATGGTGTGTCTCCGCAGTGTGTGATCTGCCTCACCACGGTGCCACATTGGTGTGGAGGGGGTACACAGTAGAAGGCTTAAGATAAATGTTTGAGCATACAAAATATTGGTGAGGATAATTATATTGTAAATAGCCTCTTGGGCTTTGTTAATTCAGGAAGACAAGATTATAACCATGATACCCTTTTAGAGAGTGCATATTAATTTTACTGGCATGAGGATATTAAGAAAGGCAAAGAGATTCTGTGTATTTTACTGAAAGTGAATATAACATGGAGACGTGAACCTGATAAGAAGAAGAAGGATTTGAAAGATGTACTAAATCTTCATGAAAAATCTTTACATGATAAATGTATTCATTATGTGACTGATTCCTACAATCAAATGCCTCCGATAGGACTACAAATATTTGGATCTCTGTTAGGAGGACTGGCAGAAGGCACTTCCGAAAGACGAGAGCTGTTACCACAGAGTCTGGATATAAAGACAGAAGTATGCAACGCATCTGACACACTTAGATGGATGAAGATGGACCTAAAAGACCTTAAGAAGAACACCAGTTGTGTCATAATTGGAATGGAAGAAGCTGCACGTGACATTACTGTGAGTGATGCTCAGTGTATTGATGATATCGTATCAGTATGAACAGACACTCAAAATTAACCTTAACTCTCAGGTATAACAAGACTAGTGTAGAAAGGAGTGATGACTGTAAGAATAATGCAGATGAAAGAGAAAGAATGTTACAAGATAGTGTAAGAATAAGAAGTGAAAATGAAGTGAGCGATGATATTCTAGAAATTATGAGTATTCATAGGGATGATGGAAAACCAGATGTGAGAATATTTGTAATACCAACGAACAAAAGAAAGGGAGAAGCCAGCAGAATGGTATAAGAGAAGACCACGGAACGATTGAAGAGACAACGGTGAATTGGAGTGGAAGGATGATTGGTGGAGCTGAGGCGATGAGGAACGGTGGAGATGGGGATATGGGGAGAGGAGAGGTGAACGGTGGAGCGACAGAGTGGTACATGGAAAGAGTAGAGGTAATGGAGGTGGTTGTGGTGGAGGTAATCAGAGAAATTATAGTGGACCGGTAACCAGCAGTCCCTTACCACCTCACATCTCTGGTCGTATTACTGGAACTATTCCCAAGAAACCACGATCATTACCAAGGGAAAAAAACGGTACACGCGAGTCAAGAGTGTTCCCCAAAAGATGAACACTGTAACAATGAGAATGATGAATGGACAGCTGTTCGTAACAAAAAGAAACAGGTGAAGAATTATCAATTTAAAGGGATAACTGGTTCCATGAACAATTATGATAATAAGCTTAAAGGCGCAAAGAGAACTCTTGGTATTTTTTAGGGAGGGTTGACATCAACGTTACTATTGATGATATAAAGGAACATATCTTTGGTATTTGTTATATAAATGTGATGGACATTATAAAACTTGAAATAAGATCAGAGGAGGTTACGCATACAAAATTACCGTGAAAGTTGAAGATAGAGATACATATTTTAAGGCAGAACTACGGCCAGATAATGTAGTAACTGATCAGTTCTACAAGAAATCTAAACGTTCAGGATATCAAGCTTCATCATAGAGATTTGTATTGATTATTTGTCCTTATATACTTGAACTATTGTTATTTATTTATTTGTTCATTTTGCTCTCTATCTTTATTTGAATTATATACCTTAATTATTATACTCTGGTTATTGCAGGTAAGCTTTCATTCCACAATTCATTTAATCAGTATCAGTATACCTTACTAACTTTTGTCTACATAGTTTTGGATTTAACAATCTCAAAACCTTATATATTATTAATGAATATGGAGATGAAGATATGTTCATACAATTGGTGTTCTTTAGGACAAAATGTTGAAATTATACGCTCACTAGCAGATCAGCATTATGATTTTATATTCCTACAAGAAACTTTTATAGTAGAAGATAGGTTAGGAGATATTATGTTCATTGATGAAAGATATGATGGAGTAGGTTCTGCGGAAGTATACTCTGATAAATCATTGCAATCATACTGTGGAAGATGTCAGAGTGGCATTATTTGTTTATGGAAACAAAATCAAAAAAATATTGTGTTACACTTTTAATCAATGTCTACATCAGAAGTGATATAAGTGAGGACATAACATTAGAGCAGTATCTCCAGTTACTGGGAGAAATTGAACACATAATGGTTTTCTGATATTATAACCCCGAATCTTTAACCTTCGAGTCTGCTTTTATTGGTTGGCCTTTCATTTGATAATCATACTTTTTTATTTTTGACCCAACATGCAACATTTTACATTTTTCAACATTAAAGGGCATTTGCCAATTTTCTGACCAATCCACTATTTTGCTTAAGTCGAACTGTAGACTATTTCTGTCTTCCTCACTCATTTGGAGATAAAGTTATTCAGACATACATCAATATAATCTATATATATGATAAATACAATCGGACCAAGGACCGAACCTTGAGGCACACCGCTTGTAACAGGCACCCAATCTGATTCTATACCATTAATAACAACTCTTTGTTTCTGTTTGCAAGCCATTGATATAAATTACCCTTTATTCTGAGCAAGAAGCTCGCTCTTGAGGAGCATAACTACATATAATTTAACCTATGGTGTTGGGGAGGGTTATAATTTTGAAAAATGTTTTGTTGAAGAACTGTGCCAGATATTTTACTGCCGCTGGGTGATGGGAAGTGGAGATATAGCATGGGTTCTAACCATCAGATTTTTGTGAGCCTTTGGGCCTCTGAGAAAAATCTTGGGGGGGGGGGTGTGACGTTAACCACTCCGTTAGAACCGCATGGCTTGTCCTACAGTGACTCGCTAGGATCGCCAGGGCAGTGGATGGGGCTACAGTTTATGTATTAGAGTGTGCTTTATTTCATATGAAAGCTCGTGTCATGGGCAGTCCAGAAAGGCTCTTTGTTTTCACCCATGCCAAGGCTTTATATATTTAATTGTAAAGTATATGTTTTATCATTAACTAGTAATGATGGGATCTGGGAGAGAGAGAGAGAGTAGAACAGAGTGAGAGGGAGCGCGCAGTGTTTTTGTCCCGCTCGATGACGTCACGGCTGGCTGCCTCGTGGGGGTTGGTTGAGAGAGGTCCTTACCATGCTGCTAGCTCCCTTGCTAGTGGCTGGAGGACTTGTAACCGCTTTTTTCCCACGCGCGTCGAGCTACTGCGAGTATATATACAGTTCCTCGCCACTCTCTCCCTCAGATTTGGTTTCTAGAACGCATTCATCTTTATCCCTTGCTACCTGTCCCCTGCGCTGCACCTGAGAATCTTTTCCTCTGCCTATCTCTCTCATTTTCCATATCTTTCACCACCTTTTATTAATATTATACCCCCTCTGGTTAACTCTGCAAAATCAGCTTCATGCTGGCCAGTTGTATTGTGCGTTAAGGTCTGATATAACCCATGTATGTTAGTTGTTAAGATAAGTTGATCACGAAGCATTGGTTGGCCATATTGTTTAGTACTGCTTCCTTTAATTATTAGTGTTCTGCTGGATTAGATAATGCTAGACTAGGAGTCTGATATTATAAGGTATTGTTTCCTATGAGTGCTGGCTTTAGTTAAAAGCTGCACGACATACTTGAGAACTGGAGTTGATTGAGTAAATTCTAGTCTGTGTGCCATTGAGAGTAGAGCATGCACGAATGAGGGCTTTTTGCCTATACCATTCTGCACTGTTCTAGTCTCGATTGTTTGTCTTTGAGGTACGCCAGGAGAACGCTTAATACTTCGGTATTACGGTTTCTCAAGAGAGCTACCCTTCCCTATAACGTAATATTTGACGCACAGACTTGAGATTTGCACTAGGCTATGCGGCATGCCATGCGCACCAGTATCTCGTATCATTGACTCTAGCTAGACTTTATCAGTCACAGTAGACATTAAGTATATTAACCTAATTACTCTTTTTATGCATACCCATTTATTATTACACAAGCATTTCGCAGCCTAGTTTGATGTATGGAGACACAAACGACTTAGGCTCTTTTTGTTGATAGGAATACTGCATTGTCGTGGCGATTATTATTGTTGTAGTTTTTAGGATATTCTTGGCTCCGACGGCATTATATATTCTGCCTTTTTGTGTGCATAGCCTGCACGAGCATTGTTCCGCTGCCTGCCTTTTTGGGTTCCATTTCCGATACGAGCATCTTTATAGCATCTAACATTTAAAGAAGATTCCTTGTTAGTGTTGAAGGACTTTAGTGCACTTTCTTTCATGCAGGAGTGCCTGACATTTATTGATTAAAGTAATGTAAGCTGTAACTTCTCTTACCACCTTACTTTGCATACCATAACCAAGCACCTTCGGTTATAGGTAGTAATAGGCTGTTTTCACATAACATTAAGCCTAGAGTAGACGCACATTTCTTGAGAGTTTGATAGCCTATTATTGCATATAGAACTCTGTAGAGTATTTGTGTTCTTTGTTCACTGGGAATATACATCAGAGGTTGGATCTAGCGCTTTCCGTTGTAGCATTTATGCCATTACAAGTCCAATGAATAAGAGCCCTGATATATTTAAACCCCAGTCGTAACAGTGTGTGTGACAGAGAGAGAGGCTGTGTTTGTGTGTGTGAGACAGAGAGGCTGTGTTTGTGTGTGTGAGAGAGAGGCTGTGTTTGTGTGTGTGTGAGAGAGAGAGGCTGTGTTTGTGAGAGAGAGAGGCTGTGTTTGTGTGTGAGAGAGAGAGGCTGTGTTTGTGTGTGAGAGAGAGATAGAGGCTGTGTTTGTGTGTGTGTGTGTGAGACGTAGAGGTTGTGTTTGTGTGTGTGTGAGAGAGAGAGAGGCTGTGTTTGTGTGTGTGAGAGAGAGAGAGGCTGTGTTTGTGTGTGTGTGAGAGAGAGGCTATGCGTGTGTGTGAGAGAGAGAGGCTGTGTTTGTGTGTGAGAGAGAGAGGTTGCGTTTGTGTGTGTGAGAGAGAGAGAGAGAGAGGTTGTGTTTGTGTGTGTGAGACAGAGAGGCTGTATTTGAAAGAGAGAGCAAGAGAGAGAGGCTATGTATGTGTGTGAGAGTGTGTGTCTGTGTTTGTTTGACATATGTGTGTGCGTGTGTGTGAGAGAGAGAGAGAGAGAGTGTCTGAGTGTGTGTGTCTTTGTGTTTGTGTAAGTATTTTAAACTGATCTATAATATCTCCATGCCTGTTTCCTTCAAAGCTTTATACTATTAGAGTGGCTATTTGCGCTTCAGATGAAATTGACTACAATTACAATATAAGTGTATATTTTTACGGCCATGTGACGTACCCTTTTCCTACCCATAATAAACAGACCATAATTTCCGACGAGCAAGTTTAATTTATCTCGTAATCTCGATTTGTCTCGTCGTCTTCACATTAATTTCATCATTTTCCAGCTGATGGTAAATTGAATCCCTTACCATCTGAATTCTCGAATCTTGATGGAAAACAAATTATACTGCTATATCTCTGCGTCATATCATTGCCGTGTTTTCATAATTGGCAACATAGTTCGCTACAAAATATTGGTAATAGCTGAATGATCAGGATGGTGATATAGAAATTTACCATCAATTGGAAAAAAACAACATTCTTTTACAGGCTGAAAGTAGATTATGTTAGCCGGATAAATGCTAATGACACTTACATTTTAATTTCGCCATATCACAATTGCTGGTGTGACACCTCCTTACGATGTCACACGAGCGCCTTTTCCGTCAATTTTTAGGGGCAATTCTGGTCTGGCAACTTCAAAGCAACGCTCTATGAGAATACTGATATTTATAATCATCTTCAACCTAGTTTGCTACAGCACTGCAAAGGAACCTCATGTTTTGCGAGAAAATAACTTGTTCATCGAAAACTGCCGGATATAACATTTGCCAGCATTTTTCGATGAGCAAGTTTTTCTTGTAACATTTTTGAGGCTCATTCGCATTATAATCGGAAACTAAATTAAATGTTTATTATGTAGCTTTTGAACAGTCAGGCTATGAAGAATGTCATCTCATTCAAGTATTTGGGCAGTGTGTTTAGTAAAGATGGGAGTATGGATGAAGAAGTGCGGGAGAGGGTGCAAAAGGGGAAGAGATGCTGAAAGCAGTAGCAAGAAATAGGAAGGTGAGCATGGACGTAAAGAAGTCCTTGCATGGCTGTATGGTTATCCCCACATTGACGTACGGGAACGAAGCATGGACGTTGTTGGAGAGACAAAATGCAAAGAGTGAGAAGGGTGGAAATGAGTTACCTGAGAAGTGATGCGTAAAAAGTTACATAGAGGGATAGTCAGACTCATGAGGAAGTACGAGAGCGGTGTAGTGTGGATGTAGATGTGCTGGAAAGTGCGAAAAGGAATACTTTGAGATGGTTCGGCTACGTGGAACATATGGGAAGTGAGAGAATGACTAAGTGTATGAGAGTAAGGTAGAAGGATAGAGAGGGAGAGGTAGACCGATAGAGAGGTGGAGGGATGAAGTTAAGAAGTATATGCGTGAAAGGGGTGCTGGATGAGAGGAGAGGCGTCGACTGACTGGGAACAGAGGTGCATGGGGGCGTTTCGTTCGTGGGCACCCTTTCGGGGATCACGGCATCCGGCAATAGATAGCTAGATAGATTATGTTAGGTAGTTTATTTCTTACGGAACTTGAATTTTGAATATGCCAAACTATATTTAACCACAACAATTGTCGAATAAATCGCTCGTGTGACACCGCCTTTATCCAGTAAACCTTATTCATGGTCTACAATCTGTTAGGCCTAAATTGTAAGCCAAGGGAATATATTGTGGAAGTGTGTTTATTTTTTACACACGCTTGTTTTGTTTTTGTCATGCTAGGTCTGGTTCGTTTTGTTTGTGGCTTTCTCGAGTTTTCTCTCATTTCCTTTCTCTTTCATTGTCGTCCTGTTTGTTGTGTCTCTACTTTTCGTTCTTGTGTTTTTCGCTCTCTTTTGCTTTCGTTTACAGTTACCATGTTCTGTAATTTTGTTGTGGTTATATTTTTGCCTTTCGCTCTTGCTTTCTTACTATTTTATTGTATTTCATATATTTGATATACAGAGGATGAGGGTTGTAGGAACGCTGAAAGCAGTAACAAGAAATAGGGTGGTCAGTATGGAAGTGAAGAAGTCCTTGCATGACAGTGTGGTAATCCTGACATTGACTTACGGAAGCTAAGCATGGACGTTTGAGAAGACACTCAGACCAAGAGTGAGAGGGGTGGAGATGAGTTACTTCAGAAGTACGTGCGGAGTTACAAGGAGGGGTAGACAGACGAATGAGGAAGTAAGAAGGAGGTGTGGTGTAGAGGTAGATGTGCTGGAAAGTGTGAAAAAGAACACCTTGAGATGGTTCGGCCATATGGAACGTATGGGAAGCGAGAGAATGACTAAGAAGGTGTACGAGAGCGAGGCGGAAGGACAGAGAGGGAGAGGTAGACCGAACGAGAGGTGGAAGGATGGAGTGAGGAAGTATATGGATGAAGGCGGTGCTGGTTTGGAGGAAGGGCGTCGACTGACTGGGGACAAAGGTGCATGGGGGCGGTTCGTTCGTGGTCACCCCTTCGGGGATCACGGCGTCAGGCAATAGATAGATAGATATATAGATATATTTTATGCATTCGTTTTTACTTCCCATTATCTCTCATTACCTCTTTCTTCATTTTGTTAGAGTTTTCCTTTTCTATCTGTTTTCTCGCTCTGTTTTGCTTTCACTTTGGTTTCTGCTTTCCTTCTCTTACTCGTTTACTTATTGCCTCTCTGGTCCTCTTTGTATGGACCTAATGGACCTATTATCCATGTTCCATTTTGGTTTGTATATATTAATTTCTAAGCTCTATCTCTCTCTCTCTCTCTCTCTCTCTCTCCTCACCCTTTACAATTCATTAGTCTGCCCACTTTTGGAATATTGTGTTCAGTTCTGGTGCCCTTACTATCAAAAACATATAGACAAATTGGAACGAATTCAACGTAGAGTTACCAAGATGATACCCTGTCTTCGGAACAAACAATACAAAATATTTCTTAAAGAACTAAATGTATATCTATTAACCAAGCGCAGATTGAGAGGTAACCTTATTCAAGTTTTCAAGATCAATAAAGGCATCGACAACATGAACTGTATTATATATTTTACGATTGACCAATAAATCTACATGCGGGAAAATGGCTCCAAACTATCGGTAAATCATTCAACTCTAACGAATCCAAGAATGTCTTCTTCAATCGAGTCGTCAACTTGTGGAATGGGCTTCCCCGAGATGTCATAGACTGCAACACCGTTGATTCCTTCAAAGTTCGCCTAGACAAGCACTTTGCCCTGAACCCAAAGGTTGACTGCATTTAAAATTGAATAAATATTGTCTTTAGTAGTGTTTGGTCTGTGACGCATGTCCACGTGTGAGCATGCTGTACAGAACGCCTAGTCATGCCCCACTCTCGCTAGGATCGTCAGGGCAGGAACTTTGGCTGTAGTCTATGTAGAGTTTCCTAACTCAGTTCGTGTGAGCTGATGTACTATAAGTATTATGAATATGTATTTTGTTTTCATCTGAGTCAACGAGTTCTATTTGATATCATTAGTTATAAGTATTGTGTGAAAAACTTATTTGTAATGATGGGAAGAGAAACAGCCACAGTTAGGTGTCAGTGGGTACGCCAGGCAGGAGGTAGGCCTAACTCACTAGCACTCCTCCCTCCCTCAGTGCTAGGGGAGCCTTTGTGTATCCCAGAGGAGAGAGAGAAATTATGTAATGGTTGTCAGTGGGCGGTCCTTAGTAGTTCACGTTGGGCTCACTAGAGGGCCGGGTATAAAAGGGAAGTCTAGCCATTTTTTCATCAGAACTCATTAGGCAGAGGGACTTCTCATTTCCCTTGCTAACTATTTATATTCTTCTGACTGATGGGAACTTTCTCTACTACCTTACATTCTTATTTCCTCTTTTCCCTGCCCTGTTTAACTTCCATGGTCCCGTTGGTGCAGAGCTAGTCAGCCAACGTATTATCGCTTGAGTTCTCACGAGATACTTGCCTATTAGATAGCCTATTTTGGAAAGGTTGACTTAGAATAGGATTGATTTATGTTTGTTGCACTTGTATATGCATTTCCCTGTGTGTTATTATTATTATTCCTGTTTTCTGCTAGTCTAGGTAATGCTAGACTGGGGTAAGGCTTTTCTGTGTTACAAGTTGTTGTTTGATGCAGTGGTTAAGCGATAAACCTGCATACTCGTTTCGGTTCAGTGAAGCCTAGGTTGTCTTCGCGGCTGACTGTGTTGAGTTAATAATTTACAGTGCGTGAGGGCAAGAGCCTAACCACCCTGTATTTATTAACAGTTTGTTTTTACTTTGTCAAGGAGCCGGGAGAAAACCAGATACAAGGGATCTGGATTTCTCAAAGTGCACTTGTTAGTTTTAACGTAATACTTTAAACAGTCGTGAGGACTTCGCTAGGCTACGAGCCGTTTTTGCTCAGTCACTGCTACCTTTTTGCCTACAGTACCCCAGCTAGACTTTACTCGATTAGTAGATACAGAATAGTATTGAAGCTCTCCTTATGTATGTTATTGTTTATGCACTATTGATTTCATGTGTTGCAAGCTTGGCTACTTTAGTGATTAGTGGCCCACGAGCACAATCCGAGTAGGCTATTGCCGTTGCATTTTCGGAGTACTTCCTTTTAATGTTTGCCATTTACTATTGCATATTCTTTTAATTATTCCTATGCCAATTTAAGCCTTTAATAGTATTTAATTGCCAGTGTTTTTCCTTATTGAATTACTGTTCAAAATCCGATACGTACTTCTTACGAGCATCTGAGAAGCATCTAACTTTTTTCAGAAGATTCCTTGCTCGATGCTTAAGGACTATTAATTAACGTAACATAATAGTGCCGATCCGAAGTAGAGGGTGGTGGACTTCTTAAGTTCATAGTCAAGGGTGGATTACTTTGGCTTCGGCCAACACTATTCTTTTGTGTTGTTGTTTCTTACTTCATTGTTTGATTGTTGACCAGACTAGAAAATTCCTGTCTCTTTATTAGTCTGTTGTTGAACACTAGTACCGAGTTCTTGTATACCCCGTTATAGCAGATTGAACTCTAGAGGGTATTGGTGTTTTTTTGTTTGGCTGGCAGTACTCAGGGGTTGGGATCGTGTGTTTCCGTTGTGGCAGCGAGCCGTATTCGAGTCCTGATTGAGAGCCCTTGTGTACCCGAGTGCCAGTTCGTAACAGGTCAATAACCTAATAGATCTTAATATAATTTCCCTTGCCATGAACTAAGCCCCAGGGCAGCACTTCCTTCACACGTCTTTCCCATTATCTCCAAAATACTGTTGCAACACTTGGAACAGCAGTGTTTTGGAGGGCAAGTAACCTCGAGGGGTCGCACGACCTGATGTTGTTTGTTTTCTTTTGTACTCCTTTTGTACTGTGTACTCTCTCTCTCTCTCTCTCTCTCTCTCTCTCTCTCTCTCTCTTTTTCGAATCTAAATTATAATACTTGTTTCTGACGTCTATCTATCTATATACTCAGGCCCAATCCCCACTTTTCCCTTTTTTTTATATGGTGAGGGGGGGGGGGGGAATGAAGACAGAGCCAGAATAGGGACAACACAAAACACAACATAACACAGTGAACACACACAAACAAAATACAAATTCACACACATCTACTGTAGGTCATCCTGACGTAATTTGTGCAATCCTTTTGTCGTGTATTCCTCTGTTGTAGATTGCCAGGTTAAGAAGGAGGTAGTTGCATATTCTGTACCCCCTGCTCACCTTCTTGCTCTGTACAGGGTCACAGTGCGACCTTGTATTGAGTATTGTTTATATGAATGGGGAGGATCTTCTCACACGGCACTTCTAAATAAAGTAGAAATGAAAGCCTTTCGTATCATTAACTCCCGTCCACTCACCAACTCTCTGCAATCTCTCTCTCTGCACCGCAATGTTGCATATCTCTCACTATTCTATCGCTACTACAATAATCAGTTTTCCTCGGAGCTCTCTCAGTGCATACCACCTCCTCTACGTAAAGTACATAGTACCCGTCTTTCAACACAATCCCACACCTTCTTTCTGCAACTCTCCAACTCAAGAGTGAAACGTTACTCCCAATCTTTCTTCTATTTAACAGCTGAATTCTTGAACTCTCCCCCTGAATCCATCTTTCCCTCATCCTATGACTTAAGTTACTTCAAATTTTGTGTGTCCAGACATTTTGGGTCTGTCACTATGTTAACTCATGGGGAGGCACTAGGCACAGGCAGTTTTACCTTTTGTGTCCCTCATCCACATAAAAAAAAAAAAAACATATACCGGTATATACAGTATATTATATATATATATATATATATATACCGGTATATATAATACTGTATATATAATATATATATATATATAATTTTTTTTTGTTGTTTTCCTATATTCCAACTACTCCCTCTCGCGCATAGGCTGAGAGCCTTTACACTACACCGCTGAACACGGTGAGGCCCGTGAGGTCTTGTTCCAGTCTATGGAGTGAGACATGCAAAGCACCCCGGCTCGAAACAACTCCATCTCTGAAGCCGCCTAATCAAGGAACAATGAGGGTATTTTTTTGGCATTTCATTGTGCTGTGGTAATGCACTGAAACTAGGTACAGCACAAATTCCATCCCAATAATATCTTCTCCCATTGACATATTGGGATTCGAACCCGGGTCCATTGGATTACCAGTCCAGTGGCAAGACCACTCTGCCACACCTCCCCTATATGCTGTAAAATAAATATATACTGTATATATATATATATATATATATATATATACCGTATATATATATATATATATATATATATATATATATGTATATATATATATATATATATATATATATATACACAGTATATATATATACAAAATATATATATATATAAAATATATATATATAAAATATATATAAAATATATATTGTTACGTATCTTGATCCTCAAGTGGTTAACTTGATGAATCTAGATAGCACAGAGATATATATTAAGGTATCAGTCAGCTGAAGGCAAAACAAAAGTAAAATCTAATAAAATTATTTCCTGTTGTTGCTTCCTTTCCTTTTGGATCTTAGGACTTAGTATCCTTTATTGACTGATACTCTTTAATTATGAAAAATACTGAAACTAATTAAAGTCATGTAGTATTTATAAAGAATTATTATTTAACCGAAGCTTTGTAGGCTATGGTTATGAACCGAAGAAGTTATATCTAAAGAAGGAATATTAATTCTATAAAAAGTCTTGAAAGATAAATATTAAAGTAAGAATATTTCTGTCCCTTACCCTTTTTGAAATGAATAGATAGTTTTCTTATATGTCCTTTTATTTATATTTAATGTAATTATTCTTGGTTCTTGTCTTACGTTAACAGTATTATATTATTATTATCATCTGGATTTATATCAAAGTCACATAAAAAGTTCGATATATATTTAATAATTAGTTAAATGTTTTTCTTAACCACGTAACATTGAGGTTTGATTATGAGTAAATTAAGTTACAGGATCGCTTCATAGATTCGATTCAGGTCTCACTCAAATAATATGAAAAGGAAAAATAATATTTTGAAGCTAAAAGAATTTTCTTCAGCTTAGGAAATCACTAGAAGTAAAATTAACACAGCCATGTTAGTCTAAGGCGATATTACTAATATGAGACAATAGCATCACCGTACTAAGCACCGTTAAGCAATGTAAGCTTAATTAAACGAAAATGAAAGAACTCGTAAGTATTAATATAAAACAATAGTATTACTTTCATCATAACCCAATTACTTAAAGAGTTGCTTTAGTCCACAAGTTAGTCAACTAAAATAGTTAAGTACATAATAATAGCATTAACGTTAATTCCCAATCAAATAGTTACCTACATAATAGTAGCGTTCAACGTTAATTCCCAATCACATATCTCACTAACCAACATAACGTAAGTGTTTACACGGAACACACTTAACACACACTTATATAATCTGACTGACAGTCACAAACCCATTATAATACTTCACCCCGTCTTCCTCCAGCTGCAAGGTTACCTTCCCCAACTCCAAATGAGACTGATTTGAATGCTCACTACTCGGGTTTTATATACTAAACAATGATGGTGTAGGAATGAATCAGGAGGCGAGTGATGGTGCGCGCCCCTATCATAGCTCCTCGAGTTGCATAGCAGGTGCGTCGTCCTATGGGGGCTCCTGGCGTCGATCATACTTCACAGCGTCGGGTCATCGAAGTAGTTTGCAGGGTTATGCTGCACGCAGGTGTGAAGGCTTGTTTGCTGGTATGCGGACGAGCTGGTTTCCCACTCGCTAGTTTGCTCTCTAGTCTGCTTCGCCGCTTGGGTAGTTTGACACTCCTTCAACTCTTAATTCTAACTCTAAATTAACATACAGGGCTCCGTATGTCAGAATATATATATATATATATATATATATATATATATATATATATATATATATATATATATATAATACTTATCTTCTGATCTAGCTACTTTAATGCTTCCAAAACTCAATTTATCCACCTTACTACCCGCCAGGAACCTCCAGAAGACTATCCCTTATTCTTCAACAATACAAAAATCAACTCTTCATATTCTCTCAATGTTCTTGGTGTTTCTTTTTCTTCTGCTCTCAATTGGAAAGACCATATTACCAGTCTCGCTAAGGCAGCCTCCCAGAAGCAGGGTGTGCTCAACGGCCTCAAGGGGTTCCTTACCCCTGCGCAGCTTCTTGCTATGTACAGGGGCACAGTGCATCCTTGTATTGAGTATTGTTCACATATGTGCAGAGGATCCTCTCACACTGCACTCCTAGATAAAGTAGAAAGGAAAGCCTTTCGTATCATTAACTCCTGTCCACTAACCAACTCTCTGCAATCTCTCTCTCTTAGCTGCAATGTTGCATCTCTCTCGCTATTCTATCGCTACTACAATAATCAGTGTTCCTCGGAGCTTTCCCAGTGGATACCAACTCCTCTACGTAGGGTGTGTAGTACTCTCCAACCCAAGAGTGAAACACTATTCTCAGACTTTCTTCTATTACACTGCTGAGCTAAGGAACTCTTTCCCAGAATCAGTCTTTCCCTCTTCCTATGACTTAAATTGCTTCAAACTCTGTGTGTCTGGGCATTTTAGCTCGAACATCCCTTGATTTCGGCCCTGTCACTCTTTGAAATATGGGGGAGGCACTCACTCCAGGCAGTTATGCCTTTGTCTCCCTCATTCGCATAGAAAAAAAAAATATATATATATATACCCGGTATATATATATATATATATATATATATATATATATATATACCCGGTATATATATATATATATATATATATTATATATATATATGTATATATATATATATATATATGTATATATATATATGTATATTTATATTTATATATATATATATATATATATATATATATATATATAACAATTTATATATATATATTGTTACGTATCTTGATCCTCAAGTGGTTAACTTGATGAATCTAGATAGCACAGAGATATATATTAAGGTATCAGTCAGCTGAAGGCAAAACAAAAGTGAAATCTAATAAAATTATCTCCTGTTGTTGCTTCCTTTCCTTTTGGATCTTAGGACTTAGTATCCTTTATTGACTGATACTCTTTAATTATGAAAAATACTGAAACTAATTAAAGTCATGTAGTATTTATAAAGAATTATTATTTAACCGAAGCTTAGTAGGCTATGGTTATGAACCGAAGAACTTATTTCTAAATAAGGACTATTAATTCTATAAAAAGTCTTGAAAGATAAATATTAAAGTAAGAATATTTCTGTCTCTTACCCTTTTTGAAATGAATAGATAATTTTCTTATATGTCCTTCTATTTATATTTAATGTAATTATTCTTGGTTCTTGTCTTACGTTAATAGTATTATATTATTATTATCATCAGGATTAATATCAAAGTCACATAAAAAGTAAGATATAGATTTAATAATTAGTTAAATGTATTTCTTAACCACGTAACATTGAGGTTTGATTATGAGTAAATTAAGTTACAGGATCGCTTCATAGATTCGATTCAGGTCTCACTCAAATAATATGAAAAGCAAAAATAATATTTTGAAGCTAAAAGAATTTTCTTCAGATTAGGAAATCACTAGAAGTAACATTAAAACAGCCATGTTAGTCTAAGGCGATATTACTAATAAGAGACAATAGTGTCACCGTACTAAGCACCGTTAAGCAATGTAACCTTAATTAAAAGAAAATGAAAGAACTCGTAAGTATTAATATAAAACAATAGTATTACTTTCATCATAACCCAATTACTTAAAGAGTTGCTTTAGTCCACAAGTTAGTCAACTAAAATAGTTAAGTACATAATAATAGCGTTAACGTTAATTCACAATCAAATAGTTAAGCACATAATAGTAGCGTTATCGTTAATTCCCAATCACATATCTCACTAACCAACATAACGTAAGTGTTTACACCGAACACACTTAACACACACTTATATAATCTGACTGACAGTCACAATCCCATTATAATACTTCACCCCGTCTTCCTCCAGCTGCAAGTTCACCTTCCCCAACTCCAAATGAGACTGATTTGAATGCCCACTACTCGGGTCTTATATACTAAACAATGATGGTGTAGGAACGAATCAGGAGGCGAGTGATGGTGCATGCCTCTATCATAGCTCCTCGAATTGCATAGCAGGTGTGTGGTCCAATGGGGGCTCCTGGCGTCGATCATACGTCATAGCGTCGGGTCATCGAAGTAGTTTGCAGGGTCCCCTATGACGCACGCAGGTGTGAAGGCTAGTTTGCTGGTATGCGGGCGAGCTGGTTTCCCCCTTGCTGGTTCGCTCACTGGTCTGTTTCGCCGCTTGGGTAGTTTGACACTCCTTCAACTCTAATTCTAACTCTTAAATTAACATACAGGGCTCCGTATGTCAGAATATATATATATATATATATATATATATATATATATATATATATATATTTATACAGTATATATACAATATATATATAAATATTTTGTTTCATTTTTTTCTATGTGAATGAAGGAGACAAAGGCATAACTGCCTGGAGCGAGTGACTCCCCCAGATTTCAAAGAGTGACAGGGCTGAAATCAAGGGACTTGTCATGCTTAGGGCAGCCGGATTTCGATTAAAAGACAGTCTGTCCCCCCATCAGAGTAGAGTTGGGAAGGAATACAGGTAGAAGTATCAAATTCCTTCTTTTACTCTCGTGATGGTGTAGGTGACTGGACCTACTGCCTGTACGGTTCAAAGCTTAGCCCTGTCAGATATATATATATAGATGAAGAGGATACACAGGGTCGCAGCAAACAGCATGGTGCAGGATACAAATGATGACCAGGTGGGGGGGGGCAGTACTTTATTTAGCAGTCAGACAAACGTTTCGACACTCGTGTGTCATCTTCAGTGTTCTAGAAAACAATAATAAAACATATAGCAAATATTTAAAAATAAAATCGCGAAAAGCGAGTATATTATAACTAAAAATGTAGCCTCAACATAGCTACACTGGGAAATATTTAATGTAGCCTCAACATAGCTACACTGGTAAATATTTAATGTAGCCTCAACATAGCTACACTGGGAAATATTTAATGTAGCCTCAACATAGCTACACTGGGAAATATTTAATGTAGCCTCAACATTGTGCTCCCAATGTAGCCATTTTTGCAAAATGGACAGGTAAATTTATAAACGATGGATGAGCGAAGTTCAGTGGGAAGTCTATCTTTGTAGTGAAACAGGGATCGAATCTTAAATTCATTCTTGTGAATTATTTTAAAATTGATATGAGGGAAGAAATTAGGTAATTTGTTGTTCAGTAATCTTTCGATTTTTTCTGATACCTTTCCAAGAAAGGGTAAACTAATATAAAAATCCTCCTTTTTAGCAGTGAGCACAGGTCGTCTAGGTTGGTACCATTTATTTAGGAAATTCCTCAATTGCTTGTTGAAGAGGTCACTGGTGAAGCCATTATTAATAAAAAAGTCTCTAAGGAAGGATATCTCGCAGTGAAAAAGGCTGTATGTCGAAGTCAAGTGGTACGCCCTGTGAAGAAGGGTTTTAATTGCATTAATTTTGAATCTGCGTGGACAGTAGCTAAAAAAGCTAATACCGAGACCGGAAAAGGTGGGTTTTCTAAAGATTGAGATAACAAGTATGTCATTAACTTTGGTAAGTAGAAGGTCGAGGAATGGCAAAGTGTTATTTACCTCGTTTTCGCTAGTGAATTTTATATTTCTGTGCTGTTTATTTAGGTAATTTAGAAACAAGGGTATATGACTTTTATCTTTAAAGACCAGCAGGGTGTCGTCGACATATCTACGGTAGAGGATAGGTTTGAAAGTGGGAGGGCAGTTGTCTAGCCAGATTTGTTCCCAGTAACATAGGAAAACATTGGCTAAAGTACTGCCTAGTGGGGATCCCATAGCTACCCCATCAGTTTGTTTATAGATTTGGTTATTAAATATGAAATGGCAATCTTGTACGCATGCTGATAGGACGTTTCTGAAGAAGGATTGACTCATACCCATAAAAGTCTCAGATTGATTGAACAAGAGTTTGACACAAAGGTTCAAAGTTTCAGTTAAGTGAATAAGGAGGTTATATCAAAGCTACATAGGTATGACGAGGGAGGTAATTTGTAGTTTGAGAGGGAAGTGAACAATGCATATGAGTTCTTAAGGGTATAATCGTTCGTAGTGAACGCTGATAAAAGTTGGGAGCCAAATTTAGCAAGCTTATAAGAGGCAGTATTATATGCGGCAAGAATGGGTCGAAGAGGGACAGTGGTCTTATGGATCTTAGGGAGGCCATAAAGAAAAGCCAAGGATGAACCTGTAGGCTTCATAGCATTAGCTAATTCCTCCGAGACTGTATTTAAATTTACCATAGATTTAAGTAATCTATTTATTCGATCTTCGATTTTAAGGCTTAGTTTGAAAATATCAGTTTGAATTAGCTTAGTAAATTTGGAAACGTCTCTCAGGATGTCGTACATTTTTGAAAAATAGTCATCTTTGTTGAGTAACACAACTCCTTTACCTTTGTCGGGACGACAGACCACTAGGTCTTCTTTGTTGAGTAACACAACTCCTTTACCTTTGTCGGCACGACAGACCACTAGGTCTTCTTTGTTGAGTAACACAACTCCTTTACCTTTGTCGGCACGACAGACCACTAGGTCTTCTTTGTTGAGTAACACAACTCCTTTACCTTTGTCGGCACGACAGACCACTAGGTCTTCTTTGAGTAACACAACTCCTTTACCTTTGTCGGCACGACAGACCACTAGGTCTTCTTTGTTGAGTAACACAACTCCTTTACCTTTGTCGGCACGACAGACCACTAGGTCTTCTTTCTTACCAAGTTGTTTGAGGATATTTATATAATTTTTTGTAAATATGGGGGAGAAGACATTTTGAGATTTAAAGCCATAGAATTCCTTACAGGCAACATTGCGAATAAATTGGACGACAGACTTAAATTCGACACCGGTAGCCAACCTACATGTTTTAAGCCTAGAGACCAGGCTTTCGAAGGCAGTAAAGTATTGAAACAAAATTGGTTTAAAAATGGGCAGGTTAAAATCAAGTCCAAAGGACAGCAAAAAAGATTCTCTAGTAGACAGAGTTACATTGGAGTAGTTAAAGGAAACCTTTTTGGGATCACATGATTTGAGAGCAGAATTGGCACCTAAGCTAACAAGTTTTTTTCATGAGTCTGTTTTACATTTTTTCTCAAACCTTCAACTATACGTCTTATAAAAGACGTAATAACTGCCTTTCGGCAGCCCCTCTACATATCCATTGTGATTAAATATTTCCCAGTGTAGCTATGTTGAGGCTACATTAAATATTTCCCAGTGTAGCTATGTTGAGGCTACATTAAATATTTCCCAGTGTAGCTATGTTGAGGCTACATTAAATATTTCCCAGTGTAGCTATGTTGAGGCTACATTGAATATTTCCCAGTGTAGCTATGTTGAGGCTACATTAAATATTTCCCAGTGTAGCTATGTTGAGGCTACATTAAATATTTCCCAGTGTAGCTATGTTGAGGCTACATTATATATTTCCCAGTGTAGCTATGTTGAGGCTACATTAAATATTTCCCAGTGTAGCTATGTTGAGGCTACATTTTTAGTTATAATATACTCGCTTTTCGCGATTTTATTTTTAAATATTTGCTATATGTTTTATTATTGTTTTCTAGAACACTGAAGATGACACACGAGTGTCGAAACGTTTGTCTGACTGCTAAATAAAGTACTGCCCCCCCCCCCCCCACCTGGTCATCATTTGTATCCTGCACCATGCTGTTTGCTGCTACCCTGTGTATCCTCTTCATCTGTTACTTGAGGTTCCCCAAGAACAAACCCATCACTGATATATATATATATATATATATATATATATATATATACATATATATATATATATATATATATATATATATATATATATATACTAGGAGGGGTACCCGGCGTTGCCCGGGTTTAAATTTTACTACCATAATCACCATCATGAATCACTACTACCACAATGATCACTATACTACTACTACCATAATCACCGGCCTCGACCTCCCTGTGCCTCATTAAACGGCGGCCTCGATTTCGGCCGCTAAATGACCTCCAATTTTGGATCTGACCTCATCCGTACCCCCATTTTGGGGAGCTGCGAACAACTTTCGTTCCATACACCTTTTCGAACGGAGGCCTCCTTCTGCCCCAAACGGCCATTTATTACGCATTTTTTTCGCTCCCGTATACTACAGAAGTTCTGCCGAAAATTTTATTAAACAAAAGTGTCTCTGATTTCCACTAATCTCGCCTAAATCCATCTCCAAAGCCTGGGCTTTCCAACGGTGCCCCACACTCTCACCTGGCACCAAAACTGGGAGGAGTTTAGTAACAAATGTCGGGTATCTGACAAACATTTATCTTTATTTATTAAGATATATATATATATATATATATATATATATATATATATATATATATATATATCCGTTTTGTCCAATGTGAATGACACATCATCTTTACTTATTGGGCCGATATTTTATGTTTAACGTATGAAAATAACTTCTTGGAGTTTATCCATGCAATGGCTTTGCTCTCCTCTTCTATTTGTTGTAGGCCATATGCGATTATGAGTCGTTGTTCAATTTCCACATTTTCTCTATCTATTTTGACCTTATGTCTTTCTTGTAGATTTTGTTTTGTGCGTCTTTGTGTTTTTCGTCATTTTCTTATTTTGTACAGCTTCCTTCTGTCCCGTTCTTGTTTGCTTCTGCGTCTTGTTTGACTTTCTGGTATGTGGTGGCTACAGATTTGGTAATTGTTTCTGTTAATAAGACTAGGCATTCTGATGGTGTCCGGTTGTTCATTAAATGTTCCCAGTCTATTTCCTCCATTTCTTGGTTTACCTCTTCCAACCTTATGTATTTGCTGAATGGGCCAGTTTTTGGTCCAGCTTCTGAGGTGTTTTGTACACTTGCTAGGGTTGTTTTGATCTCAATTAATATATGATCTGAGTATGTTGTGTCTGATATGTTAACACTGTGTACTTGGGAGTCATTGTTAGTAAAGAGAAGGTCTAAGATATTATTTGTACGTGTGGGTTTGGCAATATGCTCGTGAAGACTAACAAAGTAACAAAGTTTAAATAGTTCTCCCGCATTTGCTTCTCTGGAGTTTTCGACGCTACTAGGTGTTCTAGTTGCCTCCACTTGATGTTTGGAAGGTTAAAATTTCCTAACCACATAATATTTGGTGTCGGGTTTCCCAGGGCTTCCACTTCTGATTTTATCATGTTGAGCTGGGTTTTGAATTATTCTAAGGATTAGTCGGGTCTGTATGTGACAATAACTGCTAAATATAGGGATTTGTATTTTAACTCCAAGTATTTCCACTACTTCATTACTGTTATTTAGAAATTCAGTACATATCAGAGAGTTCGTGAATGTACACTGCTACACCTCCACGTGTGCTATGCGTTCTGTCCGCCCTATGTGGGTTATAACCAGGATTACATACTGCACTATCTGCATACCTGATCTTTAATGTGGGTTTCTGTGAGAGTTGCAAATATATCGTTTCCTTCTTCTAACAGGCCCCAAATAAACGGTACTTTGTTTGTGGTTCTATTTTTTAGACCTTGGATGTTTGCAAATACGACAGGGGAGGGGCCATTTATTCTACTATGCTTACCTAGTAGTCTTCGGAAGGTATTTGGTATCGCTCGTAGAGCGCATCTTTGTGCCACGCTCGGGTGGACAGGAGGTACTTTAGCTGGGCTATTTGTTCTTCCAATGCTCGCACCTTGTTCATCTTGTTCTGCCATTTCCCATAGTGTCTTCTTCCTCTGTCTCGTCCTCGCAAAACTGAAGATTTGTTTTGTTTTATTAGCCTTTGAGTTGTTTCTGGCTATCCTCCAAGTCCCCCTAATATAGAAATCTGAGCATTTGCTATCATAGCATGTCTTACTCTCTAGTACAAAAGAGTACAAAGGAAATCAAGCAACAACAGATCTAGTGACCCTTCTAGGCTGCTTGTCCTCCAAAACACTGAGGATCAAGTGTCCAAACAGTGGTTTAGAGTGGGTAAGGGAACATTGGAAAGGGAACTATTGCCCCGGAACTAATGTCCGTGGCAGGATTAGGAAGTTAGTAGGGGACAGATGGGTTAGTAACTGAGGGGGGGATAAAATAAAGTTATTCATTTACAAAAGCAGTCAGCCGCGGGTTTGATGCGAGATATTTGTCTAAGCGGAATTTAAATGAATCAACGGTGCTGCAGTCTATAACGTCTCGGGGAAGCCCATTCTACATGTTGACAACTCGATTGAAGAAGAAATTCTTAGATTCGTGTGAGTTAACAGATTTACCAATAATTTTGCAACCGTTTCCCCGCATGTAATTAGATTGGTCTATAGTGAAGTACTTACTACAGTTCATATTGTCGATGCCTTTGATGATTTTGAACACTTGAATTAAGTCACCTCTTAATTTGCGCTGGGTTAAAGGAAATAGATTTAATTCTCTAAGACGATCCTCGTATGGTTTGTTCTTTAGGCTAGGTATCATTTTGGTAACTCTACGTTGAACTCGTTCTAGCTTGTTTATATCTTTTTGGTAATAAGGGCACCAGGATTGAACGCAGTATTACAGAAGAGGGCGGACTAAGGAATTGTAAAGGGTTAGGATAACTTCTTTGGATTTATGCTCAAATGACCTGCCTATAAAGCCAATTATTTGGTTTGCCTTCTTAACAACTTCTGAACATTGTTGACTCGGATTTAGGTTACTCGATATTGTTACTCCCAGATCGGTTTCTCTGTTTACATTCTTAAGCTGAGTGCCATTCATCGAATAGTTTGCTTTCTCATTTAGGTATCCGATATGTAGTACTTTACATTTATCCGCATTGAAACTCATTTGCCAAATTTGGGCCCAACATGGCAATTTATCTAGATTGTGTTGCATATCGTCAACTTGTTCTTTTGAGAGAACGCTATTTGCAATTTTTGTATCATCAGCAAATTTTGAGATTGTACAGGTGAGACCCTCATCTATGTCGTTGATGTAAATTAGAAAGATAATTGGACCTAGTACCGTTCCCTGGGGTACCCCGCTACTTACATTGGTCCATTTAGATGCCTTACCGTTTATTACTACTCTTTGCTTTCTGTCGCTGAGCCAATTTTCTATCCATTTCAACACACCGTCTTATATTCCATGCGCTTTTAGTTTTAGCAGTAAACGTTTGTGGGGAACTTTGTCAAAGGACTTTTGAAAATCAAGGTATATAATATCTATAGCTTTACTCTCATCGTAGAGGTTGAGGATATCGTGGAAGAAGTCTAAGAGGTTTGTTAAACAGGAACGTTTTTTACGAAAGCCGTGTTGAGTATCTTTAACACCTTAAGAGCGGCCTATGCGGTTTATTTATGTGTACCGCCCAGCGGGGTGTTTTTAGCCAAAATAGGGCTGTTTACGTGATCATTTTCATGCCTAAATAAGACTCAGAACGTAAAACAAGTATCTATCCCTGAAAGGGCATAAACAGAGCTTTCGAATGACACCATAACGATCCTTGTATGATGGATAGTTTTCTTGCAATAACCGTGCAACGCGAGTGCAAAAAGCTGGTAATTCGGTACTTTCGGTACATAATTGAGTATGTAGCGAGTGAGAGAGGGAGGAGGGAGCTGAGATTTGTGTCAGTAGGTTCGCCGCGGTGGTCTGGAGCAGTCATACGCTCGCTAGTCTCCTGCCACCACTTGTCTCTCTCTCTCTCAGCCACATTACGTGCTGAAATTGCCACTCGACCTATGTCGAGCGCCGCCACATAGTCCAGCTTTATTTAACTCGACTTAAGTGGTGAGCCGCTTTTTAAGGGTTAAGTAAGTTATTTGCCTCTAAGTGATTTACGAGTCTGTCTCTTATGACCGTTTCTATCATTTTACATACAATTGAGGTTAAGCTAATTGGACGATAGTTACTGGGTAGGGATTTGCTGCCTTTTTTTAATATCGGTGTTACGTTGGCTAGCTTCCACTGATCAGGCATAGTCCCAGACTGCAAGGATTCATTGAATAGTAATGTCAGTGGTTTGGAGAGCTCAAGCTTCCTTTAGAACTTTAGGCGAGATTGTAGCAGGTCCAGGCGTTTTATTTACCTTGAGTTTATCTAAATAATTCAGTACTTCTCTCTCTGTAACGGTGATATTGCTTAGAACATCTGAATTATCAATCTGAATCGGCGATGGTGTAGGGATATCACCGAGGTCTTCGGTTGTAAAAACTGATGCTAAGAAGGTATTGAGGGCATTACTCATTTGTACTCCGTCTTTGGTGTATTCTCCATTTTCATCGACTAAAGGTCCAACAGTTGAAGTAACTACTTTTTTCTTTCTGATATAACTAGAGAATTCTTTCGGGTTTGTTTTACTTTGATTCACAACATGTAACTCCAGGGTCTTTTTACTTTGCTTAATTAACTTTTTGGCTTTGCGTCGTAGCTCTACAAATTTCACCCGTTCTTCGTCATTTTGTGAGAATTTTAATATATCATTAGCAAATTTTTTAGCAAGCAGACAGTCTGAAATATCTTTATTCCACCATTTGGGCTTATCATTATGGCCTGGACGCCGTATTTTCGATGGTAGGCAGTCTTGCACTGCCTTAGGTAAGTGGTTGTGAAACACTCCCAAGATGTATTTATGTCGTTATTATTAGTCAGAAATCTCCAGTCAGTTTCTTTTAGCTTTGATTTAAGTTTATGAAAATATGCTTTCTTGAAATTAGGGACTTTCTCAATGCTGCTATTTGATTTGTTACTAATAAACTTTAAAGTGAAAGTTAACGTACGATGGTCGCTGTTACTGAATTCATCACCAACATTCAAATTCTCTATTAATTCTTCTTTTGTTGCGAGTACAAGGTCAAGCACATTATTATCACGGGTCGGAGATTGTACAAATCGAAAAAGTGAACTCTCTTGCAAGTTAGCATAGAGGTCGTGTCCAGAGTGTGAAGTAAGAATATCGCCCCATTTAGTCAGGAATAAGTTGAAATCGTCAAGAATTACAGTTTCTTGTATGTTAGTTATTTCTGCAATTTGTTCATAAATTGCACTGTCAGTTTGCACTGATTGAGCTGGAGGTCTGTATAATAAAGCTAGTGTTATTTTAGTTCCTCGTTTATTATTTAATAGTACGTAAGATATGTCTATATTCGCAATTTGAGGTTTTGACATTAAGACGGGATTAAGACTTGCCTTTATAAAAAACAGAACTCCTCCTCCATTTCTATTGATCCGACTTTTCTCAAACATAGTATAACCAGGAAGCGTATATTCGGCTAAAAATTCTCTGTCTTCCGTATTTAACCAAGATTCTGTAATGCCGATTATATCATAATGTTCTGTAAACACGATTTCCTCTAGATCTGAAAATTTATTGCGTATGCTACGAGCATTTACATAAAACACCTTAAGAGTATTAGAGTTGGATGTTACTGATTGTGCATTGTCTGAATTTTCAGTTCGTATTTGACTTACGCTACCCTCTATGGATACCCCCGGTTGACCCCGTTTTTTGAACGGAAATCCTTGACTGCATCGTTCAGCAGACGACCAAGACGTGCAGCTCCTACTTCATTGAGATGTACACCATCTCCTGAAAACAAAGATTTATCATAGTAAAAATGATCCCACGTGTCGACAAAGCCGATGTCCTCCTCCCTGCAGAGTTTGGCTAGTCTGCGATTTGTACTGGTAGCTATGTTGTAGATTCGGTTTTCTACATCAATCCGGGGAACAATTCCTGAAATTAAGATTCTATTAGATTTTTCCTTGAAGGACCTGATCAGCCGCCGGTACTTGCAAAGTAGTTCTTCTGACCGCGTCCGTTGGACATCGTTAGATCCAACGTGGATGACGTACGTAGTGCTTGCGGGGGCGAGCCTGGAAACCTCTTCCGCAGCCGCAACAATGTCGTCCACGCCGCCACCTGGGATACTTATCGCTTTCTGGTCCTGGGTGCCCTGGGGCAGAACTCAGTTAGTTGGCCACGGACCATGGAGTCGCCCACAAGCCGAACTTCTTCCGTTTCCTCTTCCTCGTCAATAGCCAGAATTTTGAAGTGGTTTTGGCATGTTGTCGGGATGTCCTTCCTGGTACTGGTACTGGGATGCACATTGTTTCTCACTAACTGAATGTTGTCCTGGGGGGGAGTGAGAGTAGTCATTATTATTTTCTGCAACATCTAAGGTAGGTGCTGGTGTGGGTACCGGTACTGTATGCACTGGAATGGCGGTTGACATCGTAGTGGTTTCTTGGGCCGAGGGCACTCCTACGTTGAGTGTGGCAAATTCTTGAAGGGATTCAAGCTTCGTAGTCAGGGCATCGATCTTGCGGTGAGCTGCATTCAATTCATCCGCAATCTTCTCTCGGAGCTGGCAAAATCTACAAATTTGGACATCAGTATCAACAAACATGGTAGGGCCAAATTTACCGGAACAACTTGTGCAGGTTCGTTGCGGCGCCATGACGATATAATCACAATATGCCTGAAAATCACACAAATTTATGTTAGCAAAATGGTACAATTAAAGCCTGAAAATCACAACAAATTTATGTTAGCAAAATGGTACAATTAAAACCTGAAAATCACAAACAATGTATGTTAGCAATGTGATACAATTCATGCCTGAAAATAAAACAAAAATTTATGTTAGCAGTATGACAGTTAAAGCCTGAAAATCACAAATGGACTAGAAATTTGTTACAACATTTTCTGGAAAAAAAAAGTGGGAGAGGGTTAATGTAGCCTAGTGAGAAAACTGGAAAACAGTATACAGTACAGTAACAAAAAATATTTGTTAGCAATATGGTACAATTAATGCCTGTAAATCACAAACAGAATATGTTAATCACAAAAATAATATTATGCCTGTAAATCACAAAAAATATGTTAGCAATAGAACACAATTTATGCCTGAAAATAAAACAAACATTTATGTTAGCTGTATGACACAGTTAAAGCCTGAAAATTGCAAATGGACTAGTAATTTGTTACAAAATTTACTGGATGACTGGCAGGGGGGTGGGTGGTCCTATTTGCATAGAAATAGATAATAAAATATATATGGGAAACAGGAGAGAGATATGCAGAACAGAAGAAAGAATATTGAGTTTAGTGGGAGAGCGAGAGAGAAAAACAAAAAAAAGTGAGAGAGAGTGTGTGAGAATGAGATTGAAAGAGTGTGAGTGTGAGAGAGAAAGACAGTATGAGAGAGAGTGAGGGTAAGAGTGAGAGTGAAAGACAGTGTGAGAGAGAGTGAGTGTGAAGGTGAGAGTGAAAGAATGTAAGTGTGGGTGAGAGAAAAAGGAAGTGATGGTAAAGAAATATTGCCACTACATCCTCTGTCCTTACCATTTCACTTCACTGCCTGTGATCCAAGTCTGAGAGAGAGAGAGAGAGAGAGAGAGAGAGAGAGAGAGAGAGAGAGAGAGAGAGAGAGACACTGACATACAGACAGAGAGAAAATAGAGAGCGTGAATATGTGAGGTAGATTTTGAGTATGTGTGTGTGTGTGTGTGAGAGAGAGAAAGTTACATAGTTACATAGATACACAGACTACATATACCTTGCGGTCCCTATTAGGTAGTCCGGACTTAATGCTAAAATAAAATTTACTACAAAATGGAAGGCAAGGATAGCAAAGCAGAAGGCTCTCTCCCCACCCACCTCTCCCTCCGACCGTTGGTCGGTATGAAATTCAGTTGGGGAAAAAAGTCACACAGCAGAATGAGACAAACTTCTACTGGGAAATTTATAGTAAAGAACGTAGTTGAGAAATATTATGTACTACTAATGCTTAACCTATTTTTTGTTTGTTTAACCTATATTATTCCCACCTCAAAATGAATATCTAGAATTCTTTTGAATGTGTCAATTGCCCAACAGTGTACCACTTTCTCTGGCAATTTGTTCCACTCGATGACCACACTGTAAGTGAAGAAGTGCTTTGTGACATCGAGATTCGCCGCCCTCCGTGTAATTAATTTCATTCCATTTTCCCGAGTTAATGAACTATTATCTATTTTGAAAAGTGAATCTACATCAATGTTGTCAAATCCCTTTAGTGTCTTGAAACACTCGATTAATTGACCTAGCAATCTTCTGTTCTTAAGTTATTTTTTTGTTTTGTTTAGTCTTTCATGATAAAATTTATGTCTTAGTGACGGAATCAACTTTGTCGCTCTACGCTGCACCCGACTCAAGTTTCTCAATGTCCTTGCTCAGATAAGGAGACCAAAATTGCACGCCATATCTAAGATGGGGCCTCACTATACTTTTAAATAAATGTACTATAATCTTTTCATTTTTTAAAGTAAAATTTATCTTAATATATCCCAATGCTCGAGTGGCCTTGTTCGCAGCTGGTTCACGTTGATCTGAGGTCTTTAGGATTTCCGATATAAGGAGCCCCAGGTCTCAAACTAATGCACTAGTTTTGATTGGCGGGCCTTTCATCTTGTATTAATTTTTGTGATTGTATTACCTATTTGATTTACCCTTGAGCAAAGGGATTGGTAATGGTATATGATGTCTGTAACAACGCTATTGAGTCGTTCAGTAGAAGCTGGAGATAAAATAGTGCTTATTATTATTATTATTATTATTATTATTATTATTATTATTATTTGTAGTATTACTATTATTATACTTAATCTTAAATGCACTGCTCTACTAGGTCAGGAATAATTCGACAGTTGTTTGAAAGTTCACATATTTATTTAACAAACTCCCATGGTAACCATAATCCACATAGCAATTGAGTCTTTGTTCTGGTCAAGATGGGTTCAAACTATTAGTTGAATACCTAGGACGGCTCAGTATATATTGCACTTCGGAATTGTTGCATTCCCAGTACTACCTATCTGGACAATCACTATTCAGAGTTTAAACCTACTTCGACTCCGAGCCAAAGGCACGTCACTATATTCACAATGGTTGACAAAACTATGCTAAAACTCTCTCACAATGTGACCGAGGATTTAATCAAATTGTTCTCAAATTACCCTCACAATATCAGAAACCTTTATTCGTTTACATGGGATAAAATTACCTTAATAATATTAGATACGATTAATACATTCCTAGGTATTTATATCACCATGACCATACTAGTAAACAATTACTCAATCCGCGTTATTAAATCCATTTTACAATATTAAATACATTTACCAAATTAGCAGGTATTCATATCACCTAGACAATATCAGAACGCTATGTCCTTTAAAAAAGTTATAAACTATTATTCAATCAATGAGATCCATAAAAACTAGTTGGCAATATATTTATGCACAATCGAAAGCATGCTGTCGTCGAGGTAAACATCTAATTAATATAAGTTGTTTCCTTATAAGAAAAAGAGTATGTCATAGATGTGGGCTGAAGCCCTTCTCTAACTATTTCTCCAGCTAGGTCCAAACTATGTTGCAAATGCTAAACCCCGGAAAACTGCTCAGGTAAGTCTAGTTATCTCAGTTACATGGACTGTATTATTTAATTCCCTGCATAGCTTTATCCCGTAGAACTCCCTCTTAACATTATCCCTATCTTTACATAAGACCCAATTAGGTCCTGTACTATTGTTAACTAATGGGTCGAGTGCCTTACTAACAATAAAAGCTATATCTCTCAACACTTCATCCCTTTGTTTCATCAATTGTCTAATCAGTTTCTCTTCTGTTGTTCTATGAGAACACATAGATTTTATTGTTGGAACACATAGGCTCAGTCTAGCATCTAACTCTTTGGTAAGTCTGTTCGGGCCCTTAATGAGTTCATTAAAAAATATTCTGGAAGCTCTTTTGTCTCTGCTTCACCACTTCAAAGTAGGCCAATACATCAGGTCCATCTTCTCGGTACCATCTACCACCAGGTGATACTCATGAATCGCTTGGCTTATTATGTGAAGGCTCGCAACATGTCAGCAGTCATCAGGATATTGTAGCTGTATCTGTGCCAAGGGTGGGCAGCTTACTGGATCCCGGCTCGTCTTGTATTCAGTAGAGCTCGGTTGCTGGAGGTCAGGAACAGGCTTATTTATCACTCCATAGGTGCTAAGGTGAGCAAGGGGGTGTGTCTACTTAGTGTGCCAATGTGTTCTGGGCAGGTGCCCGCGGCTGTCTGGCTGCTGTGCCCTCGCCCACATCCCTTTATACCCATCCCTCACGCAGCACGGCCCTGTGATTGGCCGAGCCACGTGGGGCTATATCAGCTCGCTCTCTTTGAATTCCAGTATCCTATACCTGCTTGATTTCATCCCTGTAATGTTTTCCTGGAAGCTTATTAGAACCATTCTTTAGTGGCTGATGGGAGTAAGAGGGTGGCAACATTGTAGTAGAACGTTTGCGACCAGTATAAAATATACGGGTGTAAACTGAGGGCATGTTATGAGGCGAGCGTTAGGGTGAGGAGATGAGGCGATCGTCGTGCTACGTCATAGGAGGCTGGTGATTGGTTGAGAGTGGGGGAGTGCCAGAGTGTTTCCTGTGACAATATTTAAAGGATAAACCTTGTTGATATACCTGAGCTAATCACGCGGACGGGATTATTCCTTCATTTATTATTATTATTATTATTATTATTATTATTATTATTATTATTATTTATATTATTATTATTATAGTACTTATTTTCTTATTCCAAGTACACTACTACGGTGGGGGATAATTCGACAGCCATTTAGAGTTTCGTATACTTTACTTAACAAAACTTACTACTACCCTATTAACTATTTCTCTTTTCGGGTCGAAATGAGTTCAAGACACAGATTGAATAGTTTCGTCGACCCACTATAGGTTGTACATTGGAACTCTAGAGCTCCCGCTACAACCTATTTGGATTCCCGCTATTCAGGTATTGACTCACTTCGACTTTGATCCAAAGTCACGTTACTAGTCTCTAAAATAATATAATTTTACTGGGCCCTGCTGTGTCTACTCCAGAGACCAGGGCATTAATAAATCTAATCTCTAAATCACTATATAGAACAGAGATTTATTCTTAACTAAACTCCAAAACAAGATAACTTTACCGGACCCCACTGTGTCTTCCCAGAGACCAGGGTGTTACAGGGTGAATGACGATGAATGTACGATTACCTATCTCCTATTCTCTTTCTAATTTTTATAAATGATCTCCTTAACTGTACCTTAATTCCCATCCATTCATACGCAGACGACTCAACCTTACACTACTCCATTAGTTTTTCAGAACGCCCCAGCCAGCAATCCCTCAACGACAAACGTAATGAAGCCATAGAACTCTTAAATTCTGATCTAAATACTGTTTCCAATTGGGGCAGAGAAAACCTTGTTAACTTTAATGCTTCCAAAACCCAATTTCTCCATCTATCTACCCGTCAGGATCTCCCAGCGGACTATCCCTTGTTCTTCAACAATACAAAAATCAACCCTTCATCTTCTCTCAATATTCTTGGTGTCTCTTTTTCTTCTGCTCTCATTTGGAAGGACCATATTACCAGTCTTGCTAAGGCAGCCTCCCAGAAGCTGGGTGTGCTCAACCGCCTTAGGGGGTTCTTTTCCCCTGCACAGCTTCTTGCTCTGTACAGGGGCATAGTGCCCTTGTATTGAGTATTGTTCACATGTGTGGGGAGGTTCCTCTCACACCGCTCTCCTAGACAAAGTTGAAAGGAAGGCCTTTCGTATCATTAACTCCCGTCCACTCACCAACTCTCTGCAATCTCTCTCTCTCCGCCGCAATGTTGCATCTCTCTCGCTATTCTATCGCTACTATAATAATCAGTGTTCCTCAGAGCTATCCCAGTGCATACCACCTCCTTTACGTAGGGCACGTGGTACCCGTCTTGCAACTCAATCCCACCCCTACTCTGTGCAACTCTCCAACCCAAGAGTGAAACGTTACTCTCAAACTTTCTTCTACTCAATATCTGAGCTCTGGAACTCTCTCCCAGAATCAGTCTTTCCCTCTTCCTATGATTTAAATTGCTTCAAACTCCGTGTGTCCAGGCATTTTGGCTCGAACGTCCCTTGATTTTGGCCCTGTCACTCTTTCAACTATGGGGGAGGCACTCGCTATAGGCAGTTATGCCTTTTGCCTCCCTCAATCACATAGAAAAAAAAAAAAAAAAAAAAAAACATCTTTGGCTAAAGCGTGTGATAGAACGGGCGTCTCAGATCGGCGCAGCAGCCGTTATTGCCTCAGCCGTTATTGCCTCAGCCGTGCTACAAGACATGGGAATTGTGTCTCCAAAGGACACCTCCAAAGTCATTGATCATAGTAAAATTCGCCGAGAAAGAAGTAGAACTCGTCAAGAACTGACAAAACTAGACAGCAGTATGACAGACTTGCCTGGATTGTACTTCGACAGTCGAAAGGATAGAACGATGATAAATGTACGAAATGCCGCAGGACATGGCCACCAGGACAGAGATACAGAAGAGCACGTCAGCATTATTTGTGAACCAGGTTCATCGTACTTTGGCCACGTGACGCCGTCAAGTGGATCAAGCAAGGCGATTTCCAAAGTAATCTTTGAATGCTTGGCTGCGCGAAGTGTGGATCTCGACAATGTGAAAGTCGTCGGATGCGACGGAACCGCTGTCAACACTGGACATAATGGCGGAGTTATTCGGCAGCTTGAGGAATTACTACAAAAACCGCTGCAATGGCTCGTGTGCTTATTACATGCTAACGAGCTCCCCCTACGACATCTGTTTCAGCATTTAGATGGAGCAACTACAGGACCTAAGTGCTTCTCAGGACCGATAGGGAAATCTCTCACAACATGCACTGAACTCCATATAACATCGTATGAACCTATATCGCTATTACAGCCACTGCCGCATATTGACATGAAGGACCTGAGCACTCACCAGCAGTACCTGTGGCAGATGTGTCAAGCTGTCAGTGAAGGACACTGTCCCTGTGATCTAGCATTGCGAAAACCGGGACCATTGAACCACTCTCGATGGTTGACAACCGCCAACAGAATCCTCCGCCTCTATGTTGGCCTCGATGCACCATCCAACAACATCAAAACTCTCGTCACATTCATCATCCGGGTCTACGCCCCAACATGGTTCGCCATCAAGACGCAGCCATCATGCAAAAATGGAGCCAAACATCTGCACGGGATAATGGTGAGAACACGGTACCTCAGCTACTCTCTAAAGAAAGTCTTCGACCCGGTGATTCGGCGAAACGGCTTCTGCGGACACCCCGATAACGTGCTATTAGCCATGATCACAGATGAGCGACCACATAGAAGGGAACTCGGACTCAGAAGAATTATGAAGGCAAGATCACATGTGTCTGCAAACAAAATCCACAAATTTCGAGTGCCACCGCTCAACCTCGACGCGACCAAATACCAGGACATGGTCGATTGGCAGACTTTGACCATGACGGAGACTCCTGTTACGATGGATATGACGGTAAACGAATTGAAGGACATGATCTCTGATCAAATTTCACCATGTGTCCTCTTCCCTCGTTTCCCTTGTCACACACAGGCGGTGGAAAGATGCGTGAAGCTAGTTACCAAAGTTTCAACCGCTGTGTGTGGCGAGACGTCCCGCCATGGATTTATTCGGGCTCGCGTCGCTTCTCGGCAGCTTATGCCGAAACTTGAGTCTAAACGTGACTATAAATTATGAATTAACCATGCATGCATAACTCAGACTCTATCGTTAGAATAATAGTGAGCCAAATTAACTAAAAATATATAGTCTGATGTTTATTCGTATTGTAGGTATTTTTGTGTAAAATCGTATTTTATTGTAAACTTATAACGTCTGGTGATCGATCAAAAAATTGTCTGATTTTAATAATTTTTCGCATATTGTTCTATTAGTCCATTGGCAACTTTTAAGACCTCAAGTAAGTTAAAATTCACAAAAAAACAATTTGGGGCCATTTTCACACCACCCTATACATATATGCTCTCTTAACCTTATACAATATATTTACTCAAACGACCGGGGCGTTACTACACTCTTAGATCTATGTTCTCTTAACCCTGTTACCAATAAATCATATGTTACATATATCACCTATTCAATAATAAAACTCAGTAAATTACTTAATATGATCAGTACCTCAAACCTCTACGAGAACAAGATTCACAACTTAATCCTCTACAATAATCCTGTGATTACATTATTCTCCTGGACTTAATGTTCGTAACGCTTACCACGAAACTGACCGAATATTCCTTCAAACAACATAATTGATAATGTTTCCTCGATAACAAAAGTTTTCGTAGATCATACGGACTAGTGTCATCCCTACCTACTTCTCAAACTAAAGCTAAACTAATTCTATCTATCTATCTATTGCCTGACGCCGCGATCCCCGAAGGAGTGGCCACGAACGAACCGCCCCCATGCACCTCTGTCCCCAGTCAGTCGATGCCCCTCCCCCCAACCAACACCGCCTTCGTTCATGTACTTCCTCACTCCATCCTTCCACCTATCATTCGGTCTACCTCTCCCTCTTTGTCCCTCCACCTCGCTCTCATACACCCTCTTAGTCATTCTCTCGCTTTCTATACGTTCCATATGGCCGAACCATCTCAAGTTGTTCCTTTTCACACTTTCCAGCACATCTACCTCCACACCACACCTCCTTCTTACTTCCTCATTAGTCTGTCTATCCCTCCATGTAACTCCGCACGCAGTCCTTAAGTAATTAATTTCCAGTGCTCTCTCTCTTGGTCTGAGTCTCTCAATCAACATCCATGCTTCGCTTCCGCTTCCGTAAGTCAGTGTCGGGATTAACACACTGTCATGCAAGGACTTCTTCACTTCCATACTGACCACCCTATTTCTTGTTACTGCTTTTAGCGTTCCTACAACCCTCTTCCCCTGTTGTACCCTCTCCCGCACTTCTTCATCTATAGTCCCATCTTTACTCAACACACTGCCCAGATACTTAAAAGAGTTGACGATCTCCATAGCCTGACCGTTCAGCTTCACCTCACACTCTGTGACTTCACCCCTTTCGAAGACCATAACCTTGCTCTTCCCCGCATATACCTTCATATTCCGTTTTTCGCACAATGTTCCAAACTCATTTACCAGACCCTGCAACTCCCATTCATTATCACTCATCAGAACTGTATCATCCGCTAATTTCAACTGTTCATTATTTCCCCTGAGCCTTACAGTTGCTTATCCACTTAAGAATTTCCCCCTCTTACTTAAATATTAATAACTAGTTGCTGTCCTATCAGATCCTATACTATTGATAGCTAATCGGCATGGAGCCTTCTCTATCAAGAATAACTAATATCCTATTAACACATCATTGTTTTATTTATATACATCATAATTATATACATCTTTCTCTTTAGTTTGTCCTATAAGAACACATCAATTATTATGCATGGAACCACTGGGTTAGTCAACCATTTTCTCTCTTTCTTTAAGTCTGGTTCGGGCCCAATATGGGTCCTATAAAAAAAACTATGTAGTACTGCTAGGTGTTTACTGGAACAATTTCACCACCTCAGTGCTGGCCAATAGCTTGACTGGAAATCTTCGCTCCCATCTACTATCTGCCGTCCCTCTTGAACCGCTTGACTGTTCTGTAGGTATGCAAGCCAGCGATGTGACGGCAGGCGGCCGGATACTGAAGGTGTATCCGCCTAGTAGGGGAGAGCGATGCTACACCCAAGGTGGGCTTTACTGGAACAAGTGATGAGGGCTGGGAGGCTGGCATAAGTGGATCCGAGTTCCCTTTAGTGCACGAGCGAGAGAGAAAATGTGGGTTGGATGAAGTTAACCCAGTGGCACCCGAGAGGTGAATGACCCCGGCAACCTCCCCCAGCTCCTTGATGAAGTCCCGCCTCCCGCTCTCCGGCGCTGTGATTGGCTGAGCGGTCCGCCCGGCCGTGCAACATTCTGGCCGCACGCTTTGAATATCCCTACCCTTCGCCTCCACTCTTCTCTCTTCATAATACGTTCCTGGAAGCTGGTTACGAATATCTTTCAGTGGCTTACGGAAGTATAGGGCTGGCACTGATGCATTAGACCCATGGTAACCAGAGGAAACGGATTGTGAAGAGAGCGAGAGCGAGTTTAAAGGTGAAGCGGTATGCGTAGCCGTCAGCTCCGAAAATGAAGGCTTCTGATTGGTCGACCGGGAGGGCGTGGCATGTTTACTTGGTGGGCCCGAAACGTCAAACTCAGCTGGCTTAAAGGGAAGGTTAAAGGGAGCTCGGTGATTGGCAGATGGCCTCTTTACCTTAATTATTATTATTATTATTATTATTATTATTATCATTATTATTATCAGTTTCGCAGATAGCTTCATCAAGTCACTGTGACCCGATGAAGCTATCTGCAAAACGGTGTCAATAATGTGCTCTTCCACAGATGGTGTTTTTTATCCATTCTGTATACTGTTCATGTACCGCTCAACATTATTTTTAGTATTACTATTAGTAGTAGTATTGTACTCCTCTTCACTATCTCCTTCTTTCTCCTCACTTCCCCCTTCACTCTCCTGTTCTCCCTTCTACACCTTGCTATTCTTCCCCCTTCTCCTTCGCTCTCTGAACAATGGGTGAGTACTCAATTTACACATAGGCTACTCTAATAATTTAAAGCTAGATACAATCAATCGGTAATAATGGTGTTGCAGAACAATTTAAACACCTTCTTTAGTTTTTTGAACACATACATGATATACATATTATTGTATTATATAGTGAATGTCAAGTATTTTCAAATTAAGGGCAATATTTTGTTTATTAAACAAACAACCAAGAACCTCCCACCCCCCCTTTGTAAATATATGTGTACATTTTTCGGTAGAAAAATGTCTCGGCCATAGGCCGGTTCTCCCTCGCAGGCTCGCTATCGCTCGAACGTAAATAATCGACACCGATATGGCACGAAAGGTAAACAAATTGCCAAAGAAATATTACGAAGGGTATTAATATCGCCAATTTATTGGAGCAAAAAACTTAAAATCTCCAAACTAATAAGGCTAAACATTCGGGAGAAGGGGTCCTATAAACAAATATATGTTCATATATAGATTACCAGTGGTACCATGAGTTGTATATTACACACACAATAAGGCTAAACATTCGGGAGAAGGGGTTCTATAAACAAATATATGTTCATATATAGATTACCAGTGTTACCATGAGTTGTATATTACACACACAATTTTAAGAATGTAGTCAAAGCTCTCAGCCACTGTAAAATAATACCTTTAACAAACCCTACCCATAGAAGAATGTGATTTAACTTGGCGCCAATCAGACCGGTTCTAAATTAAAGATTCCAATCTCTGGAGAGGCGGGGGGCGAGGGCGCTTCCACCCCTTTAACCACCGTCTGGAAATTCAAGGGGCCCTCTGTGGAATAAGTGGGTGGATGAGCGTCAGCTTGGTCGGCAACCCATCTAGGGGGGGACAACCATATACAAATCCTGGTGGACGGCAACCGTCTAGTAACCTTACGAAAATTACTGAAGGGCGGCGCGCTCATCGGTGCCACTTGCAAGTGGCGAACTCTACAATGGATGGATAGTGTAAAGAATCCTTGGTATAAAAACGGTATACCATATCATAGCTTATTTGGATTTTTATATACCTGTTTCTCCTTATAATTGATGGGCTTATTACTACCAATAAACCTTTGAAAAGGAATATTTTTATGGACACTTTTGTTGCGTTTTTCATGTCATCTTTAAACACAATTTATGAGGATGTACTCTAATGATTTGGTGGTGTTATAATAACTATCCGATGTTGCATAGCATAATATTCCAGGACAAAACGTAACGCAAATATCGAGAAACAATCTGTATTCTATTAGTTTCGTATTGTTTCGCTGATTGCTTAATACAAACACGACATACAGCTAGATCAGTTATGAAAATTGGTTAAAAGGCTGCTATAGCTAGTAAATATATGCCCAAAATCGCTAGAATACTGCCACATCACCAATAGTACCATCCCCACCATCACTACCACCAGTACTTATCACCACCACCACCACACCACAATAATCACAAACAATAGTAAGAGAAACAAACTATCAACCACACCACTACCATCACCATCCCCCCCCCCCCCCCCCCCTTACACACACACGGCCCCAAACCACCACTACCAACCCCCCTCCCTCCTATCAATCACGCCTAGCCTAAATTTTAAAGAAAGTAATCAATCAGGTTCGACGGGAGGCTGTCTACTATAGTGTCTCAACCTAAATATTTACACACCAATACTGAGGGAATGCAATTATATATCCAGAGTGAAAATTATCACCAAACGCCTCTCTTTGTTTATTTATTTATTGGTTAGCCATCCCTTCTAGATAAATGGGTACATATTTCGGTGGAAAAATGTCTCGGCCGAAGGAAGATTCCTCCCGAGTTGCAGGCTCACTATCGCACGCCAGGATTAAATCGACACCAAAAAGGCACAATAGATCTTAGAATTCACAAAGACAACATCGTTTGACATGTCTTAAAATGGTAAAGAAATGTGGAGAAAGGTTTTAAAATCGCCAAACTAATGGGGTTTAACTCTCAAACCTAATGTTTGCTAAAGATGAGAGAGAAGGGGGTCCACATCAACCAGGTTCGACGGATGGCTGTCTACTATAGTGTCTCAACCTAAATAATTAAGCATCGAAATTGAGGGGATGCAATTATATATGCAGTGTGTAAATTATGACCAAACGCCTCCCTTTGTTTATTAATATATTTATGAATTTACTTGCTTATTTATATAGTTATTTTTTAGTTTGCTCCCTAGTCTACCATCAAGATAAATATTTAAAACCTTTAAGACACCCCTTCAAGGTAAATTTGTACATTTTTCGGTAGAAACATGTGGTCGATGGCTGGTTTCTCCTAAATTGCAGATTCGCCATCGCTCACCCGGATAAAATCGACACCTAAATGGCACTAAAGGTAAACAAATTGACAAAGAAATAGGGCAAAAGATATTCAAATCACCTGCATTATAGAAGGAACAGGCCTTTGGCCGGGAAATGTACACATTTATCTTGAATGGGTATCTTGAGGGTATTTTTGTAAGGTTGATGCATGTCTAAGAAGGAATCTTAGAACACAAATATAATAATAATTATAAAAATAAAATAGAGAAAATAATTAATCTCCCCTTAAATCATCCAGTACCAGCAACAACTGACTTCCGTCATTAATAAAGGGGGTATCCCACTGTGCGACTTTTCGATGGCGAACGCCCAGCGACAGAGGGCGACAGGATTTTTTTGTCTATGTCCCAAAATTCGCCAAAATTCGCCATATTCGCTCGAATATTCTCCAATTGTCGCCGAAAAACTGTCGCCCTAGGGTTGCCCATGTTCGCCCAGATTCACCCAGATTCGCCGATAAATTTCGATCATATCCAAAATCCGGCGGCGAACTGAAAATGTTGGCGAATGTTGTGCGACATTCGCCTTTGTCTCACTCCATTCGCCCTAGGTCATACTATAGTCGCACAATTCGCCCTGATTCGCCAATTTGCAAATTCCAATTATTGGCAACGCTGATTTTTGAGCGAATAGGGTGACAGTAGCGCGCCAGTAGCGCGAATGCGTTGACGAATTATTGCCAATGCCATACGAATGACATGCCATATGTGGCGAACTGAGGCGATTGGTGGGTTTTTATGTGACTGTTGATGTGTCTCTGACTATAGTATGTTTCTTTTCAACTGACGGTAAAAAAATGCAAAGTTCCTATCAGGATATCTGTTATTTTGAATATTTTGTAGTGAAATGTGGTGCTAATTATATAAACTTAGACTTAATATGATGCAGAGACATGGTTTCATATTTTCCCATTAAGTATCGAGAAATTAGGGATTCAATATCGTCAGATGAAATGAAACTGAGTATACCATATATACCGGCGTATAAAGAAACATTTCTAAGCCTTAAATAAACCCTGCAAAACCATGAGTGGTCTTGTACAAAAAATATATTTTCAATGCAAGTGAAATTGGAGCGCCGAGATTCATCAGCTGATTTTCCGTGTGACCAAAATCGACGAAATACGATCATTTAATCATAAGTACTATATACATAACAGTAGGTTATGTATACTTTACCTAATTAATTCTTCATAATATTTCATAATAAACTTATAAAACACAAGTTATAAGTTCAAACTATGGTTCAAATTAAAAGTCAGTGTACCGGAACCATTACCGAAACACGTGTTGTGTGTGTTATTGTTGTGTGGCTGTGTCGAGAGTGTATATGAGGCATAGTTATTTCAAAAGGCCCTGTCTAAGCTGTATTTAAGGGAAAGTTCGAATGGGGCGAAAGTCTTAAAATGTCAAAAGGAATGGTGCTAAACATGACGGAGAAAGGGGTTTAGAATAAAATCCTTCAAGTGGAAATATCCCGTTAAATCGACAAATGATAACTCTAATTAGAGGAAACAAACTATCATAATAGTGAAAGAGTTAATTTAATAGTTACTTCTACTTAACCCTTTGAAGATTAGGACGCATTTTGACGGTATATTCTGACTACCTTTAGACGATTTTATCCAGCTTAGGAATGATCTGTGGAACTAGAAGGATAAAGAGTATCTCAATTAACCCTCTGACCTCCATATACACTTCCTAATCTGAATACAATAGTCTTATAATTGCAAGGAAACTAAAAATAATTCCATAATTGTATCTTGAGTGGGAATACACCTATTCCATAGATGCACAGACACTCAGACATACCCACACAATTATATTTACATTTTGATTCGAGGGCATATGTTTTTGTAATAGGCCTTATGGAAACGAGATTGTGAACTTCGAATGAAAATATAAAACAAAGATAATGTTCTCTATGGGACTGTTAATTGTTCAGAATAATTCGTCAGTGTATTATTGTTGTTCTCCCAAGTATTGTTCAGATATTCCGGGATAAGGGTTGCACACATTGATTCATAGATACACACACACACACAATGTCAAGCTTTTCCACATCTCGCCTTTTCACACACACAAACACACATATTGTAGGCACCAATCGATCAGGGCTAGACCCAGGTGAGGTTATAGGCATGTGATAATATGTCGCTGGAACTCTTGTTTCATTTGTTTGGCCTATCTTATTGATTTTCTTTGTGCCTCATTTACACTGAGAGCAATCCAGCTAGCTTTCACAAACATCTCCTCCTCCTATCCACTTCACTAAACTAAACATGCACACCACACTTCATTCCTCCACACCAAAATTAAAAAACAAAAATTATGAATTTCAGCCCAGCCTCGTAGTCCCCAAGGGGGGGGGGGCATAACCCGACCGACCATCCCCTGACGACCCCTCAAAATTACCTGGACCTCGGCCTGTTACTCTTTCTATTGATTTCTGCAACATTCGCTGACTTTCCTCTAACTTTCACTGTTGAACACCATCTCTCCTCCTACAAACCTGATCTTCTCTTCCTCACCGAAACTCAGGTGTCTGTAGCAACATCCAGCAACCCCTTCTCTGTATCCTCTTACTTTCTCTATCCTATTTTCAAAGCCAAAGGCGGATGATGTGCATATGTGCACAACAAACTCACTTGCTTTCGTGTTCCCGATTTCGACTCCTGTGAATTCTCTACTGTATGGCTCAAACTTTCATGTCATTCTCTTACTAAATATTTCTGTGCTGTCTATCTTTCCCCTAACTCTGCCAACTTTTCCAAATTCTTTGACTATCTAAACTCTACAGTAAAACACATTCTATCCATTTCTCCTTTCTCAGAAATCTCCATCTTAGGAGATTTCAACGTTCACCACCGCCATTGGCTCTCCTCTCACACTACTGACCCAGCTGGTGAACAAGCCTACGTCTTTTCTATCATAAATGACCTAGAGCAGTTAGTTCAGCAACCCCCCCCCGTATCTCGGATCGCATCGGAGATCGGCCCAACATTCTTGACTTGTTTCTAACTTCTAACCCTTCTTCTTATACTGTCGATCTTTTCTCTCCTTTGGGCTCCTCCGACCATAAATTTATCTCTGTCAACTGTCCTTTCTCTCCAGTACGGCCACCCGATCCTCCTAGCCGGCGGCGCTTGTGGCACTTTGGCACTGCCGACTGGGAGGCTCTCCGGCAGTACTTCTTTTATATCCAATGGAATTATTTCTGCTTATGTGGCCGGGGACCCTCGGAGAGTGCTGAATGCATTACCGAGGTAATCCTATCGGGCATGGAAGCATACATTCCATTCTCTTTCTCTCAGACTAATGCTAAAAATTCTTGGTTTACTCAAGCCTGTTCTACTGCTGTCCGCAATAAGGAGGAAGCATTCAAACGGTACCGACGCCTTAAAACTCAAAACTCTCATTCTTCCTATGTTTCTGCCCGGAATCAAGCCAAATCTGTTCTTCGACTTGCCAAACACTCTTTCATCAATAATAAATGCACTGAACTATCCAACTCTAGCTCTTCCCAAGCTTTCTGGCATCTAGCCAAAAACCTCTCCAACAATTTATCTTGCTCGTCGTTCCCTCCCCTTTACCATTCTGATGGCACAACCATCACTTCTTCCTCTGACAAAGCTAAACTCTTCGGTCAAACTTTTGCTAGATACTCCACCTTGGATGATTCCGGTGCTATTCCTCCCTCTCCACCCTCCTCTCTCTTACTTATGCCTAATATCCTAATCTCTTCTAAAGATGTACTTTCTACCCTCTCTGGGCTTAATACTAATCAGGCGTACGGTCCGGACGGTGTTCCTCCTGTTGTTCTCAAAAACTGTGCTTCCGTGCTGACTCCCTGCCTAGGCAAACTCTTTCGTCTCTGTCTATCCTCTAACGTCTTCCCTTCATGCTGGAAGTTTGCTCACATTCAACCTGTCCCAAAGAAGGGTGACCGCTCTCAACCCTCCAACTATCGTCCAATTGCTCTCATCTCATGTCTTTCTAAAGTTTTTGAAACTATTCTTGCTTCCAAATTTCTTAAGCATTTCTTTTCTCATAATCTGCTCTCAGATCGCCAGTACGGGTTCCTTAAGGGTCGCTCTACTGGTGATCTTCTTTCATATCTTACTAACTCTTGGTCATCTTCCTTTCGGGACTTCGGTGAGACTTTTTCTATTGCACTAGACATATCGAAAGCCTTCGATAGAGTCTGGCACAAATCTTTAATTTCTAACTACCCTCCTTCGGTTTCTATCCCTCCATCTATGTCTTTGCCTCTAATTTCCTCTCCGGCCGTTCCATAGCCACGGTTGTGGATGGCCATTGTTCACTTCCTCACCCTATAAACACTGGTGTTCCTCAGGGCTCTGTGCTATCTCCTATTCTCTTTCTAATTTTTGTAAATGATCTCCTCAACTGTACCTCAATTCCCATCCATTCATACGCAGACGACTCAACCTTACACTACTCCATTAGTTTTTCAGAACGCCCCAGCCAGCAATCCCTCAACGACAAACGTAATGAAGTCATAGAACTCTTAAATTCTGATCTAAATACTATCTCCAATTGGGGCAGAGAAAACCTTGTTACCTTTAATGGTTCCAAAACCCAATTTCTTCATCTATCTACCCGTAAGGAACTTCCAGCGGACTATCCCTTATTCTTCAACAATACAAAAATCAATCCTTCATCTTCTCTCAATATTCTTGGTGTCTCTTTTTGTTCTGCTCTCAGTTGGAAGGACCATATTACCAGTCTTGCTAAGGCAGCCTCCCAGAAGCTGGGTGTGCTCAACCACCTTAGGGGGTTCTTTTCCCTGCACAGCTTCTTGCTCTGTACAGGGGCATAGTGCGTCTTTGTATTGAGTATTGTTCACATGTGTGGGGAGGGTCCTCTCACACCGCTCTCCTAGATAAAGTTGAAAGGAAGGCCTTTCGTATCATTAACTCCCGTCGACTCACCAACTCTCTGCAATCTCTCTCTCTCCACCGCAATGTTGCATCTCTCTGGCTATTCTATCGCTACTATAATAATCAGTGTTCCTCAGAGCTCTCCCAGTGTATACCACCTCCTTTACGTAGGGCACGTGGTACCCGTCTTGCAACTCAATCCCACCCCTACTCTGTGCAACTCTCAAACTCGAGAGAGAAACGTTACTCTCAGTCTTTCTTCTACACAACAGCTGAGCTCTGGAACTCTCTCCCAGAATCAGTCTTTCCCTTTTCCTACGACTTAAATTGCTTCAAACTCTGTGTGTCCAGGCATTTTGGCTCGAGCGTCCCTTGATTTTGGCCCTGTCACTCTTTCAACTATGGGGAAGGCACTCGCTATAGGCAGTTCTGCCTTTTGCCTCCCTCAATCACATAGAAAAAAGAAAAAAAATACACACACACTACAACACACACACACACACACACAGCCCGTAGCCTAGTAGGTAGAGCTCTCGTCTCACACACGAGGGGTCGGGGGTTCAATCCCCGGCCGGGCGGAGACAAACTGGGCTTGTCTCCTTTCATGTGTTAGCCTCAGTTCACCTAGCTGTAAATAGGTACCTGGAATAAGTGGACGACGTTGTGACATCCCATCTGGGGTTGGCAAAAATGGTACAAGGCGAGATGGGTATCATATGGTTCACCTAAGCTGATGGATACCTAAGCCTTCGGGCGAGACGGTACCGTCTATAGTGAGAATGGTACCATACAGATCCACCCTAAGCCTTCGTTTCCGATGTCGCCAATTGGCTAAAAATACAGACTACACACACATCCACAGCCATTCCAACGATACATATAACACCTACACATATAGGAGGCGAGAAATAACGAGCATGCTCACTCCCGCAATACAACTAGAGTAAGTACAACTAGAGTAAGTACATGGCATTCGCCATATTCGCCATAAGTCGCACAACCTCCGAGGTTTTATCTCTTTACATCGTCCAACAATCGCCGTGCATTCGCTATTTTCGCCATCATCATTCGCCACATTCGCCATGAATCACCCTCAATTGTCGCACACCTATGGTCATTTTCACCCAAAAATTTGCCATATTCGCACTTTGGTTGTACTTCCGTCGCACTGCAATAGAGGAAATTCGACTTTTTCGCTTTCATTCGCTTCTGGAAAAACCCTATTCGCCGCGAATTTTGGGACATAGAAAAAAAACACGGTCGCACAGCATTCGCCATCGAAAAGTCGCACAGTGGGATAACCCCTTAAAAAGGTTACGCACCAGTATTCACGATGACTCGTTCGTCAGTAGTATGCGACCCTTGTTCCTGCTATTATAGAGCGGGAGCCGCAAACATGACTTGAGGCAATGATGTGAGGAGTTGGCAACACCTCTCATCCTCCCCCTCAGCTGCTCAAGGCCAGCTGAGTCAGTCACCCACCAATTCTTGTCCTGGGAGGGTGTAGTCTCATCGCTGATGACTTATTTTTGCCACAATGGCTGCTGATACTGGAGGGTACATTTGATCTAATATGTCATGGTATAGTAGGGTTAAGGATATTTCTTCATACATATCTGTAGACATAATGGACTTGAAATGGTAGAGGTTGGATATAAATTTTGAACTTAATTTTACAATCTTTCGTATGAGAACATAAGAACATAAGAAAATGGGAGTCTGCAGAAAGCCGATTGGCCTAAGCAAGGCAGATCCCTGTCCCACACAACCCCAATTACAAAGCCCAATTATAGGCTCAACACTCTAATACCCTGAGGATCATCTTACCAAACCGGTTAGAGATTAACGCAGGATTACGGGGGTCTGCAGAGCGCTGATTGGCCCAACCCGGCTGATCCCCCTTCACACCCAACCCTTCTCGTCCATATGCTTATCCAATTTTTTCTTAAAGCTCCCTATCGTTCTTGATCCCACTATATCACTTGGTAGCCTATTCCACCCATCTACAACTCTGTTACCAAACCAATATTTGCCTATATCTTTTCTGAAACGAAATATATCTAATTTGAAACCATTGGTACGAGTTCTTTCGCTATCACTGAGATTTAGTACATTTGTCATGTCCCCTTTGTTAATCCCACTAACCCACTTGAACACCTCTATCATATCCCCTCTAACTCTGCGTCTCTCTAACGAATGTAAACCTAATTTCTTCAACCTTTCTTCATACGGAAAATTTCTAATATTATGGATAATTTTTGTCATTCTACGCTGAATTCTCTCCAATGAATCTATGTCCATTCTGTAATAAGGACACCAAAATTGGACAGCATAATCCATATGGGGTCTCACTAATGACAAGTAAAGTTTTAAGATAACATCAGCAGTTCTGTTACTCACACTCCTAGAGATGAACCCGAGAATCCTGTTTGCCTTATTACGAACGCTATACACTGTTTTCTAGGCTTCAAATCATTGCTAACAAACACACCTAGATCTTTCTCGCAGTCTGAATTTTCTAATTCTAAATTAGCTAGTTTATATTTAACATTTGTTTGCATCTTCCCTATCTTTAATACCTTGCATTTGTCAATGTTAAACTTCATCTGCCAATTTACTGACCATTCATGTAAGGTATCTAGATCCCTTTGGAGGCACTCTATATCGCTATCTGAATCAATTGATCTCCCCATTTTAGTATCGTCTGCGAATTTACTTATCCTACTAGTTATACCTAAATCTAGGTCATTTATGTATATAAGAACAACAGGGGACCTAATACCGATCCCTGGGGGACACCACTTTTGACTGCTCCCCACTCTGACTTGGTACCATTTATGCTGACTCTCTGTTTCCTACCAATTAGCCATGACCTAATCCATCCCAACAACGACCCTCCTATTCCATGTGCCTCAACCTTTCTCATCAATCTCTCATGAGGGACTCTGTCGAAAGCTTTACTGAAATCTAAATATATAATATCATATGACTTGTCACTATCTACTGCTTCATATACCTCTGAGAAAAAGCTAAGCAAATTAGTAAGGCACGAACGTCCCTGAGTGAATCCATGCTGAGAAGAATTTATTAAGTTAAATTTTACTAAGTGGCTTCTAATTTTCCTAGCAATAATAGACTCTAGCAACTTTCCTATGATTGATGTGAGACTAATGGGACGGTAATTGGATGCTATCGATTTATCACCCTTTTTGAAGATCGGAACTACATTTGCAAGCTTCCAAGCTTCTGGAACTAAACCTGTTTCTAATGACTTGTTAAATATAAATGCTAATGGACTACTTAACTCATCTCTGCATTCTTTTAATACTCTAGCATATACCTCGTCAGGACCAGGCGATTTTTGAGGTTTCAGTCTGTCAATTTCCTTAAGCACATCATTTCTACTTATACTAACTGTACTTAACATATTTTTTATACTATCACTATATACCATATTGACTTCTGGAATCTGTGCCAAATTTTCATTAGTGAAAACGGAAAGAAACTGACTATTTAATGTACTGCACATTTCTAAATCATTTTCTGTTATTTCTCCTATTGAAGTTTTTAGGGGGCCTATTACATCTCTAACTTTAGATTTATATAGTTGGTAAAAAGCTTTAGGGTTATTTTTTGAGTCGCTGGCTATCCTTATTTCATAATTTATTTTTGCTTTCCTGATTTCCTTTTTGACCTGTCTTGATAGAGTCTGATAGTATATATGTAAATGATTTTCACCTTTCTTTATTTTTCGATATATTCCTTTCTTTTTTCCTATAAGATCTATTAGCTTATTAGTCATCCATTTTGGTTGGTTCTGCGTCGATCTAAATCTTCTTTTAGGGATATATTTATTTTGAGCATTGTGGAGTGAAGCAATAAACTGGTTATATGTAGGTGGCAAGTTTAACTCTGGCATATCCTGACTTAATCGCTTAACAATAGGGTCCACCCTTAAGTCTCTTCTTAGCCCACCATAATCTGCTTTTCTGAAATCTGGGATAAGTGTCGTATTCTCTTTAGCATTTCCTGGCCATTGTATATTAAAATAAATAGATTTATGATCGCTATTTCCTAGGTGGTCACCAATCTCTACATTATTTATCATATGTTCATTGTTACTGAAAACTAAATCAAGAATATTAATACCTCTAGTCGGCGTATCTATGAATTGAAATAAAAAACTATCTTGTACTACCTCTATAAACTCTACTGAATCGGAGTCGCCTATTTGGTGCTGCCAATCAATGTTCGGAAAATTAAAATCCCCCATAATGCACACATTGCTAAACCTTGATGCTATTTTAATTTCCTCCCATAACGATTTTCCGCCATTTCTACTCATATTAGGCGGTCTATATATAACTCCAATAACTATGGTCTCACTACCTTCGTTAACCTCTACCCAAACACTTTCATTATCATTATTTAGTCTAATACCTGATTTAATACAGCTTTTTAATGTACTCCTGACAAACACTGCTATACCCCCGCCCCTCCTACTTGTTCGGTCATATTTAAACAAACTATATCCTGGAATATCAAATTCTGCTAAAAAATGCCTAGATTCTGTATTAATCCACGTTTCAGTTAGCGCTATTATGTCTATATATTCTGTGCTAACGAGTGCTCTAAGTTCGTTCATTTTGTTACATAAACTCCTACAATTTGTATAATATACCCTCAACCTATTACTTTTATTTGCAACTAATTTTCTATTGTGTTTAGCTAACTTATTATTTCCTGTTGAACTACTAGCTCTAGACGGAAATTCTACTCTATCAGTATTCTCATCTTTACTATCAGTTACAAGTGTAGTGTTATCGATACTACTATTACACATCACTATATCCGCACTATCTTGACTGATTATTTCTATTTTACTCACTGGTTTGTCACATGAAGTACCTGCTCCATATGGAGACAGTATTTTACTTACACACCCAGGTTTTTTTAACGAAACCCCGCAACAATCTTGTCGAGTGAGCTGGCCAAGGTCGAAACTCCTAGTCGAGAGAGATGTACTCCATCCTGGGCATACAGTTCATCCTTACCATAAAAGAGGGACCAGTTATCCAGGAATGGAATAGTATTTGCCTTACAATACTTCTCCAGCCGGCTATTTACACCAATAGCCCTGGAGGACCATTCCTTCCTTACCCCTCTTCTAGGCAGGATACTGTTTACCACAGGAACTCCACCTTTTTCCTTGATCCTCTCCAACATTTCCTGATACTTGGAGAGCAACTCCTCAGTCCTGCATCTCCATATGTCGTTGCTCCCTGCGTTGAGGAAGATGATGGGGTCCTCCCCACTCACTTCCATGACAGCATCTATCTTCTCAGCCACCCTCCCGACTCCGGCACCAGGCACGCAGACAACTTTACCAACCTGAGTGTTTGTTGCCCTGCCAAGGTATCTAACCAATGAATCACCGACAATGAAAACAGACTTAGCTTTTTCCTTTTGTCGGCGTGTAGCAGCAGTTGTTGCAGCAACAGCAGCAGACTGCCCCCCCTCCCCTCTCACTGCCTCGATGATCGCCACTTCATCGCCATCACTCTCATCAGCCAAGGTGCTGAAGTTGTTGTGGGTCTTGACTGGCTGCCTTTTCAGCTTGCAGGCCGTTGCACTAGTTGACACCACTTTCCAAGGGGCTTCACGATCCCTGGGAACACTTCCGGTAGCCTCACACTTCTTCTCCGCCATAGCTAGTCTCAAGGCCAAATTTTCATCTTTGAGACACTGAATCTCCTGCTCCACACTCTCCAGTCTCTCTTGCAAAGCAAGACAAAGCTGGAGAGTATGGGAGGAGACAGCAGACTCATCAACAACAGCCATCACTATGAAAGTTCACTAGGACCTCACTAAGGGTAAACAGGTTCACTAGCGGTCACTGGGGACGTCCGCACAGGTCAGGGGTCAGAGAGCAACTGAAGAGGTAGAATAACATTTAGCCAACGGCAACATATTGAAGGAGTGAACGGCACGGTGCGACACAAGTATAATATATAAAGTACCATCATATTATATTTTGTATTTTATTCTTTTAAGCTTTCTTCACAACTAATAATATTAATAATACAAATAATATTTATTCAATTAGCATTTTATAATGTTGGTACAACATTATATGTTTCAAATATGACATGTACCAGCTTTGCATAATTCCAACTAAGGATAGTTCAATAAGGTCGTTAGGCATATTTCCATTGGGGTTCTTGTGTGATTAAGTTAGCTGGGGATAAAGGGGAGAACAAAAATGTAAATGAATATAAGCAATAAACAATTTAGAGAAAGTATTTCTATGGGGCTAAACTATGATACTCTACATTCTATAATTGGACTTGTTAAAATATATAAGTAATCGTTTTTAATTTGTTTTGCCTATCTCTTTTGTCATTTTTAGTAGTAGACATAAGCTTGGCGCTCCTTTCTCGCAGTTGTTCGTTTCAGCTGCTCCTTCAAGCTACGTCTGAAGGAGTACAATGTTCTCTTTTCACGGACTGCCTGTGGTAGGTTGTTTCAGTCTTTGATAGCAGTGAAGAAGAATGTAAGTTTATCATGTCCTTGGGTTTCCAGAACTGTAAAATTATACATTCTATTCCGTGTACTTTTTCCATTCCTTTCATTTGCGTTATCAAAATTAATCTTTAACACATTACGAGCGGGCCCGTCAGTTTTTTTCCACTACCCGCCCAGCGTTTTTTTTTTACCCTAAATGGCCTTGTTTCCGTGCTCTTTTTCATGCATAAACAAGAGCCATACAATTATGTATCCCTGAAAGGGCGTAAATTGAGCTTTCCAATGACACCAGAACCATCCTTCTACGACACACGTTCTCTTGCAACGATCGTGCAACACGAGTGAAAAAACCCTAAAATACGGTAATTTCCTCACATACTTCCCTGTGTGGCGAGGTAGGGAGGGTGGATGTGTGTGGAGTAGATGTCAGTAAGCGCACGGAGTCCGTGCCGAGCGGTCATGAGGTAACCTACGCTCCTCCCGTCGCTCGTCTCTCTCTCACAGCCATTCTTGCTCAAAAATTGCACACAGACTTATGCCAGGCCCCGCCACATAGTCCAGATTTTTAGATACAGACTTAAGTCCGGTCCCGCCAAACAAGGGTTAAATGCTCAGAAGCCGTATCATCAAATAATATTATCTTGATTTTATTAATGAGTCTGATTTGTTTGGAACTGTCAGAAACATTGAGGATACCAAGTGACTGAAGTAGTTCCTGACCAAAATGAGATCTAGGTCCTAGGTTTACCATGAATCTTACCATATTATTTTGAGGGACCTGAAGATTGCGCTTTGCTGCTTGAGATAATGCAGATGGAGTTGAAGTAGCTTGAAATTTGATGCTTATCATGGCAAACCTGATCATTAATTTTTAGAGCAATATTTGTGTTTGATGAATCCCTTGTGTTGCTACTGTATCCCAGTGATTTTAAGTGCCTCCATAGTTTTTTTATTTTTAGTTATTCTGATATTCCTCTGCCTTACTGTGGAAATAATACGATTTCACTTATTTAATTTACATACTTAGTTTATTCCTAAGCCTGTTGAACTCCTGCTTCAGACCTTCATGTTTCACTAGCCTTTTCAAAAATGTATCTCTGTGTTCTAGAAGGTGTAATATTATGTCATTGTTGATCCATAGAACGGACCTTGCTTTAGTTTGTATCATAGATAACAGGAGAACTGGATTTTACACGGGCCAGCGAAGTCGACCTGCAGCTGCAGTAACGGACCCAACCCTGTTTAGTTGAAGTGGTGCTCTCTGTTTAGATTTTGTGAAGTATTATCATTTTGTAATTATTAAAAATGCAAAATGCTTTGAAAGTGTCCATTTTGTAGACGTTTTTAGTGCTAGCTGAGACGAATGTCCATACCAAGCTGTTGTGGTGAGCTATGTAGGGCAGGTTTCTCGATTCCCAAAACCACCACAGCTATAATATAGCTGTTGAAGTACATACAGTAAGGTAAACAATGTCTAAAATATTAGTGTATTATTAGATAATAAGGATAAGTCACTGGAATAACAAAAAACTTAACCAAATACGAAATAACTGAGCCACCAGAAACATTTCGCTTCCCGCACCCTGCACACCTCATTGTTTATGTTTAAAAGTTTACACTCCCAGAGTGTGGCCGACTCTGCTGAACTGCGTATTATTTCCAGTGATATATCGTGTTTTAGTGCTTTAATATTCCTCTGATTTAACACAACAATGGTATAATGTACAAGTGATGAGAATGTGACTAACTGGTAGCCTGTAGCTACTCCATCTGGCTTCAATCAGCGGAAAAAGGAAGCGTTTCGTCTTTTTATCAGGGCTAGGCTAAAACAAATTATATTCCTCGTTGAATTCCAAGTGTTTCTAGTAGCCTAACTCCAGTGATGGCAGCGATGCTGTCGATACCACATACTATCCTAAAAGTGGTGAAAGGCATAATGATAACAGTGAAGGCACCAATGATGTTAAAGGCGATAAATGGAAGTGATGTAGAAGCAGTTAGCCGAAACAGTAGTGACACCAGAGACAGTTTAACCCTCCTGGCCCGGGCAGGCTCTCAAATTGACAGTGTGGGCTACCCGGGCGATCTGGCTGAAAAACGTCTAGGCCTAGGCTACCGTATATTTGTTTAGTTTAACTGCTAGAAATTTCCCACGCATCTATAAATGTAGTGCGGTTTCCAATCTGTAGACTGGCGTTGAGTAGAGCTCTCCTAGTTAACTGGTTCAGTTGTGATGACGATTTCAGTGGAGAGCACTTGCAGGCGATGTTAGCAATATGACGATCTTTTCACTACTGAAACAACGACATACAGACGTACAATAACAAACGAGTCTTCTCCTTCTTGTTTTCGGAGGTGCGGTGACGTAACATTCGGCTTTGTTTACATGCGTCGGACGCACGGTGTTCAGACCAAGCTGAATAGGCTTTCAAGCTTACAGATTTTAAAATTACACCCGGGCTCCTGCCCTTAGTTCGTGGTGTCATTTTAAAATGACAACCGGGCCAGGAGGGTTAGTTTGACACCAAGAATAATACTGGATCTTGTAAAATAACTTAGCCTACTTACGAATATTCTATTTATCTTTATAATAAGCTTTCCATGAAAATCTATGGAGTATGGTATTTTATTAAATATCTAGGCTAGGCTATGTATAAATTTAATACCTAAGACAATTCCTTTGATAGGCTAGGCTACCCATAACGGTAATAGTAGCAGTAACACTCCACACCTATTAAACGAAGCACTTGCAAAATATAGAAAGAGAAGCCCATCCTATTTAAAGTATGGTTTATTTGTAGGTGCATTTCAAGGTTTTAATAGTTTTTAAGGTAATTACTCTATAGGGAAAAGGCTGGCACCCTTATTTTTCATGTTTTTTTCCTCCAGATTTTGGGAAATGAGAGTTTTCATGGTTTTAGTTACCTATATTTCCAATGTGGGATACAGGATGGGTTGAGGGGGGGCGAAGCCCCCAATGACTTATTGAAATCATCATCTGTGAGTCTGTATTACCAGACTACCAGCAGGGGTTAACCATCGATTATACTCCATACTGAAGAAGTTTATATACAGTGAGGATGTCCGAAGGAGCTCTGAGAGTGATATGACTTTTTTCCACTAATATCGTGTTATATAAATATGATCAAAATTATTCTTCCATATTGGATTATACATGAGTACAGTATAAGGATTCCATAGACCTGTATTGTCCCTAATAAATTATTTATAATAAGGCGGCGAGCCTTTTCTAAATAATTATCGTTTTTAACAATATTTACTCGGCTATTTATAAGCAATATTTGAAAAATATATCCCAGACGTCCGAGTGACCTGACGACGCTACCCCGCGAGCTTTGTACTGTATTAGTAGGCTAAGCGGTTTCGTTCATTTCGTTTGAGAATCCTTTTTGGTCAATATTAACCAATTGCCTGCAGGAGACGTTCCCAAACGCCATGGCAATTTACAGCAATTTACAGACTGTTAAAGCCTCTTAACCCTTTCCCTGCGGGAGACGTTCCCGAACGCCATGGCAATTTACCTCAATTTATAGGCTTTAAAAGCCTCTTTAGAGCAGGAGCGCGACAGGGCACACGCCCATCTCCCAGCCAAGCGGCCGTGGAGACTGAAGGCTCTGAGTTAGAGTCTCGTGAGATATACAGTGCTGCCAAAGGCAAATTTAGCGAGACATTTGCGAGAATTGCTCAGTTTAGCGAATGTCTATGTTAACGCTGCAGGTGAACCCCGCGAGCTACGAAGCTCGTTTTCGTGTAATTTTGAAACTATTTTCTTCTAGTTTTCGGCTGAATACATTACATTTCATTCAGACAATTGCCTAATCAATCAGGAGTGCCTGGATTAGCCCTAATATGGCAGAAATAGGCGGAAAATGCCCGTAACGGTGTTAAAGCCTGTAGAATTGAGTGCAAGGGAGCGGGAGCACGACGAAACGTAAACAAACCCACCTCCAATTTTGGGAGGCTTTAACTTGAAATAACTAAATATTAGAGGTGTGAGTCTATACAAGAAGGCTTCTCCATACTCCCCCACTAATTACGATTAGGTAAGCACCCACTTCCTCCTCCGATGACAATAGTGTTACTAACCTTACCTGACAACCATAACTAACTTAAGGGCTGCCGCAACCAGACCCCGTTGCTCCTAAAGATGATGTAGAAGACGTCAAATAACTAAATATTACTGCGGCAGAGTGACAAACAAACCCAAAATCGCACATCGTAAGGAAATTGGTCAACAGAAAACGGTGAGGTGCGAGGTTAAACTACTCGTCGGCGATTGCGTCGATGGATGTCTTCAAATATTGTTTAAAAATAGTAGATATTGCTAAAAATTTCTAAAACTTTGAAATGCACACGTAAATATATCATACTTTAAGTAGGATCACTTTATCTTTCTTCATTATGTAAGCGCTTTTTTTAGTATGCGGGGAGTGTTACTGCTAATATTACTATGGCCAGAACCTGGTGCTCCCACAAAATCCCCAAAGATATGTTCCCGGGAACGTTCGGCTACCAGGGGCAACAAGTGTGGTGCCTGTGCTGACCTGCTGGTCGACAGAGAGGCTGCACCGTTGGAAGCCAGGTTTGAAGAGAACGATGGCGAGCAGGTGGAGGCCATTTACAGGTCCTTCACGGAGCTGTTGGACCGTGGCAAGCTCCTGGCTCCATCCTCCACTGCCATTGATGTCACGTTGGACATCTGTCATATCTGGAGGTTCCTGGTGATGGAGGAGACCAACCGGCACAAGCTGCTACAGTGTGACCTGCCCAGGAAGGTGTTCATTGAGGTGGTGAGCACCCTGTGAAGCGAGAACGCTCAGTTGACTGGGGCCTCCTGTTCTGAGGGACACAGCTTGGTGGACAAGCTCGTGCGACAAATGGCTGGCGCCCTTTTCAATCTATTTGCCGGCAACATGGTGCACGACATCAACAGTAATGGTCATGCTAAGTGCAATCCTGATGCTGCCACAGGGGCTGACACAAGGTCACAAAATGATGACAATAGGCGCAAGCTCACAAGTGTGAAAAAGAGCTGTGTATGTGGACTGTCAAAGTGATCAATTTGAAGAGTGATATAAAATTAGTATTTTTGTGTACATTGGCTTGCGTTTGTAAATCTGTCGACTAGAAATAAACTGTGTATGCTTGAAGTTGTACTTATATAGCCAGCCGTTATTATATAAATTCTCATGTTTGACTTGTGTATTCCAGCGGTGCAAAGAAACAAGTGGACGGATTTAGATACCGCTTTCAGACATTAAAATAGACATTGAATTAGCTGACTTCACCGTGAGTTTCATCAATTTATGTGGGTTGTGAGCCGAAATATTGAAGATTGAAGTTAAAGGTCCATTTTCCAGCTTTGAGTCCCTTACTGCAAAGTGGCCATTTTCGTGTAAAATCCAGTTCTCCTGTTGTCTATGTTTGTATATATTTCAAAGGAGCTATTTCGTCTAGTATGCTTGTGAATAATGGTTCTAAAGCCAACCCATTCGTCATGAACGCTTGTACAGTCACGGCGGTAAATTGTGGACCAGGGGATGAACCCCTTTCTAGACACCACGCATGTGTATATCATCCGAACACAGTCTACACTCAGTGAAACTGGGTATTATATTCTGCCAGGCCCCACCCACTACTGGTATGGGTCGCCAGTCAGTTGGCAGAAAGCATCAAGTAGAGAAATCGTTTAGAAACCCACACTCACACTTCACTATATGCTTTTAGAAAGAGTGTGTATAGTATAAGCTAAACAAATATATGTAGTATTAAGTCCCGCAGAGAGTGTAAATTTGCCGTTGTATATCGTAGGTATGCCAAGTTATATATTCAATGCTACATAATGCAGAGACGATTTTAGGTATGTATCGAGTATGTTATGTTCAGGCACATAACGGAATAGGCATCAAGATGAAGATGAGTGTAATGTTCAATACCCACATCCCTTGCATAATGTCTACTGTAGTTAGGTTGTAACCTTTTTAGCGCGAGTAACGTCCGTTTTAATATATTCCAGTTACCATTAAACGATATTATACAGTACTGTATAGATTAGGAAGACTATCTAGCGATTACATTTTGTCAATTATATTAATATATCCTTATAGCTAACACAAATCCTTGTAAAGCTGCATAAAACCGTCTAAGTATAGCTACAATAAAATAAAATATACGTCTCCCAGACTTAAAGGGATAAAGTTCTTACATATAATTTATCATAGAGATGAGTAAAAGCGAATGGCGAAACACAATAGGCCTATGTTACCTTTTATGTAAACTAACATATATTACACGTTTCTGACCTCGTTTAGGATACCGTACGTCAGTTTTTCCATCCACCTTTTAAAACCACTTTTCATCACCATAACCTTGTTTCGCTTCCCCACTTACCTGTACACTTGTCGTGTTTTTGACATATTTATTAATATTATTAGTCATACAGAGAGAGGGCGATATTTACATAGATTTACACAGATCTTACGATCCCTGCAAGGTGGCAGGACTTAATTTTCGTAGAGATAGCAAACCTAAGAGTAAGAGAAAGTGGAAGGGAAGGATAGCAAAGATGAAGGGTCTCTCTCTCTCCCTCCCTCCCCTTCTGCTCCCTCCGACAATTTGCCGTACATGAAAACAAAGGTGAATAACCTTGCAAGGCTTAAAAATCCCATGAAGGAATGTATAGAATAGCAAGAAATGGAAAGGATATGACATGTTATGCATACCTTCATCTCTTTTGTTTCTGCTCTCTTCAATTGAAAACCGTGTTAATTGCTGCCAGGTTCTCTTGGCAGTAATTATTTCCTACTCCAGACCAACTTATCTGTGGTATGAGTCTAACCTTTATTTTAAAATGTGTATATTGAGCCACTGTCTATAACTTCATTAGCGAGCTCATTCCACTCACAAATTATAGTATGGGTGAAGAAATCTTTAGTTGTGTCTAGGTTCGCTTTCCTGCCTATTAGTTGTAATGTGTTTCCTCTCGTGGAACTCTCCTTGGCTATTTAAGTAGATTATTGGAATTTACGTTACCAAATATTTTCAGAAATATAAAACACTATCAGCTGCCCACTTATTCTCCTTTCCTTACCGAAAAGAGGTTAGAGTTCCCTTAATCTCTCATTGTGTGGTTTATTTGTAAAGGATGAGATTAATCTTGTTCTGCGCTGAACGGATTCTAGTTGTTGTCTTTTATTTAGTAGGGAGACCAAAAATGCACAACATACTCCAGATACGGTCTCACAATACTTTTGTTATAATGGTATAATATGTCTTTACTATGACAATGAACATTTCTTCTAATGAATCCTAGTGCTCTGTTTGCTTTGTTAGCGGCTTGTGGAGTTTATAGTTTCGTTTATAAGCACTGCATGGTGTTTTATCTGTGATACGCTCTGTACTTTTTCTCCATACATGTGAGATTCGCATTTGTTGTTTTGGGAGCCTATTTGTAGTATCTGACATTTGTAGTATCTGACGAGAGAGAGAGAGAGAGAGAGAGAGAGAGAGAGAGAGAGAGAGAGAGAGAGAGAGAGAGAGAGAGAGAGAGAGAGAGAGAGAGAGAGAGAGAGAGAGAGAGAGAGAGAGAGAGAGAGAGAGAATGTGTTAACACAAAACAAGATTCAAGAGACTGGGCTTCTCAAATGGGACTCCAGACTTAAATGTCCTGATGTGCAGGTTTAGCAATATTTAAGGGTTCATATTCTCCTAAGACCTATTTTTACTAACTATCACTGCCATTACCACTTTCCATTAACAAGGTTAATTTCCCTGTATCACTACCACATGAAAAAGTGCTATGGTATGTGTAACTGAGAGTAATGTATTCCTTGATTTCTATAATACTGGTGTAAAATATACACATTTGTATTCGTAGTTAAAATAATTAGTTAACACTGCTGGATTATTAAGCCAGGTTATGTCAGGTGACAAATCAATATTGGAGCCTCTGTTCGATAATTTCAATGTGGTGACGCAACATCGACCTCATTATAACTCGTGTGTCACCGCAGTTCATCACCGTCCACTTCAGTGGTCATTAAGGAAGAAATTAAATGACACGTTAAAAAAGTTATTACTTGTTATTTGTATTCGGCAAAATGTTAATGTGTATGGAGTAATACTTATATTGTTGTGCTAAATATTTCTAAATCCCTGGTTGTCTCAGTAAAATTGCGAGGTGATACGTTGAGTAGCGCTCGTAAAAATGTGAGTCACGTGAGTTTATTGTATACATGCAAATTGACCTACGGTAGGATAATACTATATTATTTGTCGTTTTCATTAACAGTAGTTACTTATTATTGTATTTCCATTATTGTATTATCATAATCATCACCATCAGCAGCCTTAGTTAGTCCAAAACGTTTTTAATCTAGCCGTTCAGATGTTTTCCTGTTCCACCCTACTTTAACAAAGTTTCCGATCTCATCCCTCCATCTGGTCGTTTGGATAAACTTTGTCATCAGCGAATCTGAGGTTACTTTGATGTTCCCCATTAACAACCACACGTGAACAGATTTGATATTGTATTATGTAGTCTACCTAAGTACTGGAGTTTCAATGCACGTTATAGTCTGATAATTTGTATTGCAAACCGTAGCATTTCGACTGTAAGAAACCACAACAAAACTATTTTATAATAAAATAAATAAATTTATAAATAAATAAATCGGAATACAATAATCACTATTAGGACTTTGGCACACCCCTGCTCTACGACTTACCGCCGTGAGTGTACTTCCAAACACTGGAAACCAATCTGTATTCCACACAAAGTCCAACAATGTTTCTTTGCTGTAGTTTCTGAGTGACCTTGTTCTAATGACCATGTGATTCTCTAGGGTAATGTTTGGCGTTTTTTGTGTGCCTTACGTGACAAAGTGATCACTTATCCCTGTCTTATAACCCCTGATTGTGATATGTTTTCCTCTCTGTTACAGTTTACATGGTCTAGTATTGTAGCAGTGTTATCAGTGATACGTGTAGGGATTGTGATGAGCTGTTTATGATTGTGCATTGTCAGTATGTGTCTGTATTATTGTAAAAGCCTATTATTTCGTTGTTTGCCATACAAGTTAAAATCCCCTAGTATTATGTTCTATCCAACAACCAACCTTACTCCTAAAATCGATTAATGAAATATTACAAACACATGTGGCAGTCCGTGGATTCGAAGCCAGGACGCTCACACCGAAAATCAACACCTTATGCATTACGCCACGAAGACAGTTGATTGATCAACTCTGCGTAAGCAGAGTTTGGTATCGCCCCCCCCCCCCCCCCCCGTATAGTGGGTACCACACGAAAAAAATGTCTGTCGTCGTTGTCGTCGTCGTCCGTCTGTCTCGGAACTCCTCCTAGACCGTTGAACGGATTTTCACCAAATTTCACACAAACATTTGTTGCGTGAATGCAAAAGTCAGTAAACATTTATGCAATAGTAATGATTTTAGGTCCAAAATATGGTTTTGCCACCCCCAAACCCCCCCCCCCCCCCCCCCCCCACCCCACACACACACACTCCCGGAACACTCCCCCAGCAATGATGGCGTTCTTAGTGTGTGAGCCCCACACTAAGAACGCATTCGTTCTGGGAGCAAAAACATCTCGCTACGTATTTGCTAGGTTCAGTTAGTTTAGTAGGCATTAGAAGTGATGGTACTAATATTTGGATTTATGGTGATAGTAGTGATAATGGTGATAATTGTAGTGATGATGGTTGTAGTTGTATTGATGATGATGACAGTAGTGATGATGATGACAGTAGTATATATGATGGTGACAGTAGTAGTAATGATGGTCATAATAGTAGTGATGATGGTGACAAGTAATGATGATAGTTGTAGTAATAATAATGACAGTAGTGTTGATGGCAGTGACGATGGTGTGAGTATTAGTGAGGATGGTGAAATTTGTAGTAATGATGACGATAGTTGTGGTTATTAAGTTCATAGTAATGGTGATGATGGCAGTAGTAGTGATGATGGTGACAGTAGAATAAATTATGGTAATATTTGTGACAGTAGTAATGATGATGGTTATAGTAGTAGTGATGATGTTAACAGTAGTAATTATGATTGTAAGATGGTGGTGATGATATTAGTAATGATGGTTGATAGTTGTAGTATCAATGATGATAGTAGTGATTAAGATGCTAGTGACAATGGACAGTGATGATGGTGAGAGTAGTAGTGATAATTGTAATTGTAGTAGTGATGATGATCATAGTAATGGTGATGATGACAGTACTCGTGATGATTGTGGCAGTTGTAGTGATGATGGCAGTTGTAGTGATGATGGCAGTAGTAGTGATTATGTTGATTGTGATTGATGATGTTATTAGTAGTGATGATGGTAACCCATCGCAGAGTTGGGTATGCCGTTTTGATTTTGGACAAAACGGCACGTCTACTTTATTATAGTTTGACAGTTATAATTGATTAATTCCGGGGGTCTAATAATGACAGAGTTCATTCAAATTTGTTTAAGAATTATGTGTCGTCTGGTGGCCTATAGCACACTCCGATTGTGATGGGTTTTGTCCTAGGCAGGTGTAAGTCAATCCAAAGAGCTTCGTGGTTTTCTATATGAAGGTCGTTCCTCATTGTGCGTGTGAGGCTCTTTTTTTTTAAATACAGACATACTCCTCTCCCTTGTCTATTACGATAATTACGAACCACTTTGAATCCTTGAAATATTAGTTCATCATCGTTTATAATCGAGTCCAGACAGCTTTCTGTAATTGCAATTATTGCAGCTTTGGTCTTATTAGCTAACACGTTTATTTCTGACAGTTTATGATACATTGATCTGGCGTTGATGTGGATAAAATGGAACCCTTTGTTGGTGAAAACTCTATATTCATCTTGAACTGTGTTCTGGATGGATTCTGTCATGTGGTTCATTTACATTAAAATTCGGGAATAAAAACAAGGAACACTTAAGGTGTAAAATGTCACGTTCTTTACTGTTGGTCTTCTTAGAAACACACTTCATGTGAGCTACAGTCTTACACTTAACATAGTTTTGGATCCTCTGACGTCGTGTTATGAGTGATTCACATAATTTACAACTAATTGTCGGATGTTGTACAGCTGATGTCCCATATTTAACGTATTCCACTTCGTTTCTACTATTAACGTAAGTACATCGATTATGTACGAATTATATTATTACAACTGTCCATACTCAGTATACTTTATTTAGTATGTACAATATCTATGCTACGTAATCTGGGTTAATGCAGCGTTTCATATCTCTCCGTAGTCTTAAGTTGAACGCTTCCGTAACCTTATGTTGAACGTTCCATAATTTTGGGAAGAATATGTTATTATGTAGTTGAATATGGGCAAGTATTGTAGGAATATAATTCTCATATATTAATGTATAACTTATTTATATTGTTCCTATGTATCTCATTGTATAAGGATGGGATACATTTTCTGTATGCTATGTGCGTGCGCGGACGGTCACCAGAGACTCAACGACAAGGCTCTAGGCCTCACTCTCCACCCAACCTCCGTCCCAGACACAGGCTAAACTTCTTCATTTTGTCTCATATTTAGGTGTTTTCGCTTCACTTCCATCTCATCCTCATAGTCACATCATCATAATTATATATCATGAAACTTTAACGTAAATACAATCTATCTTAGTTTATTCTAGTCACTTTCCTTAGCCTATCCCTTGTCCCACTAACCAACTTGAGTTCACCTAGCCTATCTTCCGCCATCTACTATCACCATCTCAGTTTCATCATAATTTAGGTAAAATTATCAATGTGCGTTAATCTAAATTAACCACATAATTGGTCCTTCGAACCGGATGGTAGTTTGCCCTCCTTTGTTTATTTTTTCGGCGGTCGGTAGTTGCCTTATTTGGATTGGAGTGGGGCTCTCCCTGTTTTTTGTCAATGTTTCCTATTGCGTCCTCATGGCCCAGGTCTTTTGGCCCCATGGAGCTATCGGTCTATATTTCGTCCGTTCTTTGCTCTGGCCACCCCAGGTGCCTGGCCACCAGTAGGAATTTTTGGACAGGATGTGTATATCAGCTCTAGTGGATAGGTCATAGGCTACGACGAGATGTTTGCCCATAATGAAAAGCAACAAATAAATCAGATCCAGTACATTATTCAAAAACAAATAATTACTTTACATATGTTCAATAAATTAATTTCTGTAAATGTGTGTACTCTAACCGGCCTTAATCTATGTTTTTTCGGGCTCATCTAATTATATTAATACTCCTTTAGGCCTAGACAATATTATCACAATTATTTGGCATTGCATTATATTAAATTATAGATACTGTACTGTAAAATAACTTTTTTAACATTTAAGGTTATTTAATCTAGATCAAATTATACTGTAAAATAACTTCTTCAAAATTTAAGGTTATTCGCTTGCATATCTTTTCTAAAATTACTCTCGTCGGATGCCCTGGAGGCAAGGTTAATATGATAGTTGATAGGTTGAGTGTGGGTTGAACCAACTCAAATTTTCTTTATGTGACTATTTTTTTTTTCATGTGTATAATTTCCACACAAATAATTAAAATTTCGGTACCCATTGAGTTTTAGCCTACTTAATTTACCCTCCTGGCTCTCTCTCTCTTAAAATCATGGAACCTTAAATTGATTATAAATTAATATCGGTACCTCTTTTGACATCTAAAGACTTTTGGCCTATTGTACTTTAATTTCCCTCCCGGCTCTTCTTAAATTGTTTTGGAATTGATCCAAAAATGTCTTAATCTGAAATCAAAACTATTACTTAATGAGTTAAATTGAAAGGCTCCAGACTGCTAGTCTAAATTTTTGGGCAAATTCTTACTCCACCGTTCATGAAGGTGTTTTATTTTCAGCTCGCGATTTAATTTAACGGAATATTATTATCTGCAACTTATTTCGGACTACCATTTATAGTTTAATTTGATATCACTAAATTTCTTTCTCATAACATCATGGCTGCAAGTTTACAACGGCGTCGGGCTGGGCTTAACCCTTCCTACCCGGTCTGCCTTAGGTAAGGACAGCACGAAAGAAGGGCCGCTACCCGGTATGCCTTATCTAAGCCATGAGCTTTATAGCCTAATTAAGCTTGGTCCGAACGCTGTGCGTACGACGTATGTCAACAAACCCAAGCGTTCGTCACCGCACCTCCCAAAACAAGAAGGAGAAGACTCCTCAATGTTATTGTTCTGACGTCATGACGAAATTAGTGTCTAAAAAGCCCCCATATTGGCAACATCTCTGCAATATTGGCTCCACTGAAATCGTCATCACAACTGAACCAGTTGACTTACAAAGCTCTACTCAATGCCAAAATACAGATTGAAAACCGCACTATGATTATAGATGAGTGGGAAAGTTCTAGCAGTGAAAATAAACATAAATACGGTAGCCTAGGCCTAGACGTTTTTCAGCCATATCGCCCGGGTAGGGGCGACCGTCATTTGGTAAGACAGCCCGGGGAGGAAGGCTTAAGGGCTCCTTGACGGTCTTGACCTCGGAGATCGACGAATTCTTTGACTCGGCGTCTAGAGTAGAAGTGGAGGCCAGGTTGCGCAGCATTCAAAAACAAATTGACAAGTATGAGGTCACACAGGAGGACCTGGCTGACGTTTACGAGACAGACGCCGAATATTTCAAGGTATTGAGAGAGAATACCCTGTATTTGGAGAGCATACAAGTTATTGTCGCCACACTAAAGGGAATATTAGTGCCAGAGGTCAAGAAGGAGTCTTCTCGACCCGAGCCAAAGAAGTCAACTGTCAAATTACCACATCTTACTCTTCCGAAAATTGAGGGTGATGCAACGTTGTGGTCGGGGTTTTGGGAAATGTTTAAGTGTACCATACATGACAATCCAGATCTCACAGATATACACCGATTCACCTATCTTAAGGGTTAATTTTTGGGTGATGCGCATAAGTTAGTCCAAGGATTTATTGTCGAGAGCGCAAGGTATGCCCCAGCAGTGGAGCTCCTGCAAGAAACATATGGGCATCCAGATCGCATCAAGGCAGCTTATGTTACGCAGTTTAATAAACTAGCTTCACCCAAATACCAAACCGCTGATCTAAAGAACTTCTATGCAAATACAGAGAGTGTGATGAGGTCACTCATTAGCCATGGCATTTGTTTGGAGGAATTTTGTGTGGTGACTTGTCAACAAATTACCATCACCACTAAAGGAGACTATAAAACGGGAAATGGGAGACGTAAGCCTGGACTATAAGAAATTTACCCATTGCTTCCAGGCACAAGTGTACAATTTGGCAGGTCAAGACAAAGTTGGAGGTACACCAATGGCTACTGCAACATTTACCGCCCAGAGTGAAAACAGGAAATTTAACTGTGTCTTGTGTAGTGGCACCAATCATTTGTGGTACAAGTGTTTGAAGTATAAAACAGGGCCTCTTAATGTAAAAAGAGCCCGTCAACTACGTCTCTGCACTGGGTGCTTGTCAAGAGAGCATGGCCATTCGGGTTGTACTAACCCTAACATTAGAAGCTGTAAGTTTTGTAAGGGTAAACACTTTCATTCCCTCTGTACACAAAAACAAGGGAAGGATAGTAGACCAGCGGAGGATACCAACAAGAGAGAGCATACTGCTGCTACTTCAACTACAATGTCCGTTGCCACAGGTAGAAATACAGTAATCTTGCCTACCGTACAGCTGCCGGTAAAAGGTAAGGATAATAAATGTGTCAAAATCAGATCGCTACACGATCAATGTTCTCAGAGGTTCTATGTGAAGTCTTCTGTTCTATCCTCCCTTTCCGACAATCCTAAAGGAACTGAGGAGCTATGTCTTCATGGATTTACCGGGAATCAAGCCTCTAGGGAATATAATGTTGTGGCACTGCATTACAAACACAGAGGTAAATTTCATCAACTAGACACAATAGTAGTTGATGAATTACCAGAACATAAGGGAAAACTTAGCCTAAAGTCTAAACTGGTTAGTTTACAATGTAAAGGCATAATATTAGCCGATCCTCATGCAACGGGCACAGATCAGTTGGAGCTGCTCATCGGTGCGGATCACTACTACGACATAGTGCGACCTGGATATAAAAGTTACTGTATTGAAAGTAGCAGTAAAACCAATGGACGAATACATGTTCACTGGTAATATTCCACCATGCAAAAATGACTTAAATATTTTGTGGGATATAGATCATATCGGGATAACCCCTAAGGAATACTCACGAGTTGAGCGTCAAGCACTATCATCATATGAGGATACAGTTACCTACGATCCTGACAGCCAACAATAAAAAGTGAGACTCCCCTGGAACAATTACAAGGATCAGCTGCCAACTAACAAGGGTTTGGCCATAGGCTGCCTTCGGGGTCTTCAGAGAAGATTCATCAAAGAACCTGACTTTTGCGAGGAATACTCAAAAGTCATATAGGAGCAGGTGTGCCGTGGGTTTATAAAAGAGGTGCCTTTTGACAATTCAGATACCGGACATTACTTAGCTCATCATGGAGTTGTCAAGGAGAGCAAAACTACGCCAGTGCGTATCGTCTTCGATTGTTCAGCCAAGGTGAGTGATCGTCAGCCTAGTCTTAATGACTGCTTGCATACTGGACCTTCACTTGTACCAGACTTAGTGCAGGTTTTACTCTGGTTTAGACTCGATAAATAAGCCTGGGTGTCTGATATCGAGAAGGCGTTTCTGATGTTAAAACTCCATGAGGATGACCAAGACTATACTCGGTTTATGTGACCCAAATTTCCACGGCAGCTAGATTCCCCCCTCATTTGTTATCGATTCCGGGTGGTATTATTTGGCGCTACATGTTCCCAATTTCTTTTGAACTCCACCATTTTAATAACTTGTCAAATGTCAGCGCAGATCCGCAGATTATTCAGCAGATTCGGTCTGGGCTATACATAATACATCGACAATTTGCTGGGTAGGCTACAGGTAATGATGAAGACCTGATTGATATCTATGGTGTGGTACGGGAAATGATGAATGATGCCCATCTACATTTGCGTGAATGGGCGACAAATAGTTCTGTTTCGCGGACTGTACTGCAACATGATGGAGTGGCGGCTGTACAGCAGGAACATATGAGGGAGCTAGGGTTGCTTTGGGAGACGGACACAGATACCCTCTCATTCGGCGTTCAGTACACACAATGTTCGCAGATTACGAAACGGATTTGCTTGAGTATGACAGCTAAACTTTTTGACCCTTTGGGGATAGTTCTACCGGTGTCGATCAAATCAAGATTATTCCTTCAGCAATTATAGAGGATAAAATTTGATTGGGATGAGGTTTTGACAGGCGATCTGGTTCAGGAGTGGGAAGACATTATTTCAGATCTTAGTCTCTGTAAGGGTTTTCATTTTCCTCGGAGAGTAGTCATAGATCAATCGGTTTCCATTCATGCCTTCTCAGATGCTAGCAAGGTCGCTTACGGGACTGTCATTTACTTTGTTGACACAGGTGGCAACCGTCTAGTAATGGCGAAGGCGAAAGTCGCCCCAATCAAATCTTTTCCACCCCAAAATTAGAGCTAACTGCAGTTCTGTTAGCTGCTAGACTCGTTCACTTTATCGAGGAAACTTTTAAAAATTTGCTAAACATCTCGGAGACAGTTATATGGAGTGACAGGCAAACTACGCTCTACTGGTTACATAGCCGAAAGAAGCTACCAGTGTATGTCACCAACCGTGTCGACGAGATTCATACCGTGCTCCCAACCGCACAGTTCCGGTTTGTGTCTACCAAGGAGAATTCCAGTGACTGCATTACACGTGGTGTGTCTGCTAAATTTCTCAAATCTTCTGCGTTGTGGTGGAATGGCCCATGCTGGCTTAATAATCCTGACGAATGGCCAGAAATATAGATTTGAGCGAGCAACACACTGCTATTGTGGCACCGGTAATTGACTCGGTACCTAAAGAAGACACACGGTTATGGGACTGGGATAAATTCAGCAGCTGAGAAGCTACAACGTGTTACAGCATGGGTGATAATGCTTTGTACAAAATGTAGAAGCAAAACTCAAAGGCACACCGCCCACACATAGTGCTTACCTCAATGTGAAGGAGATCAGAATTGCAGATAAAATACCACATAAGCTCTGTCAACAAGAAATAGATACGCAGGAATATAAATTATTGGTTAAGGGAACAAAGTCCAGGAATAACCTGATCAACCAGTTGGGCTTACACTTGAAGAGGGATTTGATACATTGCGGATGCAGATCATGATTGGCAGCACTCTCGGAGGCAAGTAAGTATCCAATACTACTGCCCTCCAATCATCCCTTCACCCGATATCGTCATCGATAGGTGTCACCGACTCTGTTGCCATTATGGGGATGGACACATAGTCACCTATGTCAGACAAAGATGGTGGGTGCCTAGAATCAGGCAGGTGGTCAAGAAAGTCCTACGCAAATGCTTAAAATGCAGACTGGTACAGGGAACACATTATGATCCCGTAGGAATACCTCCCTTACCAAACCTGCGAACCACCCCAGGTGACCCCTACAAAGTTACCGGGGTTAACTACAGTGGAGCAATCCCTGTGAAAGATTCACCCAATCTTAAGGTGTATATGATACTTTTCACCTGTGCCATTACCAGGTGAATTCACCTGGAACTGGTCACCAACCTCACTTGTGATAGCTTCCTCCATGCCTTCAGAATATTCTGCAGTAGACAGGGATATCCACATATCATGCTGAGTGACAATGCAAAAACATTCATAGGGGCATCTACTTATCTCAAAGACGTGAGCAACAATCCCAAGTTTCAGACCTGCCTTGCGGACGTGAAATGCGAATGGCGTTTTATTCCCGCCAGAGCATCTTGGTTCGGCGCCATATGGGAAAGAGCCATAGGAATCGTGAAGGCGGGTCTGAAGAAGGTGTTGGGTAGAGCTCTCATATCGATTCAGGAACTCAACACCATACTCTTGGAGATTAAAGCCACAGTAAATGATCATCCTCTATATTATGCTTCTAGTGATTTGGACGACCTTACCCCAATCACACCCTCAGTACTGGCACGTGGATACAGACTGCGGGATCTTCCTGAAGAACATGATGAGGATGCTATGGAAGATCCAGACTACACAAGCAAGGAAGTGATAACGGCCCGCTACAAATATATTTGTAAACTAACGCGAGACATTTGGCATCGCTGGTCGACAGAATATCTGGTGACGTTAAGAGAAGCACACAAAAGTAAACTAGCAGCATTAACAGGTCATTGGCCCAGCGTAGGTGACGTGGTAACCTTCCATGAAGAGGGTCCGTGCGTATTCTGGAAATTGGGTCGTATAGAGGAGTTGTTACCCGGTCGCGATGGTGAGGTTCAGGTAGCAAAGGTTCGAACCAGGACTGGAGTGATCACACGTCCGACTCTACACCTATATCCTCTTGAAGGTGACCTAGATCGCAAGGACACCCCCTCGGACCAGTTATCCATAGAAGTCCCCTCCCTGGCTCCTACTTCGGCACAGACCTGTTGACGCGTCCGGCAAGTCGACAGGCAGCCCAAATATCCTCCCAAGCTTGGCGGGATAAGATTGCCTCCGAGCAAATGTAATTATTTAAATTTGTATATTTTCGGTGGCGGGAATATGTCCATACTCAGTATACTCTATTTAGTATGTACAGTATCGATGCTACGTAATCTGGGTTAATGCAGCGTTACGTATCTTTCCATAGTCTTAAGTTGAACGCTTCCGTAACCTTATGTTGAACGTTCCATAATTTTGGGAAGAATATGTTATTCTTTAGTTGAATGTGGGCAAACTAATGTAGGAATATACAGTAATTCCCATATATTAATGTATTACTTATTTTTATTGTTCCTATGTAGGCTATCTCATTGTATAAGGATGGGATACATTTTCTGTACGCTATGCGCGTGCGCGGCCGGTCACGAGAGACTCAACGACGAGGCTCTCGGCCTCACTCTCCACCCAACCTCCGTCCCAGACACACGCTAAGCTTCTTCTTCATTTTGTCTCATTTTTAGGTGTTTTTGCTTCACTTCCATCTCATCCTCATAGTCACATCATCATAATTAGATATCATGAAACTTTAATGTAAGTGCAATCTATCTTAGTTTATTCTAGTCACTTTCCTTAGCCTATTCCTTGTCCCACTAACCAACTTGAGTTCACCTAGCCTATCTTCCGCCATCTACTATCACCATCTGAATTTCATCATATAAGATAAAATGCTACCTGTTTTGTTAGGTGTTCTGGTTGCATGTTGAGATACTTAGGTCGCCGATATAATGTGGTAATGATGGTTCAGTTGATGGTAGTGTGGTATTGGCAGGGTGAGAGTACGGCAGCAGAGGGTGCCTGGAGGCTTGGGTTGTGTAGGTGAGTGGAGGTCTGAGTGCCTGCTTGTTGTATTGATGTTTTGTTCTAGAGACAGTTGAAATATAATATTAAATGCCTGCCTTACTTTTTTCGTGGCGAGGTTTCTTCAACGTTGGACTGGGGCCTGGGTTGGTCTCTATATTTCCGCAGCTTATTAGAGTGTAGCACAACAGGTCTAGTAGCCAGGTTGTACCAGACTGTTTGCTTGGACGTGGCAGCTTCCCGTTGTATTTAGCTGACCAAGCAGGAATGGTGACAAAAATGTCATTTGTGTGTGATTTCTGTATGACGAGGTCCCTCAATACTTATTTAGTATTGACCTGGTACACTTACCTGGTACACTACTATGTTTTGTTATACATTACTGGATTATAAGTACATATTTTACTATGTGCGCTCTATAGTTCAAGCTTACTGGAACAACACTCTCAATATTCATATGGTTTGTTTTAATAACTTTATAGTTGTAGTGGTGTATAAACTTTAGTATGTATAATTCATCTTGACTACTGCCCAAAAGAGGACATATAATTATACACTATAGTATAGTATGTACATGGATGGGCACTACATTTGATATGTTTTTTTGTCTTTCGTGGGAGCTGAAAATATATTACTAAATACTTAAATTAACATAGGTCATTACGTAATAAGTTAGTTTTATAGTCAAGTAAATGTTCAAGACAACCATTTGGTTAATGAGGGAGAGGCGAACTATACACATTATCATAACATTATATAACAATTTATAACGTGCATTAGCAAACACGCCAATATTACAGATCCTTATGTTATAGATATTGATATTCCGATTTTTTTTTATAATAAGTCACTGATTGAAAGGGTAAAATGCGCAATCAAATGAAAGTGGTAATAATGTTTGTGTGCAGTATGTAGGTTGCAGTACCTTACAACGATTACTATTTAATGAACACTAACATAGGCAATACACATTAATTGAAAGCTGTAACCATTATATTTATTCATGACCGGTTTATTGCCTTTTATCTGTGTCACCTACAGGACAACATTTATAAACGTTAGTGGTGGAATTATATATATATATATATATATTTATAAGGGTGTATTGAAACAACACTTACAGACTTTAAGTGCTAAGTACAGATTAAAAAAACAAGTTCACTTTATTCTATTATGAAATATAAAATAATTAAGCATTAATGATTTACAGGATGTACAGTAACATAATCAGTGTCGTCCAAGCATGTGCTATAAGCCGAACACTGGCATTGGTCTCCCCCTTCATCCCCTCCTCCCCCCCAACCCTCTTCCTCCTCCCAATCTCCTAGTTTATACCCAGGAATGTTGACCTATAAACATAATTAGTTTTCGGGTTGACATAATGTAATTTATGTTTCCTTTATAAACTGTTAACAACTATAATTATGTTCTGTTAATATCAAACATTTATGTATCTTTCTTTCAACATAGGAAACACCGAGGGTGTTAACAAATTACGATCTTCAAGTGGTCTGCAGATATTACTGTCATATGTTAGTAATTATTACCAATGTTGAATGATAAATAGAACCACAAAAAGTGGGCATTACGAAGTTATTGCCCAATGTTATTTAATGTATTGTAGGCTACAGTTGTGATCATTTATCCAGATACAAACATATTCGAAGAGGTCTCGGGTTGAATTGAATATCCTAACTAATTTATACTGGATATTTGAATTTCAGAGATTATTTTAACCCTCTCAGACATATGACGCGATGTTAAGCCTATTGGGGATACTTTAAAGCCTTTGTTACCATCAGGGGTATTTAGAAACCTTTAGTTTAGTTACTTCAACCTCTGCAGTTGTCTTTGAGTTAGCTGTGGGCAGAAAACTAATTTTGGAGAGATGATCAAAGAGTGAGAGAACTCTATTTCTTATTGCTCATCTGGCAACCTCTGCGTCATAAATGCGTGAAAGGGTTAATCATTTCGACACTTCTAAATCGATCAGAATTAATTACCACTGCTGTACAGTCACGAGCATAAATGCTGTGACATCAACCAGATAACGTCAACTCCTTCATCACTAGGGCTTTATACTAAGCTGAATAAAATCGTTTGACAGTAGCTAGAATGAAATACAGACATAATTGTGAGTTTGAATACAAAGTTTTGCAATACCTTTGGAGACAAAGGGGCGAAAATTATTTGGTTGGTGTCGCAGTATTTATACTCGTGACTGTACATGGTCATTACAGTGTAATGAGAAGATTAATTGAAACAAATACTTTATAATTCCCACCAAGTGATATAATAGAGTTAAAACATTATATGAGGCGTTTTATGAAGCTTCGGATTCCACTCGAATCAATTCAAATATCGAATTATCGGCGTGGACATAATATCATGCCTGTTTTCCAAATATCTAACCTATTATTTGTACTACAGTACAACTGTTACACACCAATATTGTGAGTAATAGTCGATGACGTTATAATTGAGACAATGAGCAATGACTAAGGAAACTTCACTTCACACACACACACACACACACACACGTCTCCCTTTGTCAAGCTTATTTTATTTACCTTACATAAACATGGAAATGAGAGGTTTATGTGTGTGTGTATGTATGTCTGTGTATGTCATTAATTTTCTTTAACCTCACTCTTATAACATGAGTGTTTGGTCAGGTATGCGTGGTCACAATTGTACGGTATGTAACATTTGGCTCCTATAACTTTTCGTATTGCTCGATGACCTTTCATTCCTGAACATAACTGTACATGCAGTAAACTATCTTCATTAAATACGTAACAAATGCGCGAGAACGCTCAGCCCCCAATAGAACTACTCTTCATAAACGATAGAATTACCTTCTGCTTCGTTCCGATACCCGACCCAGCCTTGGGCATCAGCATTATGTCCCATGACCAGAGTTACAAATGTTACATATTTTGTTTACGCTAATATGTTGCTAATAATTAGTATTTTTCTGCTAACCACATAATAGCATCACCACATTCTAAGATACTTTAACCCCTAAAAGTCGGCGCGCAACTTAAGTCGAGTTAAATAAAGCTGGACTATGTGGCGGCGCTCGACATAACTCGAGTGGCAATTTCAGCACGTAATGTTGCTGAGAGAGAGAGACAAGTGGTGGCAAGAGAGTAGCGAGTGTATGACTGCTCCAGACCACCGCGGCGAACCTACTGACACGAATCTCACCTCCCTCCTACCTCTCTCACTCGCTATATACGGAATTGTATCGGGAAAGTGGCTAATTACATGCTTTTTGCACTCGCGTTGCACGGTTATTGCAAGAAAACTAGCCATCATAAAAGGATCGTTATGGTGTCATTCGAAAGCTCTGTTTATGCCCTTTCAGGGATAGATACTTGTTTTACGTTCTGGGTCTCATTTAGGCATGAAAATGATCACGTAAACAGCCCTATTTTGGCTAAAAACACCCCGCTGGGCGGTACATATAAATAAACCGCATAGGCCGCTCGTAAAGGGTTAATTTCGTAATTACTAATGTGTGAATAGGTAAACCCAAGCTTTCCCTTTAGTTAAGTCGATAGTAAATAGGATTATCATGTATTAATAATTTAGTGCTTTACTTGTAACCCTGTTTTGCTACATTAATAAAAAAATCATCTATCTCTAAAATAACACATTTATGGGAAAAATGTGATACAACAATATATGTTTATTCTCCATTTTACAATGTGTTCGTCATAGTCTGTAACAGTTGTTTCAATACACCCTTATATATATATATGTAGACAAATTATAAGTGTAAGGATTATCGGAACAGCTTCAGTTTGTCTTTGAAGTGCTTCGGATTTATTGAAGCTATATAAAACAAAACTGTTGTTATCGTAAATAATGTTAGTATGCTATGTACTGTATAGAGTATTGTTTTACAGTTTCAAAGAATAATTCATAAATAATATATATATATATTTGCTGTCTCGAAATGTAATTAGCAGACCGGTGGATTTTCGTGTAGCTTGCTGGAAGACTATAGGAGAGAGTTCTCTTCTAAATTGGCGGTATGGGCCAGGGTTAGTCAGGTGTTTATAGCCGGGGCGTGCGGACGTGTGTGCCCGTGGTGGTGACTGGTGATAGCCAAGCAGCAGGCTGTTATAAGGTGTTGGTTTGTGAACCCAAGCTCTATGGTGAGTTTAACTCCTCGTTTTTACCTTTGTTATTTGAAGTGTGAGGATAGTAATGCTGTACACTCGGCGAACACAAAAACGGACCCCCGTATTTTAGTGGAAAGAAAACGGAACGGCTCTTTGTACACGACGGCTCACAGGGTAACAAACGCACGAACACACAAACCCTGTGAAGCAGTCAGAGATTTGATTCACTGTGTCATATGAAAACAAAACATCTTCACAGCGCATATTGATTTCATCCAGTGGTTGCGTGTTTGTGTGTTCTTGACTTCTTTTGTATGCTTATACGAACAATTCTGCATTATCCACATCGCTATTACTAGCTTTGAAAGAGTAAAACTTAACAACATAAATACATAGCTATGCACAGCGCATACATAACGGATTCCATATATTAATGAAATGTCATAAAATAAGGTAAATTACTCGTGTATTCATTGACACACTTATTGCATAAGTATATAAGCCTCTGAAACCAGGCTCTACCAATTTTGTAATTTACTAGACAGATATAGTTTAAGCCGAGAAGCTTATTAAGTATTGCATTATAATGTCTGTAAACTTGGCTGTAATCAATACTTAGATTATGAATGTAATAGAAGTGATGCTAGTGGTAAATATGACAGTGGTTATGATAATGGCTGTGATAGTTGTAGTAATTAATGATAGTTGGAACAATGATAGTGTTAATGATGGTAATGGGAAACCTTATAGTGATTATAGAGACAGTGATAATGTTGATAGTGGTTGTAACAATAACGGTAGCTGATGATAGTGCTTGTGATGATAAAGTGATGATAGAGATAGTGGTGACAGTGGTAGTAAGCGTGATGGTCATGGGAGGGGTAATAGTGTTCGTGATGACTTTTGCAAGTCGCAAGTAATGATATTGAGACACCCTACTCAGTGTGATGATAGTGTTTGTGATGAGGATGACAAAATAATGATAATGAAAGTGAATTTAGTGTTACTGATGACAGGATTAATGACGATACTGCTATTTGCGAATATAGTAGTGATGGTAGAGGGAGTGATGATAATGATAGTGATAACACTGGGTAATGATAGTGATGGCTGTGGTAATGGTATAGTCTGAGTAATGATAGTGTGCGATGATAGTCATCACGATTATCGAGGTAATGACGATAGAGGAAGCGATGATAGTGGATATCATGATAGTTGTATTAATATAGGTAGTACTATTGATAGGAATAATGATGACAGTTGTAGCAATATGATAATGGTATTAAGATTATGGTACTGATTATTGTGGAAGAAAAACTGTCGTATACATTATTACTGCACATTTTTATTATGGAGAATATATAGAAATAAGTAATGTCCGTAACAAGGTGAGCGAGCATACCCCCGGTAAAGATTTATTTTGTATATAATGAGTATAATTACTATGTAAATAAATATATTTTACATACACACATTTTAAACTTATAGTGTCATATTTACATACCCACAAATCATAAATCACAATAATAATATTTAAAAGAAAAATTGAATCATAATAATACTAACATTAAGTAAATGTTAATACACATACTATTAATGTGTCCAACCCCCATCCGCTTCAATAACCTCTCTTAGTCTGGTTGGCATGGAGTCTACCAACTTACTACATATCTCGGGCCTATTTCTAATGCCCTCCCACACAGCTCTTGCCTTCCGCCTCACTGCCTCCTTTCTTTTTTCTTCCACACCCCATTCCTGAACCATGTAAGCCCAGAGATTTTCTATTGGATTGCAGTCGGCTCCCTTAGGTGGCCAATCCAATAGAACAATCTCTGGGTGAGCCTCAAACCAATGCCTTACCACTAGGCTCGTATGTATGGAGCTACGGTCTTGCACCATATATATAGGCTGGGGTTCAGGAATGGCATATGCACGGACAGACGGGATAAAGGAGTTTTCTAATATGTTTATATATTGTTGGCCGTCTAGCTGTCCCTCTATGTCGACCAACTCGCCGACACCTCCCCACCACATCCATCCATGCATAGAGGTCATCACTCGTCCACTGTAGCCTGTTTCATGGATGTTTCTGCGTTGGTAGCGTGTGTTGAGCACTCGCCAACACTGACGGCCATATGCAGCGACAGATGAGAAACACTTTTCATCAGTAAATATAACCGACCTCCAAAATTCGTCGCCACGATCAATGTTCGCCTCGGCAAACCTTTTTCTCTCCTCTCTGTGCGCGTCAGTCAAGGTGTCCTTTCGGGCAGGGATGAAGCATCGTAACCCTCTTTCTTTCAGCCTCCTCCTTGTTGTCACTGGATGGCACTGTATTCCTGTTGATCTTGTGATGGCGACTGCGTTTGAGAGAGGGGCAGTCTCTGCTTCCTGGAGGATTTGTTGGTCGTCCTCCCGGGTAGTGACTCTTGGTCCTCCTGGCCGTGGTCTGGTGAGGACGTGTCCTTCCTCTTCATGGCGCCTCACCCAACGCTTTACTGTGTTTTTGGATATGCCGAGAAGGCGACTAATTTCTTTAATCCCCTTCCCAGCCTCGTAGTAAGCCACTATCCGGGTTCGCCGCTCAATTACCTCTGGACGATTCGCCGTGGTTCGTGGTGGTCTCACAGTACGTCGTGGTTGAGCCTCCATTACTGTATTCAAAGAAAAAACATATTTAATGTAAGATATTCAACAATAAATGTAAATAATAAGAAAAATTAGATTGTAGATTATACTAGGATTTAGCATTGTGTAAGAATGTTGTTGCATTACCAAAAACCATTAATTACACCATTGTGAAGATCTTCCTATAATAATAACCATCAATGTATCATTAAAACAGACAGTAGTGGACACTGGTCGAGAAGCGAGGGGGGACAGCCGCCCATTAGCACAGTCATTGACACCCTCCTCCCCCCTGGGTAGTAGTCAGATGATATAAAAGGGAACCAAGTGCTTTTATATATTACCATTTAGGCTTCCCTTCTTTAAAAAAATTACGTATGACAAAAGTTACATACAGCCGCGTCTAATATGACCTGATCCAACACAAACACAGTAGTGAAATGCACATAATCGGACTACCTTAAATCGTACTGTATTAAAATAACATCACGATAACATTGAATGTGGTTCCTTATCACATATTTCTTATCAACCCACAACCACCACCTCCACCCCTCCCATGGGACCTGCCATCACAAAAACACACTCTCTCGCAAACACACACTCTCTCCAACACACACTCCCTCTCAAACACACACACACACTCATTCTCTCTCTCTCTCTCTCTCTCTTAATGTGTTGTGTTATAATAGTTAGGCCAATTAATAACATTAAGGATTTTAAATAAATTTGATTGTAATCAATCTGAATGTAAATACCATACACAGGTGTTCAAACAACACGTATGACCCTTCCCATTATCTTTCCACCCTTGTCCGAACACAATATTCATAGTGTTTGTATGCCCCCTGACCACAGCGTAATTTAATAGGAGTAAACGTTTATAAATTTGCTTAACTATTATAACACCGTAAATTATGGCGGGGTGTCGAAAGCATTATACTAGACATTCATTATTATCTGACTAAAAGAAACTAAAAACGAGGCCGCAAAGTTCATTAAATCATCAGTATATTCTCTTACATTAATTTAATCAAATATACTTTGTATTTTTTTTTTTTTTTTATATTGATATGGAAAGCAAACAAGCATTAACTCATTAGAAACCTTTCTGCCCCATATACAGTAGTTACGGCCCTGCGTATATAGTGTAAATAACGTAAGTCATTACATATCTCTAATCACGGCGAATGGTTGTTTGCAATAGTGAAAATTAATTTTGAAATTGAATGTAATTAACATGAAGATACTGCAGATGGATATATTGAAATTTAACAGGACTGAATACTGACATAATATTTGTAACCGAGGAGATATAAGCATGATGCTACCTTTTGAGGATCTGTATGAAATCAAACGATGCAGGATTACTTCTACTCACGTCGTCAGCTCGGCCATAGCTGTTTGGCGAAGGTTTGAAGATTAATTTGCAGTTCCATATTTAGCTCCACCGTGCAGGATTTCTCCCTCCAGTTAGGTTGTTATAATGGTATTTTGAATGTGGTATCTAACATAATTAGAAATATAGACACAATTTAATCATCACTTACAATCCACACTTTAAATGGTTACCAAACAGTAGAAAAATAAAAGCAGATCACGAAAAAAGAGCAAAGCTTCGAATCACTCACAGTCTGTGTGCGTTCGTCCGTCTGTTAAACCTCCGTGATAGTTTGTGTGAGTCGCCATCCAGAAAGGACCCAGTCTTAAAACCGGGGCCGGTAAGGGGGGTCCGTTTTTGTGGTCGCAGAGTGTACGTTTTAAGAAGTAAATATAAAAATTGAACACTTGGATCTTAGGCACAGATATTCATAACAGTTACTACAAACTCTGAGAGATTAACACATACGCAATGGATAAGGATCTTGGACACAGACCTCTAGATAATTAAGCACTGTAATATTCACATACTTTAACCTTACCTTCACATCAATAATCACAACGTAAGTTACTCAGAAACACTTAGGGTAATGAAGGAGGGTAGAGAGCTGAGAGAAAGTCTGGCCGACGTTGAACGTAGGTCCACAGGGCAGCACTTCAGGATGAACTGGTTCTCACAATCAGGACTCCAGAAGGCACACAGCAGGTTCGGCGAGCTCTCAGGCAGGGGGGAAGGAAAGACAATTGTTCCACTGCTGTTAGATGCCCCGTTCTTATTCAGAGTTAAGGACATTACCCCAGTGGTTGTTTGCATACTTTTCCTATATTTCGTTGAGGCTATGTTTGACTTAATTCTTGCCTCTTGCTTATAGGAATTCAAGGTAAAATGGATATCGTAATACGTTGTGATCAAGTTTGTGATGATTAATACTTAACTAATACATACATAGGAATTGTTATTAGGTACATACATACAACAGTGGAGGTGTGGTGGAGTGGTCTTGCCACTGGCCTGGTAATCCAAGGGTCCCGGGTTCAAATCCCGATGTATCAATGGGAAGATATTATTGGGATGGAATTTGTGCTGTACCTAGTGTCAGTGCATTACCACAAGCCCACCGAAACGTCAATAAAATACCCTCATTGTTCCCTGATTAAATAGCACTGTATGAATATTCCCATATTCAAAATATGTTATAGGGGTGCAATGCCTGGTGAGTTATCTGCTCAAAAGGTGGCATTGTGTGTGTGTAAGTGTGAGAGTCCGAGTGTAGGGGGTGAGACGGTGAAGCACGGGAGCGGGGTGGCTTCAGAGATGGGGTCGTTTCGGGCCATGAGTGAGCACCGTGCCTCATGTGAAGGCAAGATGGCAGGTGCTCGTTGTGCTCTACGTGCTTCACACGTCTCACTCCCTGGACTGAAACAAGACCTCACGGGCTTCACTGTTCATTGTAAAGCGGTGAATGTTAAGGCTCTCAGCCTATGCCCGAGTGGGAGTAAGTTGGAATATAGAAAAAAAAAAAAAAAAAAAAAAAAACAGCTATATTACTTAACACTTAGGTGTTCATTACGTAGCCTAGTATACATGTGATAATGATTATACTGATTACTTCATAATTGAAGTTCTTTGGCCAACTTGGTAATAATTCGCCTATGTTGTCTCCTACTATTTTGTTAGATGGTTCTCCAGGCCCATCATAATTTATAGGCCTCCTTAGTTCCATTTGTTCCGGTAGCATTCTGGCCTTTGGTGTTTTACTTGCATAAACATTTCTTCGTTATACTGCAAATCCGGGGTCTGGACAAATGGTGGCTGATGATTGGCGGGTGTGTTTTGAAACCGCGGCCGTGATAGGACATCAGGATTTCCTTTTAACTTGGGTGACTGTCCTAGATGTCCCATAGAGTCCAGGATGTTCCTGAGGTCATGGGGTGCTTGGGTGAACTTGGGTTTCTTCGTTCCCTCCTTACTTTGATGTTTGCAAGCTTACACGAACTGAAACCCGTTCACGCCAACCCCGTCACTTCAGGTATGTTATATAATAGGAAACTAAGGTATCTTGTTTCTCAATACTTAGCACTATTTGCTATTTAGAGTGGCCAGCGAAAGAGAGAGTGAGTGAGTGTGGATGTGTGTGTGTGTGTGTGTGTGTGTTACAATTGTACTAGCTATCTATTACCAGGAGCCTTATTCCGCGAAGGGATGACCAAGAATGAATCGCCTATATATGCTGCTGTATGCCTGGACAACTCATTTGAATATATATCTACCTTGTTTCTGTTCACGGAACAGGATCGCTTAAGGGTTTTTTTCTGGACCGCATTCTCCATCATGTATAACCCCATTAATCTTTAGGTTTTAAGACGTTCGCCCCATTAGCTTGGCTATTTTAAGACCTTTCGTTCCTTTTGTTGTTATTTTTCAACTGTTTGTGCTATTTAGGTATCGATATGTTTCTGGCGAACTGTAGCGAGCCTACAATTCATTTTAAACTGGCCATCGGCCTAGAAATTTTTCTACCGAAAATGTTTACAAATTTATGTCGAAGGTGGGTCTTGCGGATATTATGTTAAGCTTGATAGAGATCTAGGGAGGAGCTACACTGAACAAGTACATCACACTTCTTTCCAACACACCTAAATTACCTCCAACGTTCCTTGATCTTGGCTCTCTGTTACTCTATCTACCTTGGTGGGAGGATACTTGTCACAGGCAGCGTTGCCTTTTATGTCCTTCATGCACATAGAAGAAACTAAAACTAAAAATACAAATGATACCGTAATAACATAATAACATCCCCCCCTTATGCCCAACTACCCTAAAATCGGCATGTTACATAATAATATGGAAGTCGGGTTTTGTGCCGGTGTGAATGTATAGCACTGTTTGGGTGCTGTGACCACAGTGTGTGTGTGTGTGTGTGTGTGTGTGTAAGTGTGTGTTTCAGTGTGTGTGTGTAAGTGTGTGTTTCAGTGTGTGTGTGTGTGTGTGTGTGTATGTGTATGTATGTTGAAGTGTGCATGTGTGTGTATTAAATTGTGTGTGTGCGTATGTATATATGTGCGTGTGTGAGTTGAAGTGTGTGTGTGTGTGTGTGTGTGTGTGTGTGTGAGTATGTGTGCGTGTGTGTGTGTTGAAGTGTGTGTTTTGTCTTGAAATGTCTGTGTTTGATATTTGTGTACTTAATGCGACCAGAGACTGTGTGTGTGGTAGAGAGCGAGAGTGAGTGTGTGGTTTGTGTATGTATTTTGTATGTACAGTATTGTGTATGTGTATTTGTATATATTGTGTTAATATACAGCATAGGCTTATACTGGAAAGATTTCAATAACTTTTGCATACACTTTTTCTAACCTTTGTTTCTGACAGTGAACCTAATCTAAAATCATCGGTTAGATTTACTGTGGTTAATGGTCTAGTGGTTAATTTTTGGTCTATATATATATATATATATATATATATATATATATATATATATATATATATAGTTATTTGTATAATTTATAGTAACCTCCTATACCTCCATCAAGCTGAAAAACATCCCCTAGACTCCCCTTCAAGATAAATGTGTACATTTTTCGGTAGAAAAATGTCCTGGCTGAAAGCCCGGCTCCTTCTAGAATGGCTCGCTATCTCTCGCCAGGAAAAAATAGACACCTAAATTGCACGAAGCATCTTTATATTGACAAAAAAATGGGGCAAAAGTTCTTAAAATCATCAAACTAATGGAAGTAACTTTTTAAAATATCAAAGCTAAAGACAAAGCAACTACCTCCCCTTAAGAGCTACTTGGTTAAATGGTATATTGTTAAAATGCTCTCTCTCTCTCTCTCTTTCTAATCCCCAGATTCCTCCCAAATATCTTTAAACTTTCTGACAACTTTTTTCCACATATATCAAAATATTAAGATTTCGTATCCTACCCCAGTTAAGTTATGTTAATATATATCTCTTTTAGGGGAGCGACCTGCTCTATTTATCTCTTTTTCTCTCTGTCTCTGGCTTGCATCCATTCCGCCCCATTCAGCCTACTGTTTTAAGACGTTCACCCCCATCCAGTAGTCGATTTCTTCCTAGCGAACGATAGCTAACCAACATTGTATGGAGAATTCCAGCTTCGCCTGAGAAATGTTTCTGTCGAAAAATATACAAATGGGGAAAAACTTCTTAAAACATTAGGCTGAATGGGGCCAAATGGATACAACCCATAGAGAGGGGGAGAGAGAGATAAACAAAACGAGGGGGGTCTCCATAAGATCTTCGAAAAGGTTTAGGGCCCAGAAAGATATATATATATATATATTGAGGTGACGGGACCTAGCCATCAATAGCCAAGGCCAGCTAAGCAGCTGCTCCCATCTTCAAATGACAATTCATTCCCCTCATGCCGAATTGCTAGCATAAGAAGTAAGCAGACACAAACCAAGCCCTCCACCACCCAGGCTCAACTTCAACGAAAATAAGTGAGGAACAAATGAGAAAACACGCTCCTACCTGTCGCCCATTACCTGCCCCATCCAGAGCTCGAATAAAGCGAGAAGCTATTTATGCAAATACCGCATCAACATCCTCAATATCACCCCATCGAGACTGATAATAATTTGCCAAAGTGAACCAGCAGTGATAACGAACAAGCCTAATGTCTTTACCTGCATTATTCACTAATCACCATAAATTACTGACTCTACTCGCAAGTACACTATGTATAGAAATAAAACTATTATACGTAAATCAAGTATGTCCGCCCAGATTAGGACACCTCTATCCCATAATTTTAGTGCGACCCAAAACCTCTCAAATAATTAAAAAAACAAATTCTACCATATCCCTATTATCCCGAGAGACAAGCCCCTTGACCCAAGATATAAAAGAGTTACTACCTGACAGAATCAAGGGTAAGGTAGGCAATACCATGGCAAGGTTTCCAGAATGTGATTCGTCTCTATAGAAGGATCAGTAAATCGGGAACATTACCTAGCTAGATCCACCAACTTGTCTAGCTAAAGAGACTCCAACGAGTGCAAAGAAAGTGATCCGGAAGAGAGAAGAAGAAGAAGGATAGGAAAGGCAAATTCTACCTGTAGCATGTGAAGCTATCGACGAGCCCTGTCATCAACCGCAGGAATCTACGACCGGGACCACGTGTTCGCCAGACTCGCTACCAGGCTTCTATCTCTCCTTTCATCCTTTAACCCCTACTGTTCCAGTGGATACAGTAATAAAAGTCCCCCAAAGTCCCAAGCAATGTGGCCAAAATGGCAAGATAGAACAACTTTCCACCTCAAAAGATGAAGGAATACTGGCTCTCCCAGCCTTCAGAGGGTTGGATATAAGTTGAAAAGTGGTGCCATATCGAGAGCAGTGCTCAAACGGTCGTGGTACCAGGCACAGCCTGATACAGGCAGTTACAAGGAAAGTACATTACTGATGGCTCCCAGCCTTTGCTGGGACTGGGGAGTTGCTTATCTACTGACGGCTCCCAGCCGTCGCTGGTATTGGACGGGTTAAGTGCTCTTTATTCAAGTATTAGTAACGATGATTCCAATTAGGGTTAACTTGATATAGTAAGGTTCACAGTAACGTAATTATTGAAGATTGTTATTCTTCTCCTAGTTCCCCGTTGCTCGATTCAGAGAGATCATATACACTTCTATTTTTGGGATAAATATATATATATTTCTTCAAATATAGGTTCCTACAGTATGTTCTTTATGGAGAATTACACATATATTTGTCTGGGAATAAAAACACACATTTACACATAGAAACCAGTGAACACTTATATATATCTTGTTTTATGTAATATCATCATTGGGTACATAATTCATAGATAAATTGTTCACAGAGTGTTTTACCATTCAGTCTCTCATTTAGACTATTATAATTATTATCACGCTATCTGAAGTCAAATTCATTTTGTGTATTCTTTGAGTTATATTTAACTTAATATTGTTGAGTCGCATTAACTTGTCCGCCGACTAGAAATATCAGTCACGCATACATAACTAATATTTATCTTTAACCAGTTCATGAGTTTATATTTATAATTATTACTCTTTGAGTTATTTGGGTTTAATCTCATATCCATGTGCAATTAAATTATTATTTATTCAATAGTCAAATAGTGTCTTATTTTGCATAACCCTTCAGTGCTGCGCATATGCTATAGCAGTAACTAATATTTACACTAGGCGGGAAATAACCTCGCATTTTCCCCGTTTTCTATCAAAGTATCTATTTATTGTATTTGAGACTGAACATCTATGTGTATTATTATCTATATGCTTTATTAGTATCATGCTGATTATAATGTTCTAGTAGTACCAAAGCATTATTTTGCATGTTCACTTAGTACCAATATCACTATTCTGAACATACATTATTTATTATTAATATTCTGTGTCATTACCATTATGAATGTTTAGAGGTTCTTGGATCTGTGTTAATTCCCTGAATCATCGGTAATATGTTCCCTAACTAATAAGGAAATAAACTTGTGAATCTTAATCGTGTATTTTGTGTCCATATTGATTATTATAGTTGTATAATATTTAAACCAAATCTAGTTATCTCCCAGTGAGATATTTGTAGACTGACGTTATTTCCTCAGGTTGAAAATATTATCACTAAAAAGTGCATTAAATTATAACGTCGCATAACATATGTATATATATTTACTGTATATGTATATCTATATATATAAATATATTATTATATGTATGTATATATATTTATATAAATATATAATATATATATAATATATAATAGATCTATATATTACTGTATATATATACATACAGTATATATATATATATATATATATATCTACTGTATATATATATACATACAGTATATATATATATATATTTGGAAGTTAGCATAGCCAGGTAATATATTTTTTTTAAAACAAGTGAGATTAAATAAAACAGCCTAGCTAGTTTAGGCATTAATACTCACGGGGGGGGGGACGGCACGACGTGCCGACTAACCCTGCATACCACGCGACACTTAATCCCCCCCTGCCCCCTATAAATACCCATCTATATTTCTATTCTAAGCATTACCTGAGTGAACATGGCAAGACCTATTGCTGAAACGTTACAACCTCCTACAACCCCTATCATCCCACAACCTGCTTACAACTTCGGTTTATTACTGTACCTATTGAACAACAGACATCGGAAAATTGCACAAGACCTTGAATCTCTCAATAAAAAAACATAGTAATGCTAACTATGCTGCTTTATTTAATTTCACTTTCTTTAAAGAAAAAAAAATACAAAAACAAAACAAATATATATATATATATATATAATATAATGATTATATATAATATAACTGTATATACTGGTATATATCTATATATAATTATATATATTATATATATATGTACATATATATATTTATATATATACAGTATAACTATATATATATATACAGTATATATATATAATATATATACATAGATACAGTATATATAATCATATATATATATACAATATATATAATTATATATATATAACAGTATATAATATCTATATATATATATAATTATATATATATCTATATATATATAGATATATATATAGATACCGGTACTGTATATATCTCGAGAGAGTTGAGTTATAATATCATGAGTTACATGAGAGGATTTTGTCCATAAATACAGTAGTTACATATGATGCCATTTATTGTTTGGGTGATTTAGAGAGGGAAGGTTGTTTTATAGTGTATTAATTCTAATTAGGCCAAACATGTTGACCACTAACCTCTATAAATAATAAACGACTAGAATAATCGAGCTAATATTTCAACATTCGGGAAGAGACTGCCAGGAAATAGGTGTGGACATTTACAGCCTATCTCCTCTTGAGTTACAGGGTATAGTTGACCGGATTTTTGGCCAACTTGTATTGAATGGACTATAGATATTCATGATGGCATACATTGTTTCGGTGATTAGTTTCATTGATTTCATTAATTAGGTTTCTTTGTAAGTTAATTGGGGGGTTGGTGATTATATGACTTCAGAGGATGGGACAGAGACGAAGAGGCAGGGGAGCTATACCCTGTTCATGATAACTAGGACAACATACAGAGGATGGAACAGAGACGAAGGGACAGGGGAGCTATACCCTGTTCATGATAACTAGGACAACATACAGAGGATGGAACAGAGACGAAGAGGCAGGGGAGCTATACCCTGTTCATGATAACTAGGACAACATACAGAGGATGGGACAGAGACGAAGAGGCAGGGGAGCTATACCCTGTTCATGATAACTATGACAACATACAGAGGATGGAACAGAGACGAAGAGGCAGGAGAGCTATACCCTGTTCATGATAACTATGACAACATACAGAGACGAAGGGACAGGGGAGCTATGCCCTGTTCATGATAACTATGACAAAATACAGAGGATGGGACAGAGAGCACAAAGGAGTTCAAAGGAAATCAAGCAACAACAGTTATAGTGACCGGTCTAGGCTGCTTGTCCTCTAAAACACTGAGGATCAAGTGTCCGAATAGTGGCTTAGAGTGGGTAAGGGGAAATTGGGAAGGGAACTACTGCCCTGGAACTAATGCCCGTGGCAGGATTAGTAAGTTAGTAGGGGACATATAGGTTAGTAACATAACAAATTTTTAAGTGATCTTTCGTATATCTGGGAAAAAGAGAGTAATGTCTTATTAATATATACAGTATATACGCAATAATCCTTGATGAATCTGAGGGGGGAATAAAATTAAGTTATTCATTTACAAACGCAGTCAGTCGCGCGTTTGAGGCAAGATATTTGTCTAGGCAAAGTTTAAAAGAATCAACTGTGCTGCAGTCAATAACATCTCGGAGAAGCCAATTCCAAAATTTGACAACTCGATTGAAGAAGAAATTCTTAGATTCGTGCGAGTTAAAAGTTTTACAAATAGTTTTGCAACCGTTTCCCCGCATGTAATTAGCTTGGTCGATAGTGAAGTACTTACTACAGTTCATATTGACAATGCCTTTGATGATTTTGAACACTTGAATTAAGTCGCCTCTTAATCTGCGCTGGGTTAAAGGAAATAGATTTAATTCCTTAAGACGCTTCTCGTATGATTTGTTCTTTAGGCTATGTATAATTTTGGTAACTCTACATTGAACTCCTCCTAGCTAGTCTATATCTTTTTGGTAATAAGGGCACCAGGATTGAACGCAGTAATCCAGCAGAGGGCGGACTAAGGAATTGTAAAGAGTTAGGATAACTTCTTTTGATTTATGCTCAAATGACCTGCCTATAAAGCCAATTATTGTGTTTGCCTTCTTAACAACTTCTGAACATTGTTGCCTCGGTTTTAGGTTACTTGATATTGCTACTCCCAGATCGGTTTCTCTGTCTACACTCTTAATTAAGCTGAGTGCCATTCATCGAATAGATTGCTTTCTCATTTCGGTATCCGATATGTAGTACTTTACATTTATCCGCATTGAAACACATTTGCCAAGTTTGCGGCCAACATGACAACTTATCCAGATTGTGTTGCATATTGTCAACTTGTTCTTTTGACTGTATGCTATTTGCAATTTTTGTATCGTCAGCAAACTTTGAGATTGTACAGGTGAGACCCTCGTCTTTATCGTTGATGTAAATTAGAAAGATAATTGGTCCCAGTACCGATCCCTGTAGTACTCCCCTACTTACATTGGTCCTTAATAACTACTCTTTGCATTTTTGTTGCTGAGCCAATTTTCTATCCTTTTCAACACACCATAATATTGTATTCCATGCGCTTTTAGAATTAGCAGACACTCATTTGTGGGTGGATTTTTGTTCAAGGGGGGCCTTTTTGAAAATCAAGGTATATCTATATACAGCATACTCTCATCATAGAGGTTGAGGATATCGTGGAAAGAAATCTAAGAGGTTTGTTTAAGCAGGAACGTTTGTTAAGAAAGCCGTGGTGAGTCTCTTTAAGAATGTTATTGCCCCTCCCCAAGTGATTTACGAGTTGCTCTCACCACCCACCCTGAGGGTTCACATACCGCATTTACCCTACAACTGAGGGCAAGCTAATTGGGCACGATTGGACTGGGTAGGGATTTGCTGCCGTTTATGAATATCGGTGTTACGTTGGCAAGTGTCCACTGAGTCACGGCATAGTTCCAGACTGCAAGGGATTTATTGAATAGCCATGTCAGTGGTCCAGGCCACGCACGCCATCCTTAGCCTTCCTTTAGAAGTCTAGTTGAGATTGTATCACGACGCAAGGCGATTTTATTTACCTTGAGTTTTTCTAAGCATTTCAATACTTCTCTATCTGTAATGGTGATATTGCTTAGGAACATCAGAATTATCAATGCGAATCGGCGAGGCTGTAGGGATATCACTGAGGTTTTCTGTTGTAGACACTGATGCAAAAGAAGGTATTGAGGGCATTACTCATGTGTACTGTGTCTTTGTGCAATATATTCTCCACTTTCACGACTAACGGTCAAAACAGTTGAAGTAAACTACTTTTTTCATTCTGATATAACTATAGAATTCTTCGGGGTTTGTGGTACTTTGATTCGCAACAGTA